>NW_004624731.1:21785675-21821492 GCF_000247695.1 Heterocephalus glaber | reverse complement strand
CAGGTGGTTGAGTATCAGAGTGTTCCATCTCATTTCCCTTTGGGGTTGCTGTAGGTGATCCAGAAGTCTGTTTTTGAGGCTGGCTTATGTGTTTTCTCATTTCCATGTGGAGGAGAGGTGCTTCTGGTGCCCACACGGCTCACCTTGTCAGCCCTAGGAGCTTGGGGTGGCAGCAGGGGAGCTTCCTTCCAGGTGCTGGGACCGACTCAGCTTCTCTGCCCTAGGAGCCTGGGATGGAGGCCGGGAGCTTCTTTTCACATGCTGGGACCGGCTGAGCTTCACTGCCCTAGGAGCCTCGGATGGCGGTGGAGGAGCTTCCTTCCGGGTGCTGGGACCGGCTGAGCTTCACTCACTTGTTTCTTGACAGAGTAAATTGAGAAAGTCTTTAGCCATGTTAATGACTAGCCTCTAAGTTCTTCTTTGATAGTTATTAAGCACTTATCAAGTTCTAGTAACAACATGCAATGATGTTGCAAAGAATAAGAAGAAAAGAGAGTCAAAGCTCTGGCATGTAATAAGCAACCTACAGTAAAATACAGTGGATGACATAAGAAATAAATTATAGAACAACATGACAAATTCAAGATAAAGGTTGAATAAGTATAAAGTGTGCTCTTAGTGTTTGAGAAATTCCTGGATATCATAAAACATTTTTATAAAGAATTTCACTTAAAAGTATGACTCCAGAGAAAAATATTGAGCATCTATGACAAAAGTAAAGAATGCAGACAAATGAAATCTTAGAAGTACTACAAGGAGTAAGAGCAAATATGAAAGTCCATAATTCAATACACAGTAATTAGCTTTGTGGATTAAATCTCTAGGCTTCTCTGAGGCTTCTGAGGCCCTCCCCCAGTCTGCCTTCTTCTTGAGGGAAATTTCTGTGGGATATACCCCTTTGAGGTTTTGAACTCCTGCACCTGTTCCTTTTTCCTCCACTGGATTTTACTATGGTGCCTTCAAGATTTTTAAAGCCTTGGCATAATTTCTTCCTCTGTACTTTTCTTCATTTTCCCTTCATTCATTATTGCTATCAAAAAGATATTAATCTGTGCTTGCTAATCTTTGAGGAACAAATGCAAAATTTATGCTTATTTTGAGAATTTTGCTTTATATATCTATTAGAAATTCTTATACAGGAAACATTTTTAATTTCAAGAAGAGCAGTTGTAGAGGTTTTATCTTCCTAGAGACTCAAGTACTTCCTTAGCTTGCTTTCCTCCAACTCAGCAACAACAACAAAATAGAGGATAACTTTAACTCGTGTTGTGCTTTGTTTCATGTAGATTTTATCTAAACTTCTAACAGAATCTTATTCTTCTGTAAAAATATTAAAGTAAGCTATTGTGGTGATTTCCTATTTCTGGTAATTTTATTTATCTTTTGTTCTTGTTTTTAGTAGGTTTCTTATTTAAGCATAAGATTGAAATTAGGCAATCATAGGCAAGATGAGGTTTCTTTGTAAGTGTAAAGATTCAACATGAGATGACTTTGTTGAAAATATCTTAAGGCGATAGTTTATTCCTGCATACAAAAAAAGAAATGATGTCGGTATTTAGAACATATTTTGGTAAAATCAGGTTTCCCTCAGGATGTATCAGTGAGCTTTCATGTGATGGAGACAAAATAACTGACACCCAAAATTTAAAGGAGGAGGCTTGTGGCTTTAAGGCATTCAGTCCATGATCAGCTGGCTCCAAGGCAGAGAATCATCATGACAGAACGGTTTGGTACAACAAAGATGTTTAGTCCATCGCACCTAGAAACCACAGCAGGGGAACAGTGCAAGAGAGGATTTGGCAAGGGACACATATGGTACCCAAGGTCACTCCTTCATGGCCTCAGTATTCTACTTTATTAATCTGGCAGGGGTTTCTTAATCCAATGAGAATGACAAATCAGGATTAATGTTCACAGCTTCTCCAAGTCTTATATTTATATTGATTTGAATTCTGGTTTAATTCAATACATTTCTCAAAAAAATAAAACTTGACACATTTAGTCTGCAATTTTAGGACCACATACAATTTTGTGATCAGTAACAAAATACCTCTTTTATACCACCTCACATTTTTAAAAATACCGTGGAAATCATACTTCTGTAACTTTAGTTACATGTTTGTAATTCAGACTACTGTACATAATGAGATAATCATTTGAGTTTACTTTTTTTCTATTAATGTAAAATTCATTGATATTTTTAATGTTAAATTAGCATACATTTCTGGAATAAGCCAAGCTATGTAAGCTTACTTTATAGTTATTTATTGCTGCCAACAAACCATTCTAAATGTGTAACGCTGTAATAACATTATAAAAAGATTTTATTTTTATATCTTAGGGTTTCAAGGGATAACTAGGTTCAGCCAGATGGATTTTGCTCTCAGCTTCTCATAAGGTTGTAGTAGGATGGTGACCTGGGTGGAAGTCACCTCTTTTATGTGTTCATTATCTATTCATAAAGCATTTGATGCTGATTAGTTTGATTTTAGCAGAGGCTGCCAACTGAAATAACTACTAGAAATTTGTCCACGTAACCTTGGATTTCCCACATTAGTGGCTGAATTCTAAGACAGTAATCTTGAAGATACCTGGGAAAAAAAGCTGAATTGCTCTCTAAATTCTAGTCTAAGGAGTCTATTTAAGAATAACAAAATCAAGGTATTCATGAGCAGACCTGAGATACAAAAAATGTTGAAGGACTTAGGCCCAATGCTATATTAAGCCTAGAACATCACAGATTTTCAATATTTATTGAATTAAAATTATATTTTATTAATATAATAAAAAGTATATGTAATAAATAAATATACAATAAAAGTATATGTAATACAAGTATCTGTTATTGATAATATAATAATAAAATTATTATACTATTAATAATAAAATTCTTAATATTATTATACTGTGCTCTGTGGCACTATGATCTATTTTTACTCAAAAACTTTCTGATACCTGATATGTGGGGATTTTTTCCATACCAACATCCAGTCCTATTTTCTAGACACTAGTTGGCTATCTTAACATTAGAGTCAATTCTGACATTAGCTGCCAATTGTTAATATCACACTTCATGGATTTAAGGGATTAGTCCCAAAGATCGTCCTCACATCAGACACCAGTCACAGTTCTCATGTGTCCAAGGTTCCCTTTACTACAGTACTGGGGTTTCCTCAACCTTCCTCTTCAGTCTGATAATTTGATCAAATGACTTTCAGAACTCAGGAAGACAGTTTGCTTGCTGTTGCTGACTTATGGGAGATAAGAATGAAAAGCCAGATAAAAAGGTAAACAGAAAGAGGTCTAAAAAGATCTGAACCAACAGAGCTTCCATCCCATGGAGCTAAGGTGCTTCATGTGTATGGATGTGCTTCCCCACCCTGAGCTTTTTAAAGTTCTTTGTTCAAAGATTCTTACTGTGGTTGTATTATTTAGGGAGAATTGATTAAATCTTGATCATCTTTGATTAACTCATTTTCCAGTTCCTATTCTATTCTTGGTGATTGTGGGTACTCTTCAAACTTCTAATCAAGACTTAGTTTTTCTGGTGACCAGCCCTTGTCTGGGAGTTATCCAAGAGCTCCTCAGAGAAAGGTATTTATTCTACTAGCACACTCATCATTCAGAAAGTGCAGGAGGTTTAGGAGCTCTATCCCAAGAAACAGAGACAAAATACAAATGTAATTTTTAAAATTTTATTGCAGGCATGGATGAAAAGTTGTTGTTAGAGTGGTTTATAATAGAGATAATTATTAGGAAAGATGATTTTATTATACCATAACATCATAAATGAAGTGTTTGAAAAATAAGATTTTTTTTACAAAGTTGAACTATATCATTTTTTTAATATATAACAAAAAATGTCTCCTAAAACAGGGCCAACTCACTTCCTAAAATATGTTAATGATTCTATTCATATAGGAGGTGTGATTGAAATGTACATTTAGCATACATTCAAATTAAAAATATTTATTACACTGAAAGACACATTGGCATAAATCCTCACTGTATTCCTGCTCACTTCCAACACACTTATCCCATTGTTGTTGCTACTTTCTGAAGCAGTTCTGGAAGTCCTCTTTTCTGACTGTCTTAACAAGGTGTGATTGGTGATGGAAAGGCAGGCTTGTAAAAATATTAAAGTGTGTCCTCATCCACCTTATTCACCAGATCTGGCACCTTGTGACTTCTGGCTCTTCCCTAAACTGCAATAACTGAGAGGCAAACCTTTTGAATCAGTTCAGAACACCAAGGCAGCCACTGCAGCATAACTAAACAATAACTGTAGTTTTTTTTTTTATCATATTCCATATATGGAATGCAAAAACTTCCAAAAATGATTCTAAAGTGGTATTTGAAAATATGTATGACTTTAGCTTTCTTAATTTAACTCATTTTTGCTAGTTCAAGTCTTTTGGTAGAACAGATACTTCAGTGTTTTTTTTCCTTTCAAGTTCCAAACAAAAAATAAACATTAAATAAATAATTATAATTATAAATAATATAATTTGCATTTATGTATTCTTATAAAGTTTATCAACCATTTAGGTAATATGTAGTATTGAGTGTACTTTATTTGCTATGATTTTTTTTAAAGCTATGAAAGTGAACTTATATAATACTTTCTGTTTTCTCTTTGGAAATCTGGAATATTGAAATGCATGGGATAATTGAAGTTTTGATTGTTCTAGCTTGGATATTTTAAGAGGACAACATGAGTTTTTGTCCAAGTTTTTCTTAGGCTACTGGGAGTAAAAGCAAACAGTAATGCAAAACTAAAACAGGTTGTAATAAGGCATCTGAAAATTCCTTTTGTTTTATATCCTTTCTCAGTAAATTGAGAAGAAAATAGACTGCAAAAAATAATTTTACCAATGTTATGCATTGTTAAGAGTTCCTTGGGAGCAAGCTGTTGAAATGTTAATAACTGTTAAAAGAAGGGCATATAGTTGGCAACAGTTTATATTGCTAGTTTTTTATTGTTTAGCACATTATGTAGTGCTATAGAACATGCTCTGATAGCAGTATCAAAAAATCTGAAATGGACAAAGAATAGACATAAAGGTTACAAAGATAGAATGCAATTGTTAAACATAATCAAAGTATTGACATGATCCTGTTCATTGGGTGAGGAAACAACAGAGATAAATATAATAACTTAAATGTCTAACTAATCTGAAATGAAAAGGAAGATCATTCATATATGCAGGACACATAGGTTAGCCCTGCTGTCTCTGTTTATCCAGTGCAGGAAAGGTGGACCTTCATTCAGAATTGGTTGGGATGTCAAGATTGATGTATCCACCCATACCAACGGAATATGAAGAAATGTATCGCTACCACAGAGGCTTTGTTCAGAATCAGGGACGCTCCCAAACTCGTCCAAAAATGGCTACTGCAAGAAAGAATGACTACTTCTGCTTTTATTGGCATTAGAGGTGAGACTAAGGTGAGGGTTTCCTCCGTCCAAGGGTTCAGTGAGCTGAACTTGCTGATGCCCAAAGAGGGAGGGGCATCAGACTTTCTCACCGGACTGCCCAAGTGCAAGGCAAGGAAGGGCAGGCGAGGATTTAAAATTGTCTGCAGTTGAACATCAAACATGAAGTTCAACTTTGTATTGCAAAAGGTTTTTCTGACAAATCTTAAGTGATCCTACTCAGGGACGCTAGATGAGCAGTCTACCGCATTCTCAAGCCAAGAATCCACTTATACTGCCCCAATTTCTGTACCTCTGCCCTCACCACTGTTCAACTCTGGGGAGGACTTTTGCCACTAGTGAAAGATGAGGAGCCTTAACGTTCTGACACGGCTTTCAAGAAAATCAGTGAGTTTGGTGTTCTTGCTTCCTTGTGGGGTATAACCCAAGGCTTTGTAGCATATCACTTTCATTTCTCATTCTTCTTTTTTTCCTTTGAGAATTTTTTTTTATATTTTGGGGGCAATTTTCTATGTTCTCCTTTTAGATATCTTACTCTGTTTCATTTTTTTCTTTTTTGGAATATTTCTTTCTATCTCAGGTAGTTACAATAGGCGCGAGGCTTAGGTATATTGTAGACTTTCATTGCTACCTATACCTTTGTTTATAAAGTTAAAGGAAATAAGATGAAAGCCAGGAGACAGAAAGTAAGTGTACAGCTCTGTAGCCCTGATAGGAATCTAGGCTAAAACTGTTGCTCAAATATTGTTCTGCTCTGCTCATATATGTTAACTCTTTTTATAATATGCTTAGAGCAAACACAAAAGACTTGTGAACAATATCTATATAATAGCATTTTAAAGAAGTCCTGTGTAAGTCACTTAGCACAGATAAACAGAAAAAAGTCAGCAAAAAGTAGCTTATTGTTGTTATCACAGAAACATGTATCTGGCATATATTAAATTCTCAATTCTGTCATTATGAGACTGGAAATAAAAATGTGGATTTATTAGCAGAAATAAAGGTATGCATATATATATATATATATATATATATATATATATATATATATATATATGGGTGCCTGTATATGTATAAGTAAACACACATACAGTAATTCCCCCTTATCCATGGGAAACACATTCCAATGTATATCATGGATACTTGAAACCTCAGATAGTACCACACTCTAGGTATGTATTATATTACTATCCACACTCTATATTACTATACCACACTCTAGATATGTACTATATTACTATCTCTACATACATACCTAGGATAAAGTTTAATTTTAAAATTAGGTATAGTAAGAAATCAACAATTAATAAAAAAATGGTGTAGGAATGAAACAAGTGGAACTTAATTAAAATAATTAAATTATTAATTAAAATAAAGTTATGAATTTAAAAAATAATTCAATAATACATATAAAGTATATAACACAATATATATATAATATACTATATAATAAATGATATAATATGATAATAATGATTGAAAAGTTATTAATTTCTGTCTGTGAATTTTTTCTTGTAACATTTTCAGATCACAGTTGGCCATGGGAAACTGAAACTGCAGAAAGCAAAACTGTGCATAAAGAGGGGCCACTGGATGGTAGACTGAGTTCTGTGGCTCACTGCAGAATTATGTGGCAGAATCTATGCCAATCACACTAATGCTCGGAAATAATGCCAAGGATGTGCCAGTGGTGGCAGCAGTCACACTAAATAACACAGAAGAACACTGTGGTCATAGCTCAGCATGGTAGAATCAAGGAATGTCCATAAACAAGACTACAATACTCCATCCATTTATCATCTGTGTATCTCTGTCAGCCTTACTGCAGCTTGTGAAGGACCATCTCATGCTCTTTCAAAAAGACGACAACGGGAGCCCTAGACATTCTATTTGTCTCATTTATTTTTATTGCACTTAAGCATTCAATTTACAAGTTATGGGTGCTTCAAAGCATCATGTTAGGCAAGAGATATATTTGATATTAAATATGCAAATTCCGTAAGGCTTGCATTGTTCTTAATTGAACTCAGGAAGAAGCTACCTATGTGGTTAGGTGGATAAATGAAACTGAGAAGTTTTACATTTAGATCTACAGCACGAAATTCTCTCCTAAACTTTAGACTTGTCATCTTTAAAAGACACATCTCTATTCAAAAATGGGTTTCCAAAATGAACAGACATTTCTCAGACAAAGAAGTAAAAGCAGCAAATAAATATATGAAAAAATGTTCAGCATCACTAGTCATTTGAGAGATGCAGATGAAAACAACACTGAGATTCCACCTCACTCCAGAAAGAATGGCTGCTATCAAGAAGTCAACCAATAACAAATGCTGGGAGGGGTGTGGGTAAAGAGGAACGCTTCTCCACTGCTGGTGGGAGTGCAGACTGGTGCAACCACTGTGGAAATCAGTATGGAGACACCTCAAAGAACTAGGACTAGAGGTCCCATTTGACCCCGCTATTCCACTATTGGGGGTCTTCCGCAAAGAATTAAAAGAATCATACCACAGAGATATATGTGCACCCATATTTATAGCGGCACGGTTTGTAATAGCTAAGGACTGGAAACAGCCCAAGTGCCCATCAACTGGAGACCGGATAAAGAAGATATGGTTTTTTTTATAAAATGGAGTACTACTCAGCCATAAAGAATGAGAAACTAGACATTTATAGCTAAATGGATGCACATTGAGGCGATACTCTTAAGTGAAATAAATAGGACACAAGTGTGTAAATACCAAATAGTTTCTCTGCTATGAGAAACTTAAAGTGTAAATAAGAATGAAAGTTATAATTGATAATATTAAATAGGAAAATAAGGTGCCAAGGAGAGGGGAAGTGAGGGGTAGGGGTAAGAAAAGAAGGGAATAGAATTAGTATGAGAAAATGAAAAAATAGAAACAAAGTCTTTGTAAATGGGGAGAGGGGGAGGGGGTGAAGGGAGGACAGGGGAATGGAGAAAAGTAAGAACCAAGAGAGATTATGTAAATGTACAAATTTCCAATGATAAATGTCATTATATTGTATACCTAAAATGTACTGATAAAATTAATTTTTAAAAATTTTACTAAGAAAAAAATAAATGATAAAATCTTTGGATTCAAAATAAAAATGTATTCTTAAAAATTTTCTGCCTCACTTGTGCCATCTATTAATTTATTTAATTAATTAAATTTAAACATACTGTGTCAATTTCAATATATCTCAACATTTTAAATTGTCCATTTAAAAATTTTAACTAAATATTTTAAAGTCTCCATTTTTTACTTTTGTTTCTTAATACTGATACATATTTTAGCTCATTTGCTATTTGAAGTTCTTGAAGTTCCCCAAGCATTTGTTATTCTGGTAATTTACTTTGCATTAAATAATTTTGAAGCAAATAATAATTTGCAAAGTACAAATAAGAAGTATAGTATTTTATCAATTAAAATTAGGTGATAATTATAAATTCTTATATTTAAAAATTGTAATTCTTTAAAAGAAAGAATTGTAATTCTTATATTTAAGTATTAAATTAATGACATGGCATAATGCTACACATTTATGTATGACAAGATTTCTGTGTGCAAATGCAAGCTTGTATTTTTAAAAAGTGACTTTTTAAGGTAATCTTATAAAAAATTTTATAATCTGAAATATATTATTACTTAAGCAGGTTTAGTTATTATGAAACATCTACAAAATAAGAATTATTCACTCTTAAAACTTAAATAAAAGGTGATGAAACTTTTTTTCTAAATAAGTAGAATTTCAGCCCCAGAAACGTAGTTAATATTTTATTAATGTTGTGGTAAGACATTTCCAATGTGTATATAATGAGATATACCTATTTGTTAAACTAATAGTTTATTACAACTGAAAGAATTTTGGCGTCGGGGATTTATTTAGCTCAGTGGTTTTGTCACCTGCTGAGCAAGCGCAAGGACCAGAGTTTGATCCCCGATACCAAAAAAAAGAATTTTGAATATGCTAAGAAGTACATGTTAGCATGACTTTCTCACTAAGATAAATATGTATTGAATAAAATATAGCCATAAATGTAAATCAAATTCCAACACTGGAAAAAAGACTTTTAAAAGACACAAGCCAGAATATTTGAACAAAATGACCTTTCTAAAGCAGATGACTTGCCAATAGAGTATGAGCAAAGCATCATCTAGCAATAGAATTGAAATTAAAATTAGAAATGTCAAATTTTATGTATTATATATGACTAGTAGTTTAGAAATTAAACGCGAAGCAATTACTCCTACTCTAGAGAAATCTAGGTGAAATGATTTGATGCCTCAAACAGCATGTGCCTAAATTTTCACTTCTCTTAATCACATGACAGACCAGTTACTAAGTATGATAGATTCTTTAAATTGGATTCCTAAGATGCAGTGTAGACAGCTCCTTGTTTTATTTCTAAGAATAACTGCTAGTAGTGCGTATAGTTCACACAAAGATACTACACACAAATTGCAATAGAACTTAATACGTGTTGTGTAATACTTTAGGTAGTAAGAAGAAATTTGTTCCATATTTTATAAAATTTACTATAAATTCAATTAAAGCCTAATAGAATATTTCTGACATAATTGATATACTAATACCCCTCTACCTGAAAGTGATAAATATGTCATTGCTAATATCTGAGCTACTACTCAATATAAACATATATTTTATATATATTCATAAATAAAACAATGACAAATGAGGATTAATAAATTCCTGAGCGTAAGATCTCAAAATTATATCAACCATTTAAGGTATTTCATATTAACAACAACAAGAACAAAAAACCAGAATGAGTTGGAACAGTGAAATACCCAATACAATTCTGAATTAAACTAATGACCCTGTCAGTGTCCTGGCCTTACTGGCTCACCTTTCCCACACATGAATTACTTCATTTACAACTTTTCTTTCTTAGGTAATGTAAGTACATGGCAAAATAAATTGCATTTATGCCATCTGAGATAATATATTTTTATTCATTAACATACCTAATACATTTGAGAAAACACAAGTGTTAGGGTATTTTAGACTTTGGGGAAATAATGACAATGGTTCTACATGAAGTATGTAGAACTACAAATTGTTTTCTAATCAGAAGATTACAGACAAAATATATTCTAGAAAAACAAGAAAATTTGCATAATGTGAAGAGTGACTAAAAAAATAAAATACTGTACTGTGTCAGATTGTAACTGGGATTCTATTTTAGACTCTTGAGAAGGGAAGGACTCTAGGTAGGAGAGGCCAAAATTCCTCTATGAAAAAGAGTCCTTTGATGAAAATAACCTCTTTGAAAATGTGTATAGTTCGATATTGTGAATATAAAGCAAGTAGAAACTCTCACCAATTTGTATTCAGGTGATAAATATTTTGTCAGGAGGATATATGTAAATTGGGATAAATCTGAGTGGGGAAAAGCAGAGGACCATGAAAGAAGGAAGGAAAATAAAGTGGAGCAAAGAAAGGACAGAGGAGACAAATTTCATGAACTTATACTTCCTCTTGGAATTAACATTCAGCACACTTGCAGTATCAGCATTGCATGATTAGTAGTTTCCATTCCTTTCAAACATTAGAAGGCATATAAGCAGTGCCTAGAATAGAGCTATTTTGTATGTAGTATTTGTAAGACTCCTGTAGCTGTTTCTACTAAAACAAATTATATGTTTATTGCTGCTGATGCTACTATATACTATTGCCATGAATATTACTATTCTTATTACTATCAGACCGAAGTTCTATAAAAATGAAAGGAAGATATCCTATATTTGATCTAGAACTCCATCACTCAATAAATATATACATTTTAATTCCAATAATATCTCTATACTACTATATGGACTTTTCTAATTTCATGAAAGGACTAATCTCAAAGCATTTAGTACAGCACTTAATATAGACAGAAGGTCTAATATATATTTCCTGAAATAATTGTCAGAAAGTTTTATAGTGCAATGAAACAAATTTCCAGCTATCTTTATTCTTTTGGGTCAGTTGTTCATTCAGAGACATGAAAATTAAGGACTGGATTTATTGCTTTCCAATATTTAGAAGAATTCTCCAATATATAAAACCTTAATGTAGTGTGTCATATTATGATATAGAAAGAGTTCTATACATATTGTTCATCATAGCAAAAGTTTGCTACAATGCAAATCTTGTGATATGGCATGGGAAAAGGCTTGCTTTCAACATTATTAGAAGAACTTCACCGCAGTCCCATCTTAAACCATGGACCGTGTGATCTGTACTCTCAGATGAGCAGTTCAATGAGATTCAGTTTTGTCCAAAAAAATCAAATGTAAGTTTTTATCAACAAAATATTGTAAAACTCACTCTCAGTTGCTTTATCATCTTATTTGTTTCCATTTAAATAGGCATTATTTGAAAAACTTCTTAAGGATTATTTCTATTTGTATAGCAATATTGTATGTGAAGGCATTTTCATATTAAGTTAAAGTGTCCAACATTTCAGTATACACATCAAATAAGGCATTGTTCAACAACATTCAGGCAGGGGAATATTCTCCTAAGTTCACTTAAGATGATTTTTCAAACCACATATTCTATGTCTATCTATATTCCTATTGCCGTATCCCCTAAAATGCATGTTAGATCCTAAGGAAAAATCTTAGCAATAGAAATCGCTCGTCTCTGACTCCTTATGTTTCAGTTCAGCCACCACTGTCCTCAACTCAGGAATCTAAGGATCATTCAAATTGCACCAGTATTACTACTAGAAATTTGATAGAAGCTTAGTTATATGTCTTTCAGGTATGCACTGACTCTTAGTTTGCTATGCGTTACCTCATTAAGTTCCTAAACTCAGTTTATCTTTGGAAAGAAAGACATAAATTAATAAATCATGGTAAAAATGATAAATTAACAGAAATATTTGAATCATCACATTTATGAAACAGGAATATGAAAATATTGTAAAGAATATAACAAAGTAAATGTTTTCTTATGGTGATTTATAACATTTGTCTAAACAATTGTATTCCTAGTGAACAGTGAGTATGTATTTTTAAAAATTGACTAAGAATGAGCTGGGTTTGTAATCTTACCACATGGTTAGGAGATTGCAGATTTGAGGTCATCCCGGGCCCCATTTCAAAAAACAAAATATATGAATGAATGAATGAAATACATTTTTAAAAACAAAAATAAATGAATAACAATGAATAAATGGATACTTGACTTTAGCTACTACTTTAGGCTATGTTAATTGGAAACATAAATATTAAATCAATGAATAAATTATATGAAATCAGATTTACATAAGTGGCTTTACAACAAACTTTCTTACCTTTATTTTTAATTATTTGAGGTGAAATTTTGAGTTTCAATATTAACTAATTATAAGGCAGCCAGTTTCTATACCTAAATGTTACCTCATTGTTAAAACATACCCCCTTTTCAGTAACAAAATTAAGTGCACATTAATTAGATGAAGATATATTGGTATGATCTTAATTTTATGACCTCTTAGCGTATTTATTACATAACTCTGGATATATAAGCATTATTACCTTGGATTACTTACTATTTCAGAGAGGAAGTGGTATCCAGGTTTTTTATCTGGGAAAGGTCTTTCAATAAAATTCAGATAGTCAATACCTTAATGAACAAAATTAACTTTTATTTCAGTGATAGTTTATAGAAATTATCATTTCCTTCATTACAAGTTAGAACATAAGCTAAAGTAATAAAAATAGCACTTGTGACCCCATAACTAATAAAAATCATGTTTTCATATCAAATCATCATTGTTACAGAGTTTTAAAATTCTATGGTCACCACTCTTGGAATACCAGTATCCATTAGACATTTCATTCATCGTGCTATTTAATTGATAAATAATGAAGTGTAACTATATTTTTATTGCATGTTGTTACAGTTTACTGTAAGTTTTTTTCACTTTATATTTCTTTTACTCTATTTTATGCAGTTAAAAATGATTATTCTGGGAAGAGGTCTACAGATTTTACCAAATTGCCAAAATTGCCCACAATACCCAAAAGTTTAAAATTTTTGTACCCTCCTCCCTCACATAAAAATAAAGGATTATAATAAACACCTATCTCATGAGGCTACTGTGAAGATTATAAAAGGATAATACTAACTCATCACACGTTTTCATATTGTCATCAAGCAAATTTTATCTTTAAATATATTCTCTAATCTGTGCTTTTCCATGTCTGCAACTACAATTAAGTTTCAATTTCTTATCATTTGCCATTTGAGCTACTGGTCTGGTTCTTAACGAAATCTTCTTTCTTTTAAGGCAAATGTTGTAAACTCAAGATTCTCCTAATGTAACCCTTCTATGATTTTTGATTAATGTACAACTTACTTTAAAAATTAGTAAGTTTCTTCTGGAAAAGTAAAAGACCTGGCAACATGACAATTATGTTCTCACACAACATTTGAGTTTGGTTCTCCCTGTCCCCCTATTCCTCTGTCTCATGCAAATTTAATTTACTGGTCCTAACTTGATAGGCATTCTAGTTTGTGATCTTTAATTTACAACCCTGTAACAGTGAATTATTACTCAGAATTTTTGAGCTGGAGGAGGACACTATATTGAGGATGCTATCATCTATTTGATCATTTTGCCTAAAGAAGATAAACACCAATCTTTTGTATAAGAAAATATGCAAACTCTAATAACATTCAAGTATGCATTCAGAAGGCCAGTCTTGTTCCTCAACAAATGGACACCAAAAACAACCATGGTTTTACAGAAAAAATGATTCCAATCATAGGTGGAAAGCAATTTCTTTCAATTCTACAGAATTTTATCATTAAAACAAAAAACATTTCTGAGATATTTCTCTTTAACTCAAAGGAAAACCAAATGTCTAGCTCAACTTTTAATAATCTATAATACTTGGCACAGTGCCTACATAAAAATTTAATAAATATTTGTTACATAATGTATAAATTAAATGACACTTTAAGTGACTTGTAGAAGCAGGAAAAATATTTTGGGATTAGAAAGTCAGCTGCAATTATTTTCAAAAGCAGTTATCAACGTGTTTGTAACTTTCTCATTGTTACCATAGAATAAAGTAACTTTTACAAATGGTTGAAAAAACTGATTGCCCAATATGACTTACTGAAAAATACATTTCTAGTTCCCAAACAGTTATTTTCTATTGTCAAAACACATTAAGGAAAAATATGTGGATTCTAGAAATTGCTTTTAAAAATTATATAGCTACTTGATATTTGGAACTGATTGGCCAGATAAGCGTTTTAAAAAAATGTCAACTTCCAATCTCTTAGAAAGTGGATAACTTCCAAAATAAACGTACCAATTCTGGGCTGCGAGAAATGAGTCACTTTGGGAGAAGGATTAAAACAAGTTCTGAGGAAGTACACCATACCTTCTTATCCATAGAGGATACACGCTGCGGCTCCAGTGGGGCCTCACTCTACAGATAATGACAATAATAAGGCTTGATTTATAAATTAAGCATGACCAGGCATGTAGCTCAGTGGTTCTGTTGCCTGCCTCACAAGTGCAAGGTCCCTAGTTTGATCCCCGGTACCAAAAACAAAACAAAACAAAACAAAACAAAAACCCGAAGATATAAATTAAGCACAGTACAAGATTAACAATAATAAAATGAAAGTGTTATGATGACTATAGTGATAACAGTTATATGAATGTGGTCTCTCTCACTCTCAAAATGTCCTGTTGTACTGTACACAACCTAATTCATGGGATGATAGGGTACAATGTCTACACCATGAGATGGAGTGAGGTAAAGGACATAAAGTGTTGTGGCCTAGTGTTAGGCTACTGTCTTAGTCACTTTGTCATTGCTGGGACAAAATACCTTATACCTACATGTTAAAGCAGGAAAGGTTTATTTTAGCTCATAACCTGTAGACATTTCAGTTCATAGTAGGCTGACTCCAAGGCAGGGTGGCATGGCACAGGGACATGGCAGAGGAGGACCAGTCTATGGCAGCAGCAGCCTTCCTTCTTTTTTCCCTTATAGTCCACCTGGGCTACAAGGCTTTTGGTTTGTGCTACCCACAGGCAGGGTGGGCCTCCCTGTTATCCACACCCAGAACTATGCTAAACCAATCAGTGGACTAATCTTATTATCATACCACTAATCTAGTATCACACACCATGATCCAGCCTCCTCCCCAAAGCTCCACCTATGGAGCACATAAGGCTTTGGGGGATATCCAGATATAAGTCATGACAGCTATTATTGACCCTCTTACTTGCTCACAAGCATTGTGATGCTGTAACAGTTTATCTGACACCTAAGCTTCTAAGTGACTAAAGAATGAGCCATACATACAGCATGGATATGCTGGACAAAAGGGATGATTCATAGCCCTACCAAGATAAAGCCAGATAGTGCAAGATTTCATCATGCTACTGACTAGAAATGGTGAGTAATTTAAATTTTATGAATTATTTCTGCAATATTATTTTTGGACTAGGATTCAAAATGAAAATGGAACCCTATATAAGAAAGGTATTTCAAGAAACACAGAGAAAGAAGTCTAAAACTAGTGATTTCAGCATTAACTTTACTACCTAAAAATGAATCATTATGTAAATAGCTATGTCTCCTAAAGTTCTTTGTTTTATTACAAATATCCCAAGTAGTTTTAAGTAAACTTAAAAAGTAAATGGAGACCATGCTGGTGCTGTTACACACATTGCCACATATTAGAATCACCTGAAGAGATTTATTTTTTTAAAAATCTGTCTTGGTCCCATCTGTAAAGATTCTGATTTTGTTGTTGTGAAGTGCTGCTGGGGAATGGAGATTTTTTTTTTCTAACTTTCCTAATTCTATACCAGGTTGGAAAGTCGCTGTTCTATCCCATCATTCTTAATTTCCATAATTCAGTACTTGAGGATTTCTTCTTTCACACTGAAAATAAAAGATGTGTGCTTTAACTTGGAATTCTTAGATTAAAAGAATATAATTATGTAAGTTTGCAGTAAGAATGGTTCATGTAAAGACTTTAAAATCTGACATTAGCAATTTCTGGCTTTATTTAGATTTTGTTGACAATTTCATTTTCATTTTTTTAACCCTTAAGAGAATAGAGAGGGGGCAATATTTTCTTTCTACAATTTTAAAATATTCATTGATTACATATTTTGAATGTATCCATATCTTCCAGTCTCATATTATTTGTTTTTTTAAATTAATTTTACTGGTACATTTAAGGTATACAATATAATGACATTCATCATTGGAAATTTGCACCTTTACATAATCTCTCTTGGTTCATATTTTTTTCTCATTCCCCTGCCCTCCCTTCAACCCCTCCATCCCTCCCTATCTACAAAGACTTTGTTTCCATTTTTTCATTTTCTCATATTAATTCCATTCCCTTCTTTCCTTTCCCCTACCCCTCCCACTTCCACTTCCCCTTTGCCCCTTTTCTTCCTATTTCACATTATTTCTTATACCTTTCAGTCCTTGTTTACACTTTGTTTCTCACATTAGAGAAACTATTCAGTATTTACACACGTGTGTCCTATTTATTTCACTTAAGAGTATGGCCTCAGTGTGCATCCATTTAGCCATAAATGTCTCTAGTTTCTCATTCTTAATTCCCCAAAGAACTAGGATTGTAAGTCCCATTTGACCCAGCTATTCCCCTGCTGGGTATCTCTCCCCCAGAATTAAAAGAATCATACCACAGTGATATATGTTCACCCATGTTCATAGCAGCACAATTTATAATAGCTAAAACTTGGAAACAGCCCAATTGCCCATCAACTGGAGACTGGATAAAGAAAATGTGGGGGGTTTTTATAAAATGGAGTATTACTCAGTCGCATATTATTTGAAGCTGTCATTCTTTGCCTGGCTAAAGCAACATCAACATATGCAACTGTTCTGTTCTTTCTTATTCTAAGCATATTTCATTGCTGAATTTTCAACAGCTTGTATCACAATTGGCACTACATTTAACCTCAGATATTCTTTTTTATGAACTTCTATTGAATTTCAAAAGCACTTTAGGTACTATGAGACTTTCTTACATGCTGAGAAACAAAGTCCCTCAATGATTATAGAGAACGACAATTTTCTAGCCTCTCAAAAACATTCATTCACATGACAGGTGCCCCTCATGATGGCACTTACAGCACAATGGTGCCCCCAAGACCAAGGTGTAGATTGGAGAAAGAATTAACGCATTTGACCTATACCTGTGTGGTAAGAAGGAAGGGTCTGTTTCAATTTTTTAAACTCAATTTTAACAGGCAGAATAGACCCTGTTAACATTATTTAAGCTGAAGTTAGGCATCATTGTGGAGCAGCGATTCTTCAAGCATGATCCCCAGTCAGAAACATCAGCATCATCAGAGAACTTGTTACAAGACCACTTTCAGGAATCACCACAGATGTACTGAGTGAAAATCTCAAGGAGTTTTGCCCAGGAATCCTTATTTTAACAAGGTGAGTCTGATGCTGATTTAAGTATTGCAGTAATATTCTAAAAAGAATATAGTTCCTTGGTACTTAGAATAAGTTAAAACCATCCTATGTCAGAGGAAAGGACTCTGATGGATATTCTTCTGTGGCTTTGAGACCTTCAGAGAGTTATGAAGTCTAAAAAGAAACATTTACCTGATGTAAAAGGAAGCAAGCCAATAAGACAGCAATGTAAGGGTCACACTACAGGAAGCTACAGTCTGAAGGAGTGTGTAATGGTGTTACACAGCAAGTAACATAGAGTTAATTCTGTATACAAAAAGATTCTTTTCAGGTTGGGCTCAATGTGGACTTTGATGTTTCTGTCAGCAGAAATTGAATTATAACCTCACACTTTGCTCTAACTCCATCACAACACCCAGGAATCTGGCCAATGGCACAAACATGTCTCAGAGGGACAGAGGACAGAACACCACAGTGCAAGTTCAGTAGGTGTTTCCAGGAAACGAGTTGTAGAGAGAAGGCATTTGCAGAGTGCCCAGAAGGGAAAAGTTACTTTCATGAGTTCTATCAAGGTAAAAGTCAGAATACCTCAGGCTCAAAAAATTCAGGCAACAAAACTCTTGATCTTATACCCATTGCCTGACAATACACACACACACACACACACACACACAAACTAGTGGATCCGTCTTGTGTATGGTTATAGAAATATTTTAATCTAGAATTTGAGAATGGTAAAAATATTGAATATCTCCTGTCAAGAGGGTGCAGGATAAGTCACATCTGTCTGCTGAAAGAAAGGAGCAGAGAACCTCTCTACCTGTGGTTCATTTTTCCTTCATTTTAGCTCAGTACCACAGTCTTTCTATGTATCATCTGTCATGTGTATTACACCTCGCTATTCCTCTGAGTTGTAAGTCTTCGACTGTTTTAATTCATTTAGTGTTTGAAACTGGCACACCTAACCCAGTAAATAACAAATCAACTTTCTTAGTGAAAATAAAGTTTTGAAAACCACTTGCTTAAAAAGTTAAATCCATGCTTCTTAACAGGAGAAATTTCACACACACACACAAAAACCTGCACAAATCAATATCCAAACTAAAAAGTTAGAATATAAAAAGTATGAAGGTTTTATTTCGAGACTCATGATTGAACTTAGGCCTTTCACAGTGACCTACAACCCAGTACTTTTTAATTTTTATTTTGAGACAAGATCTCGCTAAGTAGCTAACTTACCCAGGTTAGGCTCCAACTTCTGATCTGCCTGCCTCAGCCTCCCAGAGTGCTGGGACTACAGGCATATATCACTATACCCAGCTAGTACAAACCATAAATGGAAGGAGAGCACTATTCAAGATTGTTTAATATAAATAAATATTTCTGACCCTGGAAAAGGAAATTGAGATATCAACTAAATTCAGGGTGTGTAGCCACATGGAGATGCTATTGTTTATCCCAGAAGAGGACCATGGACACAACTCTGCCTAAATCCAAGTTCACAAATGAAATTTAAAATAACAAATACCCTCCAATAACTTTGGGGGTAGAGCACTGGATTTTGAAGGAAAACTCTAAGGGATTATAAGCATTATCAAATCTTAAACCCAAAAAGTAGAGTAAGAATGGCTGCTGGAAGTCCTTAGGTAGACAGACAGACCTGAACATAGACTCAGAGTTGTCTCTGATGCCCTAAGTTAGCCCAATAGTAGTAGCTAGGTGTTCTCAAATACTAACCCCCATAGGAGGAAACCACCATGTGCTCCCACATGTTACACACAGAGTAGCCTAGAGGACTGGCATCTGCAGAGAAATCTTATTGTTTGTATGGCAGTGACATGCCAAGATGTGATCAGTTGAAGTCATTGCAAGTCTTCTGAAGTAATAGGTTGGAGACAGAAGCCAAAGCCCTCAAGCTAAAGGGAATGTCCCACACTATCATACAGCTAACAGGAGACAAAGGAAATAAGGTGCGTGAAAAGAATGAAGTCTGATATAGGATGGTGAACATGATTGACTTGAAATGAAACCTTCGTGAGGGAGCAAATGATTGTGAGAGCTAGAGTATAGAAAAAGTGATCTATAAAGAGAAGAAATGGTACTGAGGAGAGAGAAATACTTGCAAATGAGATGATGGAAAGACTTGTAGTTATTATTTTTTTGACTTTATTTTGTTTTTATTTTACAGTTAGGTACAGGATATCACCAGGGGGATGAGTGGCTGAGATAGGAAGACATGGTAATTGCAAAAACGATTTCTAGAAACTGAAAAGTAAACTATTAATACAATGATTGATTTAAAATTTTCAAGAATCACATGACTGTGCAAGGGATCCAGTCCCCAAAAGACAGGAGCTGATTGCTATAAATAACCAAATAAGGAGGTTTAGTAAGTGAGTTAGTCTGAAACAGGAGATTCAGAGCTGTGAGTTGGTGTGTGAGGGAAAGAAGGAAGAAAATGGTCTTCAAGTGAGGAGAAGATGCACATCCCTGCCCAATGATAGAGTGGTACAGTGGGGCTGAGAGCTCAGTGCCTGAGAGGGGCTCAGCAGAAGCAGTGCCTTCAGATCTGTGAGCCACGTTCTTTCCATTTCTTTCCGTCTCCTCTAATATAGCAGCAAAGTTTTGTACTTTTCAGAGCACAAATTTTAATCATCTTTTGCCAAATTTATCCCTACGTATCTCAAACATTTTGATGCCACTACAAATTATAGTATTTATGTAGTTTAAATTTTGATCATTCACTGCTGGTAGATTTTAAATTCACTGCTAAAATTACAAATATTGCTCGTGCATTTCTTAGACAGGAGTGTGGAAGCCCTTTAGTCAGCAGTTCTGGTTCAGTAGCTCAGAAGGCTGCTGTCCAAGTGCTGACCAGAACAGTCATCCTCTTAGGTTGGGCTGGGCTGGAGAACATGCATCCAAACTCAATCAGCTCCTCTCAGGCTACTGGAACAAGAACTTGCTTCCTTGCCTCTGAGCTTCCTGATCGGGCAGCTTATAATGTGGGGACATGTCCCTGGCTCTCTCAGATCCTGGACACGTTTCTTTGTCGCCAGAGTTCTGCTTCTGGAGCTGAGTCTCAGCTGAAATCCCAAGGACTGTGCTGTGAACATGGGGTGTGGGGCTTGTGTGGAGGGTAATCACACTCCTTTCTGGTCATTTCTAAGTCTTGTTTTTTTGTGTGTTCCATTTTAGAGAAATTTTATTTCTGTGTCTTCAAGGTCACTAATCTTCTAGTCTGCAAGGTTAATATGCTATTAAATCCAACAATATATTTTTCATGAGACATTATAAATTTTATCTTCCAAAATTGTACTTGAACCTTTTTCTTATTTTTCATGTCTCTGCTAACAATTTCCAATAGTTTTTTGAGCATATGGAACAGAACTGTAATAACCGTTTCACTGCTCTTGTCTACTAATTCGGTCATCTGTCATTTCTGGCTGAACTTCAGTTTATTGAGTTTGGAGATGTTCTCCTAATTATAAGTTATATTTTACTACTTCTTTGCATGAGTGGTAAGTTTTTTGGATGTCAGATAATATAAATTTTATCTTGGTGGGTGCTGAATCGGATATCTGCTTTAGAGCATTTAACAAAAGTAATAGGATTAGTGTCATAAAATAAATGGTGGAATGTGGATTTAAATTCAGAAAGACAGTATCCAAAATTTCAACCTATGACTTCTTGTCATCTCTCTTTTTCCTCCTCGGTGTGTTTACTTGGCCTTTGAACCTGACTACTTCATTAACTGCCATGACTTTCCTCTTCCGGGCCCATATTAGAGTCTCCATCCTGTGGAGCAATGCCTGTCTCTGAATCTGAAACACTGGCATTCCTTTTATTTGAAATAATCTCATACACTAAGCCCCCCACTTTGTCCAGGCAACTTAAAGATGTGCACTTCCCTTGGGCTGGGATTTAGCTCAGTGATATCACACCTGCCTTGCAAGTGCAAGGTCCTAAGTTTCATCCCCATTACCAAAATAAAAAATTACACTTCCCTAGATTAGACACACCTTGCTAATGCTCTTTCTGCTAAGTGCAATGATGTCAAATATGCAAATTTTTGCTAAATTGAACATATGCTCAAAATTTATAAAAGTAGCTTCTGCATAAGAAACATCCATCTGAAGCTTGCACTAATAAAGGAAATCCAGTAACAATGTGATAAAGTGCAACCATATGACATTTTGACACCAGAAGTATTTTTATGCAGCTGGTTTGAACAGGGACATTTTTAATCTGCCTTACAGAAATCAGAACAGATGCAAGCTAAACATGCAGATGGTAAGATACCCCAAGCAATGGGGGTGTCCGTGAGGTGTGGAATAGAGGGTGTTGGCGAAATGTAACTAAAAAGAAAATGTTCCATAAACCCAGTAAACCTCTCCACAAAGGTAAGAGAGACAGGCAGGGAGTAGTCTTATTACTGAATAAGTAGTAATTGAGAACATGATGTACATGGTAGACAATGCATTGAGAGACTGCAAAGATAAAAACTTATCCTTTGCATAGCTAAGCAGGCACAAAAGCATGACATACACATCTTCAGGTTAAACACTCACTAATCCTCAAGGGGGGCACTGGATAACACCGCTCATCAGAATCTGCCCTATGTTCACGTTGCACCTGAGATAATTATCTGTGTCATCTAATTGGTTCTAACTGAAAGGAAAATAAACTTCTTATAATTTTATGACAAGAGGTAGTTTCACAACTTGGAACAAGATGCCCCCAAAGTTAGCTTCTCCTCCAATGCATGACCTGTCACACCCACAGGGAGACAGAGATAAAGGCTCTGTTCACTGAGTGTCTACATTTCAAGGAGATACTTCAAGGACTTGAGTCAGAATTCCCGCGTCATAAAGCTGACACAGGCTCAGGTAGTTTTGAACAGGATTTAGATGTATTTCAAAGTGAGGAGAAATGACTTAACAATCACAAGTTTTCTAAAGTAGATATTCTATGAAAAAGGAAGCTATGGTGATATCTTCCCTTATTTTTCAACAGGGAGAATTAAGCCTCTTATTTTTAATTATTTTGGTTTTTTTTACTAGTACATATTTGCAGGGCATGAGGTTTACATCTATCTTAGGGTGTAGGCACGTGTACATAACATAGCTTTATTCCTTTTTATTCCCCACCCCTACCCATCTTGCTCCCTCTAGCTCTAGATCCCTTTCCTCATTTTCATTAGCATTCTGATTTTGTTCAGTTGGTGTTGGTGACATACAATGTTAACATTCATTGTGGCTACTTGTACATGACATATCTTAAATATTTTAAGTCCCCTTCTTCTTCCTCTCCCTCACCCTCAGGTTCTTGTATCCCTTCCCATTTGCAGAAGATTCATCTCCCTGTTTCCTTTTATCAATCTATAATTTTGTTGTCTATTTGTTCTTTGCATTATTCACACAAGAAAGACCACAGAGTATTTAATCCTGTGAGTCTGATTAATTTCACCTAACATTATATTTTCCAAGTGCATCTGTTTTTGTACAAAGGCCTCAAATGTATCCTTCTTTATGACTGAGTAATACTGAATTATGTACAGATACCATATTTTCTTTATCCACTTGTCTGTTGATGGACATATAGGGTGCTTCCAGGGTTTAACTATTATTAATTGTGCTGTCAACATTGATATTCACGTATCAATGTAATATGATGTCTTTACTTCTTTTGGGAAAATACCTAGAAGGGAAATAGCTTGGTCCAATGGAGTTTCTTTGTATAATTGTTTGAGAAATCTTCATACCAATTTCCATAGTGGTTGTACTAGTCACCTACAGTCTAAAACCTTGTTTTCAAAGTGTAAGACAAATGCTACCAATATCAAAATCACCTGGAAATTTTGCTAGAAATGTAAAATTTCAATTATTGCCCAGGGTTGCTGAATAAAAAACATAGTTTTAAAAATATTCTCTATTAATTCCAGTGCCCATTAATCATTAAAAGCCCTGTTCTACAGAATGGCAGAGGTGTTCTAGATTTTCATCCTCAGCAACTCTAGGCCACAAATCATTTTAGACTACAAAGAGCCAGTCTTGCAGAACACTGACATTATCTCCAGGTGCTCAAGCCAATAAAAATTCAAATCCCTGCTATGAGACCAATGGATGACTTTAGCCTGACTGACTCTGAAACACATTACTCTTGGTCTAATACACTGAGAATCTACTCCCATGTGTTTCTGAGATTTCTGCAAATATAAATCAGTGAGCTTTTATAATTATATTTTTATAATGAACTAACTCCTTCTGTAGTAGGTCTTGAACTTTACTGGACCCTCTGGTTTTTCTCACAGTATAGGACAAAAGACCATGTACAAGAGTGAATGTAAGTCTCTATATGTAGCAAGTGGCATAGGTGTTGTTATTAAAAAGTGTATGCAAGTGGGCCAGGGATTTAGCTCAGTGGTCCTGCCACCTGCCTCGCAAGACCAAGGTTCCAAGTTTGACCCTCAGTACAAAAAAAAAGTGTGAGCAGGAGAAGGTAGATGCTCTCACAATAATGAGTGCAGGTATGAACTGGTTCTACTAGAAAGAGAGCTTCAGGGGCATTTGAGAGTACAGACCTTTCAGCCTCACTCATCTTGCCTTATTTATCACATATTAAAATATGTTTTAAGATTCCACTCTTTTTCTTCTAGTTGCCTTACTTTACCTTATGGTCTGGGTGGTTGAGTATTTAAATAGTACTGTAACTCAACAATTCTTAAAGCTAAGATGATGGTGCGATGTTCACCCAACATGTCCTTCTACAATAGGGGATAGGGTACTGCTTTAAGCTACTTTCAAATTTTTGTAATTTTCCAAATGTTTTCTGAGTCGGGTATTCACAACCTTTAATTTCTCCTTCCTCTGTGTGTTCTTTAGGACCACACAAGGAAATAGAGGATATTTATACTTAATGTTCATCACCATCGTGGCTAACTTCCATAGTTACTTAATCTCCTAAGGCTTTGCTCTCCATCTACATACCATTTCTTGTACTGCAGAAGTTAATTTGAATAATAATGATCTCACTCCATAGCGTACTTTGCAAAGGTGACTTCACACCTCAGAAATGAAACTATTCTGGTTGTTTCTTAGAGAAAGCTTCTGGAGTCTTCTGAGGAGTTGTTCAGGAACCACTCTTGCTTTATATAACTGTATGATTGGGAGGAATTCTGTGGGACTTGATACAGTAGTAATATCATAAACTTATCCCCTGTCTTTTGTTAAGACTTTGCTAAGCTTCCCAAATGTTCAACCCAAGTAGAAGCAAGAGGGTAGGAGAGTTAGTGAGTGCAGTTTACAGATAACCTTAAGACA
This sequence comes from Heterocephalus glaber, assembly GCF_000247695.1. Next base: position 21,796,290 of record NW_004624731.1, on the reverse strand, counting down.
GACCAGAGATAGGAAAAGTGGAAGATATATAATATCTGCCTTTCAACTTTTTTCCATTTTTAAAAGCATAACAACATCATTCATCATGGAACATTTAATACAAAAATTGTCATCTACTTTTCCTTTTCTATCTAAATGAGAAAAACAACTCAGATAGCTGGCTTGAAATATGCTTAGTAAAGGTAATTGCCAGATTGATTCTTGGACAGTGTCAGGAAACTTGGTTGATAAATAGTTTTCTACAGTCATAAAACTTTGCTAAATATTAAGAGTAGTTTTCTGTGTGTGCCTAAACAATGTATTTTTTTCCTGAACATTTTCTTGCCTGCTGAAGGACTAGAGTTTCAGTTACTATGATTAATATTGTTACCAAAACATGATAAAATCCCTGAATTTGGTTTCCAGAGCTTGCCTGATAGAGAACACTTCACATGTGTTGTCAGAGCTGGCCAGTGGAGGAATTAAGCCCTGTTGATGTGATTTCACTGGAAAAAATTTTATAAGTTTGTACCTGGTTTCCTCTACCTTTCAACCTGTATGTTTCTTCTATCTGTCAACTTTATGTTTTATCTTTTCACTGTAATGAATCCCAGCCATAAGGATGACCATCCAGCGAGTCCTGTGGACCTTCTCGGCAGGTCTGAAACTGAGGGTTGGTCTGGTGCTCCATCCACCCTTCCCACCTCCCTCTCATTACAAACTCAGCCCGATGCTAATTCCATGCAATATTGCTAGGAACTCATAGATTGAAAATTCACTCCTTCATTCACTCACTGAAATATTGTCAAGTGCCTTCATAAGATACATGCTGTGTGTTTGGAAAATATAGCTAAAGTTCAGCAATGTTTAAAACATAGTTATTTTAAGAGTTAAATATTATTTTTAAGTGAGCATGAAACTTCTTTATTTTACTTTAGCATTTTCCCATATAACCAACCCCAAAAATGTAAAACAGAAAACTTAAATGCTTAAATAACGTGTCATTATCTATCAATAGCTCTACTTCTCATAAAGGTAATGGATAAGAGACCGCAACATGGCATTAATTTTATGTTGAAATTTGGCATAATATTTAGGAAATATATATATTTTTATATATCCTTTATATATAAATATATAATATAAAATATAAATATATAATATATACTAAATATGTATATATCTTTTAGATTAAATTCATTATGGTACTCTTTAAGAGACTAAATAGAAACCTACCCTGATTTATGATTTACAAACTCAATTTATAACCTTACCTATTTTATTTGTCTATTAACTCAAGTTCTTTGACTAAATGTATGTTTGTGTTTTAAAAATTAAACTGAAATAACATTGTTTATTATTCATGACTACCAGATGTAATACTTAAATTTTTCTGTCCTTTTAACTGATTTTAAATCTTGTGAGCATTGACAATTTTACATACCAATTATAGAGTTTAAACTCTGTGTTTTGCTTTAATATCCAGCAACATCTGTCTAACATAACAGCAATCTAAGGAATGCTATTGCTTTTTAAATTAACACATGCTTCTATATTTTATGTCTATAAGTGAGAGTTTTGTATCTTTTGTATGAACAATATAGAACAATAAATTTAAAAAAGAGAACAAAAATCCAAAATATACAGAATTAATTGTGGTTTTTGAAAAACTAAGAAGTGTCTCATAATTATTTTATTATATTGCAAATCTAATATAAATAACTTTATTATAGAATCAATCAGAAGCTTAGACAAATCTATTTTAACAAAGTATAGCATTTCAGGAATGCATGTTTCTTTCTAACTGACCAATAATGCCTGTGGTCGTGTGTTGTATTCAATCAGATCTGTTGTAAGCCTTCAGGGAGATGTGATCCTTGTAAATGACAAAACCCATGTAGTCATAATGTAATATAACAAGTCATAGGTATTTTCTCTATATACATAGAAACTTCCTAGACCAGTGGTGGTGAGCCTATGGGGTGTGTGTTATTTGTTCTTCTTTTAAGACAGAAGATGTTAATATATGAGTTATTTTCTAAACTAAAACCTCAGTATTCAGGGTTAGTCGCAGTGTTGGCGCTTTGTGATAAATAAGTGGGTTTTGGGTTACAGTTTGGGCACCCCTCTCTAAAAGTTTCCCCATCACTGTGCTAGACTGTAAAAAGTAAAATGGCTTAAAAATCTTTATACTACAACAAAAAGAACCAAACTCAATAATGCAACACATATCCTTTATTAACAAGATTGCTGAAGTCTTTCATCTTTACCCCTTTTACCTTTAAAAATAATAATCTAGACCAGGCATTGTGATACATATCTGTAATCCCATCTACTTTCTGGAAGGTTAGGCAGGAGGACAGCCAGTTTAAGGATGGTCTGGATAATGTACTGAGATTCTGTCTTAAAATAAAATGCTATAAAAGGCTGGAGATGTTACTCAGTGGTACAGCACTTGCTGGACAGGTATGAGGCAGGCCCTGAGTTCAATTCCTAGAGCTGAAAAACATCTTTAAAAAGCATATATATCATGATTTTTACATGAGGTTATATATATATTTTGGAAAACAATAACCGCATTTTTAGGAAAAGTTACTTTTATGTTAAAGAATAGCACAGTGTTAGTTTACAATTAAAACAGTAGGGAAATTTAAAAAGAAAGAGATGTTAGTGATGGCAATTCATGCATGTCATATCCTGCTTTTCAATATCTTTCTCTTTAAATTTTACGTAGAGTAAAAAGGTAGAAACTTGCTTTTTAAAAAACTCTATGTTCTCAGTGTCAGTTAAGAAAAAAAATCTCTCATGTGAGAATTATAGAAAGGCTTCATGCAGAGGAAATAAAAAAATATTCCACTTTCCATTTGGGGAGCTGCCACCCAATGGATGGCTTCCCCCTGTGACCACAGGGTTTCCTATCGGAAGCATATGGTTAGCTGTAACTTAGAACGCACATAAAACAGCTTCCCTCTCCACATTCTCAGCAGCAGTCCCATTCCATTTTCAGATTAGTTTTTATAAGAAATGTGCTTTGAAAATCTATAGACATACACACTCTCACTCACATACAAAAACTAAGAAAAAGTTTTTTGTTACTGTTTTGTGTCACAGAAGATCGAACAAGGGCCTTCGTAGTAAGCTATATTCCCAGTTCTTTTTCACTTCTTATTTGAGACAGTCTCACTGAGGTGTGCAGACTGGGATCAAGATAGGGATCCTCCTGCCTCAGCATCCCAGAGTGCCACCTCGCCCAGCTAAGAAAGTCCAGGTTTGCAAATTGAGAGGAGGTCGTGATGTAGCTAAGTGTTAGTAAGAAGATCACAGCTTGATGGTGTGGCCCATGTACTGACATATCAAAACAAAATGATAGTGTTATTAATCTCGAACATGTGAGGAAAGTCTATTGCTAAAATTTATTTATGGCTTTCCTAGAAGCATAACTTTTGAACTCTATATATTTATAAGAAATCGAGGCAGGAGAACGGGGAAAAGAATAAGAACGAAGATACATCATGTAAAGTTACAAGATTCCAATGATGAATGTAACTGTATTATATACCTAAAATGTACCAGTAAACTAAATGGAAAAAAAATACAAAACTAGCTACTTTGGCTTTGTAATGGCTGTTTAGTTGGTTGTTGGATAAAAGGTAGAGTATATGCAAATAAACCTGACTAGAATTTTTATCATAGTCTACTTTATTTTCTACTGAATCACTTTAGTCTTACATAGATGCAGTAAAACTTTAAATTTATCACACCTTTTCTGTGAATTACTTCTTTCTTAATATAGAATTCGATGAGTCACTTACTTAAGTTGAAATAAAATCAATATTGTAAATACATTCATTTTTGCACAGAAATTCCCAAGAGAAATTATTCTATGGTTTAATAAATTTCCCAGTGAATAAATATATCCTATTACTTATTCTAAATACGTTCTTCATCATTTTACCCCATAATACTCAATTATACTGCAACTCTTCTAAACAGTGTAAATTTTTTTCTTCTCCTTTTTTATAGAGCCGAATTTTATCTTACCATTCACTACAGGCGATTCTTTTATGTCTTTTCATTTAGAGTTTAAAGATTGAAAACTGCAAAATTCAATACATAAAGAAAGAATATGTATAATATGTAGCCTTATCACACACTAAGGAACAATCTTCAGATGGATTCTTAATAAGAATGTTTTGATGTCTCTATCAAATTGGAGGACTCCTGTAAACACTGAAACTAACATCACTGTTTGTTATATAAATAAAGTAACTGCAATTTTGATAAAGTAAAGAAATCATAAGAAAGTCTAGTTATTTAGAGACACTAATATTTCTCTAGCAATATTCAAGTTATAAAATGCCTGGTACAAATTAAAAGGGTCATATAATGATTCTTCCCATGCTTGACAAACTACTTTAGTGATCATTTCTTTTCCCTTGTAAAGATCCTTAAAAGAAAAATAAGCCAAAATATACCCTGGGATTGTTGCATAAAAATTTTTGTCCACTTGTGACACTTTTCAGCTTAAATTATTATTAGGATTAAAAAATCACTTCAGGTCTTTTGTCACAAAGGCTTGTCACTTTTAGATGAATTAAGATTAATTTTGTACTTAATGACTAGATACTGCATGTTAAGACACTCAAGAAAAGTTTTAAAACCTTTGATTTTTTTCAATTGAAGAAACAAGATGGCTTTCTACTTTTTAACTTTTGAAGATTGATAGAGAAATATTAGTGTCTCAGCTTTTCAGGAGCAACAGAGTCTTTGTTTCAGGTAATTGTGTAGATACTACACACACAGATAGAGTTGAACACATGACTATAATCACAGTAAAATCTTTTATAATAAATAATAACAAAATACAGTAAATATTTTTAAATGAGTTCCTCTCCCTGCAATGAGGAAAAATGTACATGAAGTTCAGATAAAGCTGTTGCTACAGTTTGGATCTAGAGTGACCAACCCTCCAAAGGTTCAGGTGTTCAGAGGTTGGGCTTTCAGAAAGTAATTGGATCATGGAGGCAATTTGCTTATCAGTGGATTACTCCCCTGAAGAGTTCAGAGCTAAATGTGCTATCAGGAGATAGGGGCTCTTTGGAAGCCCTGAGCCACTGGGGTAAGGAAGGGTATATCTCCCTTCCAGAGTCTTCCCTGTCTTCTCTCCTTCCTGGTTGTCATGGGGTGAGCGGCTGTCCTCCAGCCAGGCCCCTCCAGCACACCCTTTCTGCTTTGGAGCCAGCTGACCGGACCGGGAAACAAAAATGTGAGCCAAAATAAACTGCTCATCTTTTCAGCTGTGGGTGTTGGGTATTTTGTCCCAGTGATGAAAAAGAGACTCAGACAGCTTTCTTCAAAAATTTGATTTATGAGTCTTAAACAATGAGGGGAGGAACTGCTCTGAAAGATATATAAAATGCCAGGAAAATTCAAGCTTGGACTGATAAAAATAGGTGACCAGAAAAGACCATTAAATGACTGATATCTGTAATTCCAATCATGGTATGAAAAGTTCAAGATTAGATGGAAGTCATGGGAGTAAATTTCCTTAGAAAGAACGTGAGTCCTACCTCTAACCCTATGTCCCTAAGGGAAATAGGTAGTTATTTTGACATCTCTGAAATCAGAGTATGTCTTAAAATCAATAATACATCGTATATTCTTTGGCCACATGTAGTCTTGGTGGAATAGAAATAATAAGAACATCTTACAACAATCATTGGCTTCTCTGATCCAGTGAAATAAGATAATGAAGTCCTTAAATTTCGTATTTAAGAATCAGGCATTGATTTTTCTAGGCATGGAGGACCAGCTTCACAAGCAAAGAATAACATGAACTGACCTGGGTTTTTGAAAGTCAGTTCATAGTAGCATAATGACTATAGAGGAAAAAAGTGAGGTTGAAGGTAGGAAAATAAGCAACAATTGTTTAAAACTATTTGCTCAAACTAGTTCAGGTGTCAAGAGGTAAGACAATGTGGTGAAAAGCATATTCTTTGGGAAAAGTGAAGAGATAAGTTGTTTTGGACAAGGCTTTCATTGTTATGCATTTTCATTTAAAGTAAAGTTTTGTCTATGGATGCAACTAAGTGGTAGAGAGCTTGCCTAGCATATGTGAGACATCTCATTCCCGAGTGCTAAAAACAAAAGAAGAGGAGAAAAAGGTGATCTTTTTCCTATCTCACAATATCCATTTTTAATGGAATGGTTTTGCAAGAATCAGAGACAATTTTTTGAACTACAGTTGTATCAAAAACTCATTTTCCAGCTCAAAAGTTATATACTACAAGCATATTTTTATCATCTTTGTGGAACAAAAATATGTGTATGAGCCAAAGAACATGGTTTTAAAATGTTTCAATAACATCTGAATACTTAATGCATACATTTGAATTAATTCTTTAGTAAAAACAAGTGCTTTTTAAAACATTCTGTTCTCTTAATATTTCCTGCAATTTTTAATGTAATTATTACTTCATCTTTAACACAAAATTTTTAAAAATATATACTAGTCCATTGATTACCCATCTTGTATCAATATGTCTCCTGAGATAGAAATTTAACTTCCCTCAATAAAAAATCAGCTTGCTTCCCTTCTAATTTTCATTGACTAATATACTGTCAATCTAATATTTTATGTCTTTTAAAAAACAGGGGATAATTTTATTATTAGTAAAAATATCATGTTTTCTTGTTTTGAAAGATTTTTATCAGTCGCAAAACCTCTCACATATTTTTGTGAATTTCTCAGTGTTATGCCCCTGACTTCAGTGTTTTATTATAAGAAAAAGCAATTTTTCTTTGACTAATGGTGTCAAGTAAACAAGTTTTTATCAATTCATTTGCTTAACACCATTCTAAGAGATCTCCTTGCAATCATGTAATTATTGAACTGTAAATTTATACACAATGTATTTGGTCCACTATCTTTCCTAATTAAATTATTATATTAGCTTGATTTAAAGTATTGAATTTTGATCATCTGAACTAAAGAAAGCCAATTCCAATTCATTCATAGATAGATATAGATAGACAGATGATGGATGGATAGATAGATAGATAGATAGATAGATAGATAGATAGATAGATAGATAGATAGCTCTCTGTCTCCATGGGTAATGCATCCACATATTCAAAAAACCATGGATCAAAAATATTCAGAAAAGAAATGCACATCTAATAAGCACTTATAATCTTTTTCCTTGTCATTATTCACTAAACAATGCATTATTTTAATTAGTTGCATAGCATTTGAATTGAATTAGGTATTTTAGGTATTTATAGAGGAATTAAAATATACCAGAATCTGAACCTACTACACTGTTTTACAGAAAGAACTTGAACATCTGAGAGTTTGGGTATTCGCAGGGGCTCCAGGAACTGGAATCCCTTATGAATACCAAGAGATGGAGAGAGAGAGAGAGAGAGAGAAAGAGAGAGAGAGAGTGTTACCTGACATCAGCAATTTAAAGGAGGTGTTTATTTGGCTCGGGTTTTCAAACCATAGTCAGCCATCTGCATGGCAGAAAGGGCCTAGTGGAAGGGTCCAGAACTAGGACAGACAAAAGCTGCTCACTTCATGCTGGTCAGGAAGCAGAGAGAAGGAAGGAGCCTAGGAGGGACATACCTTTCCATATGATGCCCCTGGTACTCTTTGGACCAGACCCCATGTCCTAATATCACATTTAGCTGTAGAGTTTCCAGGATTCAGTCACCTTTTAAAAGCTGTACCTATGAGTACATGAGGCTTTGGGTGGTCATCTAGATATAAACCAGAAAAGTATGTATGTGTGCCCTATTGGTTCTGTTTCTCTAGAGAACCCTAATTTACTGCCCATCAGAGGTCTGCAGCTATTAGTTTAATAAACTAAAAATGGCCACTGTGTATTGATTTTGGTCCCAACATTGTTTATTTCTTCATTGCAGACTGAGAACGGTTAGCTCAAAATTTCACCAGCTTCAGAGTCACAATTTTATGTATTCAGTTATTTTGAAAGAGCTCAAACAAGCAAGGTTTCTTTTAGGTATTTAGATTCTACCTGCATTACACACCCAAAGAAATCTCCACTGTCATCTTTTGCCCATGGACAATATAAAGCCTCACGGTTATAACAGGAGAAGCTGCTCCGATCCCTTGGCTGTCTTTGATCCAGATCTCCTCACTCTGATATTGCTGAGTGACTTCACCTAGGTATGAAGACCTCCTCTCTCAGACACCTTTCTCTCACCAATTGAGCCTTCTTCAATTGTCTCACTCTCCCCTAGCTCCTGGATGAACTCCTTCTCTGAAGGTTGCCTTGTGATTTCCCACTCAAGACTGTCAAAGTGTCACTCCATAAAGCTTGTGCATCTAACTGTCCCCTTGTGGTGGTAGCTTTTTCTTAGATCAGCTCTTTAGCCCCTCAAGCCTATCACGCATCCTAGCATGGGAGAATCAACTACAGGTGTAGCCTACTCTTCAACAAATACATTGATAGCATACAATTAATTAGGTGCTTTTTGCAAAACAGGCTTCTACCCCTACAAACAACTCATGCAGTAAGTTTCTAGTCCCTACCTCCCCAGTATGTGACACAGGCCTGAGAAAAATACACTAAGAGGCAGAAGTAGGAGAGAAAGCAGGGTGCCAGGATGACCAATGCTGGTGCAACCAACAAAGGTTCTGGGCAGTCCCAGGCACTGACTTTCACTGGCAATCAATGGGGTAAAGGTGACGTGTGGTTTCTATGGAAAGTAATGTAAACAAGGCTCATAAAGGACAAGACAAAGCATTCTCAAATTAGGAACAGAATAGACAAAACGTATGGTTGTAATTAGAACATTGTCCTTCTAGTCTGAAGGTTGTAGTTGTGCAAATGGAATTTGGATGTGAGTTACTCTGACCTCAGCACATAGGCTTCATCCAGACTCACTTCTATAAACAAGCCAACTGTGGGGTTAACTCTTCACAGCCTGCTTTGAGCATAATCAATATCATGGTCCTCTGCATAGCTCTTCCTCTTTCTCTTCATTATTTTTGTGTATTGAACAATTATGTCCTAAAGCTTTCCAGCTGAGGCCGTGGCAGGGAGGCATCCATGACAGTTTGGACAATATTGACAAGAGCCCCAGTCAGCTCAGGTGTTATAGAATGAGAGGGATGTGAAGATGTTCCCGGGCCTGGTGTGTGGGACTAGAGCCAGAATAGGATGAAGAGGCCAGCAAAGAAGTGGTATTGTGTGGAGTATCAGAGTCTTATCCCAGCCATGGTGACCCAAGATGGCGTGTCGGACCCCAAGCAGGAAGAGGAAGGCAACCTCAGACAAGAGTTTGTTGGCTTACAACTAAAGTAAGAGGAACTTCTTGTCATGCAAGGTCTTGGGGAGGACACAAGAGATTGATTTCATAGAGGAATTTATCAAATATGTAAATATGTTACCGATAATGGGGGCCTGATTCCTTACAGTCAAGAAAGGAGTTACAAATATTGAAAAGAAAGGTAAGTTGAATTAACTTTATGGTTTTGGATTGGAATCAAGGGCTTTATATTTGTTTAAATCTTGTAGGTTTACCCTAACAAAATACCACAGACAGGGTGACAAATAACAAAAATTAATTTCTCACAGATATGGAGTCTTGAGGTCCAAGTGCAACGAATGTGCTAGCTGGATTTCAGGCCTTGTCTCCAAATACTGTTACATACTGAAATTCTGGAGATTAGATTTTTCAACCTATGAATTTGAGGGGACAAAATAACAACACAGTATTATGTATTTTTAATGTATATATGTAAATAAGTACATAAATTTTTAAGTCCTAGTCTATTAACTGAGGTAGCCATTGTTAGTTTTGGGTTTGCTATTTAGTGAGTAGAGAAAATTTAGCACTGTAATAAAACCATATTGTATTTGCCTCAGAACTTTTCTTGGTGAATAAAGCATTTGAACTCTTATAATCAAATGCTACTACCAAATTTTTTTAAATTTTCTATGATTTATTCAAAGACAAGGAATATTAGTGGAGTAAATCATATTCACTTGCTAAAATTTTTATTTTGCTACCATGAGTATGGATTGTTAAAGGGAACGATAAATAAAATCCTGGATTTTGTGACTTGACTTAGACATTCCCAAAGTTAGTGGATACCATGCATGCAGGATGCAATGCCTCAAATATTTTTGAGGATGGTTGGATAACAAAAATCAGTGGAAATGGCCTATATAGCCATCAACAGGTGAATGAATTTTTAAAATGTGGCATTTTTACATGATGTAAAACTACTCTGCCACAAAAAAGGATAAATGAGTTATTTGTGGGAAAATGGATGCACCTTTTTTTGCGATTATTCCAACATAATCTTAGGGGTATTTTAATTAGATTTATAGTCTATTTTTGGTAAAAACAGTTAACAATTTTCTCCACTGAAAAGGGAGATACTTTTTCTTAAAATTAATTTTATTGGTACATTTTAGGTATACAATTTAATGACATTCATCATTGGAAATTTGCACTATTACATAATCTCTCCCGGTTCTTATTTATTCCCCATTCCCCTGCCCTCCCTTCAACCCCTCCACCCCTCCCTATCTACAAAGACTTTGTTTCCATTTTTTCATTTTCTCATATTAATTCCATTCCCTTCTTTCCTTTCCCCTAC
>NW_004624731.1:21775511-21785575 GCF_000247695.1 Heterocephalus glaber | reverse complement strand
CCAAGCTAAATCATGTACAGGTACAAGCACCCAATGATAAATGTAAATGTATTGTATACCTAAAATGTACCAATAAAAGAATTTTTTTAAAAAGACACATCTCAAAGGAAAAATATGAAAGAATTGAAAAAGAAAGAAAGAAAAAGAAAGAAAGAAAGAAAGAAAGAAAGAAAGAAAGAAAGAAAAGACAGAAGGAAGGAAGGAAAGAAGGAAAGAAAGAGGGGAAAGAAAGGAAGGAAAGAGGTGAGTAGGGAGGGAGACAAGCAGGGAGGAAGGCAGGGATTGAGGCAGGGATGAAGGAAGAGAGGGAGAAATAAAACCTCTGAACACAAACTACTGCAGCCCTAAAAGCTGCTCCACTTCCGTGCTTTCTCATCTCAGTCACCAGCAACTCCATCCTTCTAGGTGCCCAGATGCAAACCTGCAGGGCTTCATTAACTATTAGCTTGCTCCTAAACCACGCCACGCATTCAATCTGATGGGAAATACTGCTTCAGTCTTGAAAATGTATCCAAATTCAACCCCTTAACACTACTTCCAGGGATTTGGATTACTTCACTCTTCAACTTAATTTCTGCAGCAGTCTTTTAATTTGGTTCTTTAGCTTCCACCTTTCCTCCTATAGTCTGCTCTCAAAGGATCCATTTAAACACAACAGACCATACCCTCTTCACAGCGCGTCACATATGGGTGTCAATCGCTCCCAGGGAAACAGGATGCTCTGCCTCCTCTGCTTTCTGTCTGAATCTCTTTGCCCTCATCTTCTAATATCTCTGATCAATGCCATCTTGCCACACAGGTTGCCTTAATGTTCTGGAAACAGGCCAATCAGGCTCCCATCTCAGACCTTTGTTCTCTTTCTTCTTTCTGGAATGTTCTTCCCTTTGTCATTCATATAGTTGACCTCTCCTTAAGTGTCTGTTCAGATTTCACCTTAACCAATAGAAATGTTTTAAAATGATAATCTCTCCTTTTCATTTCAAAATTTGCTATTAGAAGTCTAAATTATAGTTGCTCTGCCTTATAACCCTCCCCCAATAATACACATCTCCATCTAACATACTACATCATTTACTTTTTAAATTAAGCTAATCAGCTTAAACATCTAAAAAGTCTAAGTACTTATTGGTTTTATACACTGGTGTTTTCTAAGTGCCAAGGATGAGTTTGGAAGAGGAAAGACATTCAGTAAATATCTATTGCCTGAATAAAAGGGCCAACTATTAACAGAATGAGACATAGAGCCATCCATGTAGAAACAGTCAAAGGAACTGAGAATGGAGAGTACCAGCACCATGTTTTTTAAATCCTACTGTTTATCAAAGCCTTAGGACCCTAAAAATTTCTAGTCTCCAGCAACATAAAAGCTCATCCTCATAGATGTATGTGAAACTCAGGGTCTCTTTTGCCCCCATGTGTGTCCTTAACCCTATCCTGCTCTGTGGAAAACAATCTGTCTTGCAGTCAGTGGTTCAAACACACACACACAACCAAGGATATTTCCTAGACTATGAAATGGAGACTCTACAAAATATGTCTGAAACTAATTCTGGGTCTCAAAATATGACCAACTTTTATAATTATAATTGAGGAATATTCATGTGAGAAACTTCACTATTGAATTTTTATTAAGATTCACTTATAAATTATAACCACATTCTAAAATATATTACTATAAAGATAACTAACCATAGGATTCAGAATCAGTAATTCTTAGAGCAAATATATTTTCAGTTAAATCAAGTTGCAGGGAGATTGCATATGGTGTTCTCTTTGAAGTATGAGTTAAAGTATTAAAACAAACCAATTACTCAAAATTTCTTTAAATACACAATATGCAGTATATTTAATCACTGTATTTTGTATATCCTTACATAAGTTAACAACATTAAATCTATAAAACCAAACATTTTGTGCTTGTTAGTTGAATATTCTTGAATATTTAGCTCTCTGCTTATAGGGTTGTTTTCTGTTTTGTTTTCTTTTTACTTTGAATAACTTCACATTACAGTTTTTAGTACTTACAGGAAGATTTCAAGACAGTTTTCACTTTGAATCTTAAGTATTCAAAAAGGCCTAAATCTGTCAAATGTAATTTGTCACATCAAATATAATAAATTTATTATTCTAAGAAAAACCATTTTAAAAATATCTGGCTTCCCAAGAAAATGTAATTTCTAAATTGCTTGTGTTACAGTATATTTTTCTCTTTTTAATTTCTTAATGACAATTTTTCACTCTCACAATCCTTTTCTTTCTGAATATACAGATGATTCAAGTGGTACTAAAGTCCTCAAATGCTTACCTTTGTGGGGCACATTAGATCTTTCAGGCCACTTGAGTCCATTTAGTAAATTACTACCCCAGTGCATTAAGTGGAACTCCAGTAGCCTGGTATTATTAATGCACTTAATAATTTGGCACTTGTAATTGCCAGTTATGGTAGCACATTTGCTTTCAGATTTTCACAGTAATAATTATAAAGAAAGAATTTGTACCCAAAGAATTATGTGGTTACCCATTAGAATTATATAGGCTTTTTTCAATATATAATAAGCCCCTTTGTTATCTAATATTGAATAATGGATCTTTTCAGAAGCTGCTACCAAAGATTTTGTTTCTTCTCAAAATGCAAGATTTATTCTTCTCTGTAACAAGAAAATCCCCATGCATATACATTGTGTTTCAATACTTTATTTTCATTTTCTCCTCATATTAAACTGAATTACCACTTTAAAAATCTTATGTCCAAGACAAAAAGGTTTATATGCTAGAAATAGAAATAGAATCATCTGTGTACAAAGTTTCAGTTATAGGTGGTGGATAAGTTCTAGAGAGCTAATAGGGAATATGGTGATTATAGTTAGTAATAGCGTATTGTATACTCGAAATTCAATAAGAAAGTGGATCGTAAGTCTAACCACATAAAAGTGACTATATGAGGTCATAAATATATTAATTAGCTTGCTAGTGGTAACCTTTTCATAGTGTATATGTGAATAAAACATTATGTTGTACATTTTGAATATATAAAATTTCTATTTGTCAATTATACTACAATAAAGTTGTTGGAAAAGTAAAGTTATAATAAAGGATAGAATTTCAACAACTTCTTGTGAAATCTAAAAGACTATACTTTCATAATGATAATTCAGAATACCATGTTAAAACGCTTCAGGATTTCCTATAGCTATCAGTATTTTAACATGGAAACAATAGCTGGAGTTTTCTTTTACCCAAATTGAAGGCATAATCACATAGTACAATTTTCTGTGTTTCACTAATGAGTACTAGTTTATTAAAGACAACCAGTGGTGCCAAGCAATTCATCTGAGTCAATAGACTCACTGGAGGGTTCATTTAAAACCATCCATTACCTCTCACAACAGTGTTACTCAATTTTGGCAATGTAACAGTCCAAGCAGGAGCATCTTTAAGATGTTGCACTTCCAAAGCAGAGGATCTAATTCACTCTTAACAGTCCAGTACTGAAAGCTCAGCAGAATTCAGCATATGTTTTCAGACATTCTCATTTCCTGGTGTTCACTTCTAATTAGTCAGTGAGAGGTAAACCAGGTTATATTCCTAAAAAAGATTGGTATAAAAAGTTGGTTTAATTGGAGATTTAGATTCACTTGAACATTATTTTCATCCTTAAAGATATGGTATCAGTCCATTGGATTGCCTTTAAGTGTAGCCTGCATAGATCATGAGTCACCTTTTAAGACTGGTATTGAAACCATTTGTATTTCTTTGGTTGTATAATTCTCTTTCCTATACTTTGTAAAAAGGTTCATCTAATTCAAGTACAAACATAATACCGCTTTATTTATCCTGTAATTTTTACTTAGTCTACTCTGTTACTGCTATTTTTGTTGGATATGAAGATTACTTTCTCATATTTTCATTTTATTCCACTAGCTTTTGTACCATGAGTTATTAAAACAGTCTGATTCCATTATAAGACTGTGTCCTATCTACATTTAAAAATGTAGATTATGTTTTACTTAACGCTCTCTTCCTTGTCCCAAGCCAGAATAAATGAGGCCACAGTAGCTTCCACTTAGGTGATGGTTGAACTTTATCTGCCATTCTTCAGCCATTTTTTCTTTCATCCTTGCTCTCGGGAAATGGAGAGAGGGACAGGAAGGGCAAAAGCTGACTGTATTGAAAGCCCTTGGTAGTTAATTCTTGAGATATACATCACACAAACAAACACACATTGGAGATGATATAGTTGGGGTCTTTTTCATAGTATTGATCTTGTATCATACAGTTCATAGAATCTATAAGAAGGCAAAAACATCACTGAGAAGACAACTGCTAATGTGTCTTTAGGCACTGGGGCTTTATTTTGGCTTCGAGTATATATTTCAGCTGACCCGATCTGGAGGCTTTATAGTGCATTCCCCTACTTCTGTTTTCTTGTTCCGTGTTGCACAAAGTGAGGCAAACCTGCTCTAGAAACCTAATCTATTTCTTATGTCCTAAATTTGGGGCCCTAAAAACACCAGAAAACTATTTTCTCCATATTTAGAAACCTACACTGGAGGCAGTGTCCTTTGTCATGGTCAGTCTCACAGCATTAGTAAGTCATCCTGGCTGAACTCACACCACACAGGCCTACAGGTGGGTGTCTGAACATTTACTATTGACTTGTTACTAAGTTTTGTGGTCAATATCTTTAGGTAAATTGTTCTCAAATGATAATATGCATAAGTTCCACTAGGGTGTTTGTTAAATGTGAATGGTGGCTTAATGTGAGGTTATGTGCTTGGAGTAAGGACAACGAAAACATGGAAACACAGATTATTCCAAAATGAGGCCTCTTGAATCTCAATTGGGATTCCATGGCAGCCTACCAAAATCTGTGGGATTGTATCATTTATATGACTCAGGACCTCTTCACATTTCTTCTCTGGAACATTATGAACTAATTCTTTTCTTTTATTCTTACCATTTTATGCAAATTTATAGCTTCTTTCTCAAATTAATTAAAATAACTGATCTACTTTTCAGTTTTCCTGTACTGGGAAATGACAACTTTTAAACTCAGCCCCATCCCGAGCTGATGTTAGACAGAAAGATTTAATTAATGCAACTCAGCATTTTGGGGCTTAGCATAAAGTTAATACTCTTGCCAACTGAATCTTTGTGTTTCAATTCAATAGAATTTAGTTCATCAACCAGTTAATTGGAAAATGCCACAGAACTTATATTGTTTAAGTTATTGGGAAAAACTTGAATAAGAAATTCATAAGTTGAGAGAAGAGACAGCTAAAAAGATAGTGATAGCAGAATTTGGGTGGATATATGGTATATTTTGATGAAGAAATTGAAACTCAAGTGAGGAGGTATTATGGAAGAGAGAACACATGAAATGATTCTGGTAGAGTGATAAAATGTTAGGCTGCTGGGTTGTGCTTTCCTTCACAGGAATAGCTGCCTTTGTTAATGCCAGCCCATCTCAGAACATCATTTTACTTTTGTGGCAAGCCACAGACAGCATGTCCAACATTAGCAAAGATTCAAGTCAGTAAAAACTAGTACTGAATTAGAATATGGCAAAACAATAAAAACTATGTTGGCAATGAAGGTACAGGCTGATGTAAACATGACATAAAGAGAGCTGCATTGGACAACAGGCAATAAAAAGGCAGCTTCATTAGAAAATGACGCTTGAGTAAAAGTGTGCTGAGTCCTTTATGTGCAGAAAGATATAAACCTTGGAAAGGAAAATGTCATGAACAAAATTATAAAGACAGGAAAACAAAAGGTAGAAAAATGGTAATACAAAAAGGATGGGAAGAAGAAAAACATGGGTAAAACTAACTGAGGCATTAGGTTCTAATGAAGCAAAGAAAGACAGAGGTTGAATTCTAACCAAAATTGTAAATGTTTTATTTGAAAGTAAAGATTGAAGAAAAGTTTCAAAATCAAAGCAAGTGTGCATGTGTGTGCATGTATGTAACATATGGAACTAAAAGGAATTATAATCATGAATCATCTTTTTCACATTAGAGAAGGACAAGGAGGTAGGAATGATCAGAAAATGTAGGTTAGACTTAAATTAATTTTAAACTGGAAGCAGTGTATAGTAAAGGCAACAAGTTGAGCTAATTTGCAAGAAGCCAATACCAAATTATCAAAATCCAGACATTCTATATGTAAGAAAATGTTTTAAACATTAAATCAAATGCTTAATCTACAAATTATAAGTAGGTAGCCATTCCATGTTTGTCTTACTAATTGCCTTTTTTTCTAAATGTAATTGATACATCACAAATTTTAAGTAATTTAAAATATGTCACTGACTTTTTATGGCCAAAAAAGTGAACTTATCAGAAAATATCCACTTTTGTTCATCTTTTAGAACAGAGTATGGTGTACAGAAGAAGAGACATGTATAATAACAAACATGACTCATATGCATTTCAATTTTAAAACTATGTATTTAAGTTCTCCCTATTAAATTCCAGCATTCTTTAATCATGAGTTATTTTATTTTTAAACATTCTAGAAATGTGAAATTATTGGTTTTTATTTTTTGTTCCCTCATTTGAAGAAAAGGGGAAAAATTAAAATGGAATTTTAGGTAAGTTTCATTGTTTGGTTCTTTGGAGCATTTCCAACCAGTCGAGGGCAAGTGATCTTACAATGTCCTGCAATTCCAGCAGTTTCTTCTCACCAACTTTGTCATTATCATTTTTCTCCACATTTGTCACCATTTAGCAAATAATTTAGTTTGTGCTTCTTTGTGGTTGTGGTGGTGCCAGTGGTTGTGGTGGTGCCATTTTTATTTCCTCTAGAGTATAAACTACAGAAGGGTAGGTATTTTGTCTGTTTACACTATTGTACTCTTAGCATTGGGAACAAAAGTTGAGGCATTGCAGTTACTCATTTGTTGTTCTTGTTAAATGAATCAATGAATAGATGGTAATGTACACAGATCACTTTGAAAAGCCCATCATAATATTTGTAGATAAAAACATTTTATTACAATTTAGTAATTGATTGAATGAAAATTAAACAACACGGACTGAAAAGTCTTATGAAAGTTGTCGCTTTACAAAATCATTGAATCTGAAGCAATTTCTGCAGGCTGACAACAGAATATAGTTTTAACAAAATATAGGTGTTCCTCCATATCCAGTGATTATATTTCTAGGTTACTCTTCCTTTATACTTACAACTCAGTTCTGGAAGGTTTGCTTGTAATAGCTAATCAGATAAGTATTATTTTACTTAAGGATAAAGAAAGTCAGGCTTATAATCGCTTCATTAGAAATGGGCATATTTAATCAAAGACTCTTCAAATATTGTTTCTTTCTTGATTGACTGCACAGCATTGCAGGTTGCATTAAGCTCTGGGTAAGGATAGTTCTTTTTTAAATTAATTTTAGGTGGACCAGCCGGCAGAAAGTGAGGACTTCTGCCACAGGGTGCCCCACTCCGTTCCTTTTTCCTTCTCTCACCCATGTCCTCTGGCCTGACAGCTAACCTTCCCCTATACTTCTACCTATCTATCCCTTCCTCTCCAACTCCTTCTAACTCCCCATCCCAAAGGATAAAATTGCTATATTGAAGAGTTTATTCACTACAAATATATGTTGGGCTGGTCCTCGATTTTGATTTAATTCATGCAGTTAAAGGTGATAGATTAATAACTACCACAAATTGTCATTCTCTAAGCTGTTCTTGATGCCATGGTGTTGCTGACTGTATCACTTGGGCTAAGATGTTGTGATTGATCTAATCAGTTGTGCTTCCTGGTATAATGAAAATGAGATAGCCTCAGAGTCATTAGAAACTCAAAAACTAAAGAACAGCTACATCTGGAAGACACCTCTGAGAAGCAATCATTCCATAAGATTCTAAATATAAGCAACAAAGATACTTACTATAAGCAATTTCAAAGTATCAACTCAGGAATTAATCCAAGAACAGTACCAAAAACAAAAATGAGAAGACATTTGAGCAAGGCACAGACTCAGACTTCAACCCCACCAAAGGCAAATTCTGGGGGAAAAGAAGTAGAAAAGTCTGATAATCACCCACCTGGACACCCTGAACTGATAGCACAGGAAGTAACAAAACAAATGAATGAGGCTCTAGAAAATTCAAAACAGAAATAATTTCCCAGATAACTACAGAGATGGAGAGCAGAGTGAAAAACATGATTAGAGGCTCTATAACAGAAACATAAAAAAGTAGATGAGCTCAGAAACATGCTAGAAGCCATGAACACCCAGCAAAAGAAAGAAATGGAAACCATGATTGCCCAACATAGAAAGGAATGGAATCCATGAAACAGATTCAAAGAGATACTCAGGAGATTAAAAATGCCATTGAAAGCTTGCATAGCAGATTAAGGGAATCTGAAGATAGAATATCAGATATAGAAGACAGGATTGCAGTTAAGGACTGCCAGAACGGAGATTTCTTCAAAATAGTAAGGGACCACAAGAAATCAATCCAGCAGCTGCTAGATGATGCAACAAAGAATAACATAAGACTGATGAGAGTCCACAAAAAAGCAGGAGAAAGTATAATTGACATAAAAAACTGTTCACAGAAGTACTAGTAGAAAACTTCCCAGACAGAGGTAGAGAATTGGACATGCAGATAAGTGAGGCATATAGAACTCCAACTAGCCATGATTAAAAAAAAAATCTACACCTAGACATATAATAGTCAAGACCCCAGAAACCCAACAGAAGAACAAAATCCTACAAGCAGTGAGAGAAAAGAAACAAATCACATGTAAAGGAAAGCCCATCAGAATCACAGCAGACTTCTCAACAAAAACCCTCAAGTCAAGGAGAGCCTGGAGTGAAGTATTTCAAACTCAAAAAGAAGATAACTTCCAACCTAGAATGTTGTATCCTGAAAAATTAACTTTCAAAATTGATGGGAAACAGATACTTCCACAGCAAAGAACACCTGAGAAATTTCATAAACGCCAAACCAGCACTCCAAATAACTCTAAACAATATCCTAGAAAAAGACAATGAAGGTCACAACTCCATGAGGCCCAACAGAGGGAAGCCACCAGGCAAAGCAAGAAACTGAAGGGAAAGGAGGAAAAATAAAAAATAAAAGAGCCAACAACAGCAAAACATCATGATAAGGATGAGTCGATATCTATCAATTATAACTATCAATGTTAATGGTCTCAATTTACCAATCAAAAGAAATAGACTGACAGAATGGATTAAGAAACAAAATCCAACGATATACTATATACAGGAAACACACCTAACTCTAATTGAAATACATAGACTGAAAGTAAAAGGATGGAAAACAGTTCTCCAGGTCACAGAAACCCAGAAAAAAGCAGGGATAGCAATTTTATTTGCAGACAAAAGAGACTTCAAACCAAAACTAATTAAGAGAGCCAAAGATGGTCACTACATCCTTGTGAAGGGAACAGTCCAGGAGGAAGATGACAATCATAAATATATATGCACCAAATACGAATGCCCCCAACTATACAAAACAAATATTAATGGACACGAACAACCAAATAAGAACTAATACAATTGTAGTGGGGGACCTCAATACCCCACTATCACAAATAGGCAGATCATCTAGACAAAAAATATCAACAATGAAATTCTAGAACTGAACCAAGCTATTGAACAAATGGACTTAGTAGATATTTACAGAATGTTCCACCCCATAAAATCAGAGTACACATTCTTTTCAGCTACACACAGGTCATTCTCCAAAATAGACCACATGCTAGCTCATATGACATGTTTAAGTAAATGTAAAAGAATTGAAATTACCCCCTGTATATTATCAGACCATAATGCAATAAAATTGGAGGTCAATAGCATAAGAAACCGCAAAACCCCCCCACAAACACATGGACATTGAATAATACCCTCCTGGACAACCAATGGGTCACAGAGGAAATTAAAGAAGAAATTAGACAGTTTCTACAAGTAAATGGCAATGCCAGTACAACATACAGGAAATCTATGGAACACAATGAAAGCAGTTCTCCTAGGGAAATTCAGAGCACTGAATGCCCATATTAGGAAAACAGAGAGAGCTCA
>NW_004624731.1:21749280-21773950 GCF_000247695.1 Heterocephalus glaber | reverse complement strand
ATCCAAAAATTCATTTGGAACCAGAAGAGACCTAGAATAGCAAAAGCAATTCTAGGCAACAGAGACATGGCAGGCAGTATCACAATCCCTAATTTGAAACTATACTACAAAGCTACTGTGATAAAACACCATGGTACTGGCAAAGAAACAGACCCAAGGATCAGTGGAATGGATTAGGAGATCCAGAAACAACTTCAGACACCCTCACTGGAGGAAAGATCTCCTACTTAATAAATGGTGTTGGAAAAACTGGATTTCAACCTGCCAAAGATTAAAACTAGACCCATGTCTATCACCATGCACTAAATTGAGATTGAAGTCTATTAAAGATGTAAATATTAAAAGAGAAACATTAAACTTTCTGGAAGATAAGTTAGGCAGAATTCTTGAAGTCATTGGCATTGGAAAAGCCTTTATGAACAAAACCTCTATAGCATGGGAACTAGCACAAAGAATCAATGACTGGGATCTCATTTATTAAAAAGCTTCTGTACTGCAAGAGAAACCACCAACAGAGCTAAGAGACAACCTACAATGTGGAAAAAATTTTAAGCAGCTGTACCTCATACAAAAGACTACTATCTAGAATATATATAAAGAACTTTAAAAAATCAGATCCCCCAAATTTAAAGACGCAATTCAAAAAAGGGCATCTGAAATGAACAGACATTTCTCGGTCAAAGAAGTAAAAGCAGCAAATAAACATGAAAAAATGCTCAACATCACTAGCCATTCAAGAGATGCAGATGAAAACAACACTGAGATTCCCCCTCACCCCAGAAAGAATGGCTGCTATCAAGAAATAAACAAATAACAAATGGTGGCTGAGGTGTGGGGGAAAAGGAACACTTTTCCACTGTTGATGAGAGTGTAGACTGGTACAACCACTATGGAAATCAGTATAGAGATACCTCAAAGAAAGAGGACTAGAGGTCCCATTTGACCTAGCTATTCCCCTGCTGGATATCTTCCCCAAAGAAGTAAAAGAATCATACCACAGAGATATATGTGCACCCATGTTCATAGTGGCACAAGATTGTAATAGCTAAAATTTGGAAACAACCCAATTGCCAAACAACTGGAGACTGGATAAAGAAGATTTTTTTAAATATAAAATGAAGTACTACTCAGCCATAAATAATTAGAAATTAGAAACATTTATAACTAAATGGATGCACATTGAGGCGATACACTTAAGTGCAATAATTAGGACACGTGTGTAAATACCGAATAGCTTCTCTGCTGTGAGAAATTGAAAGTGTAAATAAGAATAAAATGGTATAATAGATAATGTGATATATGAAAAAAAGGTGCAAAGGAGAAGGGAAAGTGAGAGGGGCAGGGGAAAGGAAAGAAGGGAATGGAATTAATATGAGAAAAAGAAAAAATGGAAACAAAGTCTTTGTAAATAGGGAAGGGTGGAAGGAGTGAAGGGAGGACAGAGGATGGGGAAAAAATAAGAACCAAGGTACACCATGTACAGGTGCAAGTACCCAATGATAAATGTAAAAGTATTGTAAACCTAAAATGTACCAATGGAAGAATTTAAGCAAAAATTTAAATTTAGGTTTTAGATCAGAGCTAACCTCACAAAAAGGATAGTTTGCTTATATTATGTCTTCAGAATTTTTAGTTCATTTTTTGCAACTTTCATGAATAATTTTGCAAAATATCAGACCTGACACAAATGAACACTCTCTGGGTAGCTAACTTTACGGAGATTCATACATCCTTTCCCAAGAACTATGACCTCCTTTCCATTCATGGCTACCATAGCTTAGTTACTACAGCAGTTTCAGACTATAAAGAGAAGCTGGGTTAATGAGCTAATGTACTCTGTGGAGAAATATTATCTTATTTTTAAGGCAATTTTCCTACATTTTGCGACACAAACGAAAAGTGGAATTAACATTCAGAGATAGTCGATGAGTGGGGTATATTTGTGATATTTACTGAGAACTGAATAGAGCTACTGAAAGTATGCACATAAGTCTTTTACTCAAGATTTATTACTGTCGGTTTCCCATTTGAAAGATTGGATTAGATTGTCTGAAACATGAATAAGCAAAAACACTATATTTTAACAATGAACAGTGTCATGCATCATGTTCAAATTGCATTCCCTGTTCTTAGCACCAAGGCAGCTCATAATAGTGTGTTATGTAGTTCTATTGAATGAATGTGCTTGAAGGAATGAATCCAGAATTGAAAAGGAAGCAGAACAGTTTTTAACCCAGCTTGACTGAATTGTAAGGCCTGGCTAATTCGAAGAACTCATCAGCCTTCTCCTCAACACTAAAGACTCAATCAAGACTTTAAAAAAAAGAAAAAGGAATCAAAATGGCAACAAACAACAATAACTCTAATAAATTCGACAAACAAAATTGTATTATTAAAACTAATTTTGAAGTCTGAAATGTTTTCCTTGTTACTCCACTCAGTTCATAATTTTTCTTTCTAATATAAATAATTATATTTCATATACAGCACTGCTATTATCCAATTGAGTTGCAAAGTTGATATTTTCCAATATTATTATTCTTAGAGAAAAAAATTAATTAATTTAAAAGAATAGTTTTAATAATATTAGGAAATTATTTCAGAGACATGGCATTCTTCATAGTGTGCTCATTGTAAATATAAATATTCTCTTCTACTCCATTGATTTATTTAAATTTGATTTTTATGAAATTTTTCCCTACTCAATTTCAGCATAGAATTAACCATTTAGAACTCTATCTTTGATTCTTATAACCAAGTGGAAACAGCCATAACACTTCTCATCAAGTTTTTTCAGAAAGAAAATGACAGAAATACATTTTCCTTACAACTAAGTCACAGCACTTCTTTGGCAACATCACTGTGTTTGCACTTAAACCTTTAGTCACACCAGGTTCCCAATGTGAATATGTCAGAAAAATATTTTATATATTTTTGTTATGAGAACATTTCAAGTCACAACTATAGTTATTTCCAATTCTATTCTTGAGCCAGCATTCAGTGCTAAGGGTGAAAGAAGAAGGCTATTGTAATTGAAACACCATATCTTCATTGTACAATTTCCAATGTAACTTTAGATCACAATTGCAAAGTGTCGGAGAGTATCTAATAAGACTTAGTCATGTGGAGACTGCTCTGTAAAAACAAGACTAAAATAATTGAAGTGGTTGCAATTACATAAACCCTATTTTTTTGCTGATATGTTACATGTGTTTCAAAATAACATGAAAATGAATGAATTCTAATGGGAATATAGTTTCTCCCCAATATTATAGCTCCTTTGAACAGCTACGTGAATTAGAGATACATGATTAATTTTCAAGAGATTTGTAGGACCCCAGAGACAGAGATTTTTAAAATAATAAGATCATTAGGAGAAATAATTATATGCTCAGTATTCTCAAACAGATGCTGATAAGTATGTATGTGTATATACATAATTAATTATATGCACATACATATATATATATACACACACACAGAGGTGTATAAATGTACACATAATTTTGCTGTAATGTCTTTATCTAATTTCAAGTAACTGATAGATTCTGATTTTGGCATTCATTCTTTTTGCAGCCAGTTTTTCCCAGTCTTCTCATCTTTCAGAATAACCAGCATGTGATCTACACATATTGTGACTTTAGATAAAAGGCTTAAGCCATAAGACATCACTGATGTAGTAGTTCACTTTATATCTGGAAACAAACAATACTGGGATTAGAGGAGAGTATGTTATGTTGACAACTATTAAAAGCTACTGGTTTGGGTTTGACTTTATCAATCATATTACATTATGTAGGTTAGTAAGAAAATCAATTTATTGATCCATAAAATGGATATTTTATTATTTGTCTATCTCATAGGGCATTTGTATTCACTTGTTAATTTTTTATTGAAAAATTTGAGTACAGTCAAATTTTATCAATAGGAATAAAACAAATGATACAGCAAGAACAATAAATCCTTTATTCTATATATTCTGATGTACAAATTTTACTGGTTTCTTGAATTGTTTATATATGTATATATGTACATTTTTATTAGTTTGGTTTTCTAACTATTGAGTTTAACTCAACAGATATTATTTGAGCACCTAGTACATGCCAATCTCTGAAACTGGCTTGGGAGGGAACATAAAATTAATAAGAAATAATACCTGCTCTTAAGGAGCTCACAATTTCTATTAAGGAATAAGGCAAGAACCAAATAGTTATACTATAAAATGAAATATCTGTTCTATAAAATAGATGCTAAAAGTATTATGCATTGCATTAAAAGGTTGCACTTGACATGAATATTCAAGAATGAGTAGAACTCTCCTACCCCTGATAACAAGTCAAGTGGGATAGTAAAATAAAGCTCAAAAGAATTTACAAAGGCTGACTATGTTCTAGGAATAGTATACATCCCAGTAAAATCACAATTGTATAGCAACTGGGCAAGAAGTATTATCAACAGTTAAGCAATTGTGAGATTGATTTTGGCATTTATACCTCAGTCAGTATACATCTGGACAACTAAGGATCCCTGAGCAGGGGGCCAGTGTGTTTGCAGGGCCAGATTCTTGTAAGGGAGTACAGCTCTATTTAGGAAGACTGATTTGATAGGTTGATGATGATGCATTTGAGTATGAGATATCAGGGCAGTGACCTGAGTGAAAATGTTATTGCATTGTATAGATCAGTGACTATTTGAGTGTGAATTTTTGTGGAAGTGGAATGGATGTTAAAAGGGTAAAGATGACAGAGATGAGGAAGCAACCATGATTAAATTTAGGATACAAGAAAAACTAGAGCAAAGAGGAGTATATAGATTTTGAATAAAGTTGAACACACTTAACTAGAAAAATGCAAGCATTACAGTGGCCAGATTAACCAAGAGAGAAAATTATGAGAATTTTGGGATTTAGGAGAAAACTTTGGTTTTTAGGATAGCAGATGCAGGCCAGGGGAATGAGGTCACTTTGGACATGATTCGTTGAGTGAGACATAGTTCTTGTAGGGGACAGAATGGGATTGACTTATCAAATACTAACAAAGGTCTTGGAAAATATGTACAGTTAAATATAGGTGAATGCATAGTACAAGGACCAACAGATAGTATCCAAACAATCACGAAGTGCCAGCACATATAGTAGCATATAACAGTGTTTTTAATTTCAAGATCAAAAGTGTGACAGACTATATAAAAAAGAATAAATTGATTAAAGAGATTGAAACTATGGGGAAATCACTGGACATGGCGTTTTGTGGGGAAATATTCATTGTTGCTTAATAAATATTTGAGATCTTCCTATGAATTGAAGAAAGCAATAAGCAATATCCACATTTCTTCTGGGTTCCTACAGATTACATTGTATTAAGGGGAGTTCAACAATAAAACACACAAATATTCAATAAAAGTTTTCAAAAATGTTCTAAGGATGCATAGAGTAGAAGAAACTGATTTGGTCTAAATGAGGAAGACCAGGAATGAAATGCCCAAAGGGAAGGAGAGTTTGGGGCCTTGACACACAGCAAAAGTAGACACAAAGACCTGACCATATGAAGACAATATTGCAGAAAATGAAAACGCTTTGTTACTGAAGAAGCTGAAACAAGAGTAAGAATGGTAGAGTGATCCCTCTTCCTTCATCCAAGTTTGATGAATAGTAATATACTTCGACATAGAGGAGTAGTTGTACCCTGCGGACAAGGGAGATCAGCTTGGAATAGTGAGAAACTAGATCAAGCAGGCTATTTTTTGCTACTTTAAGAGTTCGGTCTCTGTCTGTCAGGCTTTAAAAAAGAGAGTGAATCTTTATTTGTATTTTAAGAAAAATAAGCTACAATGTGGAGAATGACTCAGGGTAGTGGGATGGAATGCAGAGGCCTATAGAGGTTATTATGGCATCCTAGCAAACATTCACTGTAGCTTGGTTGATGGTAGTGACATTAGATATGGCAGCAAGAAGATAGATTTAAAATATATTCAAGAGGTAAAAATCAACAAGTTGTGGTGATGGATTAAATACAAGGGATTCTTGCTTATAATTTCAGAACTGTTGGTGCCATCCTAGACAAGGTATATTGGAGAAGCTGGTATTCATACACCACTGTAACAAACAAGGTTTTAAAATTTTTATTTAATAGTGATAATGAACACTGTCAATTTAGCCACACAATCTGTTTTAGCCTCATTTCTGAGCAACAAAAAGGATCGCTTAGCTGTTTGGCTGAGACTAGTGGTGTGTATCCATGGATTTTGTCTCTCTATGTACGACTAATTAGTATGGAGTTTGAATCTATAGCACGGGCCTCATTAGCACATGCTCAAATCCACAGAGCTAACCAGGCCAGAAGATGAAAGGAAATGCATTCATTGTGATGGAGATTACTTTCATGTGCAATGTGTTATTTTCTAGAACAAATAAATGCAGTTGGAGACTAAAATGGAGATCAACAAATAATTAGTATACAGGAGAGAAGAAATAAAAGTGGAAAAAGAGTCTGAAAAAAATGTGCCTATTATAGCCCCAAACAGATAGTCTACATATTTCTCCTGGCATGTAAACTCTTTATTATTACCCATTGTTCATATACATGTTGTCATTTTCATTAATTTACAAATATAATTTTCACCTTTTTCAAGTGGTATTTTCAACCTAAATCTTGACTAGTGTCCTTCCCTAAGTAAACCATATTTTAAGTCATCAACTTACTTTTTTCCGCTGCCAATGTGTATGATTAGGCAATGTTTTGCCCTTGATAATTATCTTACTTGCCTATCCCTGCTAATCCCTAGTCCTAACCAAGCAGACATGTGGTTTTCCTCACTGTGCTATGCCTTCACATAAAATGCCTAAAGCTACATTTTCTAGGCCACCCAAATCTAGAAAAAAACCTTTTTAAATAAGAAAAAATCTAAAAGAAAATCCTTCTTTTACTGAACCACTTTCTTTATTTTCTCTCCCCAGGTTTTTTTCAGACTACAAAATTAACTTGTGTTAAATGTTAAAAAGAAAAAAATCCAAGAAGAAATAGAAAAGGATAAAGGAGACCACTGTGCTACACTTACCAGATAGGAAAAATGCTAGCAGGTTTGAGCATAAATGTTTTCATACATATATGATGCATGATGTTATGCATTTTTAGCAAACAAGATATAGTGGACATATTTATATGTTAATATATAAACTTATAGCCCTTTTTTGAAAATGAGCTCTTAACTTCCTCCTCTATAAATAATTCTCTGTCTTAGTTTGGTTTTTCTCAGAAGCAGTAATTGGTCAAGGGTTTCAAGGCAGTACTACATCTGGATGGTGATTCTAGAAATTCTAGTATTGACTTGAAGTGAGAAATGGATGTTAAGGCAATGAATAAAGGGTTGTTCTTAATCTGGGGATCTCTCTGGAATTAATCAGCTCCAGGGAGGAGTTCTGGGTGTCTCCAAACAGGCTCTTCTGATTGATTCATTCTCCCTCAGGGGCAGTACCCTGGGACACTGACTGAGTGCTACCACCATCTCCCTGTGGAAGAGTGGAGTTTCTGGCACCTGTGAGTCACAGTTGCAGGTAGGCCATGGGGCCTGAAGAAATCACTCATCCAATCAGCAGTTCAAAGGTTGGGCTGGGCTTTTCAAATGGAGTAGTTGTAAGATGAGCACAATTCTGCTTTAACATTTCCTTTGCTGGGACTCTAATTTTTCCAATATTTGTACCATTATATAAACCACCTCAATTTCTTTATACATAATTATTTACATGGGTATCTAATTATTTTGATCACATAATTCCTATATGCAAAATTAAAAGTTAACTTGAGAAATTAGACTGTAATCTTTGGTTATATTTTTGAATAAACAGAGACAACATTTATCTGCTTATATGAATGAGTTTATAGTATATTAGATAATATATAATTAACTATAAATATAAAATAAAAATTTTAAATATGTAAATCATTAACCACATTTGTCATTATTTTATATTTTCCATCATAGCCATGAAAAAATGTCAGTATTTTGAACCAAAATAAATGTACCTAATGTTATACCAGGACTTAAAATTTGTCCAATTTTCTACTTTAAGACAAGGGCATTATTGATTTTTAAAAAAAGAAAACATTCAATTTCTAAGCCTCAGCAAAGCATTTTTATACTTTATACCAAAAGCACAATCCATAAAAGGGAAATAATCATACACTGGATCTCATCTTGACTGAAAACCTTTTATCTGCAAAATACCATGTGAAGAAAATGACAAGACATGGTACAGACTGGGAGAAAGTGCTTGAAAGCCATATATCTCGTAAGTGATGTCAATGTAGAATATAAAAAAAAGTCAAAGCCAAGTACTTTTTTAAAAAAGTGCAATTAGAAAACATTCAAAAGACATGGCTAGAAAATTCACAGAAGATGATATTCAGATGACCAATTAAAAGATCCTCTATTTCATCAGCCTTTAAGAACATGCAGATTAAAACCACAGTGAGGTATCACTAAAACGTAAAGGAATACTTAAATTTTTTTTTTAAATGACCACAAATATTACCAAAAATGTACAGAAATTGGATCACTCACCCATTGCAGGTAGAGATCTAAAATGATACTCTGGAAAACAATTTAGTAGTTTCTTATAAAACTAAACATGGAAGTACCATACTACCCAGCACTTGCCCTTTGGACATTTATCTCAAGGAAGTGGCAACCTATGTTTACACAAAAATGCACACAAAACTGTTTATTGCAACTTTATTGGGAATACCCCCAGACTAGAAACAGTCCAGTTGTCCTTCAGTGGGTGAATGACTACACAAACTGTAGCAGATCCACTCTATGCAACACTACTCAGCAATTAAAAAAGGATGAACTACTGATCCATACTGCAGCTTGAATAGATCTCTAGGGAATTATGCTGAGTGAAAAAAGGGAAATCTCAAAATGGAGGTAGCATACTATTTCATTTACTTACATTCTTCAAATGACAAAATTGTAGAAATAGAGAGCAGATTAATCATCCCTACAAGAATAGAATGGGTTGTAGGGAAAATAGTTTATTTGAAAAAAGGCCACATGAGAAGAAAAAAAAAAAGCTGTTTATTTTTATTATGGTGGTGGATATATGAACCTAGAGATCTGATAAAATACATAAAATAAAAGATATACATCTATACATCTATCCATCCATCCAAGCAAGGACAAATCTGGGGAACAAGATCAGTGGACTGCAGCAATATCAGGAATATGCTTGTAAGGGGGTACTGGAGTTTAGAAAGGTATCATTGTGGGGGAAGTGGGTAAAGTGTACATGAGATTTCTGTATTATATCTTACACAACTACATGAGAATCTATCTCTAAACAAAGGTTAATATTTTTTAAATGAACAATATTTCTGTCTAGAGTATAAGCATATATGTAAATACTAGTAGTAAAATTTTGAATGCCAAAGGTATCCTTATTCACTAATAATTATCTAATTTTCCTAACATTTTATATCTTAAAATAAGCATGATTATTCAAAAATCATTTATAACATAAAATAATGTCAAAGAACTTACATCGTTCAAGGGCTAATATAATTCATATTAGGTAAACAAGAATTTTTAAATTTTGAGTCATTGAAATATTGTGGAAATTTCTTCTGTGTCCATCTTCAAGATAAAACACAGAAAAGAAAAAAATTTTATTCAAGAAGACAGTATTAAAAGAAGTTACTTTAAAATATGTTACTTTATTAAGTCAGTACTTAAAAATTTATACTCTTTGCAAAACACTTGATAAGTATTGCTTCATTCACTCATCAAAGCATTAGGGTGTGGGTACTATTGTTACATTTTTACAAGTAAGCAAACACAAAATGATTGCTAGGTGCTCATAGTTAACTATTTTACATATATTAGCTTATTAGTTAGATTACACACTATCCATCTTTATAGATAAGGAAATTGAAGGCGATTTTATGCAGCAGTACCCAGGAAGTCTAGCTCCAGGCCTCTCTACAGGGTCTCTAGCAGGCAAAAAAGCATAGAGATTTAAAACCTGCTAGTAAGGTCACACAGCTGTGAGGGGCAAAATCATAATATGAAATCATGGTATTTCTACTACACTGATGTTTTTTAAATTGTGGGTGTTTTAAGTCAGATATATCAGAATTATTTAAGAAGCAGTGTTTAAAAATTAGTTCCTCTTCCTGTCCCCAACTCTCCCAAATCAAACCACCCGGTGCCAACACAATGGAACAGACAGACGCCTGTACCAAGGGGCTCTTAATTAACAGTAAAGTTAAATCTCACTGTATCCTGACACACAGAGGTTTTCTATGAGGTTCAAATGAAGCCGCTGATATAACGATAAATTATGCTATGTTTCATTAATCTTAAAATTTTGAGTTTTTTTCTTTCATAATTTGTCACCTCTGAAAAAAGACTGCATGCTGTCACTGGTGGTTTCTTGCAAATGTGGCAAGAAGAGAGTGATTTACTTGTTGTAAAGATGCCTAAAACAATGTTATTTTGGGTTTGCTGAAGTCTCAAGATTCACTGACTCATCAAATACACACCCGAAATGCTGTCCATGCATGCCAAGACTGATGGTGCTGAAAGAGGGCTGTGAGATCCCCGTTACACCTACAGTCGCATATACTAGAAAGAGGTATCTGAAAACAGAAAATTATTATACAAATGGCATGGTGTATGAATGTGGGTGTGCACAAGGGCTTCAATGAAGTAAGCTTATTAGAGAATACGGGAATAGTTCAAAAATGCTCTTTTCCAAGCAGCACACGTGCAATGTAATAGACATCATCATTTTCACCTTTATTCCTCTTTCTCTAGCAGTAGCAAATGTATCAATAAAAATTAATGCTCATTAATACTTTATGTATTCTGTGAAATTACTTAAGTGCTTTGCACAGATTATCTCATTTGAGCTTCCCAACAATCCTATGAAATACCGTATTACAACTGTTGGTATTATCTCTACTTTACAGGACAGAGAACTGAATTGTAGAAGCATTAAATGAGGTAATTAAATTTATGTAATATAGAACACATTAAATGAGTTTATTATATAACAAGAAAGTGGTGGAGTCAGTGTGAACAGAAGTGGATGGAAAAGAGCGTGTTCTCTTTAGTACAGTTTAAAGCAAACTTTATTCTAGGCTAATCTGCATATTGTGAATTCACACAGCACAGGAAGAAGGCGGACAGGGAGGTCACTGAAATAGAAGTAAGTGAAACCAAGAGAAGTACATATTAAAGTACTTGCAAATATGTTTCTTGCAACTTTTTCAAATTTACGTGATTTCAGTATCTCATTTTCTAGAGTATGAGTTTCTGCAAAATGCATTTGGTTATTTTTCCCTTTCTTCCTCCTCCTAGGGATGGGAACTAGAATTTGGTTGGTTTCACTGTAAGATGCATTATCCATATCCACACACAGTGCCCTCCTCTCTGTGAGCACATTGTTTCTGTCCCAAGGCTCTGCTGCTACCTGAGCCTTGGCACGTATCTGGCAGCTTGACATTCCACTCCTGTCTCCACTTGTAGTACTGAGTGTGTGATATGGACCTGACCTTGGGAACACTAAGGAACGATTATAGTCTGTGAAATCCCCTCTCTCTCCTCTTAGCACATGTTTTACTCCTTGGTTCCTACCAGTAAATCCAGTATTTTTCAGCCTACTTTTCATGGCATTGGAAGACTCTGAGCTGATAGAAGTTACCATATGAATTAAGGAACTGATTTGTTTATTTTAAAAGGGTATTTGTCATTTGAAAGAAGCCTTAAATGGTGAAAGCCATGTTAAACTTGATGGACCAAACAGGTGAGCAAGTAATTGCAGGCCCTAGTGGAAGGATTGATTCAGAATAGTAGCTGAGTACAGTGAGATAGCAGGGTACTGCAATGGCCTTTAAATACACACACAATTCAATCCCAGTCTTGTAGTGTCAAAACCTAAATTAAAAAGAAGAGAGGCACATTTATGTCTTTAAAGATTTTAGCAGACAAAAATAAGCTCTATCTTTTCATTTATTTAACAATTAATTATTGTGTGGTTGCCACATATTAGCACTGTGTCATTCTTTTTTTTTTCAGGTTCATTGGTCTGTTGAATAATGTTAATTTTGAAAATTAAAGCATAATTCAAAGCAGAAATAAAGTAAAAAAAATTGTCATCTCTTTTTATTACTATTTTCAATTTTTAAAATTAATTTTCATTGTTTTTGTTTCATTTGTTCCATTTATATCTTGCTACATAAATTATTACTCAGAAGTAAATGTCTCCTTATTGTTATAATTTAGTTTCATAATTCAAATTATCATAAAACTCAAAATATTTGCATGTCTAAATATTCTATATTTCAAGTTTAGTGGATGATTGGATCCCAAGAAACATATAATGAAACAAATTCTAGAAAGGATCTAAGACTTAGAATTTAGTTGGAGCTTATATGTCTTTAAGGTAAAATTAAGCTTAATATCCTAATACAGTGCATTGTGGTTGAAGAGATTCCAAAAAGTATTTTTCTCATCTCTAATTCTGGCCTCTAACACAAATATAAAGAATTCATCTAATATTCCTTATATTACCTGTGTAGTAATTTTGCTTGCAAAGGTATTAACATTTGCTCTTTTATTAAGAAATACAATCATTTTCTGTTAAATTAAGAAGTGCCAGAAAATAGTGTTGTAAATGATTAAACTGTACTTCAGTTGGATAGCTTCTCATTTTCCTCAGTAAACAGATCTTCTGTCCATGAGATTTCATAGATTTTTACAAGAGAGATAGAAGCTCTCCATATTTCCTAGGATCACTGAATAAATTCTGTTCTAAACATAGCTCTAAATCATGGAGTAATTCAATAACAATTCATTGCATAATCTCCATAGAATCCAGAGATACAACTTACCTCCATGTTATAGGCACTATTGAAATGTAAAAGTTACATCCATGTATGGAGGGGGCTACATTATTTCATTTGGGAAGTAAATATGACTACAATAGCATAAGGTCCTTAATGTGACAGCTAAACTAAAATGGCTTATGAAGAATAAGCAATGATTCAATACTTAAGGAGCAGTTGCACAAGAGTTGGTTTTTAAATAATGGGTCTGTTGATGCTAATTGTATCTGCATTGCTAAAAGTTCATGAATTTATTTAGAAATTAATAACAAAGATAAAGAAAAATTAAGCCAAATAGGCAGTAGGGAAATGATGATAAGCAAGTTAATTTTTAGTATTCCATCTATACTTTAATTTACACAAATCTTTGCCTAAAGTATTATTTGTTTCCCTCAGAAGACTTAAATGGAGCTTACCATATCCCTATGAAATATGTGATTAAAGCTATTTTCCTGAATATCATTAGCACCATCAAACTACAATTATTTTACATATCACACAGAAGCCCACAGTTACCAAATTGAGTAATAATTCTTAAATCATATTCATTCAGGAAGATTTTAGTGTCTACTTGTTTAACACAATGTATATATGATCTCTCACAAAGGATATAAAAATCTACACATTTCTTAATGGGCTAATTGTACTCACTGCAGTGTTGAGTTCCTAAAAGCTTCTCAATACTGTGAGGAATGGTGGCATTTTCATTTTAAATTGCAAATATAATTGCCACGCTAAATATCTTTGTTTCTCATTTAGTTGCTTATTGACAGCAGAAATTTTCCCAAAACACTAAGTGTTTAACATAATTTCTTTTATTGAAAGAAAATCCAAGGGAAAATAACATACAGCTATCTCAAACTATTAAGCAAAAGGAAAATATCAAAAGGAAAATTAAGTCAAACCTAAATTTTGAGATCTCAAATGTAGCTAATATTCCATATAAATGCAACACAATGTATGTTTGATTTAAGTTATACATTTAAGTATACTGGTGAGAACTAAGAAATAAAAATGACATCCTGGAAATCCAGGACAATTAAAAGTCATATGAAAACAAACTGAAACTAACAAGCTAATCCCTATTTCATAGAATTTCCCAACATTTTATTGAAAAATAAGAATATATTTCAGCTCAACTCATGGAAAATTAGTACAATTGAAATTAAATTCAATCAGTTATAAATATTCCCTTGAGAAACTATTTCAAATTCTATCCAGAGTTTAACCTCTGCCCTACTCCAAATTTTGAATTCCACTTTCTCAATTTCAATATAGTAGTCAACATGGGTTCAGGGTAGTGAAATCACTACTCAGAATTTATTAAGCTTTAAATTAATGTGTCAATAAAGTAATCCATATACAAGAATATGGAACATTTCTCTCTGTTTCTAAGCAGACATGGACATATGATGGGTTGATCTTGAACTGACATATTTCACACTAAAATTTCAAGTCTTTAAGTCTTTCTCTTTTACATAACAACAACATACATGTTTACTGATACATATTATGGATATTCAGCCATGACTTTTTTATATTAGACCTGAAAAATATTCTGATCATTTTGTGTTAGCTTCTCTCTTAAATCAAAGTAGAAAATGCCAGACATTGCTTTTTAAAAATAAGCATTAAGAAAACTAATTAAACTGGTTAGCCACAAAGGGAACACTGTAGGAAAGGAAATAGTTTGGGATTGAACCCTATGCTTTTATTGTTTTCACAGAAAATGCAATAACTCCTCATTGACATCAACTACCCAGTTGCAAGAAGAGTAAACCTTCTGCTTTGTTGAGACACAGATGAATGATTAGCAAGATGCAGTCATCAATCAGGAAACAATTGTATTTGGGGGATATAAAATTTTTCCAGTTTAGATATCTGTTGAGTGGCCCTCCTCTTTGAAAGGCACATTAAAAAAAGTTTTGTGATAAAGAACATGCATTCAAAAACAATCCTTTGTAATCAGTCTATCAAAATTGGATTAGTCTTTCACCATCTTTCAAATTATTGATCAAAACAAACAAAAATAGATCATGAAGAATACCACAGCCAGTTTCATACAGTCTTACGTACAGAACTAAATGAATTAATTGTTCTTGAAACTACACATTTTATTGTCAGATTAATTTTATTATAAAGTCTTTAAAATAAAAATGCATGTTTGGTGAAAAGTTAGTACAGTTGTAATTTGTATTTCATCATATTTTTAAATATAAAAGTAAAGAATGGCATTATTTTTATTATTTATTACATGATATAACTGATTAGGAGGGTTCTAATTCTGATTGTTATGAATTATAATCATTGCCATGCCAAAGTCAATTCTGTGATATATGTGAAATAAAATACCATTAGTTCCAATGTCAGTTATACGACATTGTGGTATACCATGCATCTTTCAATTCTCTTAAAGAAAATTTAATGGTAGGCCACACACCTAGAACCAAGGAACATTTTAAACCAGGGATACGTTGCATAATAAATTTTGTGATGGAACTAAAACAATAGGTAACAAGGTAAAGGAAAGAAGAAGTGAATGAGGGTAGGTATACATGCACAACCTAA
Source organism: Heterocephalus glaber (assembly GCF_000247695.1). The sequence continues at coordinate 21,758,498 of NW_004624731.1, read as the reverse complement.
GAGAAGACTTGAATTTTTTAAAAAGAACAGAATAAATAGGTTATTTTAAAATACTGCATAGTCAATTAATAGTTAATATAAATCTTTAAAATATGGTTGGATAATCTTTTTATCAGTTTTGGATTTGATGAAAAGTAATACTAGGCATTATTTGGCACTTCTGGCAAATTTAGTGAATTTTATCATATTTAAAATGCCATTAGTTCTAAGATACATTTTAAATATCACTACACAGAAACGTTGCCAATTGCAATTAAAAGAGGCCCAATTGCCGACAGGATAAAGTGTAGAGAAACAAACATCTCTGAACTGATGAAACAGGGTAATGTTCCTAATTAATTGAGATCAATTACTGGCAGTAGGAGATTACATGGTATGTTCTTTCTCCTGGAAAATTGAAAACTTCATTGCCTGATGCCTCTCTATAAAATAACAACAAAAACATAGGCACCAATTATACTTTAAATACATTATCAAAATGGGAAAGGGGTAATATGTTGTGGACTCCAACTCATAATAAATACAAAAATATTAATAAAAGGAAGGCAGTTGCTAAATGGGTGTTTTAAAGTTTTCATTATTATTACTAATATTAAAGAGGCTTACTTAGAATAATTTGTTTCATTTATCTCAATCATTTAAAAATTTCTGCATTGTACCTTTTATTTTCAATTAAAACAACTGGATATTTGATCTGAAGTGACCAACACTGATTCTTTCTTTCTGTTAGTTTACATAAATAAACCAGAATGCACTTGAGATATATTTTAATTTATTATCATCTTAATAAATCTGATTGCTTTGCACTTCTGATTACCATTTATTCTTCACAATCATCTGCAATTTCTTAAAAATTTAATTAAAATTTTGACATACCAGCCAGTTCTCATGAATTTCAGAAGTGTGTATATTCTTATGATGTGAGAATTTGAGATTATTTTAGGATTTTATCAGTGCTTCATAGTATGATAGAAACTTTCATTTGTAGCACTTCCTTTTTTCAGGATTAGTTAAAAGTAAAAGAAATTTGGATATATTCCTCTAAAGGACACATATATTCAAGTATTCTGAATTTAAATTTTTGTTTGTTTTTACTTTTTTTTGCAAAAGGCTCTCTCAAATCAATTTAAAGATAGTTAAAAGAAGGCAATGCATTAAGCCTCTCTTTAGATCTGAAACACTTTTATTCATATTATTGACAATAATAATGCAGTAAAACAGGATGATCTGCTAATAGGTGATAGTGAAGAGAAGTGGTTAGTTGCTGTAAAACGGAAGTCATGGAGAAGGAGGGTAAGGGCCCCCAGACATGCTTTACTTGAATCTCTTTGGTTTGATAAAAACATATGAATGACTAGAATTCTGAAAAACTTTCAAGATGCCTAATTCATTCAAGTAAATTATGAAACTCATTTGTTTGTTCCCTTTGATTTAAGGGTTTGTTTAGAGCTCAATTATATCACTACCTAAATATTCTGATGTGTTCCCTCTGAACTGACTATGAAAATATACATTATATGACCAATTCATATTTTACCTACAAAGATTTAACATTTTTTAACGTGTGTTATAAATATGGGAGAGTGCATCAGGGCATTCTTATTAAAATTTCTTCCTGCGTACTTAAAGGTATATGAAGCACTGATGATTTATTATGGTACATAACCAATAAATTGTATAGACAATCTCCCTTTAGTGATAAGTGAAGATTGCTCAACAAACACACATACCGCTTGTCAGACCTTACCTGGAAAGAGGCTTTATTGAACATAGCTGTAAAATTAGAGTTTAAATTGAATTACTGAATTTGCATGAACATTTCTACAGATTTTTCTTAAAAAATCAAGCTTTGTCATTTTTCCACTACATTTTGTTGTGCTTTTAATATTAATATTTGCAAATGTTATAATTTAATACTTATATCCCAATTACTTGCATAATCAGCTTTTTTCTAATCCTGGGGTATTGAAATAACATATAATAGTAATATTCTTCTTTAGACAAAAGTCTTTTTAAATGAAGTTAAAAGCTGAGATAATTTAAGGAAAAAGATCTTCAAATTTTCATAACCAACAGGTTTAAGTGAAATTTACAATGCATTGGAAAACTGGCTGGTTAAAGGTACGATTTGTTCTCAGGTAGCTCAAAATCATTTTTACAGGTTTTTGTTTTTTTGTAAAAGTGTTTTTTAATCTTTTAAAATAATAAAATAATATTTCACAATTTGCACAGAGTCTGACTATAGGGCAGAGGCATGTTACCTTCAGTGTTTAGAATAAAGCCAGATTTTTCAGGCCCAGTTCCGCTGTAGAGTTTGTGCACACTGCAATCACAAACATTTTCATGTTCCCTCTAAAGCTAGGGCCAATTTCATTTCAAATGGAGGTTACAGTACAAATCACTTTTGTGTTTTACCACCTTCTGCGCTAAGTATTATCTTAAAAACCTTTTGCTCTGGTTGACCCATTTAATAACCTGGAAGAAAAAAGTGTTGCTCCCATGTCTGGTCTCAATGGAAGTTATTCTTTAATGGACAATAAGCCGAAAGGCCATGGCTGTCTAGGAGGTTAAACAACAAATATCTTGTCTGCATGGGCTTACGCAGCAGCTCCGGTCCTTTCTTCTTCAGAAGCGGCTTTGTTGTCTTGCCTGTCATTTGCACATTTAGGCTCTGTAGTTTGTTTACAAAATAGTTTTACACAAACCACTCGTAGCAGTGCAAGCTTCTGAGTTGGAAAATTATTCAGGCTTGTTTCATTGAAGGCACTTGGTTTCCATGGCAATTTATAAAAGATGGTGGTTTGGTTTCTTCATTGGAACAGATGACATAGTTTGGGTGTTCAAGTGGCCGCAAGCAAACTCCGATAAGCCTGTGTAATATGTCAGCCCAGGTTACTGCCCTGGATAGTAGTGCATGCAGAGAGAGACAGCATACAGTTATTTAGCTTAGCCATGGGAAGAAAAAAAAAATAATAGTAAGTATGGGGTGGGGATAAGGTGGGAAGGAAAATGAATGCTTTAAATAATTCAGAGTTCCGGTATTTTCAAAGAAGGGTAACAGCCAAAGGTAAAAGGGCCTACATTTATTTAATTCTGTACGTAAAACCTTTTGAAAGGAAAATAAATGCCAGCTCTTCATGTACCCTGTTTACAGTGAGGTTTTTGTTGGCAGGCCATTAGGTTTCCATGGTAACAAGCAAACTATTCATTTGAAACAAAACCAGCCATGACTTTGTGCTTTGACGAGGATTTCTATAGCTCTTTTTTTTTTTTTCCAGAGTTCAACCAGATGACACTGTAATCATTTTAGCCACAAAAGCACCTGAAGGTCTCTTCTCTACTCATGTCAAGATTATCTTTTATATGTAGTTTGGAATAAGTTATATTTCCATCATGTCTTTTTTATCCTCAGTGCTTAAAAAATTTTGTTTTTATTATTTTATGTTTGAGTCAGTAGTCAGTGGAGGAATCTTTGGTAGTTTGTTTTTTAACGTCCATTTACAAAGACTCTTTCTTCATGCCAGTGCCAGGTGAAACTTTGATAGCCTCTGCCAGGATAAGGTCACCTTCGAGGACTTAGGATAGAGATGAGGACGATAACTGGAAAAAGCCATATATGAACTAAAATCCCAACAGCACCATCAACGGAATCTAGAGAAAAGGAAAATAAAACCAAAAATACAAAGGAGAATAAGAATTCCATGTAGCTTTTAATATGGCTGCAGTGATTGTTTAAAAAAACACAAATTTCATATATGGAAAACATTTTTGAATAGCTTTTTAATTGGCTTTATTTATAAGGCCAAGCAAAAGGAAAATAATAGGTATTTGAAAAAATAAGAATATTTGCATATTTTAAATGGAAATACTACGTTATAAATACTCGTTCAAAACACATTCACAGGGATTTGTGGTTGAGTTAAACCCAGAATGCTGACCCTATGAAAGCACGGATGGGAGGCAAACTCAGAAATCCTAAAGATGGGTTTTAATTTTCAAGCTTCCAGAAATATTTAAGCTTGAAGACTAGGAGAAGAAAAACAAACAATCAAAAAAAAAAAAAAAAATCCTGCTCTTGATGTAAACTAGAAAGGGATGGTTAAGGTTAGAGAAATTCATTACTACAACATTGGATATCTGTGTTTAGATCATGAATTCATTACCTATAATTTATGCTAATTAATTGTTCCTTTAGATTAATTTTTTGGAAGCATTATAAAGCCCAATCTGACTAAAAAATTTTCCCCGCCAACTTTGACATTGTTCTTGCAGTTAGTACCTCAGTTAAAGCTTCTGGTCCAGGAAATAACTCAAAGAATACAAAGCTTACCTAGGCAGACTAACATAAGGATACCTGATAATTCATGAAGTTGCCTAACGTTACAAAATGATTCCCAGCTAGGAGAAAACTGAGCTTTGAAAATAGAGATATAATCCATGTAATCGGTGCTGTGGTCCTGCTACCATATACTAACTGGGAAGGACTGGGAAACTGAGTGAGAAAGAGTAGGTTTCAGGCTGGTCTGTATTTAGAACTTGACATTAATTGAATATTTATCAAACACTTAAACTCCAAAATGAACTTAATTATGTGATAATTTAAAGGAAACAAATGTAAGAGAATATTTTCTCAACCAAATAGCTTATTTTTGTTCCTCTGATTTATAGAGGTAAAAAAAAAATGCTGCCAACACATACACATTTGTCCTATTAAAGCAGACAGACATTTCTCTGGATTTACTATTTTAAGGGAAGAAAACTGATTATGAAATGTCTGTAGTGTAACAAAGGAGTCCCGATGGGATTTCATCCTCATTTTACTGTGGCTAGTCCTGCCATTTCCACTTTCTCCCCTAGGAAGTGATACGTTCTTTTGTTTTCTTCTCCTGGAAAAATTTAATTTAATTTCTGGAATTTAATTTATAATTTGTAGTGATTAAAATATAAAAACGTTAAGTTTCTGTATAGAGCAGTAACTACCTTCAGGTAACATAATTTTATTCCCAGTGATTCATGTTGTGAAATTCAAAAGAAATCCCATACTTCTCAGAGGGGGATGCCTGTGTTTTGACACATTAAACAAACCAGTGTACAGCTGATGCTTTTCTAACACAAAATCAGTAAACTCCAGGGAGGTTTCACTAAATGTGTATTTTAAATGCTAAGTGTAATGATAAGAAACTATGAACAAGAGAGCTCATTGTTATACACAATTAGTTTTTGTCTTTTCACAGTGCTGAAGAATGGAGTCAATTTGGTTCATCTAAGCAATCACTGGATAGTTGTGTGAGTTTGACTTTCAACATTCTAGACAGACATGCTTTCTCCCTAAATATACTGTTAACAAAGACTCTGATTTTCTCTGGACTTATAAAAAATGAATTTTCATGCTTTTGTATATGCTAAATTATTAGTGAGTTATTTGTAAAAAAATTTTATCTTGAATGTTCCCTCTTTCCCATAACCACAAAATTAAAGATTTCAGATAGGCCTGAGAAAATCCTTCAATTAGAGAAATTTTTAACAGGAATGATTTTAAATATAGCTTCCAAATATATAATATGAGGAGAAAGATTTTTAAAAGTTGTTCTACACATAAATCTAATGTTTTTGTCTTATTTATCATTTTATGTATACTTCTTTTGGGGACCTGTGGTGAAAAATAAAAGTATCATTAATATAATAATTTAAATATATATTTTAACTATTATTATTTTAATTATTATTAATTATTTTATTTTAATATAATAAATTTAAAAGTATCATTAAATTCTAATAGTCAAACTAGTATAAAGCCTGAAAACCCAATTACTGAACAAGATTGTGGTGTAGATAGAAAAAAAATAGGGCCACGTTATTTACTTAATACATGTACAAAGGGTTTTTTTTTAGCAATCTACTAAATCTATTAAAATTGTCAACAAAGATTAGATCTAGGAAATATATTCCTTAATTCTTTGGAGAACAAAAACAGTTTGTATATGAATATTAAGTATATAGATTTGTCAAATGTTTTAGTGAAAGCTTTAAAAATTTTTGAAATTCAAATATTTTAATTTTTATTTAAAATTAAGTGTATTTGCTTTACATAAATTAAAAAATAGTTTTATGTTATGTGAGTCCAAATATGACCACAATAGAACTTAATGCTTTGAATTAAAAATAACTTCAAAACTTTTGGATCTTTGGCAGAAGAAATTTCTAAATAAACAAACTAAAAATAAATTTGTTTATTCTAATTAAAACATTAATTTATTAGCAGTTAAACCAATCATATTAAACCAAGCACAAGAAAAGACACTTACTCTTAGTAGTTAGGTCTTGTTTTGCACATTCTCCTTCTGCAATGGATACATCATCAATGGCAATATCACCTTCTATTCCAGGACCCCGAATACCTTCAAAAATGAGCTATGAATATGAATGAAACAAAACTTAATGTGAAGCTTTGATTTGAAGATCAATTTCTACTAAGAAATTTAGGAGAAAAATATAAACATGTCACTAATCCTAGGATTTTTTAACTCTTGAATTGTTTCCAAATTGTTAATTACAAAAACCACACTTTCTATTTCACACTACCTATTATACTGGGAGGTGGAAGGCGTAGAGAAAGAAATAAATATGAGAAAAGGAAAGAAATTGAAACAAAGATTCTTTAAACAGGGAGGGGAGGAGGGATTGACAGGAGGGCAGGGGAAAGCAGAAAAAAAAAGAGCCAAGATAGATCATGTAAAGGTACAAATTCCCAATGATGAATGTAACTGTATTGTACACCTAAAATGTATCAATAAACTTAATGAATAAAAAAAACTACACTTTGTTAAACAAAGCCAATAATTGTGTCAATGCATAATATTAGCCTTTCACATCAAAATCTGTGTTGGTTTCCCAGCAAAACTAAATTTAAATGAATAATACGATAAGACAACTGCAAATCCTCTCACTTTCAATTTTCAGAAGTAATAAAAAAGTTTTACTAGTATTTTTTTGAAATATATTACCTCAAATTTCCTCCAAACATTTCTCATAATACTAGTTTTCCTGAGCTATTTTAAGGCGTGGATCAGTTCTGGGTTCTTTACCACACTATTATGGTTATTAAAAACTAGAACAGGGCTGGGAATTTAGCTCAGTGGTTTTGCTGCCTGCTACACAAGAACAAGGACCCGAGTTTGATCCCCAGTACCAAAAATAAATAAATAAATAAATAAATAAAATAAAAACTAGAACAAAAGTTTATCATTTCAGAAAGAGTTTGATCCTTTGCAAACAGATTATAAAGATTCTTCATATTCCCTATGTTGAATTTATGATTTTCCCATATGATTTCACTTTTGATATTCTATTTTTAAAGCTCAAGTATATTTATTAGTTTATTTTGAATCTATGGAAAAAATCTTTGAATTTCCAGTATACAACAAAGATGTGCATTGAGGCTTAAAGTGTGAGTATTTAAAGAATAAATGAATTGACTCTGACTGCCTTTATTACTAAATTCTGGATATAATAATAAGCATAATTAGAAACCTTTTAAAATTTAATTTTTAAGGAAGTATGATTCTTTTAGAATTTTCCCTATAACCTCCCAAATAGGGAGGATGGATATGATCAAAATGCATTATACACATGTACAAAAATACCACATAGAAATCCAATATTTTGTAAAATTAATATGCATTAATAAAACATGAAAAAAATACTTTTAATATTAAAAGGTGATCTATTAATTTAGTTTTTTATATTCCCAGAGAAAATTCTAAGTAAAATATCTTTTTGGCCTTTGTAAGGAAAAAAATTAATTAAAAACTCTTTCAAACATCAAGTTGAATAACATTTCTAGCTTTATTTCATTACAATAAATTTGTATGCTTATTTTTGTCAGCACTAAGAGTTTTGTTTTTGTAGCTCCTTAAAGGCAAATTTGAAGTGATCTTCAGAGGACTTAGTTTAGTTTAGAAATGAACTAAAACTAAACTAAACCATCTATTTTTCTTTGATATGCAATCATTTTATCAATGAAAAGCTCAACTAGTAAGCAAAGGTATTTGTTTTAAACTTTTTCATTGAGTCCCTGTCCTCAATTTAGATGTAGTACAGAAGACATAATTTTCAATTTGATAGAAGACATTTTAAGTTTTATTAATAAATATAACTTTTATAGATTTTCCTGTATATAGTCCTTTATTGAAATAAACACATTAATAAAGATTGTCCAAAACCAACTCCTTGAAAAAACCTCAAATATCTTATATCACAAAGACAAAACACAATGAATGACCCACTAGGGTTCAAATATTGAGAACCAAGCTAGCAGTTTATGAATTCACAGCCCTTGGGTAGAATGACAATGAAGGATTATTTTGGTGCCTGGAAATAACTATTTGCATTGGACCTAGGGTGGTATCTGGGGAGATTAGGAAATGGCCATTAAAAACATTTTTTCAGTCTATTTAGGTGCACTTTCCTTTTGTAATATGGGCCCCTTACCTGACACAAATCAGTATTAACAGTAAAACAACAGTTTTGCTACCAGATGTTTGCTTCAATTATGCGATGCTGCTGACTGCTGTTTTCTGAAGGTAATAACAAGAATGAAATATTACCTTGCAGAGAAGCCCAGAACACTAAGATTCATACTGTATATGTCTGTACCATATAATCAAATGTTTCCCCATTTTGCTGCAAGACTAATACCTTGTTACTGAATAAACTTAGGTGCTATCCTCAGTGTAAGTTTCTTACTATATGGAGGTATTTCAAATGATTGAATGGATTGGAATGTAGAGCTCTGCCTGCCAGTCCTTTTAATTCTGGAGTGAAGGAGAGGTGAGAAGGAAAGTTTGGTATAGTCATGCTTAAACCACCCCAATTAGCCAGAATTTAAATTTAAAAGGAGGTAGTGGGAGGTGGGAAGGGAAAAGGCAGAAACGTTGCTGTTGCTCATAGAGTGTGATACAGGATTGATAATGTAGCCATGGGAAAGATAAGAGGATGGCATTCTCATATGCTGTGTGTGGGGACTTGGAGAAGGAGATAAGGTGAACAGTCCAGAAGAATGAGTTAAAAATCACCTGCACTTTCAACCACCTGAAATTTACATGTGCGAAGTTGAAGTCAGAATTTTTTCATTGGGAAAGATGCTGGATTTCCACAGTGGTTGCACCAGTCTACACTCCCACCAGCAGTGGAGCAGGGTTCCTCTTTCCCCACAGCCC
>NW_004624731.1:21714441-21749180 GCF_000247695.1 Heterocephalus glaber | reverse complement strand
TACCACCTCTATTTGTAATAAATAATAGATACCAAAGTATTTATAATAAATAAGATGGGGCTTTTTATTTTATAATTAGTCATAAAAGAAGAAATACATTTTTATGTTGTACGGAGTTTATCCCCTTAGGCAGACATTTCTTCAAATGCAAACTGCATTTCTTTGGGGAAAACAAACTACACAGAGGAAATACTCTTTTTTGAGAAAAATTGCATTACCATCCAAGATATTGCTAAAACTACAGAGCTCTGCAAATAGCCACTGCTGGTCCTAAAGATTTGGTTATATTGTAAATTCCTAATTTTACACCATGTAATTATTATGTTAGGAGAGGGGGTTTCTGGTTTTGTTTTGTTGATTTGTGTGTGTGTGTGTGTGTGTGTTACTGGGGTTTGCACCCAGGGCTTTTACAATGAACTTCACCCTTTCTTTAAAATTTTTATTTTGATACAGGGTCTCCCTAAGCCGCTCACTTGTACTCCTTCTCCCTCAGCCTCCCAGAGTGGGAATTATAGGCGCATACCACCACACCTAGCTAGGGACTGTATCATTTTCTTAAGTGAAAAGTGGCGACAACTTTGTGACCATTCAGATCAATACTCTGACGTTCAGGAAGGTGACTCTCCCTGAAGACGCTCCCTATCCTCTTCCCAAAGCTTTACCTGAGTCCACTTCAGCATATTTTGCCTCTGAACCTGCTTGAACCAGTGTTTATACAAACTCATGAAAGAATGAGCTTGTGCTATATCAAGTTCCTACTGAACTGTAAATAAATGCAGGGTAATTTATCCGAAGCAATGAGACTTTTATAAAAGATACGATTTGAAAAATTTAGAAAAGCAAATTTCTCTCTGCTTTCTCTTTAAATTTTTCATTCCTCTTGACTATAAATATTTGGGTTTCTAAAGAAATTAACTTCAATATTGTTTTATCTTCTAACAGTCTTAGTAGGAAAAATAAAAACTAATTGAAAGTAAAATTGAGATGTTGTACTTTAAAATAAAGATTGAAAATACATATGCAGTCTAAATATCTTCTCATGTAGCTCTATCTGTGGTAGAGATGGTAAAAAGGACTCATTTAGATTAGACTAAAAACATTATTTATGACAAATAAGAGAAAGCAGCTACTAATCTCATTTCTCACTTGAATAGAATATTCTGCTAGTCTATGGCAATTCCATCTTTTTCAATCTATTTTTTCACTTTAAAAATACTCTAAAGCAGATAGATGTCTAAGAGAAGCCCTCATCTGCATCATTTATCACCTTAACTGGCTTTGTGGATCAGTAGGCTGAGTGCTTTAATTGGGATAAATGGAGCAAGTAAAAGACCAATGAACCAGTGGGGAGTTTTCATGTATGCATCAAGAGAAGCTCCTGGGTAGTTTAAAAGTGAGCCGGTAGTCAAGAGCTGTTTTAAAAGTTGTCCTTTGTGTTCTTTAAGCGATTGGTATAATCTGTTAAAATACACAGAATTCAGTTCCTAAGACTTTGGTCCCAAATCTATTATAACTGAGATGGTTCAACATATCATCCCGGTGTGGTACCCTCTTTAGAACTCTAACTGTTAAGATAACACCAAACTGGGAAACAAGACATTTCAGTCTTTGAGCTAAACAGGCAGTTGGCCTCAGGCAAGCAAGTTTACTTCCCTCTGGGTGTCCTAGTTTCCTCCCTGGACAGACAAGTTAGTTGTATAAATAACAAAGGCCCAATTAGATATGACTGGAAATACAGAGGAGAAAGACAATTATAAAATATTTTAAAGTTTAAAGTATGATGCACAAATTCAAAATATTAAAATTTCTCATAAACCATAACAATTATAAAATTATACATATAGAACCATATACCACAGTTTTAAATAAGTCACATACCTCCATCAATATCTGTTGCCAGACTTGTGGTATTGTAGAGGCATACTATTTGTTGAGTGTTCCTAAAAATTGTTTTCCTGCATAATCTTTGCTTTGAAAATAGAACAGTCAAGCTTAGTTGATGAACTTTGTAAGAGAAATTAAAATAGCATGTTCTTTTAAAGACAAGTGAAAAAAATAGTAACCACCCTACCTTTTAAAAATGATTATTTAATATTTTTTAAAGTATCCTATTCTAAAAAAGGAGCTCACTGATCTGAAAGATGACATAGTCATTTAATTTGTTAACACCTCTGATGACATAATTAAATGAAAGCCTAAAGAACTAATCAGTTAATTTCTTTTAATTCCTCATCATTGTTTTTTTTTTTTTTTTTTTTCGTTTTCTTCTTCATCATTGTTAATGGTACCAGTCTGCTGAAAATTTGAAGCCATGAAAACAGGGCTGAGTTCATGCAATCCCTTTCCCTGAGCAAACCTATAGAAATGTTGGATAAAGTATGAGAATTACCTTTAATACAAACCCTTCTAACCTATGGCCCTAACATAGGGGAAGAAAAATGAGCAGAGCCAGAAGCAAAGGGAAACAGAAAACTTAAACAATTAGTCTGTTAGTAAAAGATTAGATACTTCAGGGTACACCGTGCCCAGATAGAATCTAAGCTTGAAGATCAGGGTTAAAACACCTACACTAGATATTTGGCGGGTGGCAGCTAGAATTGATGTTCTTGTATCAATTCTGGGTTTCTACAGAGCTCCACCCCTATAAAGATAGGATAGCAGCTCCTCTCAGTAATTCAAGGGGGGAAAATCTCCCGGAAGATGGAAACTATAACGAATGTAAAATTGACATTCATTCTCCCTGGCTGTTACGAAAATTCTAAACTGAGGAATAAATGCAAAAATAGTTCAGTACTGGGGACCCTCCAAGGAGCTCATGCACACAAATGCAAACACTCTTTAGCTACATTTCTACCACACAAACTATGTAGAAATCACAGTCCACTGAAGATTAACTTATAACAAAAAGTATAATCTACATGATGTTATGAGCCACCTAGAAAGACAGTCAGCAAACATGAAAAACAGGAGAATGTTCCTTACCTCAGCCAGGCTTCACCACCTAACAGCACATACTGTGGAGCTGGAAACTCCTCTGTGGGTGATTGATGACTGGATTCATCCACATATGAGTATAGCGCCCTCATTATCCAGTTGCCCTCCAAAAGGCCAACCACTCAATGTATGAGAATTTGGGAGACATTTTACGTCAAATCGTAACAAAAGAGGGAAAGATGGTGGCCATGAACAGACCCACACTTATAGGAAATTATTACATGACGGAAGTAGTATTACTAGTCATTCTGGGAGGGGAAACTGAGAATGGTGCTGGAATAACTGGTTATCTATTCAGAAAAAATAAAATTGGATCTCAACTTCATTCCTTACCCCATCAATTTTAAATGAATTTAAACGAAACAAATGTAAAAAAAATTTAAAATGTTTAAAAGAAAACACAGGGCATAGCGCTATGATCTCACTATCCTATTTACTAAATAGGAAAAAAGACACATCATAAATAAAAGATAAATTCTGCTATATTAAAATAAAACGTTTTATACATTCAAAGACACATAAACAAGATGAAATACATGTCATCCCCCCCAAAAGATTATTACCTAAGTAAAGAATTCAAATCACAAGGAAACAAGAAAAAGACAAAAGCAAGAAGAGCTTAATAGGAAATAGACACAGGACAGAAATTGACAACTCAGAGAGAAGTAACCTCTACTGGACCATAAGCATAAAGCTGTTCAAATTCACTATAAACATGGGAACACAAACTATGATAAAATTCCATTCCAGCCTATCAGGCCAAATCTTAAAAGTCTGACAAAAACCAAGTGATGAGAAGCTAGTGGAGAATCAGGACTGTTTTACCCTCCTGATGGGAACATACATTTACCCATGCTTCTAAGTATACTCCTGAGCTCAATTTAGATTCTTGCAAGAACCCTACCACAGACAAATCATTGGACTGACTGATTTCTTAGTTTTCCTAAGGTGGACATAGTTGGTTCCATTGTAGATGCAAAGGAGAAAAAAACAACTCGCTAATATGATGAGTGCTTTAGAACATTTGGTCTCATTTCTCTCACAGACAACAGTAGAAAAATGGCTGAGAGGGGAAAGCCATCATATATCCAAACACTAACGTAAGGACCTTTATTGCACCATTGCTAGTAATAACAAAAGAAATGGAAATGACCTAATTGTCCATCAAAAGTTTATGGCTATTTTTAAAAACCCAATCTCTGACTTCTATTATAGCCAAAAATGAATCAAAAGGTTTCTGTTTGAGTAGTTTTGAGGTCCTCTTCATTGTATGTGCTCTGACCACTCGACAGTGTTTGACCTGCTACTACTGACAAAATCCGGATGGGCAGCAACAGGTCGGGGGGGGGCCAGTGTGGAGAAGACAGAGGAATTGAACCAATTTGTAGGATGAGAAGAAGTATTATTTGCAAAAGGAAGAGGCATTTGTGGTCAGAGAGGCACAGATACTAAATAAGACCACTCACTTAAGCTTGTGACTCATAAAAAGAGATCTAAACCTGAAGACTTCTCTGATTCTAGGCATATGTAGAGTATGTGCCCAGGGCCAAGGCAGATGGAGAAGCCATAGCGCAGGTGGCCATGTGCCAGGAGTTGGGTCTAGATGGGGCAGATGGTCTAGTAAAGGTCTATGGGGCACCAGAGCTATGACTTTAAGGTGGAAGGGGCCATGAAATCGAAGACAGGCAGCCTCAGAGGCACCAGGTTTTCAGGCTAGATACAGGGGGACTTTGTGACTGGAAGAGCAAATAAAAAAATCCCAGGATGGCAGTGACTTCAGACCTAGACCTGGGGCAAGGGGAACTGCTTTCTTCCTCTGTACCTAGTGTGAATTGTCTCACAGGATAACACAAGGAAGACGGTGGAGAAAGGCAAGGGGAGTGAAGGTGGGATCCAGGCCGGGCATTGGAAGCCATCTGGACCTGGAACCCTTTAAGGTCTCCATCAATAAACAAGAGTTATTGAGCTTCTTCTGGGCATTGGGCACTGGGCCATATTTAAAAACATAAAAGTAAGACATCTGTCTTAGGAGTTGACGCAACAGAGATAAAGGCGGATAAAGAAATGGAAGCAATGCACTGTGAGCAGTGGCCTCACAAAGGAAGAACCAAAGTGTGAGATGGCGTGGTGGGCTGGGAGGGGCCTCTAGGAAAGGCTTTACAGAAGGATGTGTGCTATTTAAAGCACACACAGCATGTGGCCATGAGTTTGTTCAGTAGACAGTAAGTAAGGATCCAGAGGCCTGACAGAGGCTATATTAGTAACTTTAAGTTCCTATTACACAGCCAAAAGTTTGGTACAAAACAGAGTAAGACATGAAGCAGCCAGAGAGGTGAGACCAGAAGTGTGTTCCTGATCAGGCCAAGAAGGACCATCTATTCTACATTAAGGAGTGTGGAATTTGTGCAGATGCAATGGGGAAATCATGGAAGAGCTTAAGCAAAGGAGAGATATATCATATTTTCATCTTAGAAATATCACCCTCACCATCTACTGAGTGGAGTCTGAACTCATCTTTGCACACTGTCCGTGGGTTGCTCACAGTTTCCTATGCAAGTATATTTCCTACTACTCCACCAACATACACCTTCCACCAAGGTCTGTTGGTGTCTGCACCATTCATAGTTTGGGGGTCATACCCCATTCTCAGCCTCTGTCCACAAGACGTACGAGCACAGGCTGTGGAGACAGACCCCGGCCTTCCTTAGCTGACCTTAACATCTCTTTATATCAGTTTCCTCATCTAAAATGGGTAGAACTAGTTACTGTCTCATACTGTTCCAGAGAGGGTTAAATGAGTTTAATGTGTAAAGTGCCTAGAAAAAGAATTGGCACATGAGTTAGCACTAAATAGAAAAATAGAAGTTAGCTATTTTAATTCTCTTTTGCATATTCAGAGATCTATTTGACAAGACCCAGTTTAAATTCCATCTCCTTTTGAAAACTTGCTAGACTTTTGCGAGCTCTCATGGCTTTTCATTCTATATTAATATGTGAAACACTATACACATATTTATATTTATATTACGATACTGTCTTCTATGATTCATTGTTTCCACATTTCAAATTTGATTTCCCAACTCAACTGTAAGTACTTTAAAAATAAAGACTCTCATTCTGGACCATGGCTCTGGTCATATAGTACACAGGCCATACATAATATTGATTAAACTTGTCATTCTATAGAACCATAACTGTAAATGGAATGTGTTTAAATTATATCCATTGTCTAAGATCTGCAGCACCACATCTTTATTTGAGAATTATTCATTATTAATAAATTTTCTTAATTAAAAATAAAATGTTATGCTTTATAAAGCTTTGATGTAATATTCTAAGTCTCAATGATTCTCCTTTTTTAAAGATGGGACATCTTGGGAGCTGTCATTGGTACAGAATGTGGAACAATAGAATCAGGTTTATCAATGGTCTTCCTCAAAGATGGAGAGAGGAAATTATGCACTCCGTACATGGACACTACTGGTTTTGGAAACCTGCGGTTCTACTTCATTATGGGTAGGTACATTTTTAACAACCTTTGTTGAACCTAGGGCAGATTCCAGGTCAGTACCTGTTTCTAAGGAAGTATGATCATTTGTACTCACCCCTACTTCAGCCAGCCATGCTGACGCCATCTTGAGAGAGTAGGGCTTGGCATGCTGTGAGTAGGCCTGCAGACAAAAAGCCAAAATACCTTTCTTTCACCTCAGCCCCTGTGGTCATAGCTGAAAAGACAATGCTAGAGAGGCTAAGAGAAAAACAACTCTGTTTGCAAAAAAAGAGTCATCAAGCTGAGTCATTTGTTTTCATCAGTATCTCATCATTGCCTAACTTTCTTGTTGTGGGAAGGTTAGAAAGTAAAAGGCTTATAATACTTTATTGTATTTTAACAAGACTCTCTACTTCCTGTTTGCAAATTCATAAATAAAAGAAGTGTTTTTAAGATACGTTTTTCTTCAAATTTGTGTTGGAAAAATACCCAGACATGAAGGAGAAGGTTAAAAGTTGTGACCTCCCAAATTTATCCCGTTAATCAACAAGAACCACAGTGACATATTCATTCACTGGTGTCATTCCAGGCATGTGCATGGTGTCACGTGGCTTCTTTGTTGGGTGGCTAGAAAGGCACAGGCAACATCTGGAAGCAAAACAGGAAACAAATACTGTCTACCTTTGAACTTGCTGGCAAGGCCATCAGGACAAACAGGTCTTCTGGGTGGCAGTCATACAGCAAAGGATGTGTGGTAACCCTGTGGGCTGTATGGTGCCCTCAGGCATATTGTCTGTGTGACGCCATGTGCCTCGCTTCCGGTAATGATCTGTTCAGAACAGAGAAGTCTCAGAAATAAAATGATGGAATTTCACTTGAGGAGGTATTCTTACCTTGGCACTGAAATGGTTTACATGTAGAAAGGCCAAAAATTCGCTTCCTTAAATTAACTCATATTCAAACCATCTCTTATTGCATTAAAAGCGGTTCTTGGAAAACCTTAAGCAGAAATTTATAAAAATTTAAAAATAAAAAGCTGTAAAGAAAAGTATAAGCCAGTCAAATTCAGGATTTTTTTCCCTTTTACCATTTCTGACACAATATATTTGAATCTTGATTTTTTTATAGTAAATCCACCCAATTGAATGTCTTCATATAAGATTAAATCATCATTGTATAAGTGCTTATATATGAAATGTAAGTCATATTTAATTCTCTCTGGAGCAAAACAGATCATTAACTAAAGAATTAAAATAGTATTGGCTAGAAAGGACAAATTAACTTGAATGAGCCCAGAGAAATACGTTATCCCAAAACAAAAGAATCTTCATTCAATTAAAAGTCAGAAATACCTATTGAAAAAGAGCCACAGCTCAAGATGTACGGAGAATTCCAACTGGGGAGAGTAAACTGAATCATCTTAAATAGAGTTGCTGGTCAAATGAGTTAATACATGCAAAGTGCTCAAAACAGTGCCTAATAAATAGACTCATCTGTCTATTTATGATATAAAATTACTCAGACGAAGCCCCTGCCCACACATAACATCTAACTCTGTACAAGGGAAATGCAACATGCAGTTCCAGAACCAAAAGGCTATGAAAGGGCACAGAAAGCTCTGGGCAGTCGCAGTGGAGGTGAGAATAAAGCTTTGCAAAGGAGAAGGCCTTTGAACTCAGCCTTGAAAGCTGGGCATGATTTACATTTAAAGAACAGGAGAATTCCAAATTAGGCCATTTAGGGGGTGGGAAGAGGCATGAAAAATAAAAGCACATGATATGTTTGGTCCTGAGTGATTTTCCCAGTATAGCTGAATGGTAGACCTAGGATGGCGCTAGAAAAGAGAATTAGAGCCGCAGTGTGATTTTCTCTAATCATACACTGTGGAGTTTTGTACAGTTACTTTAAGTGATGTAGAACCAACAGAGGATTTCTGTTCTGTGATCTCACCTGTGTTCCAGAAAGATCCTTCTGGCAGGAGTGTGAAGGAGAGACTGAAATAATCAGAAAAGACAACACACCCTAGTTAAACTTGCATTTCAGAGACACAGTTATTTTTCTGTGCCATGCGTGCTATCTGAGCCCCTAACTTAGGGGATAATTGGCCCCAGTCCAAGCAAAAAGATCTGAGGCAGTGGTAAAGGTAAAGAGCAGGAGGGCACAGAGATGGCCCTGCTGGAGATGTGGGACCGCTGGCCTTGGCACCCAGCTGACTCCAAGGTCATGCCAGTGGCACTGGAGAGGATACAGATTGCTCTTCCGGGCATTGGAAAGATGCTGCCATTTCCTCAAATAGGAAATGGCAAAAAAGGAGGCAAGTGTGGAGATTTTGATAGTATATATGTTAAGACTGACATTTCTAGAGTGCCATGTGAAGGTAGAACTTCGAGTCAGTGTTTGAATCCAATTTGGATATCATCCATATACAGGTATTCTGAGCAGAAGGTGGCCTATGATGCGACAGTTCTTAGGGAGAACCCTCAGCTAGGTGTTGATAGAAGGGCAAAAGCAGAGGCGACCGAGAAAGGAAAGGTGTGCAGGAGGCAGGAGGAAGGTGCCTTTTGACCCCGAAGGAGGACAGAGGAAGTGGTTCAGGGTGGGGGGGCAGGAAAGTGCTGTGCAGTGTGAAAAGTGCCACTGACAGAAAGGTCAACCAGGATAAGGGGAAAGGGCTACCCGGGACTTTGGAAAGAGCGTGCCCAATGGGTAATGCCCGGGACTCCAAGGTACATGGGATTTAAAAATGAAGGACGCATATCCTGAAATAGGACTCCTCCTTCAAGAAGTTGATTAGAATGAATAAGCGATAATGCAAAATAGGAAGAAAAGGTCCAAAGGGGTAGGGGGAGGGGGAGGAGCAGGGGAAAGGAAAGAAGGGAAAGGAAAAATGCTGAGAAATGGAAAAAATGGAAATAAGGTCTTTGTAAATAGGGAAGGGTGGAGGGGGTGAAGGGAGGGCTAGGAATGGGGAAAAAATAAGAACCAAGATGCATTATGTAAAGGTACAGTTCCCAATGAGAAATGCAATTGTGTTGTATTCCTACAGTGTACCAATAAAAGAATTTAATAAAGAAAAAAAAGAAAGATGCTGGAGACACAAAGAGGCTTGAGAAAACAAGGATTTACCTTACTATATAAAGATGAATAGTTATAAAATCGAATTCTTATTTAAAGTACGGAATTATTTCTACCATAGTAAGCCCTTGTTACCTGCAGGCAGAAGACACTATAAAATGATGGAATTTTGAAAAAACATAAAAATGAAATTTTATAAATCGTCAAAATCACTCATGAACTTTTCACAGCTGTTTTGTCCCGTAAGCCATGTTTTAATTAGAACGATCCCACCATTGCTCAAAGCACTTTAAAACTTCTGTTACAATCTTTAAAGACTGCTTTTTCTCTTAATGACCTTTTTCATCTTTATTTCTTCCTGCCTCCCTGTGCAGCTGGGTCAAAATCACAAGAGTGAATCTCCTTGTGCTAAAGATCTAAGTCCTGAGCAGGAAGCTGTAAAGAGCAGCCACTTCGGTGGTTCTCCTGAGAGAGGAGAGGGTGTGTTGGGGAGTGGATTGTCTGATGCAGTTCAGCTTGTGTGCTGTCTATATGCTGTGTGTCGACTCCAGTGTGTAGTTTACAATAAACTCATTAATTACTTCTGAACTAAGACCGAGGGACAGTGATTTACATTGTGAGGCAAATTATAGAAATAAAATGTTTAGATATTAAATGTAGAGAATGTGCCTTAGCCAAACTTTCACATCTTTATAAAAATAAATCTTTGCTGAAAAATTTTTCTCAAACTGTAACAGTTCCTTCAAGCATGATGTATTTCAACATGAACAATCTGATCTGTATTCAGTGAAAAAATCTGAATCATGTTCATTTTAAGAAAAGCTCTCATTTAAAAAGTTAAATTATACCATTTTTATGAAGTTTCATCGTGATTCTGCCTGCTACGCATTACATGGCTAAAACTATGTTTCTTTCCTCTTCTGTACTTTTGAAATGTGATTGGTTAAATTGACTTGAAAAAGGAATTATCAGCATCTTGATAACTAGGAAGAAAATGTTGAAGTTTATTTTTCCTAAAAGATGAAGAAATTATGCAAATTCTTTCCCCACACGATCATATTGATATTATTTACAATGGCTTTCATTAACTGAAGTGACAAGCTTAAGATGTAACTGTTTTCACAGAGTGTGCATGTAATATGCAAGAAATACTTCATAATAAGAAAATGAACACTTGGTGTATAAGTTCAAACAGGAATTAAAATTATATGGACTTCTGTATGAAAATTATGTAGCACAAGATTATTTCAATGAATGAATGAATTAAAAGTTTCTTGTAAACATTGTCATCAAACCATATAATGTCCATACAAAGACATAGATAGATGATGCTATTAAAGTTTGTATTCAAACATAATTTCTCAGCAAAAGAAGAAACTCTACGTGCAGTTCTAACAAGCAAAAGTAGCTTAGAACCTCAAAGAATACAGTACACTCTGATGATCTACTTCAACATTAATGGTGCTTTCTGCAAATGTTCACAACATTTTTGGTTACTGACGAGATTGTTGAGGGGAGTACAAAAGCATAAGAATGCAGTTTAAGAATGGAGTATGTATATCACTTTGAAAAACAAGATATGAATAAATTTAAAAATTGTTGTTAGAATTAATAATGTTACCTTCATTTTTTTATTGGCTCAGTAAAAACTGAATTTTCTCAACCATTATAAAAGAAATTTTGAGAGACAATACAATAGATCAGGTGGGTAACCTTGGTTTTTCCTTGGGGATACTATCTCAAATATTAACAATGAGTCTATCTTTACAAGACTGCCAGTTTAACTTGCTGGATGAATGCCAATTGTTTGTCAAAGCTTCTAATCTGAAATAATAACATGAGATGTTGACTTTTGGCAAAGAAACTAAAGAAACAGACTAAATTGTGAGCTGCAATTGGAAAATGTTTTCAATGGATAATTCTGGAGTCATATAATTGCCCTAGAATCTGGCTTAGAATGTCAGATATGTAACTACATGATCATGTAATGTCTCACAATGATTACAATGTTTTCTAGGCTATTATCATTTTTAGTTAGAACATAAAGCCATGATGTAATAAAAACTTTATTATTTTGTCCAGTCCCTATTTAGTGTTAACTATCTGTGTCTTGTCTTGAAAACTTATTTCCAAATCTTTAAGTGAGGATATAAAAGATCTCCAAGAATCCCTTTCACCCAAGTGAAGAAATTATAAATGATGTTTTGTATATTATAATGCCTCTTTATATTTTATCAGTGGAGGACATTTGAAATCTATCATAGAAGAAGTAAAGCATTAAAGAGGATGATTAGCTATTTTCCTAGGTACGGGACATAAAATATAAATAACATTATAAAGGTAACACTAACTATTGTAACCTTTTTTTAAAAAAAAGTTTGTCATAATATTTTCAAACACAGCAAAAATATTTCCATCACAAGCACTGACAATGCAAAATTAATTCTAGAAAAAGCTCCCAAAGAAATTATAGTAGAATAAAACTTGTTTGCCCTACGCAATAATTTTACTTTTATTAAAGCAAACTGGACATTGTCAAACAAAAGACTTTTTGCAAGTGGTTATTTTTTAAAAGATACATAGTTCAAATTAATTTGTAGGCATACAACACAAACAAAATAAGCATTGGTGAAACAGAAGTTCAGACTCACTTATCCCATTTGAAATTCTAAAAGGTAAGATGTATGCCTTCCACTTGAATCAACAACATCCTTAAAGGGTAGAAATCTAAGTTTGAACAATATTATAATTTCTCATAAGTTAATTTATATCACCACACATAATCAAATTTATCCTTCCACATGAAACAATCATATAACTTGAAGTGGTATATGAAACAGTGATGTTTAGAACA
This sequence comes from Heterocephalus glaber, assembly GCF_000247695.1. The sequence continues at coordinate 21,736,767 of NW_004624731.1, read as the reverse complement.
CCAGAAATCAGATAATGAAAACAATGACCCCTTAGAGATGGAAATCAAATAAGACAAGCCCATCATTGATTGACCTTTTCAGTTTCTAGGCCATGGTAGAAGTAGAAGGAATCAACATAAAACATGGTGGAAAATCTAGTGAAGGAGGTAGAGCTGAGAATGCAAGCAGACTGCAATTGTCAGGATAGAAACCAGGAAAGAAAGAATTACAGAAGGGTGTGGGGAGAGAACCCTAATTATAGACTCACCTAACAAAGCTTAAAACCAAATTTAAAATGATCAGACATTTCCAAGTGTAACTTACCAACGTCTACACAAAATATTCCAGAATATTTACAAAAACACAAAGATGTGCAGAACCCATCAAAGAAAATTTACAATGTGTGCCAACCAATCAATTTACCAGATTTGCCAAAAGAAATAATAATACATACAGAGAATAATCAATCATGGAAACCCAGCAAGAACTGACATAGATGTTAGCATTAGTAGATAGTGACATCAAACAGAAATTATAAGTGGATTTCATAGGCTTAAAACATTAACTGAGATGAGATTTTTTCACATGAGAAATATTTTGTGTAAAGACAACTGAATTTATAGAGATGAGAAGTCGAATGGCTGATAGAAAATACACTGAATAGAATTAAAGACAGATTTAATAGCACAGAAAAAGTGATTAGTGAATATAAAGACCGACTGGAAACTACTTAAAATTAAAGATAAATAGAACAAATAAAAATGGAAAAAAAAATCAACGAACCATGTAGCACCTTCAAGGATCTTTGTAAACATACAAATAAAGTCTTCAAAGGAGAGGAGAGGGAGTAAGATATTTCAAGAAATGTTAGCTAGAAAATCCTCAATTTTAATTAAAACTAGAAACCCACAGACCCAAGAAGTTCAATGAACCTCAAACATATAAAAAATGAAAAAAAATCACAATCTAATTTATCTAAACCAGCAATAAAGTGAAAATCTTCAAAGCAACCAGAGACAAAAATGACATAACATACAGAATAAAACTATAAGTGTATCCACAGATTTATACTTGGAAACAATACAAACAAGAAGAGAGTAGAATAATATCTTTAAAAGTCTGAAAAACAAAGCTAGAATGCTCTATACCAAGAGCAATTTTTTTTTCAAAAAATGAAGGCAAAATAGAATTTTTCAAAGTACATAAACAAAAGAATTCATCTTGCACAGATCCATATTTTCAAAAGTGTTAAGGATAGTCCTTTAATGCAAATAAAATTAATACCAAATGAAAACACAGACTTTTCATCTACAAAGACATAGATCATCAGAAATGGTAACTACCTGGAGAAGCAGTTATAACAAACACAGATTTCCAGATTAGAATGTGAAGAGCTCAGGGCAGAGGACAGAGATGTTCTCCAAGGTTTGGGCCATTGTGGATAAAGTTTGATTCATTTGAGCATTCTTGAACAGCTGCTTTGAAATTCTTATGCATGTCTTTTTATGAATTTAGTATGTAAATCTCTCGGGTTATGGAAAGCATTATTTTTAGTAAACTGTAAAATCTTTCTGCTCTGAATTTACGTTGACCCCTTCCTGGTAATGAAAGATTCATCCCTTCTTGAACCTCCTCCTTTTAATCAATAATTCTGGGAACGAGATGCAATGGCCTAAGGTCATAGATCATAAACAAAAGCAACTCTTTCTTATAATACTGCAACATCAAACTTGGAACTGACACTCCCCTTGTTTCTTTCCTTTGTGAAACCCTTCCCGGTATACTCAGGGGCCATTTCCTTTTGTATTCTCCCTGTTTTACCTGGGATAATGAACCTCGTTCCCTTGCAAAAATAATTTAAAACAAAATTAGAAAAATCTTTAAATTTTCTGATGTGAAAATATAATAGAAGAATCATCACTTGAGTAAATCATAATAATTTAATATCTGCTTGTAGATAATTCTGTTATGATCAGTGAAGCGAGTTTAGTTAAAATGGGAATTTTTCTTGTACAACTTTCTCAAGGGTGGAGACACTCTGTATCCACTTAGGAGATTATCTGTAATTTATGCTGACACAGCTGAAACCTTCTTAAATTTATCAATTACATCCTGCGCACTTGTCACTGGACCCAATCTGCTTTGCAATTTGAGTTCCACTATCTTTAAATTTCATGGATACCTGGCTCTCTTTTTTTTTTCAACTCTCAAATGTACTATTTAGGGGCTGGGGAAGTAGCTCAGCAGAAGAGCGCTTGCAAGCGCTTACAAGCATGAAGTCCTCAGTTCAATCCCTAGTAACACAAAAAATAAAAATAGAAAGTACTACTTAGGATTAAATTCCTGTTTCACAGGTTATGTCAGTAATTGCTTAGTGTTCTGTATAGTCCTATCATTTAGTCAAATTTTATATGTATATTTTGCTTTGTTAATACCATTTTTTAATGCACACTGGTACCTCGGTTCATGAACTTAATTAGTTCCATGTTCATGAACCAAGGTATTACTGTATTTAATTCATTTTGCCATACTGGGGATTGAACCCAGGGCCTTCTCACTGCTACATTCCCAGTTATATTTATTATTTTGAGATGGAGTCTCCCTACATTGGTAAGTTGTCCAGGATGGGCTGGAACTTGAAATCCTCCCGTCTCAGCCTCCAGTGTTTTGGGAGTTTAGGCATGCAACACCACACATTGCTAATATCAAGTATTTTTACAGTTTTAAGTAACACATATCATCTGATGACTCTCAAATATATATGTCCACAAAACTTCCAGGGAATACATACAATAACTTCTTGCATGTCTTTAAAATTTTTCACAGACATTTTATAATAACATGTTCAAAATGGAGGTGACCATATTCATTTCTGAATCTCAGCTCTTTTCCTCTTGTATTATTTAAGGTAAATGTGTAGCAGAAGCACTACTTTCTTATTGGAAAATTCTAAGACATTCATGTCCACCTCCAAAATTCCTTACCAGAAAAATGTTCTTGTACTTTTTACATCTCCCTTGAAATCATTTCCTTGTCTATATACCGGCTCTGTAGTTCCCCCGCTTCAACATATTTTATAAGGATTTTACAAAGGTACCTTGCCTGAGTCTGCTCACCTTGCCTTCCTGCTTTCCCTCCTTGAACCACCGTTTCATGTAACAAAATGAGTGATGTATATGCCATGTCATCCCCTGAGTAAAACACCTTGATGTCTCCACATTGCCCAAATTGCTTAGTTTCTTAACCATATCTCTCACCTGTCCTTGATTTATTTTTCGTAGCAATTCCAGATAAACAACTTACTGTTTCTCTGGTAAATTCTGTGGTTTATGATCTTTGATGCCTTTCTTTACTGAGCACTTCCCTGGAATATTAATGCCAACCCTCTCTCTGCTTTGCAAGTTCTCTCCTCGGTTGCACCTTTTACAATAATCTTTTTGAGCCTCTCCTCCCTATTCTCTTTGTTCACTAGATGTGTTTATAGAAACTCATGCATATCTCTATTACTACAATTATCACAGTATGTGACTTCTATTTTTAGATGTATATTTCTACCAATCTAAGTAAACAATCATTTTTTATACTCCTGGTGTCTACTAACATGCATATAGTAGGAGCTCAGAAAACATTCTTGAATTTTTGTCTGTTGGAGTAAATGATTGTCCTGAAGCCCTCAATAGACATTTATTTAACTAATGTAAATGTCAACCAAGGATTATCGGAAAGGGACCATTAATATTGCTCTCTTAGGGCCGGGGATTTAGCTCAGTGGTTCCGCCGCCTGCCTTGGAAGCGGAAGGACCCGAGTTCGATCGCCGGTACAAAAAAATATATATATATATTGCTCTCTTAAATTCTTGTACATGTAATTGATTTAAAATTTTTGATTTGGAGAGTGTCAGGCACGATGCAAAAGTATAAATAGACTATCAACATTTTAGAAAGATAGGTTCTTTCTTGCCTACACAGGTACATACATTGTAATATCAAGCATACATTTATCAGTAATAATTTGAAGTTCTGTCTTCTCAGTTTAATTTAGTTTAATGATGTGTTGCCACAGATTCAATTTCCAATGATATTGTTCTTCACGGAAACAAAATGATTGGTTTTTCCTAGAGTCATATGATTTGAACTGCTATTATGTATTTGTAGATAATCAGGTAGTCTTGTTCCCGTATTTTTTATTACTGCAAGGGAATGTGTGCACTTTATTATCTTGATTAGACTTAGAAGTTCAATCTCCAAAGCAATTAGAATTTTACAGGTTATTTCACAGGACAATCCTCTTATTAAAAATTGGCATAATTAGATCAGTCACTGATTTTCTATACACTTACACCTATGCCATGAAATGTATCTAATGAATCACTAGTAGAAAAACCATTCAGCAATATAATACTAACATAAAATGGAATTGAATACTACAAAATAGGGAATAGAATTATGTAACACATGTATAATTAAGTTTTCACTACATTTTAGTGATATTAATAGTATTTGTATATGGTGTGTATCTACAATTGTATTATTAACTCCACTGAAATAGTTTTGTGGCCTACTGTCTTTAGCTATGATGGACACTTATATTTACCAAAAATTCTATGATATCTTTACAGGTAAGTCTCACATACAAACCAAGCCTTAGTTCCCTGTATGAAACAAAATTACTTGTTTAAAGATATTTGATCTGACCATCAAAGTAATAAATTAATGAGTTAAAGTAATAAATAAATAAGTTAATGTCATTAACTTAAAGAGACATGTTTTGTTAAAGGTAAAATTATAAAATTCTACAAAGTTCAAATAGATAAATTGAGAATGGGTTATCCAGTTCCATTATTACAAAAATCTACATAATTTTTCTTCAGGGACTAAAATATATGCATGTGATTTTATATAAATGAGTTAGAGTTCCTCCAGCAAAATTAATTGAACTTTGAGATAATACGCAAAAATACTCCTTGGTAGGTGTTAATTAATAATGGAAATGGACATTTCTCTTTTTAAGAGAGATTTCAGAACTATAGAGAAAGTTAATCAAGTGATTTTTATGATGTTCATATCACAGAATTTTTGAGTACTCATATTTACTACTTGCTTAAGATTCACCTTTAATGTCATGCTCATACACAGCAATCTATGAGCAGAAGTGATTTCTTTTCTTACCTGAAATGAAGTAATAGGATATATATTAACATGAGCCTCATTCCATCGTTGTCCTTTATTACCACTTGAAGACCACAGCGGATTCTCTATTGTTGTTTGCCCTTTCAAACGTAGATATACATTTAAAACACCTGAAAATAACAACGAAATTTTATTTTGTATACTTTTCTCCATTTCTGTTTCTCCTTGACAAGAAGCACTTCAAACACTTTTAGGTAAAATTTTGCAGAACATTCTGGTGCTCATCTTTTTTCCTATCATGCTTTCATGATATGATCCAAAGATACCCACGTACTTGTTCTTAGAACCTATGTCACCTTATGTTGTAAAAAGGAATTTTCAGGGAGCAATTAAGAACTTTGAGATAGAATAATTCTTCTTTTCTGATTGGGTTCTAAGGGCAAGCATACAGATAAAACAGATAAAGAAAAGTATAGGAGGGAAAGCCATGTCAGGGAAGAAGTAATCTGCTTTTGAAGATGGAAGCCGGGTCCACAAGTCAAAAAATCCAGGCAGCCCCAAGAAGCGGATTTTCCCCTGGAGCCTTCAGAAGGAAACAACCCTGTCTTGATTTCAGCCTCATGATACCTATTTTGAATTTATTTCTCCTAGAGCTACAAGAGAATATATTTTTGCAGTTTTAAGCCACACACTATGCAGTCATTTGCTACAGCAACAAAGAAAAACAAATATAGCATATAATCATGTGCTAAGTGACTTGGTCAGAGTTTGATCCCAATTGTTTTGACCAGATTTATCACTGAGCACCATTTTTGTTTTTTGCAAATTATAGAAGCAACCACGTTCCAGTCTTATGACTAGTTTGTTAACTGAATTGGTCACTAAATGAGGAACTGGCTATAGTATGAACATTACAATATTCAGAACAAAGGCATGGTCATAGGAAGATCCAACTTAATCACTTTGCTCATATTTCCATAACTCTTACATGTAGTACTGTATAACAGAATATAAAACTACAGCACTATACAGTACAGAACAATCGGCAAATGTTACAGCACTGTGCACTGAGTCTCTATCAACAAGATGTACAGAACTGAGCCAAAAAAGATGGGGAGTAAGTCTGAGTAGTCGTAAGTCAGAGCAGTTGCTAAAAGCGTAAGTTGTTAAGAGAGGAATATCTATAATTTGTATCCAAGTCTCATTTTTCTTCCAAAAGAATTATTTGAACATAAAGCATTTGTTGCATCTCTTGGAATGTTTTCATGTAATGTATTTCAAATAATAGTTGTGAAGATAAAAAATTATTGCAGTACATGAGGATCACTTACTCTAGGTAATAAATTAATCCCCGAACAATCCTATATTTATTATTATTATCTTTCCACATTTTAGATGGCAAAATGTAGAAGGGTTAAGTAATGTGCCCTACTTTATAGCAGAGGCAGAGTTTGAACTCGAGTTTCAGTTTTACATCTTAATCACTATGAAATCAATATTTTAATAGATGAAATGTTTAATATCTCAATTATTGTGATATATTTTGATTTTCTGGAAACTTCATTGACCTCTCCCCCTGTCCCTCTCCTCTCCCATTCCCTCTCCTCTCTCTCTTTCCATCCATTCATCCTCTTAACTCTTTTTTTAGTAATAGAAAGTAATTCTGTAATGTTTATGAAAGTGGATTTTTTTGTTTTGTTTTGATTTTTTGGTTTTTTGGTACCGGGGATAGAACTCGGGTCCTTGCGCTTGCACAGCAGGCAGTGAAACCACTGAGCTAAATCCCCAGCCCCAATTGTGTAATGTTTATGCCAAACCACTTTTGTGGCTTCTTTTGTACCACTTTATATGGAAATTTTATTTTTCTTGCATAACGTTATCTACTGTTTTGATTGAACCAAGGAAATTGATGCTATCATCAAATCTGTAAATGCATATTTTACTTAAACATTAATACCGTGACAATTTTAAACCTATTAAATGATATAGTAGTTGTAATTCACTAACAAAATAAAAATACTACGTATTTTTCCAACTTTACTTAAAGAAATAAAAATATGCTTTAATGAAACATTAATATATTTGACTTATTATATCAATAATTATTTGGTATTAGGTCAGTACATATTTAATAGGTTATTTTCTCTGTCAGCATATATACTTTGCCTATGACCATATTTACATTTCTTAATTGACATTTTTATACATATATAATATAAAATCAAACTTAAGTTATTTAAATCTGTGTTCCTTGAATATATACTATATGAAAAATATTTTGCCTAAGTCTAAAGAAGCCAGGTCTGAATTATCTCAGAGCTAAAATTGAGTTTTGGAATAAAAGAAATAAGCTGTATTTAATTGTGACTAGATTATTTTTAAAAGGCAAATATTACTTGTTTTATTAGAAAAAGATTATAGTTGATTGAAGTAAAGCTTCCAGATATAATTTAAATGTTTTATTATGTACATAGTAATCATTTTATTACCTCAATCAATGATATAAGTTAATCACTGGTGTATTTTTGAAGTGAGGATAAAACCCATATTAATAGGCAAATATCTTTGAAATGTTTCCCCAACATTTCTTGTTCTCAAGTTTACAGAAAATAATTCTGTGTCAAAAGATATTTAAAGTTAGGTCATCTTGGTCAATAAAATTAGAACTTGTGAAACAAAATAAAGATATTCAATAAAAGTTTGAGTCAGCAAAGCTGATTCAGCACATTATCAGGATATTATAGTAAAAAAATTCCAAAGTGAATATGATGGATGTGTTAATACCCTTTAAAAGTAATTTTAAACCCTCAGAGACACTATGTTTACGGTTTACTAGGCACCAGATACCAAAGTATGCAAACTTGATCATCCCTGAGGATTTTCTAATGCTATTCAGCTCTAAGATAAAAATTGGAAGTGGCTAAGAAAAACTGTTGTTTTCTTTTTTCTTGGTGCCTAATCTTCATCTTTGATCACTTCTCTCCACGTATCCAGTGTTGTAGCTAGAGAAGATGTTGCTCTTCTTTTATGTTTAAATATTGTTGTCCAAAAGCTAAATAACCTAAGTGTTCCTTCATATAATGAGTAATGACCACATTTGGGGGTTATAAATAGCATTGTGCAATAATGTGATTCTTATTTTTAACATTTCATATAAATTACTGTGTAAAATATAATTTATATAAACATCATTACTGTTATCTTCTTTTTATCTATTATTAAATCCTTATCATAATTTTGTTTTCAATTATTTTTCTCTAATATGAATTGTGTATATTTTAGATAAATAATTTAAGTATATGTCCTAAAATGTGCACACACATTTTCAACAGATACATGGAATTGTCAAGTTCACATGAATTAATTTATTATCTGGTTTCTTCTAAAGTCTGAAGATCACTTGCATATAAATTATGTTTTTGTTATAATCACTAACATAGACTCATTAATTTGCCTTTTACGACTCATGAAAGATGAGGATGTGCCAAAATTACCCAGCTCCAAGCAAGATCTATGTATATTGATAGGAAATTGTTAGCATTATTTGTTTCATACACAAATACAAAGTGGGGAATCATAAAATGATTATTTTCTGCTTGAATAGAAACGGCTGTCTGCACCCACTGATATTATTTTTTGCAATATATAATTGTAATAATGTCTTTTAAAACGTCACTTCATTTTTTCCAGTCATTACTATGCCTTCTGGTAACCAGTTGAATTTGTGCATTAGCATCCAGCAGATTTTCCTAAAATAGCACCTTCATTTGGGCTATTTTGCTATGTGACAGCTGCCTCACATAGACCTTTTAACTCTGATCCTATCAGTATTCTACATTCTCATACATTGGCTCCTTCTATTTCTCACAATCTCCGATCTTTGTCTTCCACTTCCTCCTTAATTAATCCAACTCTTGCTAAATAATAACCAGATATCTTATCAGTTGAATTTAATAAGAAGTTAACTACAGGTTTCTTATATTCTATTTTCATATTAAGGTAGATCATCATATGATCACATGTGTTGACCATGATACTTCAGCTCAAAACACAATTTGTTATGCATTGTGGTTTATCAATATATGAACATTTTATTTGAACAAGTTAAATATTTTTCTAAAAGAACTACGAAAAGGTACTGTCCATTACATACTCAAGGGTCATTTTGTACCACACATTTCTCTGACTTATTTGCTAAGAAATATGTGACATTTTTGTCAAACTGTTTGCTTTTTTTCAAATATTTTGCTTTTATTGCTAGAGCATGAAGATACAAATTGAATTTAATTCAAAAAATTTGTCTTATTTTTACAAGCTATTGAGTCTTCATGAAACTATCTTCCATTATCAATCTAAACTTTATACTTTCAATTCCCTTACTCTGTTACTCTTATAGGATATACAGAAACAAAATATCTAACGTCCTTTTAAAAAATCTATTGCACTTTTGTTGCTCTTGACAGTCAAATATAAATAAATCATGGTTACTACTCTCAAGGAGAGTACAATATAATAGGGTTCCATGTGACAAATATATTTGCATCAGGAGTTATGAGAACAAAAACAACAAGGAAAACAGCAATAATCTCAGAATATGTCCTTTAGTTATATCTTGGAAAAATATGAATTACATAAATGATTAAAAAGGAGAAGTACATATTCTATATCATAATTTAAAAAATATATTCATTTTAAACAAGTAACGATTGAGTGTTCAAATAAATATATGCAAGGCACCAAGCCAAGAGAAGAAACATTGTTGCTGCTCCCATCAAGCATACAGTTCAGCAGGATAAAGAATACAGCATCTGAAGAGGCCCCACGTTCAAGAGCACTTGATTGAACAACTTCAAGTATGACTCGAAAAGACAATAGAGCTATTCTGAGGAGAAGCCAAAGGAGACTACATTCTTGAGGCCATATGTTACTAGTATTAGAATAATGTTTACTCTAGAATTGTGCACTAAAGAGACAGCAAGGAAATGAATTAGTAGGCTATTTCCGTACTCTATGCAAGAAGTGATGGGGACTCAAATTGAACATTAAATCCTAAAACACACTTCAGAGCCCTGAGAACCAAGGTCTTTATCCCCAACCTGCTCAACTGTCTCTCTAGTGCTGAGCAGCTTGTGTTCCCATTTGCTACTCTCCTGAAGCTTTTAACATGCACTGTGATATTTATTTTCCAGAGATAACAGAGACTTTCATGTCTTCTCTCTGTTCTGACATCTAGGAATGTACGAGAAGACACTCTCTATATAATTCTTTTTCTTACCTTACTGGAAGTAATATTAGTGCCTTTCTTCAAAGTTAATTTCTTTACCAGTGCATTAAATTCCCATGTCTTCATAAAATGTTCTTTCCTCTGAGTCTGTATCAATAAACTTATCCTTTTGAATAACTCTTTTTCTCATAAAATAGGCCCTTCTTCCACTCCACATCTATTTTATCACCTGTTCTTCACCCTTATAGTCATGAGAATCATTAACAGTAGATGCCATTATCAAACTTCATTTCCTTTCCTCTCAGTGGTATTATTTTTCTAGGAATGTAACTTTATTGAACCATTCTTATCAAGTTCAATGAAAGTATTCATGAATGCCATTTGCATTTTTAACTTTAATTTTCTGATATATGATGGTTATATCTCACATGCTTTTTAGAAATAAATGATGTATATATTTACAGGCGTTTAATAACCTTTTGGAATGTGTAGTGACCTTGTAAGAGATTCAATTTCTTTGCAACAAGTTAGAAATTCAGCTGATTCATCAACAATTGACATGCCCATTCATAGCTAAAGGATTCTGGTTATATATTACCATCAAAATCCAGGTGTCTTATTTACATGTAAATCAACATATTATAACTTTCATTGGGAATTTTTCTTCAATTTTTATAAAACATTTAACTAACAAAAAACTGTACCAGTGTGTAAATTGCTTCTAAAATTGTGTTCCAATAATCTCAAAGTCATGGCATTAATGTTCTATATATTTCCCTCCCTTTGAGTATGGGCTAGAGTTATAAATTCAGGTTTAGTAATGAGAATAAAGCAAAATTGTGGAATGGCAATTCAAGAGATAAGCTTGTACCAATACTACAGTGTTCACTTGCTCTTTCCCTTTCAGGAATTGCTTCCTTGTCATGAGACAGTTCTTCAGAGGATTCACATGGTGAGGAGCAGAAGGAGGCTTCCAATCCAATGCCAGCAAGAAATATATATCTGTAGTCTAGTTTCTGTGAGGAAATGGTGTCTGCAAAAAGCAAGTGAGTAGTCTTGGAAGTGCATCCTCTCCAAGTTGAATCTTCAAGTGAGGCTGAGGCTCTTGCCTGGCGGCTTGACAGCAGCCTCATGAGAGCTCTGGATCTGCTGGGACTCAGGTGAGCCACAATCATTTTCTTGACTCACAGAAACTGTGAGCTGATGAATGCTTGTTGTTTCAAGACACAGTTGTATGGAGAAATTTGTTAGGCAGCAACAGAAAAGTAATATTGTACATCTGGCTTAGTTTCAAAGAAGAGGCTCTCCTAATAACCTATTACCTATTTTTGTATTATTAGACAATGATGGTTCTTCTCAGACATGCTGTCCTGTGGCCATAGTAAAAACCTTAATATTTACAGTTACCCAAGAAGTGATGAATGAAATTTGGTTATTAGAAATTCAGAAAAAGTCATTTTTGGATCTGGATTTCTGAAAGAATGAATACAACTGAGAATGCACTTTTAAAAACCAGTGACTATAAATGCCCCCAGGTTTAGAGATTAATGAGGATCTGAGAATAATATATGCAAAGAAGGAAGGTTTAACTATAGGCAACATCTAATGAAGGACAGGCATAGCTTGGAGATGTTTTGGGTTTATTTCTACACTATTGCAAAATACAGTAAATACTGCAGTACAGAAAGTCACACAGAATTTTTTCTGGTTTCCCAGTGTATATAAAATTATGTTTACACTGTACTGTAGTCTATGAAGTGCACAACAGAATTCATGCCTTAATTAAAAATACATTGTTGCTAAAAATGCAAACAGCCTTCTGAGTCTTCAGCCAGTCATCATAAGCAGTTAGAGGTTTGGCCTCACTTTTTATGGCTGCAAACAAATCAAGGTGATGATTGCTGAAGGCTGAGGTGAATTTGGAGGTTTCTATAAATAAGACAACAATGGCATTTACCACATTGACTGACTCTTCTTTTCACAAAGGATTTCTTGGTAGCAATCAATGCTATTTGGTAGTATTTTATCCACAGGGAATCTTCCTTGAAAATTGACGTCAATCTTCTAAAAACATCCCACAGTTTTGTCAACTAAGTTTTCATAATATCATCAGTCCTTTTACTGTCATTTCAATAATATTCAGAGCCTCGTCACCAGGAATATATTCTATCTCAAGAAATTACTTTGCTCATCCGTAAGAAGCAACGTTTCAGTGGTTAAATGTTTTACTGTGAGATTACAGCAGCTCAGTCACATCTTTGAGCTCCAATTCTAATTCTAGTTCTCTTGTTATTCCCACTACAGGTGCAGGTATTTCCTCCACTAAAGTCTTGAACCCTTCTAACTCACCCATGAAGGTTGGAGTCAATGTCTTTCAGACTCACTTTAATGTTAACAGTTTGACCTCTTCCCATGAATCAAATGTACTTAAAAGTACATAGGATGATAAATCCTTTCCAGAAAGCTTTAATTTATTTTGCACAGATCCATTGGGAAGTCAGTGTGTATGGCAACTATAGTCTTACAAAATACATTTCTAAAATAATAATTCTTGGAAGTCAAAGTTGCTCCTTTATCCATGGGATTCAGAATGAATGTGGTGTTAGCGGATACAAAAAACAGCATTAATCACAATATATCTCCATCAGGGCTCTTGGGTAACCAGCTGTATTGTCAATAAGTTGTAATATTTTCAAATGAATCCTTTTTTCTGAGTATAGGTCTCCATATTGTGCTTAAAATATGCAGCAAAACATGTAACATATTTACACTACTATCTAATACAGTGATGGTGAACATTATAGAGCTTTCAATAATACAAACAGCCTGCTGCTGCATGTATACCATAGGTTCACCACCACTGATCTAGTCTTTGCATTTCCATTTACACAGCCTAGGTAGAGTGTATTTTATGGAATTCATAAGGGCATTAGGATTTTCAGAAATGAAAAGTCCCCATCTGCATTAGACCCTAATAATGAACCGACTGTTAATCTGTTCTTTGAAGCTCTGAATCCAACCACTAACTTCTACCTTCTAGCTATAAATGCCCTATGCCTTTTTATTCCAACATAATCCTGTTTTTTTCTACTTTGAAACTCTGCTGTTTTCTACAGCCACTTCATCAATCATCTTAGGGCTTCTGAATGACTTCATATGGTTTCTCCACCTGCATTCGCTGTTTCACACAGTTATGTTTTGGAGATGGCTTCTTTCTTCCTGAGAGACCTCATAAGGCCACCTCTGCTAATTCTGAATTTCTTCTGCAGCTTCCTCACCTTTCTTGGTCTGCATAGAAATAAAGATAGGGCTTTGCTCTGAATTGGGCTTTTGTTTAAAGGAAGATTGTGTCTGGCTTTATCTATTCACATCACTAAAACTTTTTCCATATCAGCAATAAGGCTGTTTAATTTTCTTATTTGTATCTTTACTGGAGCAGCACTTGTAACTTCTTTCAAGATCTTTTCCTTTACACTCACAACTTGGCTGTTGGGTGCAATACACTTATCTTTTGATATGCCCCCTTCCCAAGCTTGACCATTTCTAGATTTTTCTTGAAAGTAAGAGACATGTAACTCTTTTCTTGAACACTTAAGACGTGACTGAATCGTTAATTTTGCTCAGTACTGTTGTGTGTCAGGGAATTGGCAGGCCCAACAACAGGAAGAGAGATGGGGCACTTCCGGTGGTGAGCAGTGAGGTCAAAACATTTACTAAGTTGGGAATCTTATATAGGGGTGATGTGTGGTGCTCCGAACAAATTACAATCAAAGCATCAAAGACCACTGATCACCAGAAAGATATAATAACAGAAAAAATCCAAAATGGCAGGGAAATTACTAAAATATGACACGGCTGTGCAAAATGAGCACGTTGTCAGAGAACAACACTGATAAACTTGCTAGAGACAAGACTGTCAGAAGGGCCGGGATGCTACTCAGTGGCACCGCGCCTGCCTTGCAATCTCACAGTCCTGAGTTCGATCCCCAGTACCAAAAACAAACAAGATTGTCAGAAAACTTCAATCTGTAAAAAACAGAATCTATAAAGTAAAAGAAAGCACAGTGTAATAAAATAATGTATGCCTGTGTCTCATTGATTCCTAATTGATTTTTCTGTGGCTGGAACAGGCATAGTTGCCTAGTTTTTGGTAAACAGCGTGCTTGTCCTCTGCTGAGAAGAACCCAAGAAATAGATAGAACTGACACCCAACCCAGAACCTTTGAGGGTCTAATGAAGATGGAAAACAGCATGTACAGGCTCAAAATTGTGAAAGTTCACTAAGAAGTGAAGAACTGCTCTCCTGAAGTCCACCCTCAAATAATCAGAATAAAACCCACAGAAAATCAAATGGATGTGTATTTAGAATAAAGAACAACAATTACAAAGTTAAAATACATTAAAATTGTCTTTGGACTCACCACAAATATCTTTTGAAAGAAATCTCTAAAAGATCCAGTCCTGTATATAAAGACATATTTTATACCTTAAAATAAACCAAATATTGGTCTTGGAGTTGTTAACTTAAAACTTAATAAAACCATACTTGTTCCAAGGTAAATTGGAAAAAGATAAGTTCCATTAAATATATTCAAAGTAGAGAATGAGTCAAATGCAAATGATCGACTACAAAGAATTAGAATTGTGCCAATTCTACCTTTAGTAACAAAACAGTTATCTGACAATAAATGAGATGGTTTGACAATTGTGTGCAAAGTTGTTTCCTTTCATAGTTTGTGCCCTCATGAAACTATGACTACTATCAGAGCTTTGTAAGTGCTTTTCCATTCTATACTCTTTGCAAAAAATTTTACTCACTCCTACCTATTTATTTTCCTAAACCAATGCTTTTAGTTTTCACAAAATCTGTACAAATACACTCTGACTATTACAAAAGTGCCACATACTCAGCTAAGCTTTGATGCTGCTCCAGTAAGTTTTCTGTAGAGCAATGGAACAGGAAGACACTGGGCAGAGCTGCACAGGTAGGTATTATGGCTTCGCTACTTACCAGTTCTATGATGGACATTATAATCAAACTTCATTGTATGTCAAGTGTCCTCATCTCTGAAATAGGATAACTACTTTCATGAGGACAAATATTTATTGTGAAAATTTAGAGAAGTAATGCGAGAAGTGCCCGGGTTCATGCTGAGTATTCTGTAATTGTGAGCTATTACTGCTCTTTGAGGTTTGAGGTACCATCAGATTGTTTGTGTGTGCCAATGAGGACAGTCTGTGTCATGGTTAGAATGCCCCCTGCAAAGCCCAAGTGTTCAGCGGTGGGGATCTTGGAAGATCATTGGATCAGCTCCTGGTGGCACTATAGCTGACTTGCTGTGAGGAGGTGGGGCCTGGAAAAGGCCTAGAAGCGTCTGTCACCATCCCCAGCACCCCCTTCTCTCTCTGCTTCTTGGTTGTCATGGGATGAGCAGTTTTCCTTGCCCATGGCCTTCCACCATGCCCTATCTCCCTTGGACCCAGCCAACTATGGACTGAAGCCGCCAAAGACCATGAGCCAAAAACAGTCTCTCATTCTGTAAGTAGTGGGTGTTGGGTATTTTGTCGCACACATGAGAAAGTAACTGAGACGGAATATTAATAATAATATTTGATTTAAACTACAGCTTTCTGAAACAGGAATTACAGCTCCCGTTTTGCAGAAGAGGAAACTAAGAGCCAGGCATCCTAAATCTATAGTGGCAGTGCAACAGCCGACCTCAGGCAGAGGTCTGCTGACTTCAGGTGGAGAATATTTTTGACTTTAAAAAAGCTGTCTTTCTAGGCCTGTCATCTATTGTTCTACTATGAAGAATAAAACCACTTAATAGTGACATGAGCCAGGGATTTAGCTCAGTGGTTCTGGCGCCTGCCTCGCAAGCGGAAGGTCCTGAGTTCGATCCCTGGTATCAAAAAAAAAAAAAAAAATAGTGACATGAGCTTGAATCCTAGCACAGCAATTCGTACAAAGTCATTTTCCCCCTTGGTACTTTGAGACAGGGTCTCACGGAGTAATCTAGGCTGGCTGTGAACTTGCTCTGTAGCCCAGGCTGGCTTTAAAGTCACAGTGATTCTCCTGCCTCAGCCTCCCGTGTGCTGGATTTACAAGCATGTGCCACCATGCTTGGCCTTACTAACTTCTTGAGGTTCAGTTTTTTCCACAGTTAAAATGGATGGTGGTGCTCATTTTTATAAACTCAATAAGAGGATGATTTAGCTTAAATAGTATAGCAGCTGATATTGTGTCATTTTTATCAGCTTATGTCAATACATATATTTATATTATTAATTTTTATTAGTTTATATCAAGACACTAGTGTCATCTTCACTTTCCACATTTTACTAATTCAATATAAGTGCCCCAACCCCCCTGTGCCAACCTTGACCTACTGAAAACACAGCCCACTTCTTACCCAGGAGAAATGGTTCCTGCTCCCTTGAAGCATGGGAGCATTGCTCTATTGCACACCTAGATTCAGATTCACAGTTCCTCATCCACACTCAGTGGGGCCCAGACATGCTCCACTAGCCACATTCTTGTCTTATGTTATAAAATTTATAGAGCATATCTCTTGTACAATAATATATGACATTTCCTGGTATGGTCTTGAGCAGAATCCCATAATTAACTGTGGAAGTCTTTCTAATGCAAATCATATAAATGTTTGAACTCACTTGGATAAATGAAGACTATAAGTAGATCCATGTCAATTCAGGTCATACATTTCTGACATCTGCATATCAGACTGGCGTGTACTACCAAAGGATTCATTTAAAAAATGTTTGGTGTTCAGTTCTATGGAGTTCAGAATGGCACATAAGAATTGGAGGTCTGTACCGTCTTTCCCCCCACCAGGTTTTGCTAGGCCCAGTCTCATTCTTAGGTGTAACGCAGTGCAGCCACCCTGTGCGTCTCCTCATCTCAGCCTTCCTTACTACTGTGAAAGCTCTCTTCGAGTAGCGAGTGTGACTTCATCTTTGCATTATCTTCATGACCCATGGCATTCTCATACCCTAAGTCTTAAACATATTTTATAAACAAGAAAAAACACATCAAACTTCCAAGTATAACATGTGGATAGTACTATGCAATAATAGGACAAAATTCCCTTTCTTCATCATGAACGTGCATGAAGTCACTATTGATTCAAATCTCTTTAGAAAGAAACAGGCCAAATTGTGCTGTGTCAATTTTACAAGATCTCATAAAATCTTTAACTTATTGATGGTCTTTCTGAATTAGGATTCCAGAGGACAGAAAAAATACTCTAGATTTTCAAGTTAAAATCGAATTTTTCAGAAATTACACAATTGGAGGAAATTCTCAATATCTCATTTTGCAGTTGCTGGTAAGTCATTTAAAAGGGCAATCATAGCATTCTTTTACTAAAATTGCTTTCAGGCTGTACATTAAAATTTTTCTTATTATGATTTACTTTACAAAGAACAGCACTTCCTGGCGTCTCACCTATGTGTTGTCCATACATGTGATAAAAGAAGCTGAAGCAGTATGGAGTGTTTGTTGATCCATAAGGATTTTTGGGAGCAATGCTGAAGACAGGGCTGAGAAGTCTAGCTTTTTCACCTTCCAATCTGGGTCGAGATGTTTCGATGTACATATAGAAACCTTAAAATATGCAAAAGAAGATGTTTAAACATATTCTGTCATAGGACAATTCCAAACCATTAAGAAGTTTTTGAGTTCTCACACAAAGTAAAAACTGATATCAGGGTTTACTTTCATTTATAAAATCGTACACGTAAACACAACTAATAGTGGCTTTAATAGACTACATGATCTATCTGATTAAAGGTAAAATACACAAAGATGAGAGAAACTGGAATTCTAGATTTGAATTATCAAAATAAAACTTTCTCCTCTGTATAGATCAGTGAATTGTGTGAAAAAAATTACTGTCTAGAAATTTTAGAAATATACAAATTGTGGATACTGTACATATTGTCCCATAATATTCAAACAGGAAGCTAGATATCCTTCTATAATTTCATGGCAATAACATTTATAAAGACTCTGACAGCTGTGATCATCACAGTGCACATGCTCATACCTTCTTTGGAGCCACTGCGATCGGCGTTAGGTCCTGTGTTAGGTGTGTATTTCGTGTTTCTTGTTGCAGTACTTTGTTTTGTCCAGTCAAAATTATCTGTGTCATCTTGGGTGAACAGACACATGTTTCCATCTTCAAATCCACAGTGAAATTCTCCTGTCAACAGATTTTAATTGGTAGTCAATATTAATTAAATTAATGCAGACCTGGCAATATTTTATTAGGAAAGATTCAAAAATTGTACAGTACTAATAATGTCACCTCATGATAATGTCATCAGAAACTTGATAGTGGGCAAGATCATGACTGAACAGAAAATTATTATAATTGAATGAAAAGGGTAATTCTTATATGGAAATCAGTATTATATGATTCAATTTTATGACAAAATGAAGAGCCAAACCATTTTCCCCAGAAATATCCAATTAATTGAAATTAAATAATACATGTTTGAATTATGACTGGAGAATTTTCCTAACTTTCTTTTTGTAAGTTAGGAATCTTAGGAAGATTCAAAACTGTCAATCAGAAAGTGAGCTTTATTCATTTGCTTTATTCATGGCATTTTAAAGACATATACCTTGAATTTTAAAATTTTTATGTCATGTCTGAAGATGCTTTCATGTATAATCATTTACACAAATGGAAGTGTGCTTAGGGCAAACTTATAACAAATTATTTTGAAATCTTCATACTTCATTTAAATGTAGGTTTACCAGAGATTTGAAATTCACTAGATATGAAGTAATAAAAAGACTCTATTAAGATCTTGAGAAAGAACTGGTATTTCCTAGATGTCTACCATAATGCTGAGTTCAGACCCAAGACAAGTTCAGAGACAGACTTGCTCAACTTTCGCAGGTATAAGGCAAATAGCAATGTTTCTAGGTTTCAAAGGTTTTCTTATTGGATGTACCTTGCTTGCAAAAAGGTATAAATGAAGAAATTCAAAAGATCTACTATAAGCATAATTACATTGTACATTATTAACTGAGAAAAGTAAACACAGTATTATTTGATTCACCCTAAGAATAATTCTATGAAATCTCAATAATCCTTACTCACAAAGGAGAACTCTTTGGCTATGTGAGGTATTAGATGATAAAGTCCAAATAGAATCCAGATTCAGTGCAATTCACAGAGATAGAAACGTCCTAAGTACAGAATACCTCCTACCCCTCATAAGGGTTATATTTATTATTATATTCTTGGATATGGAGTCTTCTGTGGATATCATATTCCTGAATTTATTAAAAACCATTGACATCAATAAAAATGAAATAGAAGGCTCTTCTCCTTAAATTTAAGAAATAGAAATATATTTTGTTTTGCTTTTGCTTGTCAAATCTCTTCATATCTATTTATATCCTATGTTCTGAATAGGTAGAGTTACTGTAATTTCTAGATAAATAATATAACACATAAAATATTTATTACATACATATTTACTTCACAGGTTGTGTACTAAATAAAAAACGATGTTCGATGTTATCAAAACTGCAATGTGACAACAGTGCACAGTTTTCTTTCCTTTTTTTGGCCTTAGGTTCAATACAAGATTTCTTTAGTTGCCACATCGAAGTTGGAATAATGTCACCTAGACAGTGTTTGATTTTAAATGTTTTCAGTTGTTTATTACATATATATGTGCAAAAAGAGATCAAAGAGCAAATGTAAACATAGTTTTAGTTTGCAGAACTACTGCCAAAACTTACTTTTCCTATGTTATTTAAAATTATGCACAATGAATTTTTATAAAACCATTTAACTATTTCTTTTGAGTAATTTAATTTAGACCTGTTTAGAAGGAGAAAAAAATCTTGTCTTCAAAAATGAACAAAAGAATGTGAACTTTTAAAACCTGAATATATAAATCTCTCACAATAAAATTTGCAAAAATATAAGCTACGAAAGGTACAAATAATTCAATATAAGGAAAACAGCTTATAATTTAGCTTATTTTATATATGAAATAAATTGTTTACAATATCATAATTGTTATAATTCAAATCAGACAATAATACATAAGCAATAGTAATAACTTATTACCTCTGAGGACAAGGGGTTTGAAAGAAAAAGATGTCTATTACTGAAAACATTTTGTTAAAAGTTGGCACATAAAATGGCAAAAAACTGTTTGAGACCATAATAATTTTAGGATTTTGTGTCACTTTTAAATGGGATAATTATAAATATATGCAAAGATGTTTACTAGTAAAAGTTCATTGGAATAAAGAATATTTGATAGATAATGAACATGCACTGAGTGCTATAAACTTATCAGAAGTTTAATAGTATTAAATATTGAAAGATCTCTTAACATTGTGAACATAATAAGAACATAATTTTAGCAGTTTTAGGGGCTACATGGAAATAAAGAAGTGTTATTTTCCAGGGTTTTATTTCCTGAATCCTTATTATGGTAAGGAGATATGAAAACTCAGGAATAAGTGGCCTGATACCCAGTGGTCCTCTTCTTTCTACTCGCCTTCTTTCATCATTTTTTACAACCTGCAAAAACTTAACCTTACATTAAAAATAAAAGGTTCTCTTGAAAAGATATCAAGAGTGAGTTCACATGCTAAATTCTCATATTATTTCAAAAATATTCTCTGGAGATAGGAATGTTTTCATATATGGGAATATTCTTCATATAAATGAAATATGTATGTTTATTCTATTTTGTCTGTACTCTTAAGCTTTAATATAAAGTGAAAGAAGAATAAATAACCAAAAGTTCCAAAATTAAACAATTTCACAGGATTCATAACCTAAATCAGACCAAATACATTTGGATTCAATGTAGTGACTCATGAAAAATGCTCAAACTATTCAGACACCAAACCTAAGTAATTATAATCTTTTATGAAATTATAGAAAGTCAAGGAAATATATTACAACAACAAAATGATACAGAACCCCACAAAAGAAAAATATTATCTCACACAAAGTTAGCTAATATTAAATAGGTTTGGGAAATAGCTCCCCATACCCATATTTATGAAAATTTATAAACATCAATTATCAGTAGTAAATAATTTGTCTGTATACACTATTTTTCTGAAGTTTAAAATTCACATATAATGGAAGATTTACTAATTTTAAATAATTCTGTTTTAAATCAAAGAAGGATAGTTGATAAATATTCTTTGTGTATCTACATATATCCTATTTTTCTTAATGATGAAATACAGTGCCTTATTAAATGGGAACATATACTTACTTAAGTGAGGATTTACAGGAGCTACAAGAAAAACAAGGAAAAATAGTTAACAAGTATTGAATGTCTTTTTATAAATAAACATCTAATCAGTCTATTCAGTGTCTCATAGTTCCTTACCAAAACTTAATGATCTTCCCCACTGTAGCCATGGAGAATTATATCCACAGTCCATTTTGTTCTAAAAGGTTGGATACAATCTACTAGGGAGCTCAGCAATCCAAACCTCATAGTACCAAAAAGATCAATGTTAAATAGCACGGGGGATTTGTTCATTTTCCAAGAAATGGAGTTGCTGACCTTTTATTTCTTAACCAGTGCTAAACAAAACCCAGAAATGAAAACTTGAAGCCAACACCAGGCTAGCCTATAATTTAGAAGGTCTAATGGTGAAAGTAATTATCCAACAGAGATTGTACTTTTGGCTTTTGCTGTCATACATTTTTCATAAGAATATTATGACAAAAATGTAAATAACAAAATATTCATACCATGTCATATAACCTAAAACAAATAGCTACTTCCATATCACTTGGCTTAATTGAACTAAAACACACACAATACCTACACACAGAGATTTCTCAAGTGATAAGCAGTCGCTAAATATTTTTTGTGTATTTATAAATGTTATGTTTCTCTTAATTATGAAATACAGTGTCATTTTAAGGTGAAAATATAATTACTTAAGTGAGGATATTCAGGA
>NW_004624731.1:21632865-21714282 GCF_000247695.1 Heterocephalus glaber | reverse complement strand
TATGAACCATGAGGTGTGATCAAAATACACAGTGGATGTTTGAATTAAAAAATACAGTAAAAGATGAATTGCCATTAATCCCACTCTTGTTTCAAAAAAATTAATCCTATCATTCTTGCCACTTTCTGAAGCAGTTTTAGAAGTCTTCTTTTGTGTCTTTAGTTGCAGTGTCATGGTGGTCTAGATGTCCTGAATGGATTCAAAATGTTCACTTTTCATGGTCATTTTGACTTTGAGGAAGAGCCAGAAGTCTCATGTGCTAGTCCAATGAATAAGATGGATGAAGACACACGGTAATGTTTTTATGAGCTGCCTTCCCGTTGGGTGGCACTTGGTAGCAGGGTTCACTGAATTCTTGATCAGACCTTGATCACATGAAGGAGAACTTCCAGAACTACTTCAGAGAGTGCCAAGAACAATGGGATAAGTGTGCTTGAAGAGATGAATAAATGACAATGTGTCTTTCACTGCAATAATATTTTTATTTAAATACATGCATTTTTTAATCAGCCCTTGTACTTCTTCAGTGATTCATTCAACTCTGAAAAATACACTGAAAACTCCAGAGGTAGATAGTTTCATTGAATATTATAGTACTGAAATGCATGCAAAGTTCAACATATACTCAAAGTCTTTAGTACACATTAAAAAGATAATAAATCTTCTTGGCATTGTTTGTTCTTTGAACATAAACACTAAGAAGATCAAATTTCAATACCAGTTTGCTCAACTTGGACATTTGACTACCAGGAATATATTTTATGTGTACAGTTTATAAAGGCAGAGTATCACTAACACATAGAGATATTTTCACATCTTTATTTTAAACATAATGAGCACTGCCACTAGCATAACCAACAAGAAAACAGCAACTAAGATGTCCTGTTCAATAGGTGAAATAGATAAACTGTGAAACATTTATACAATAAGATGTAATCACTAGTACAAAGAACACATCACGCCACGATGGATATAGGAAAACCTTAACGATGTATTGTTATTCAAAATAAGCAAAAAATGCTACATGCTACTTAATTTCAAGGGTACAACATTCAGGGGAAAGGTAAACTAGAGACAATGTAAAGATCAGCAGATGCAAGGGATGGACAGAGTGAGAGGGACACGCGGAATGTGGGGGATTTTTCAGGGCAGTGAAACTCTTCACTGTGATCTTGAAATGTGGAGAAGTGATATTAAGCACTCAGCAAGATCTACATAACTACACGGCATAAATAATGAGCCCAAATGTAAACCACTGTCTTTAATAACACATCAGTTAATCAATTATAATCACTATCAATTATAACAAATTGGAACAATCAATTATAATAAAAGTGCCATCCTAATGTAAGATTTTTTTTTTTATTTGTTAAGTTTATTGGTACATTTTAGCTATGCGATATGATGACATTCATCATTGGGAACTTGTACCTTTACATGACGTATCTTGGTTCTTATTTTTTCCCCCTTCCCCTGTCCTCCCTTTCACCCTCCACTCCTCCCTATTTACAAGGACTGTTTCCATTTTTTCCTTTTCTCACATTTTTTCCTTTCCCTTCTTTCTTTTCCCCTAACCCCCCCTTTCCCTTCTCCTTCCCCTTTGGACCTTAAGATTTTAATAGTAGCAGGAATTGCATCAGAGGGAGGGAATTCTGTCCTTTTTGCCCAATTTTCTGTAAACTTAAAATTGCTCTAAGATCAAATTACTGATTTTTTTAAAAATTGGAAGAATTTTATTTATTTCCTATCTTGTTAATGGTGTATTTCAAAGTTATAAAAAATTTGAAAAGATAACATGTAAACATATATTGTATCATAACTTGTGGCATGGCAAATAAAGAAGAGATGGTACACTATCACACAGGTTCAATGTTCACAACACAGCTCTGTATCTCTACTTTTGTAATTGAATATTGACATTTGTGATAACTTTTATTTTGGGGTTTTGTTTGGTTACTTTGATCTCTTGGCTGATAGTCCAGAAAATCAATATGTCACATTTTGCTTTAGATCTAAATTTGGTAGATAATTTCAAGTTAAATATTTTATATAGTTTAATAGGCAAATAAATACATTTGAACAAAACTTTACTCACCACTGTATTTGATAACACGAATTGTTGAATCTCCTTCACCAAATTTGGTGAGAGGGGTCAGTCGGACTTCATATGCCTCTGGTTTAATGAGCTCGGTTAAGTTATATGTAATTAATTCTCCCTTTTGAATATTTCCATTTATTTTAATCTCCTGTTCCCACCAACGCTGCTGTCCAGCCTGAAATAAAATAAGTTATATGATCACGTTCCTACTATTTTCTTCAGAGGTACTTACTGTGTTCTAAGACAACTGAAAAACAACCTGGAAGCTTATTAAATTAGTATATTTTATAAGTACACATTATTAAAGTTTCTGTGATGGGTAACAAATTTTGTAGATGTTTTCAGATAACTGCCAAATTATAAGAAATTAATAAAAACGAATTTAATGGACTTAACAGGTCATCCAATATTAACTGAGAGTCAGGAGGTTCAAACAAGAATCCTTGATCTGGAGATTTGTAGAGATGGTTAAGGGAACTATTTTACTTAACACTTGAAGGGACTTCAACATTACTGGTTTTGTTTTGTTTTCAGTACTGGGGATTAAACTCATGACCTTGAACTTGCCAGACAGGCAGGACACCACTGAGTTACATCCCCACCCCAACATTATTGTTGAATACCTGAAACTTCTTATGTCTTTACAAGCACATATTACATATACAACAGTTTAATGATGTATTCTAAGCATTAGAATTTTGAAACATGAATGATTTCTTAACTTTTTCAAGCTTATTGAAACAAGAGATGATAATAACATAAACACATACTCTAAAATAGTCATATATGTGATAGAGAAAAATCTTGAAAACGACAAATGGATCATGAATAATAATGAAACATTGGGAAGAATTTATTTCTAAGTAATCAAACGACACCTTTATAAGAAGGATTAGGGCTAGGAATTTACCACTGAACTTGGCAAGATGGACAAAAGGATGGTGACTGAAGTAAATAGTGCCCATTGAGTAAGGAAGCCGAAGGCCTGATCGAAACAATTTAAAAGATTTCAGACTATTTCCTGCACTAAAGATACAAGGCTCAGACTCTCTTACAGGAGTTGTACAAACTCCTCAGAAAACAAATAATTCAGATCTTACTTGAAATTTTCCAGAGATTTATGAAAGAAAAAAAAAAACAACTGCCAACCTCTTCAGTTTATGTTATAAAAACCTTAAAGATAATACAAGAAAGGAAAATTGCATATGCACAAACAAAATTCATCATTTTAGCTGTCATGTTAAATCCAATTTGGTTTATCTCATAAGGCTGCAAGAATTGTTTAACATTAGGAAATATGTTAATGCAGTTAACTGACAAAAGAAGAAAATATATATTTCAATTTTCTATTTGACAGAGAAAAATATACAAACTGAACTCCTTATAATAAAATTATTACTAAGCTAGGAATGGGAAGGAACTTGATTAATCCAGTAAATAAGATTGAACAAAACTCTATCAGATGCTTTATTAATAATGCATTTCTATGCTCCAATTATTTGTTGCAGAATCACAAATGAAAGAATGCTCAATATTGTCAGTCTAAATTATACTTTAGTAAAAATAAAATGCACAGTATTTACAAAAATAAAATAATTTGTAGAGCTGTATACATAAAAATCTCTCTCTGTGTCTGTATCCCCACTGGCTCTGTCTCTCACTTCCTCTCATGTTCTCTCTATCTTTATACATATATTTGGTCTTCCCACCAATAAATATCTCCCTTTATTGGGAGTCATATGTCTCCCTTTATGGAAGATTCATTTGAAAAATTTTTACTCGCATTTTGAATTATTTTTCAGTAATTGTATGCATATAATTTTTTAGACTTAATGAGTAATTCATAGGTTTGTTTGCTACTACAAATCATGATTTTTTTTAATTTTAAGCTATATTGCTAGTTTATAAAACTTTTTATATTTTCCTTATTTTCAGCAAAAACATGTATTTCATACATATTGCTGATATATAGACATTACTTTCTATATAAATATATATAAGTGTATTTAGGCATAGATGTCTTAAAATATATCTGCTACTTTTCATATCTGAAATATATGTTATCCTTTTCATGGTTCTTTTTCCTTTTTGTTCACTTAGTTATTTTTGACTATATGCTGGTCCTATGGTTTAAAATTTTGTTCTTGGAGGTTCTTTGAGGCTTAGGACAAAGATATATTCCTTTCAACATGTGCCTTTCTTCTGTCAACAGTGTGACTCGCTTTCACTTTGATTGTGAAACCATACTTTTCTTCCTTTGGGCAGGCCATGGGTTTTCATTCTTGTCTGCCTCAACCCTGCCAAACTATTAGGAATCAAAGGTTTCACTTCTCTGAGTTGCTGAACAACTGAGAGCAAAAATAGTTTGAGTAGGAATTCCATTTATTTGGATTCCCATTTTCCCTGAGGCTTTTGTTTTTCTTGTTGTTGTTATTTCTCTTTGGCCTCTGCCTCTCTCTGTCTCTGTCTCTCTGTCTGTGCCTCTCTCTCCGTGTCTCTCTCTTCACACACACAGCACACATATGTACATATGCTTGTACATCTTATATTTATACACTAGTTAAACACATATGTGTATGTGTATATACATATATATCTATATATTTGTTTTTTGTAAATGTGTTAATCCTAATCATATAGCCTAAACTGATAGATCTCTGGAAATGAAAATCTAAATATATGTGCTATTAATACATTCTTATGCAAATGACAAAAAGATAATAGAATGAAACAAGAAGAAATCCCATATATAAATCTGTGGGACTGTTGTTGTCTACATAGAAGAAAGAAAAATACATGGCATAGAATTGCTTATCTATATGGGAAAAAAGCATGCTTTTTATCCTTATTGCCCATTTTACAGAGCGAAGTCATGCATTCTGAGGAGGATCAAATATTTAAATTTCAAAAGTAAACCAGAGGAGATAAATATGCTTAACCTGATTTTTAACATTATGCAATGTACATGTAACAAAAATAATTATGGTACCCCCTGATTATGTACAATTTTAGGTGCTTATGCATTAGTTTTAAATTTTTAATTAAAAAAAAGCTCTTCCGATCTTTTTTTGGTACCAGGGATCGAACTTGGGTCCTTGCGCTTGCTCAGCAGGCAGCGAAACCACTGAGCTAAATCCCCGGCCCAATCAATCAATTTTTTAAAAAGCAAAAGAAGTCAGTGGGAAAAGAAGACAGAAGAATGTCATTATTGCCTCAGGCATTATATTCCATTTTTTTAAAAAAATGGGAAAGAGAAGCATGAATCACAAAGAGACTGATAAATTAGCCAATCTGACATTTGAAATTAATTCTAAATCTAAAAATTCAAGTTAAAATGTATTTTTATCAGTGCTTCTTATTACACAAACAGGAAAAGCCAGGTTTTTGTAAAAGATATTTGCAACACATAAAGTTAACTAGAATATATTAAAACTCCTATAACCAGAAGAAAAAGATGAATTCAGTAGGTAAAAGAGAGAAATAAGAGTAGGCATTTCACAGATGAGGCTATTCAATAATTCACTAATTAGAGAAAGCCCCAGCCTCACAATGAATCAAAATGGAAATCAAAACCACAACACTAATCCCTACCATCTGATAGACAAAAACTTTAAAACAGTAATAATATCAACATTTGCTAAAGATATCAACAAAGGAGAATCTTTCTGCATGTCAGAACCAGTGTGTGAGGCATAGGACCTCAGTGAGACGTTAGCTCACACACATGCTAACAAGTCATGCTGCAGTAGTGTCATGGCCACCAGCAGAACCCTGGAGCCCGTCGTCATGTGGAAGAAATGGATTCATGACAAAGCAGACGTCATAAGCTATCCCATAGCTTTGGTTCCTCTTGTCTCCAAGGCCCCATAGGGGAATCTGAGAAGCCCCAGGGGGATGGCAAATGTGTTTTGGTTGTGTATGACATCTCACAGTCCCTGAGCTTAAAATCCTTATATTTTATAAGTGACAGTAACCAAATCTGCCCAGCCAGTGCTCCAAAAGGAGACAACTTTATATACTGGGCACCAAATCTTTGATGCACTGCAGCAGGAGCTACTGTTTTCTGGGGATATTTGTTTTGGAAATTAACTTGAAAAGATAAATTGTAATAAGAGGGGGAATACCACAGTGCCTCTGAACACCAGACATGGGGAAATACAGAAATCTCATGAAAAAATAGATTTAAAAAATATTTCCTTGAATATGTGAACTGGTACAAGTTTGTAGAATAATCTGGCAATAAAAAACAAGGTTACAATGTGAACAGGTAAACTCTTATCCTTGGGAACAAGAATATTCATGACAGAAAGCACAGAAAACGATCTAAACATTTGTCAACAAGATAGTAAAAGCAAATTGTAGGTTTTCCATAAAACAGAATGAAAAATACAGCATGAAAAAGGAAGTTAAGGTTCTTGCATCAATATGGATAAATTTCATAATAAAATATTGAGCTGAAATTGATTATAGGGCAAACAAAATTTCATTTGAATCCACATATTTTGAAGAGAGATATATAGTATAAAAGAAATGATGAGGATGAGTAAACACTGAGTTCAAGATATTGGTTAGATGGGTTTAGGGACGTGGCAGGAGGAGAAAATATGCTGGGCATAGTACACACGCCTGTAATCCCAGCACTCTGGGAGGCGGAGGCAGGAAGATCACACGTTCAAGCTGTGCCTGGGCGACTGGATGACTTAGCAAGACCCTGCCTCAAAGTAAAACATAAAAAAGGGCTGAGAATGCAGGACAGTGTGAAGGTCCTGGATTTGATTCCAGGTGCACACAAAACATGGAGAAAGTCAAATTATGAGGGTTAAACAAAGGACCTCGGATTTTTGTTCTTTTAGAATGGTTGTACACATACAAATCGCGATTATATTATCTTGTGTATGTCTGAAATATTTCTCTCTTTTTAAAGAGAGAATTAAAGAATAAGAGTAGAGAAAGGCAATCATAAATGTTCTTAGAACTCCTTCTGCTTGGAATTCTAAGATAAGGCTCTTTCTTGTGGTGCTTCCAACATCTGAATTTTTGGCTACTAATTTTATGCACTTTCTCCTGAGCTGACGGTGTGTAGCGGTTTACATTTGCTGCTTCTGATACTCTGATTCAGGTGTTCTCAAGTTAGGCATGAAGTCACAGGAAGAACTTGCTGAAAACCAAAATTCCAAGTCTCATCTGTGGTAGTTATGCTTCAGCGAAGTCTAGAATGTAACTTTTATGAATCCTTAAACCAGAGGCTACATTCTGTTGGGCACCGCTGTCTTCCAACATCACTTCTTTATCAGTAGCTTCTCCTAGCACTTCTCCCCCAATAATCTGTATCTCAGGACAGGTAACTAAGAATAAAAATAAACTACAGTATTTTAGTCTGTACTGTGTGTTAGTCTCTTTGCTAACCTCATCATACTTATTATTATATTCAACCCACCACACACCTAGAAGCAGCAACCACCAGCTCTAACAAACAGGATAATTGAGGCAGAAGGAAGCTTAGGTCACTTCTATAACTATAGGGTTCTACAGCTGCAAAGTGGTGGCTCCAGAGTTTATTATTCCTAAAATAATAGGAATTATTTTGACATATTTTTGATGTCTTTCTGACATCATTTCTCCTCTGCTACCTGAGAATTTAATTGTTTTTACCAGAGCCATCAGATATATAGTTATGATACATGTGTAGTATCATAGGCTACTAACCAGAATCAATTTCCAATTAAATTTTATACCTACAGTATCTGGTCATTAATTTAATAAAGATGTGATGGAGTTAAATCCCATATACATCCCAGTGTATATATAACTGGATTCCAAAGAGTGCAACTGGAAATCTAACTTAATGATAACCTCATAGTCATTCAGTTCACTGGTAAATTTAGGTGAAGTTTATAGTGGATAAAGGATATAAAACCCAATTCCACAGAAAGTAATGTCCTTCATAGATAATCACCTTAGTTAATACTGGATCCTGCAGTTTCTATCAGTTCTGGAAGCTAAATAATCTCCGTAAAATAATTTAATGTAAATGACAATATCTTTCACTGTATTTAGGGTTTAGATTTTTATATGCACGAGATAAAGGTGAATTGTTATTTCAAAAGAGAAATTTAAAAATTTAAACTTATAAAATATATACAGAATTACTTGACATTTTGATATTATCTAAAGATACACACGTTTAATCAAGGTACAGCTTTTGGATGTTAATATAGGTTTAATACCATTCAATATTTGTAGTACATCCTAAGGGAGACATTGTAGGCATTCTGTTATTATAATGAGGTGTTCTACTCAAGTAATTTTAGTTGGCGGATACATTGATATTTTTACTTATTACAAACTCCAAAGTACGTAACTTCGTATGTATATTTAAAAAGCAACGACTTTGATTCCCAGTCTTTAATTTAAAGCTGTAATGAAAGTATATACTTCAGTAGTTGAAGGAATAAGCAATTAAATACTTCCTATTGTATATCAGTGAGCTGTGCAAATTGTAAAAATGGGAAACTAAATGCAATGTTTGCACTCACACAAAAGAAAATGCAAAATTATTCCACAGATTGAAGGTAAAACCATAAAACTCTCAGAGAATGTGGGATCCAAACCATAACTACCGATGACAGTCCCAGATCATACCTGTAGTCATGTTGATATGAAAGTAATTGTTAAAATTTTTTTGTGTCAATTAAAAACTCCTTTCCTTTTTCTAAGAGATCTATGCCTTTTATGTGACCTAAGGGGTAAACTTAGAGTTCCCTAATCCCCTACAAACTAGCTTCATATTAAAAGATGTAGTTTGTTATTTTTACCACAGAGGATAATTAAAAAGCCATTGCTGAAAAGGCCTCAGGAGGAAGAACGATATTATTGTTCCCTCAAATTTAAAAGGAACAAAATTAACTTCAGAAAATTAAACAAAAAAGTCTGCAAATGAGCTTTAAGATGGAAAGGGAAAACAAAGCTCCCTTCTTTTCCTCCTCCTTTGGACTGGGAGGTTTTCTCGGCATATCATGAACTCCACTTAAAAGTGCTGGCTGGGCCGGGGATTTAGCTCAGTGGTTTCACTGCCTGCTGGGCAAACGGAAGGACCTGAGTTCAATCCCTGGTACCCCCCCCCCAAAAAAAAGTACTCGGTAACGCAGAATCTAATAAAATATTTTTCTTGTTATTCATTGTTCGTGATATTAATGCTTTTAGAAGTGACAGTGTCTTTTTAAGTTGTACAGATGTTATTAGGTTTGTCTGTCATGTCTCTTTGGAAGTTTGTATTATAATGTTTAAATCAGATTTAACTAGCATTCATTGAAAATCAGTTGGGGGTTCTGACAGACTGATTTATGACTAGTCCCTTAATGGACTGCATCAACATCTATTGATTGTAAATTATATGCTATTCCCTGAGGTACAGGGTAACATCTCCTGCCTTTCATTGCATTTCCCTTATCATAAGTGTGATATGTCACTGACGAGTCCGTACTATCTCTAGTGCTCAAAGCACATCAGATTGCAATGAAAAGGGTGTTTTAGAAAGCATTAGGGATCCACATTTAAGTCAGAATTAAAAGATGCCATGTTTCTCCAATGTAAATAATGCGGCTGAGGTAACACAACTTGGGAGTAACATTAACCCTCTGTAAATAGAAATAGCTAACTAGGTACTTCCTCTATTTGAAGAAGATAAAGTCATAATATTCTAGCTACTGAGATTTATAACTTGACATGCATAAACTATTTGGAAATTCTGATTCCAGAAATTAGGGTGAGAGTAATGTTGCAATATGAAATTCAGGAGTATTAGAAAGTTATATTCAGTAGCAATTCAAGAAAGTAAAGACTTACTAACCACCAATTTGCTTCCCCTAAAAAAGAAATAGTCTGATTTATTTTTAAACTTAAATTTACCTTCTTTCTGATGATGAAAAACTAATTCTTACCAATTTAATGTAGCCAGGTAGGTTTAAAATTTGAACCTGATAAGCTCTTTTTTTAAATTCAGTCATTTAGTGTAGTGAGCACTACCTAGAGAAGGGAATTGGGTCAAGGGCAGAGGTAGCACATTTCTCAGCTTATGAGCATCCCGGTACAGTGGTAGAAGGGATGTTCATTGCTTGGGATTAGGTTTGTTTTCTACACTTGGCTTTTCTTATTCTATTCTAGCATCCGAATCTATGATGTTGTTGGAACTGCCTTGGCCCTTGTTCAATAGGTCTATTTAGTCTACAGCTTTTTAGGCAAAAGACAAGTCTTTTGGGTCTAACTACTTCTTCCGCTTTTCAGGCATTGGAAGGATCCTATTTCCTGCCCAGGCCCATTCCCTGAAAACCTAACTCTGTCTGCCATATTATGCTCTGGAGGACTTCCTCAGGTAGGATGCGGAGCTCCTACTCGCGCTGTCACCCATTGTTACTAGCTGGAAAATGAACCCACCTCACTATTCCCACTCAAGAAATAGTGCACCCTGTGACCT
Source organism: Heterocephalus glaber (assembly GCF_000247695.1). Next base: position 21,703,711 of record NW_004624731.1, on the reverse strand, counting down.
TCTGCAGGAATAGTTCTTGGGCTCACTCTATTTATTGTTCTCATTTCTACTAAAATATTTGTCTTTACTGTACCTGGGAATGCTGTGTGTTTGCACTGGGAATGTCTCCCAGTATTTTAGTCCTGATACGAAGCATTTCATAACTCCACACATTTCCCCCTCGATCCCCCTTCCTTCTCACTTCACTGCCATGACCTACATTTGATGTCAAGTGTGGACTTTTAAGGCTGCCAAATTTGTTTGGATCTTATAAAATCTATTCAAAGCACATTTGTCATCTGTTTTGTTTTGTGCAGGTATGTTTGAGGGTTTCTCTTCTCATTCTTGGCCCATAAAAATCAGCTTCCTTTGTTTTAATTTAAAAATGAAAGAACAGTAGATCAGGAGAATTGTAATAATACATTTGCTAGTATTTAAATTTCCCAACAGTCCCTTATAAGTAAAAGCTCTAACTTATATAACAAGCTGCTGTCAACCTGCATTTAACCTGGATATCAGGAAAGCCATTCCCCATAGTATTTCTGATTTATATTTCTTTCACCAATAGTTACCTGATTATAAGACAAAACAAAAGCATATAAGAGCACTCAGACAGAGACAACATTGAATGGTTCAGAGCTTTAGTGAGTCTTTCATTCTTCTTTATGCAGTTTTCTAAGTTTTTTCCCTTTGCCTTTCTTAGTGAGTCACTGCTGTCTGGACAGCTATGAATTGGATATCTGGTCACAGTCTCTAGTAAATATCACTGGTAGCTATAGCAATGAGAAGCCCTGAAAAATACTTCAAAGATGTAAAAAGGAAACATACTACAGTCAAGCAGAACAATCTTCTGTGACAGTCAAAATGTTCTTGGAATAGTGAAGCTAGAAATAGAAAAAAATAGAAGTAGAAGAAAAATAGGTCCTAGGACTTCCTAAATATATTAAAGATGATAGGAAAAAATTAAAAATGTAGTTATAGGAAAGTGAAGACAAGAGTTAGAATAGAACTTTGAACAAATGGAGATCTTTTATCACACTGAAAAAAGAATGAATGCTTCTGGAATAGCTGCATATTAAATAAAGACAAACTAATATTTTACAGTTTTTAATGTTGTGTACATATTTTATGTTATTTAACTTTACATTCCCAACATAACAGTAAAAGTATATTGGAAGAGTTACATAGGAATTATTTAAATACAGCTAATATTCATTGAGTGATTGGTATGAACCAGAATCTATTCTAAGCATTTTAGTTATTAATTTAATCTCAACTCAATGAGATAGCTAGTTAATTAAATTTAAATTGTTTTCATATTCTTATATTTTAACTCTTTCTATTAAAATATATGAGTGACTGAATTTAAAAATTTCTGTAAGTGAAGAGAAATAATTAAATATTGTATCTTAGAAGATAGATAGCAAAATGTTGAAATAAACATTTTCCTCCCTCTTTGTATGAATGTTTTATGGTTTTAATAACATTGAAATGTAATTCCTAAGACTTACCTTAGGAAATGCTTGGGAAAACTTTTTTGTAAAATATAATTTGTACAAAATATATCCTAGGTTATATTAATATTTTCCTCTTTTGTAATAATTTTAATGATGAATTAAATCATAATTATATAAACTATACTGTCTAGCATAATTTAGACATGACAGTAGAGTTTAACAGATTTGGCTTTAATAGACATGGCGTATGATAATGAATTTAGAGCAATTAAATGATTTTTTCTTCAGTTTACAAAAAAAGTATTTTCATTTAAACAAGAGGACATAGTACAATTTTAATAATTGATAATTTAAATATCAAAAACTTTCCCTGATTATTGAACTATTGTTTTTATAGTGAAACTTGGAGGGCCATCAAGAAGATCTAATGGAATAAATAAATAAGTTGAGAAAGCTGGATTTTCACATGCAAAACCACGAAACTGGACTTCTATCTTTCATCACACACAAAACTTAACTCAAAATTGATTAGACATAAAGCATAAGACATGAACCTATGAAAGTCCTAGAGGAGAACATAAAGGAAAAATTTTTTGATACTGGCTTTGGCAAGGATTTTTTTTTTGATAGCCTACAAAAAGTATCAGGCAACACATTAAAAAATGCAGTGGGATTACAGAAAACTAAATGGTTGCCTTGCAGCAAAGGGGATGATAAACAAAATGAAAGACAGCCAGTGGATTGGGAAAGATATTTGGAAACCATATATTGGAAAAAGCACTCATACAACTAAATATCAAAAATAAAAGAAACTCAAAGATCCAAGAAAAAAGTGGGAAAATGATCTAAACAGACATTTCTCCAAAAAATAAAAATAGCCAATAGATACAGCAAAATGTACTAAATATCACTAATCACGAGAAAAATGTAAATCAAAAACTACATGCGCTATCAACTCATACTTGTTAGAATAGCTTTTATCAAAAAGACAAGTAAGTGTTGGCAATGGGGTGAAGAAAACGAGAAACTATCCATACTACTAGGGAGACTATAGAATGGTGAAGCGATTGTGAAAAACAATGTGGAAGTTCCTAAAAATGTTAAAAATATAACTATCATACAACCCAGAAATATTTTTTGAGTATTTACCTAAAGGAATTGAAATATCCACCTCATGAATATATCTGCACAATCAAATTAGTTGTAGCATTTTTCATTATAACCAAGATACCGACAGAACCTTAGTCTCCATCAGTGAATGAATGGAAAAATGCCGCGGGCCGAGCCTGAAGATGGTCCTTCACCTTCTCCCTACTTCCTTTCTTCTTCCTACTCCCTTTCTCTAGAGATTACAGACTGTAGACCCTGGATGGCACAGCCCCAGGAGACAGTTACATTGTATACTTCCCTGTTCCCTTCCTGCGCATGCCCTGATCATGAAACAATCACGCTACATTCCACCTAGGCCACGTGGCACTATTTGCCCCACCTTCTCTTCCTGTTTGCCTTCCACTGTAAATAAAGAGTGTGTGGGACTCCAGGCGGCCATTAGCTCCTGACAAGCCATGGTTCCACCTGGTCCCAGCTTTCAAGCATGATCTTGGTAAGTATCCTTCTTTCTTGTTATTTTTCAATTTTCTTCATCTCCCACCGCTCTCCCCAGTTTTGGACCTTATGCCGTGTGGGTCACGACAGAAAAAGAAATCGTGATAACTTTATCATATATGCATGTTCATACACATTTGTACACACCCAAAATGGAATATACTCATCCTAGGAAAAGAGAACCTGTTACTCGTGACAACATGGAGAAGCCTAGAGGACATAATGCTAAGTGAAATAAAACAGAAAAACTGTTGCATGATCTCACATATATATGAATGCACCTTGAGACCATAATACTAAGCGAAATAAATCAGGCACAGAAGGTTAAATACTGCATTGTTTCTCTTGTATGAGAGACATAAGATATAAAAAGTTTAAAAAGCAAAATAAGAGATACATGATATGGAACAGGAAGATAGAATTTATAGAGGAGGGAAGGGGACCTAGGAGCGGGGAACAGGAAGGGCGGAAAGGAAGTAAAATTAATTAAGATGTAATATGTATATGTACCAATTCCCTACAATAAATGTAATCATCATGTGTAGCAAATATGCACTAATAAAAATTAGCTGCTAAAAATAACAATAAAATCTCAAATACAGAGACCATAGAAACGTGGCCAGCAGGGGTGGAATGAGAGATGGAGGTCAAAAGTATAGTTTGTTATGTGATATGAACAGCATCTATTGTTCAGCATGAGGACTATACTTAATATACAAAAATACAAATTGGCCACCCACATACATACATGGTAGTTACGTAGTATGATGGCATATGTTAATTTGCTAGAAAGTATCCATGACTTTATTTTGTATATGTATATCAAAACATTATGCTGCGTACCTTAAATATATAAACAAGAAGAGAAGTTAAAAATATATTGACAGTACATAAACATTTTGATAAAAATGCTCCTTTACTAATGATACAGTTACAACCTGATAAATTTATTATAAATTGAAAATATTTTAGAACAAAAATCCATTTAATACACTTAGCACACCTGACATCACTAGTGTAGCAAGAAGCATTCTATGAAGTATCATATATTCATTATTATGATCACATGGCTGATTCCTCATTGCCTCCCAGCATCAGGAGAGAGAATCTTACCTACATTGCTTGCTCCAGAAAGATAAAAATTCAAACTATTGTTCCTAATGCACATGTATCACTTTGGTACCATCCTCAAGTTGAAAATTGTTAAGTAAAACCATCATAAGCAAGGGACTGTCTGTACTATAATTCAATTTGTAGGAACAAATTTGACAGATGTACTGTTCTTTGTACAAGAATTATGAACTTAATCAGAAAAGTTGAGTTTATTTAACATTCTCTGCTATGATTTTTGTACAAACTGTACTATTAGGCTTTGTACAATTCTCTGTTACGAACTGGTCACTCTGTGATGGCTTCTATACAATATGTTCCTAATTCTACTCTTAGAAATCAGAAAGGCTGATCTTTTTTTTTTGGTATCGAGGATCGAACACAGGACCTTGTGCTTGCGAGGCAGGTGGTAGAACCACTGAGCTAAATCCCCAGCCCCAGAAAGGCTGATCTTTGAATAGGGGATTTGACTCACTTTACACAATTTATAGAATTATAGTTTGGGATGTGTTGGGAATCCTAACCTAAGGTATTTCTGTTCACTAAGAAATGTAAAATGTAATAGCTACTGGCTTTTTAAGGACTCACTATTGCCAGAAGTTTGCTAAAGATTTTACATATTATTTTAATTTAACTTTTCTAAAAATATGTTGAGTTTACCATTATCCCTGTTTCCTCAATTGAAGAAAGTGGTAAGCTAACAAACATTTTGAGTCTTACAGTTGGTAAGAACATTATGTAAGAACCCAGTGTTGTCCAATTCCAAGGCTACTCTCTTAATTATAATCCTTATTTTTCATTTTATATTACTACATTTAACGTGTTAGTTTCACAGGTTTTCCTTACCAGTGTGCACCATATTCACATTCTTAGAAAAATTACAAAAGATGTTTTCACATGGGAAGGCCTAATCAGGTTTACACAGTGATGGGTGATAGTCTGAGATAAACCTATCTTCAGAACACTAAAAGCTTTTGAGTGGGACCTGATGATTTAAGTGAATTCAGAATCTGCTCTGGGATTTTATTTGGCAACCCCAGTAAATGTGCATTCCAGTTGGGCTGAGTCTAATTGTCTAACTATGATATAAATCATTAAGTGACAGGGTATTTCATATTGCCTTAGGAGAGAATTTGCATGTATTACAGACCTGTCTCCTCCATCATGCATTTATGAATTCCATGTGTTAAACAACATTGAAAATTACCCAAGACTATGTATAACAGTAAAAATACTTGTTTTAGAAGGTTGTGATAAATTACTAGAAAAGATAAATTTGTTTCCAATCAAGTTAGGAAATAATACAAGTCTAATTATTTTCTTGTTATACTTGGATTAGCAGGTGAAAGGATACCTCAACCTAAAGATGCATTTGTTATAGATTTCATCACTGATAAGTTGTATTTAAGCAACTCAATCGGCATCTTTTTTTCATAAGTCAGGATTTCAATGAAGTAAAAATAGATCAATAGTTATGTTTTGAGTATTTAGGGTTTTTAGTTTTGGTTCATCTTGAAATCTCTCTGATACAAGGGATAATAATTCATTCATTCAAATATTTTTATGAATAACTAGGTATATTCTTTATAAGGTATTTTAGTATTGCTAACTTCTGCATGTATCGATAATATTATCCTTTATTCTGCAAATGTCACCTGTCACATCCACATCTCATTTGATACCTTTCTCTAATACACTTTTTCTGAACTACTTGCTTCTGATGAATTATGATCACGACCCACCCTATATATTGTCACTAAAGCAGCTCAGACTTACTCTCCTGTTCAAATTATTGCATTTGTTATTCGTTTGTAATATTATATACAATACCAACACAGTTGAACCCTCTACTATTCACTTGGATGAATTATGCAGTTTAACTTGGTGGAAATGTATTATTTCAACTAAGATTTGCTAGACTATTTCAGCTTGGTACCACTTAAGTAGGTATCCAGTTGGGCAATCAATTTGACATTCATAGGGAGAAACTTAAGGTTAATATACTTTCGGAGAGCTTATATAATAGACGATTTTGATATATAGATTTAAGTATACTGATGTATTGTACCTTAATTCATTTACTGAAAATGGTAAAAATTTAATCATAACCATTTGAAAATATGAACTTAGAGGAAAGATATGAGAAATACTTTATCTATTGTACATTTTGCTCCTACACAATGCTTACACAAATGTGTTGAAAATTAGCATCACATTAGTTTGGATTAAAAATGTCAATAATATTCTCTTTTCATTGAAGTGATTACATAACACTGATTGATAGATTTCTTTTCCATTCAAAATAAGTTTTATTCAAAAACTTAGGTTGCCATGGTAAACAAAAGCAAGGAGAAACCAAACTGAGTAATCTTTTTGTGTTATAACAATAAAGTTGGAAGTCAAAGCTAGCCATAAAGACCCATGCATATAATCCCTGAAGCTCAGGTGGCTGAGGCAGAGGGTTGAAAGTTCAAGTCCAGCCTGGGCAACTTAGCAAGATTATGTCTCAAAATTTTAAAAAAAGCAACTTGAAATGTAGCTAATTGTGAAGGGCCTGGTGGGTTCAATTCCCAGTAAAACACACACACACACACACAAACACACACTCACATGTTGGGAGTAGAGCGGCGAGCAGACAAACAGTATTATAAAAACATACTCAGACACAGTTTAATACAGTTTTAAAGTCTATAATTTTCTTTGAGTGTTAAAAAATTTAGAATTTAAACATTACCTGAATTATAGTCTTATTTCAGAAGTTTAATGACCAAGGAGATACAATAATTACTCTAAATACATACACTCACTTACATGTACACACACACACACACACACACACACACACACACACACAGAAAGACAATCAAGCCAACCTATTCCCAGTCTTTTTATCATTAGAAACATAACTCAATTTTTCCTGCTGCTACACCTCTGAGAATCCTTTTACATTTAGTGTGGTCATATGACCCAGTACTTGTGGGAAGACCACGAAGAATGCCTAAACAGCTGGGCAGGGTTTTATTATTTTTCTTTAAAAAAAACAGATTTTATTTACTTATTTTTAGGACTTGCTCTAACTTTTGATACCCATCTGGAGCTATTCCAAGTAACCTCCCAGCAAAGGAGTAACACACAGTCACTAACAAAAATAAACTGAAGTGTCTGACAACACTGGGAGTACCATATCAACAACAGACTTTCATGTATAAAGGAAATAAACACCTATTTATTTACTGTTTTGTTCTTTTAAGTTAGATACACCCAAACAAAATGTGTTATAATTAGCAAAATTAATAGCATGGTTTAGTTTACTCAATGTAAATTGTAAAATAAATTATTTGAGAAAATTTTAATAAATCACATTTTGGTTTTATCAATATTGTTTTCTATCAGAAGATCAATTTCCAGTTTGCAAAACATAAGACATACCAAAGTAAAAATAATACTATTGTGATCACACAGAAATACTATATAACAATCAGAAAATCTTGGTGTACAACAATAAACATTTGTTGGTGGTGCATATGCAGGTTGTCTGAGTCTCCCCTGTTCTGACCAAGGCATGATTGGGTTTGTTTCCTGTCACAGGTAGAACTCAGGTTAGGTCTGTATGTCTCACATTCTTCTGGGACCATCAAATTGCCAAAGGCATATTCTGCTCAATGAGGAGATCAGATGGTCCTGAAGAGGTGAGTGGAATTATACAAGGCCTCTTAATGACTCTGCTGAGAACTATGAAGCATTTCACATTTCTACACATATGTCATAGACAGAAACACATTGTGTGACTAAGCTCTGTGGGCATGGGATATAATCTGATCTTAAAAGATCAAAGTTCAGGAGAAACAAATCTCAGATGAATAATAAGACTGTAGTAGAACTTTGAGTGTTAGCATGCATTTTCAAGTGCAAAATTTTACCACTAAGAGAAAGCATCAGAATACAAGTTTTCCAGCCTAAATTAAACGTGCATCATGTGGTCATAAAAATCACATTTTTATAATCTTTTTCATATATCACAATTAAAAGCAAGATTTAGAAAAGCCATCATTTACCTTACACTAATAGATTCCATCAACTATCCCTGCTTAAGCAGTTATATTTCTTTTTTACAACATGAATCTATTCCAATTTTTATGAAAGGAACAATTACTGAAATATTCTACAACTGTCCAGTAAAACTTATTGAAATAGTAATTCATCAGCAGAGTCTTTTGTTTAGAGGAATTTAATAAATATGTCCCAAATATGAAACAAAATAAGTTGATATTTGAAGCAAGCAATGACAATACAGCATAGACTTATTTTTTGCTGTTTTTCAGAAAATCCTAAAATATCTATATTTAGCAGTATATGAATTCCACATCTATATTATTCTACACTATTATTTTATTGTATTTATTAAGCATATAATCTAATATTCTATCCTGGAATGTGAGTACATTAAAATATTTTTTCAGTTTGATATGACCCCAAAGCTATATCCTATTTTTGATATTTTGAAACTACATTTTGAATAGGTAACATCCACAATATTCTCTTTTAATGGAAAAGTTTGCACAATATCATTGATTAATTGACTTACTGGACATCATTTATTGAGGGCCTATTTTCAAACAACTGAATTAAAAGAATTTATCTAACTTAGTCCCTTACTCATTGAGTTTCTGTGAGGATTAAAAGAGCTAGTTATATGCAAGCCACTTACAAATGTTTGACAAAAAATAACCACTGTAAGTGCTGGCTTAAAGAATAACATCTTCTATTACTATATTATTACTGGGTGAAAATGATATAGGTATGGAAATGATGTAGTGAAAAAGTAATTACAATTATCACTTCAAATGTAACTACATGCAGGGAATGTATAACATGAATAATACAGGGATATGACCTAGCTAGGGGAACTGTTGATATCTGGGTCCATTTTAGTAAATTGGAAGATTTACCAAAAAGAAAGAAAGAAGGAAAAGATAGCTAGATATGAATTTCAAAATAAAATATAAAATCATGTAAGTGTGAGAAGTCAGTGTTTGAGAATTTTTGTTAGATCTTCGAGTGTGATAGTTTTTCCAAGAGAACCCAAAATTCAGAGATCAAAAGATGAAAAAAGGGTTGGGGATTTAGTAGCTCAGTGGTTCTGCTGTCAGCCTTGCAAGTGCAAGGTCCTGAGTTCAATCACCAGTACCAAAAAAAAAAAAAAAAATGATAAAAAAATTCAGTGGTTGGAAACATTTTAAAATATGCACACTAGAAATAATAAATAAAAAGGTAAAATCATGGAATACTATTTCTAAAACATATGACAAAAATCATAATTATACAGAGTTCACAAAACTGAAAAAAATATTAGCAATTAAAAATATTTCGGCTCATAATGGAAAACTATTTGGAGAAGGACAAGAGTTTATTCAGCAAGAGACTAGTAATTCTCTAGCAAGAGATTGGAGGTGATGATATTTGTAGAAATTAATAAAAATGGCAGCATCTCAGGGACATTCAACAAATAAAATTGTCAAGAATTGGTGATAGATTGCAGTTGAGAAATGAAATCAAGGGACGAGTCAAGAAATATTCTCAGTTTCTTTCTGATCTAAGCAATGGGAGAAATGATACCCATTTAGTGTAAAGGGAAATCCTGGAAGACAGCTTGTTCTGAGCTAGAATAAGTGAGTACTGGAAATATCAGGTATGAGAAGCCCCTGAGCCATCCCCATAGAGGTGTTTCAATGGGCTGGTCTAGGGACTTAGTACTACAGCTGTAACACACCTATTAATTTACATGTTCTTTGACATTTAACAAAATGCAAAGCAACTGCAATTACATAATAAGTGTGCAATCACACAGTAAGTTTCTTGAAAAAAAAATAAAAGAAAGATAAGGGGGAAAATGAGATTAAAAACAAATACTCCATGAGAAGAAGGCACTTGGAACAGGGGAGGTGAATGTTTGCAAGACAATGAAATACTTCTTCCTTGTTTCATCAAGGTCAGAGAGCTAATTAAGAACAAAAGGTATCAATCATTTTAATTAGACAGGTGGCCTCAACAAGTATTGAAACAGGATAAGAATTTTAGCACAGGTTTACAGAGATAGGATTTAATTGTCCATAAGGCAGTTCTCAATAAAAAAGAAATTTAACAGTACTTTATTCTCTCCCTAACTCTGACCATGGACACCACAAAACAAGGAGACTGATGGACCTTAGGGGACAATTGCAGCCCCTACTGCAAACAGGTCATGTGACAAACAGGAGATTGGTCAGCAGATAATGTTTTATTTTTTTTCTTAACAACATTGTTACAGGTTAATCATTTGGGATTTCCTTTTGAGAAACAAAACTTAATCATATCAGGAAACAGATCAGGAATGGATAGCAACATCTATGGGTAAATTGGTAATCTCAGTATTGTCTTTTCTGTCCACACCCCCCCCCAAATGATTAAATGTTAGGAGCCTTTCCAAAGCTCAAATGCAAGGTTTTCCCTGAGAGGTCAGATGGTACACAGGAAGGGGTCAGGGCTAGACTGTGATGCCAAGGGTTATACTCTCATGTAACCTTTTCCTACCAAACACTTTCTGTTTCCTTCTCAAACTCAAGTAGCAGGAACAAAATTATGATGTGAACTTCAGTTTATCTCGTGGATACACATGACCACCAAAGACAGTTGACAGGGACAAAGAATCTCTACTTACCAGGAGGAATGGGTGTAGTTCATAGAGGAGCTCAACCATGATAAAGAAAGATAACAATGAAAAGGACCTATAGCAGATGAGGATGTGATCAATGTTAAATCCTTAATCCAAATTCAGAATAAGAATTTAAAATCAACAAAATTATTCTCAGGGAAATAGAAGTGGTTTTGTTATTTATTAGAAAAGAATAGGTTTGAAAATCTTTTAAAACCTTTGAAAATACTGAATACTACAACATAACTGTAAAAAAAAGAGAGAGAAATCAACCCGATAGATAGGCTGAATGCCAAAACATGACAGTATGTCTGACAGTTCTCTCAGAAATCACCAGCATAGTATAAGTATGGTTAAAAAAATAATAAAAGATTGTCAGGAAATAAGTAGAGCAACAAAATTGTCAATATCTTTATACTAGACTAAAAACTAAACTTAATAAAGAACTTGTTAAGACAGAATTTTCTAAAATTAAAAGTGCTTCATATTTTTACAAAGTGAGCTAAGACATGCACAAACATCTCTGCAAAATGTCAGAGGAGCATGTGAAAAGTTGTGCGATATGCAGCCATTCGTGAAATACAAATTAAAATCCAATATAACTACCCATCTATTGCAATGGATGAAGTGAAAATAGGGATAATACAGCTGAGCATGGTGGCCGCACCTGCAGTCCCAACACTCTAGGAGGCTGAGGTCAGACTGCAAGTTCAAGCTCAACCTGGACAACTTCACAACTTAGAATTGATCTCAGAATAAAAGAGTAAACAGACTGGGAATGTAGCTGTGTGAAGGCACTAACTAGATGCAATCTCCAGAGGCCATGCGTGTGCACACACATGTGTGCACACACACACACTCTTAAATAAATACATAAATAAATGAAAACACCAAATCCTTCTGCATATGTACAGAAACTTGTTTACTTTTTTTTTCCTGTGAAGCATGTTTTTATTCATTAAGCTTATTGTTACATTTTAGGTATACAGTATGATGACATTCATCATTGGGAATTTGTTCCTTTACATGATATATCTTGGTTCTTAGTTTTTCCCCTCTCACCTGCCCTCGCTTCAACCCCTCCACATATATATTTTTTGGGGGAGGTACTGGGGATCAAACCCAGGACCTTGTGCTTGCCAGGCAGGCGCTGGAACCACTGAGCTAAATCCCCAGCCCTCCACCCATACACTTTTGGTGGAACTCTAAATGCTAAAGTCACTCTGAAAAAAAATTTGGCAATTCCTTTAAAGAAAACAGACTTACTATATACCACTTAGCACTTACATTAGTAGGCATTATGCTATAAGAAATGAAAATTTATTTGTGTACAGGAACTTGTACATGAATGTTCTTATCAACTTTATTCATAAAAAAAACTAACTTGAGTTGGTTAAAGAGTGAGATAATCTAATTAGTACATCCATGGAATATTAATCAACTATTAAAAAGTGTGAACTGTTGTTGCATGTAATAAGCTGCATGACTCAAGGATATTATGCTGGGTGGAATAAAGTCAATTGCATTTGGATATCGTGTGATTCTATTTGTGTAATGGCTGTGACGTAATGTAGTTATTAAGATGGATAGGAAGTTAGTATCCAGGGTTTGGGGATGTGTATGACTAGAAGAAGGCAACAGAGGGAATTCTGTGCTAATGATAGAGTAGGGGCCCTTGATTATGCCATGGTTATCCAAAGCTACGTGTGGTAAATTAGCATTTCACACGCATAGCCCCAAATGAGTGTCTGTACAATTGGTGAACTCGGATTCAACCCTGGATTGTACCAATATAATTTTTGTAGTCTAGATAAAGCACTGTGTCAGTGAAGGATTTTGCTTGGGGGTGTAGAACTTCCCTGTCTACTGTGGAATTATAATAATTTCAAAATAGAAATTCTTTAAAAATTAAATAATTTTATATTTAAAAGCCTTATAAAGTACTAAAGGGGTTACATAAGGGTGGAGAAACACACATTCAAGCTTGTTGTAGTAAAATTGAAGAATATCAAGGAAAAAATATTGAAAAAGCTTGCAGCAAGGGAGAGTTATTTAACAATCAAGAAAGGAAATTCAGGCACCATGGCATCATGCTTCTCAATAGCATCAGTGTGTACAAAAATGGAAAAAATATTTTCAAACTACTAAGGGAGAAGGAAATTGAGTCTAATACAAAGGTTCAGCTAAACTGTCACATGTGTATTCATTTGTTTATTCAGCATTTACTGCACAGCTATATGTGCCAAATGTAGTTCTGAGAATCGCGCAGTGAGTAACACAGACCTAAGTCTCTTGTTTGATGTTTTTATACCATCCTAAATGCAACTTCATCAGACTGTAATGTCCTCCACATTTCCCAACCACTCTAGGAAACCTTGCTATCTTTTCTTTGCCCTGATAGCCCAGGCTCAGTGCTGAAGATTAGGGATGCGGCGCTGAGGCTTGGGTTTCCCCTGGACCATCTTGCCATGGTAATCTTGACCCAAGAACTATGGTCAAGTCTTAGATCAAACCCAAAAGGCCTAAAAATTTTGGCTTATATGGGTTTTTCTTACTGCTCTTCATCATGAACAATACTATTTGGGAAAGTAGGGGTTTTTACACAATAACTTCTTAAAACACATAGAAATATCACTAAGTCAAAGTGGAGTTGTCCCAGACAAAGCCCTGGCTCTTCTGCATTCTCTCTCTTCCCAGGATATAAAAGCATGAAATTATTCGCCCTCACTTTACCTTGACTTTTTTTTTTTCCAGTACCGGGACTGAACTCAGGACCTTGCGATTGCAAGGCAACTGAGCTAAATCCCTGGCTAGCCTGACTTTCTAAGAAAGATCTTTATGTAAACCAGATGCCAATGTAGAAAAGTAAAATGTTTTCACATTAATAAATGTGAAATTAATTTTAAAACTAATTTTATTTTATTTTCCGAACATTGCATCTAAGACCTCATTTGTGAAAGCTTAATGTTTGAATTATTATTACTACATGTTTTACTTCCCAATGTCCACATAAGTGACAGTGGAATATTATCTTATAATGTCATTAATTTACTAGGAATATTTATTGAGCGTGTGGTATATATCAGGCATTTCTATATCATTATCTAGATACTAGGAATGCATAAGAAAAATTCAACATTAATGATAATGAGAAAAAAATGCATAGGTCTCACAATTTAACCTAATAGTTGCAGGAAATAGTAATAAACAAATAATAGTAATTGGTAGCAAATATTAAGACGATAAATAAGCCAGAAAGTTTTGGTAGGGAAATGATGATGAAAATAAAGCTTTCATATCCTTTTCAGTACACTGCAGTGGGACTCAAGTTGGATCTTGCAGAATAAGTATCACCCCACACAAACCTTTGAGAGCTGTGGGAATGTGAAGTACATTTTCATCTTGTCTTATGAGTGTGATTCTTGTCATTTTTTCAGTCTGCATTTTATTAAAATGCTAGTTTCAAACCTGGCATGTGGCTAACATATCACTACCATATTTTTCATAAAAACCTACAGGTGTTTCTTAACAAGGTTAGTTAACTGAGGATTTGAAAGAGAAAGGTATAAAACTGAGTTGAAATGGCTTAAAACAAACAGGTGTCTGGATGGTTAAAACTCTAACTTCCAAGTCTGGTTGCTTTAATTAATTTTATTTTTTAAAATCATTTTCATTAAGGTAAAATTGACAAATTGTATACATTAAAGGTATACAGCTTGATGTTCTGAAATATTTATATACTGTTGGAAGATTACTTTATGTTACTAATTAGCTGTTTTTGTTTTTACTGGGCACATCAAGGCATTTGAAGGTTGTGTTTTTCTCACCAGTAATATAAGGCTTTTAAAAAAAAATCCCTTGTAACACTAAAATAGGTATTTAAATATTGTGTATATCTAATTCTGTAAATGAGATGAAGTATTAACACTGTATCATAATCCACTATTAGCTCTTGAAATGGAGTTCACTGAATTATTTGCTATAAGTCCATTAAGATCATTAATTACACTGTGTACCAACAAAACTAAACCTCTAAACCACAGAAGGGTCTTAATTTGAAAATAGCTTTAAATCCATGGGAAATTTGCTAAATTTTATAGAATTGTACAGAGAACAGTTTTCCATGTATTTATCAATAAAATAAACTATATATTCTCATATTTACCTCATATTTATTTTTAAAGTAGATAAAACTTTACAAATGTATGCAATTCTCATCCTACCTTCCCAGATTTACTCTGTTCCTCCCTCAACATAGGGAGAAATTATATTCAAAATTTACTTTTTCATCTTTTCCTAAATATGGTTTGACATTTTCTAGAATATTTATGAATACATAGAAGTTATACATATTGAAGATAAAAAGAAGCCTATCTCTTTGTCCAAACTTGCTCTTTTGCAATGTTAAGAGGAAATTTCCTACAACTGAGGTGTTTGATTTTTTTTTTTTAAGCAACCTCATCAAAGTGGGCAAGACATTGTTTTGATAGAGAATGTATAATACAAGAGCCACAAGAATTCCTTCTCACTATTTGTCTATTTTTATTGCTTCATATATGGGCATGATAGTCTCATTCTCTCAAATAATAATGATTAAGAATCTGTTTTATGTTCAAGGTAATGCTATCCAACATTTTATGATAGAGAAAATATGCGGTTTCTCAAGATTTACACTTTTTGCCATGATAATACTTCATTTGCTACCAGTTTCTAAGGCAGTAGGAGAATATACAGGCCTAGTTATATATACAGATTAATCAGTATTTCTCTTTTTGGTTATACAACCTATTTTCATTTTTTGATAGATTTCACTAGAAAAGATAGGTATGGGATTGTTTTATGTCAAGAAATATTATTTTAATTTTGTTCTTAGTGTGAATTTAGTTTAATGCAGCTTATTAAGATAAAAATGACATTTGGTTATGTTTTGACTTTTTACTACTCCAAAATAAATTTTATTCTGTTGTTAGGCTCATATTCTAATCTTAACTAATTCTATACTTGACTTGATGGAACATCATTTTATCTCCAATCAAAGAAATCATTTCCTCTCCTGACTCAATTATAGAGCCATTGTTTCAGATAATCAATATAGTTTACATATTTTTTCAACAAAACCCAAGTGAAGTTATTGTTAGTCTAATATATGTGCTTGTTACATTATCTGTGATGCATGACATACTTAAATGTCCTGTTCACTCTGCTACAAAAGTTTCCTAATTTATCTTGGGTTGTGTGGTCTTTGCTTATTATCTAAGCAGTGCTTGATTATTTATTATGTTAGCCTAGTATCCAAGTAACATTTTTGATGAAATAAAATTAAGTGCCTCTATATACAGAAACTTTCTTTTGTTCATTTAATTAGAATTATCAAATTCAGACTACACCTGCAAATAAATTTTCAATGGGTACAAAGTTATAGTTAAATACGAGAAATAAGTAATAATATTGTATTGCACAGCAAGGTGACTATAGTTAATCTATCGTATAATCCAAAGTAGCCAAAAGAGGATTTTAAATGTTCTTACCATGACTTTATGAACAAAATCCTGATTGCTCTGGAAGTGTTACAAAGAATCAACAACGGGGATCATATCAAATAAAAAAGCTTTTGCACTGCAAAAGAAATCAGCAACAGCATGAAGAGATAACCCACAGAATGGGAAAAATGTTTTTACCAGTTACTCCTCAAAAGACTAATATCTAGAATATATAAAGAACTCAAAAAAATCAGACCCTTAAATTTAAAGATCCAATCCATAAATGGGCATCTGATTCTCAGATGAAGAAGGACAAACAGCAAATAAATACAAGAAAAAATGTTCAACATCACTGGTCACTTGAGAAATGCAAATTAAAACAGCACTGAGATTCCATCTCACTACAGAGGGAATGGCTATCATCAAGAAATCAACCAATAACAAATGCTGGTAAGGCTGTGGGGAAAAAAGAATCCTTTTCCATTGTTGCTGGGAGTGTAGACTGGTGCAACCACTGCGGAAATCAGTATTTCCTCAAAAAACTAAAACTAGTGGCTCCATTTGACCCAGCTATTCCCCTTCTAGGTACCTTCCCCAGAGAGCTAAAAGTATCATACCACAGTGGTATATGTGTACCCATGTTTATAGCAGCACAATTTATAATAGCTAAATCTCAGAAACAGCCTGTAAGCCCATCAACAGATAAATGGATAAAGAAAATGTAGTGTTTGTATATAATGGAATATTATTATTCAATAAAGAAGGATACATTTGAGGCATTTTTAGGTAAATGGATGCATCTAGAGACCATAATTCTAAGTGAAATAAATCAGACAAACAAGTTTAAATACTGCATTATTTCTCTTCTATGAGAAACCCAAAAGATGAATAAGGAGCAAAATGGAGGATAGATATTGCGAAGTAGAAAGAACGTGTTCAAATGGTAACAAAGGAGGAGGGAAGGGGAAGGGGAGGAAGGGAAAAGGCATTAAAAATGGACGGAAATGAAAACAAAGGTTTTGTAAAGGAGGTAGAAGTGTTGAAGGGAGAGGACGAGAATAGAAAAAAAAGAATTAAAATATATTGGGTACAGGTACAAATTCCACATGATGAATGCAGTCATTATGTATGGTAAATGTGTACTAATAAAAAAAATAAGATTTTAAATGTTCTTACCATAAGGGAATGATAAATCATTAAGATGATGGATATACCTATTACTCTGATTGATCATTGCACAACATGTATGTGTGTATCCAAACATTACATTGTGCTTCATAAATATAATTAATTACTTTCCATTAAAAGTAAAAAAAATTAAATAATAATTTATACCAATTAAAAAACAAGATTTTTAATGTTGGGGCAAATGTAATCACCTTATAAACAATGGTGGTTTCAGTATATACATTAAAAGAAAGGAAAATATAAAAATGGTAAAATTTTCTTTGAAGTATTTTGTTAAGAAATTACAGCTAGTACAGCTAATATTACCAATACTAGTGTTAATAGTAAAAGTGCTAATTAGAAAAATTGAATGTGATCCAGGGTTTTGGTGAAGATAAGTACTCTTCTGAGTTTAATACGATTCACAAATGAGGAAGCCAAAAGGAAGCATTCATGAGTACTTACACATGCTGGTGGTATTTGAGAAAATTCGTAGCAGAACCAGTTATTTTCATCACATCTTTTGTTTCATTTTTGCTTGTTTGCTTTGCTTTGTGGTGCTTGCAATTAAGCCAGTGCCTCATATGTGGTAGGCAGCCACTCTACCACTGAGCTACACTCTAGCTCTCAAATCTTTTGGATGTCTCTAATACATAATCTAATCATGTGACTTTTATAGAATTAAAAGGCTCCAAACAATGAATACTTACATAGTTTTTAAATAATCCTTCATCTCATGAGATGAAACTTGACTAGAAACTGGACTCAGGAGAGTTCTCCTTACAGTACATTCAACCTCAGCATCTCAGTATAACTTATTTTTTAGAAAATTCACACTTGCATCCTGGAAAGGCCATCATCCAGTCTTTAAAGCTGCTTCAACAGAGCAGTCTGTGTGCCACCCCTGGAAGTCAGTATGAATCTCTAAAGCTATGAGCAGGCATTGCTATTATAACAAAAGTAATAGGACATACGGGGCCAGCCCTATTTAAAACTGCAACCAAAACAAATTTTTAATGTCCTAGAAAACTCTTTTCTATACTTAAGTATCATTTATTTTGACTCATTTCTGCAATACCATTATGTATTCAGTTTCTAGAGAATAAGTTCTTAATTTAGATGATAAACTCAAGATTTCATATTCTATACAGTGCCTCCCTATGGGTCTCACTATGGGTGTCACTATGTGTTCAGGGTGACCTTGAACTCACTATGCTGCCCAGGCTAGCCATGAGCTTCCAATCTGCCAGCCTCAGCTCTTTAATGTTGGGATTACAGGCATGCTCCATCATGCCTGATTGTGGAGTCACTTCATACAAAATAGACTAGTGTGGCCTGAAAATACTTCAAATATGCAAGGAAATCCTCAGTAGTATAATCTCAAGATGGAAAAAAGCTATTTTCAATCACATAGAACTTCTTCAAATCTGAGTTGGAATACTAAATACAAACCTCCTTGAGCACAAATAAAATTTTCTTTTTTTCACTTGGCAAACATACTCGCTATGTTTAGAAATTCCATTTTACACTTTTAGTTGTATTATTTTAAGGTTTCATACAAACTGTCTCATTCATGATTATTAATGTAATTCATATATACATACGTACACTAAACTACACACACTGGAAATATAGGCAAATGTAAGTAGAGTGAAACAGAAAAGTGTATAATAGTCATTAAACAAAAATTCAGTTATCAGTTTATACAAAATGGTTCTAAAATACAGTATACCATAGTTACTTTATTGCTAGAAGCTTTCAGTAAATCAACATCATCATCTAGGTGACAGAAAAGAAAAAAAGAAGCAGTTATATGCATGAGTCTTAATTCTTGTTGACAAAAGGGAAAAATCATATTAAAAGATTTCTTTGAAAATTAGAAAACTAAAAACAAAATTTTCTCTTTTGTTGAGACTATATTTAGTCATAACTGATAATCACTGAAACTCTAGAGGTACATGTGGGCATGGAAAATATGCATAAGCATGTAAATAAAATTGTTGAAGCATTTAAAACAGTATTTTGTTACAATAAAATTCACAAAATTTTCTTAATTTAAGATCTTGGCCTATAAATATCATTATACAGATGAGTATCAATAATATATCTTTGTCTAGATTTTGAGAGGACATTCATTTGTCTGCAGACAAATTTATTAAAAAGAGGTGTCTTACTTTAAACTAATGCTACAAATAATAACTATGTGTTCTTAAATTTATAACCCTCTGGATATTTCAAAAATGAATTAATAGTTGGGACCAATGTTATTTTACTTTCATTTTCTGAGTAGACAAGATGAATGCTTAAAAAATGCTAATTGAAGCCAAGCATGGTGGCGGATGCCTGGAATCCCAGCACTCAGGAGGTTGAGGCAGGAGAACCACCATGAGTTCGAGGCCACCTTTGGCTACAGAGTAAGTTCAAGGCCAGCCTGGACTATATACAACAAGACCCTATCTGAAAAGAAAAAAACAGTGATTGAAACTGGGTATTAATTCAAAAGTGGAGCCTTGCCGCTGCCATGTTTTAGAAACTAAAACATGTTTCTTTTTAGTAAAATCATAGATAACAAAAGAATGATAAATGTATTACTTTAAATTATACAAAAAACATTGATTTATCAGTGTCTGCATCTTAAAATTTTGGGATTGTCTAATTGCTTACAATTTTATTTTAAAAGCATAAATACCACACTTTGACACATGCAGAGATTCATAGACTCTTAGTTAAAATGTCAGATTTATCTACTTGGTTTTTCTTCTTTGCTGAAAATTCTGATTGCTGAATTCATATGGTAAATATATATCTCCACATATTTGCAAACTTCAGTTCTCATGCCTAATGCCTCTGGCGTGAAAATGTATACATTCAAGAGGAAATGTTTCCCTGGGTTCTAATTACGTGTTCCTACCTAAGATACCTTTATTGGCTTTATGTTCCTGTACCATCTACCTTAACAAGTCAAAGTTTTAAAATTGGAGCATACTTGAAAACTGAATCAACATATCATATGTCAATAATTGCATACTCTTTCACTCCAAAAGTCTCTTGAAAGTTTTTGTTTCCTACCACATTCAGGGTATAATTAAAGCAAAACTAAAATTAATTTCCTAGATAATATTATAAAAAATATCTGTGTAAAGGGTTATGATCTCAGAAAATACTTGGAATCTTCTAATACAAAGTACCCTTATTTTATAGAGCTGTTCACATCAATCAAAGGTCCATAAGTCATCCAGTTCTTTCCAATATTACTATAAATTTTTTTTCCTTGTAAGGAATACACTGTGAAGTAAGGATTTACAGAAAGGAAGTAGATAAATGCTGTGTCTTTTATTTTGAAGACGGTGATCATGTCACTGTACACCAACTGTCTTAGGGCTTATATCTTTTCCAGGGCTAAAGAGATCACTCACACAGGGCTTTCGCTGCATCCCTCTGTATTTTTGAATTCCTCCTTTATTTCTCTATATTTGATACTTTCCAAAATATTTGCTAAAGTTGAAGTGAACAGTAGAGAATATAAGGTCACTGTCCTTTTCAAAATGTTTCCTCAATTAAATCAATATTCAAGTTCTGCCAAGTTCAATATTTTCTTAATTCAGTTTTATTGCACTTCCCTTTCAGTTCTCCAATCTAAATTCTTGTAACTTACTTCAAATATCTCAACTGTGGTCTGTATTGTATTATCTTTGAAAATAATCCAGATAATATGTTTCAGATTAATCTATAAAGGATGGCATTTTGTACAGGATTTAAAACTATATACAAAGAATCCGGATTATCTAATCTCCACATATTTCCCTAGACTGGAATGAAATATTCCACATCAAATGTTTCCAAATATCTTTCTGAGCCAAAGCTGTCCAATTGGTTTATATTAAGCACATACATTATTCCAATTTCACTTCTGTCTGACCCTCCCATATTTCTCCTTTAGTGACTCCAGACTGTACCTTTGATACTATACTACTTTATACTAGCTGCTAAAGTATATAGAAATCAGTCCTCATGACAA
This sequence comes from Heterocephalus glaber, assembly GCF_000247695.1. Next base: position 21,682,204 of record NW_004624731.1, on the reverse strand, counting down.
ATCAATTACACTGAATACTCTTCAACTCCTTCCACTTCTTCAGTAAACATATTAAAGGATACTTAGCAAATTGCGATAACTACAAATGTTAGGAATATTGTCATTTATGTATTGATGATTTATGTATTGTAATACTTAAAAACAACCATAAGTAATGAATTATTTGTTGAAAAAACTTAAAATATTTTAATTGGTAAAATAAGCAAGACCTCAGTCATTCTAGTCATGTTGATAAAGAACAATATATGTTACAACAATTATAAAATTATGATGCAAAAATATGTATTTTGTGTTTAATGATTCCTTGATTAGTGTTTTGTACCTAAAAAGAAAACTTGATAATAAAAGTATAAACTAACAAAATTTCCATCCCGGTAATCATGTCTCTCAACCTAATACATTCCTTTACTAACTGCCCCCTCAACCTGCTTCTGTGGCACTTTGCATGCATTTCTGTTACAGTACTTATTTTAACAAGACATAGAGGAGGGCCGGGGATTTAGCTCAGTGGTGCTGCTCCTGCCTTGCAAGTGCCAAGTCCTGAGTTTGATCCCTATTACCAAAAAGAAAAAAGAGAAAGACATAGAGGACAATACTTCTTCATTTTAAAATTCCTGATAATTACTATATAATGAATTTACTCAAAGTTTTATTGACTGAGTGGCCAAATGAATATGATAATTACATGCCTTTTACAATACCATGAATTGAAAGACAAATACACAGAAAATTAAGATATTATATTCAATAAAATATCAAGGTGACAATCAAGAATTCAGACTCATTATGCAACTTTATGCCACAATGCAGAAAAGGAAACTTAAACTCTAAAACACCGTATTAGTAGAAACTATAATTGTATGTTTTGAATGGATTCAAGTGATGTTTATGCTATTTGTTGTATTCAGATAATATACAAAGAGCTTTGCTTTATTCTTATTTCCTTAGATGCCAAAAAAGTAGACACTTCAATAATCTTTTCTACTTTCTTCCTAAGTAACAAATGAAGCAAATAATTGGAGGCTGGTACCTGTCCAAGGAGATTAAACAATTGCTTAGTTGAGCCTAAAATATATAACTTAAGAATATTAAGATTTTATGTAAACTTTTCTTCCATAAATTAATTTTTTAGCTTCTTTGGATATATCTAGTCTTTTAAAGTTCCTTATTATAGTGGCTCTGGAATTTCAGAGCTTTTTCCTAGATACACTACAACGTTTTGTAGAGTATATAAGCCAATAAATAAATTCTGAGAAAAAGTTCCTCATCAAATTTATGCACCATATAGCTTAAGCAAAAGTCAGATAATATAAATAGAAAGATGAAAAGAATACTTTGCTTAGTTTACTAACTTCATCAATTTCATTTTAATAATACAACAAATGATTTTATAATCATATTTAAGATAGGTAATAAGGTTTCTAAATTAAAAATAAAGTATGATTGTAGAACTAAATTCCACTACCATCTTAAAGGATCAAATTTGCTTTTCAGACTTCACGTAATATAAAAATGTATTGAGTAATTTAGATTATGCTTGAAAGGGGAGATACTATGTACATTCTAGGTAGCCTCCGTGTTTCATAACTAGAAGAAATAATTTAGATCAATAGGCTTGAATGAAATATGTGGCCTAAAAGAATACAACTTTAAAATCATAAAATAGGACTAGGAGTATAACTCAGTGATAGAATGTTTGCCTAGCATGCAGGAGGCCATGAGTTTGTTAGCCCAGCAACACACACACACAATTGGTAACATATGTAAAATAACTGACAGTCTTTTGAAGGAACCTTGACTTCATGAATACATAAGCATTAATTATTAGATAAAATCTATATTTTTAAAAAACTTACTTGGCTTATGCCACGTTCTTAACATATGTGAACATCATCCAAGTTATATTGTGCATACTCAAGATTCTGAGGTAGCGGGGAAGATTAAAAAAGCCATATGGATACAATATAAAATTGTAAAGTGTTTTTCTTATCAGAAATCAATAATATTTTTTAAAATGTTAATAGCTTATTGTTTCCTAAGATAATGCTCATATCTAAATGTGCATACATGGAAAAGAAGAAATTAAATCTTCTAAGATAATATAAAAACATATAGTAATATCTTTGCTTTCTGTCACTAAGCAGAGGAATTTTTAAAAAGTTTTATAACATTTTAATTGTGTACTTTATAACATTTAATTGTGTATAAAGTACTTCTGCCCTGTTATCCTGAAATTTTGAGTATAAGTGGCTTGTTGAAACAAATATTATTTATTGAAGTCATCTTGTATGTAAAGCTTATTTTTACTCAAGTGTTAAATATAACAAGTGTGATAGTGGAAAAAGGGAAGTTTGTATACATGCTCTTTTTTCTTCTTATATCTATAAACATTACCTTCCAGAACACATTGGCAGAATAGCACAAGAACATTACTCTTTATTGAAACATCCCCAAAGGATATGTCAAAATTTTTCTTCCATAGCAAGATACACTAAGTTAAAATATCAGATGAGAGCATCATAATAAAGCACTGTAGAGAAAAGAATATGCAAATATGAATGAAGATCCTAAAAACAAAGAAAAGAAACAATACTATGGCAACTAAGAAGTTAGCTTCAAAAATTGAGTAAGGGAAAGGATTTGCTCTGGGGCTCTAGTACCTAACAACAGAAATGTTTTCTTCTAGATAGCACACACCTAGAAAACCTGGAAAGAACAGTATGAAGTCAGTTCATTGATTTGATCAAGAAAACCTTTATCTAATACTAAAACTGGAAGGGAAAAAATGAGAATCAGTAAAATGGATCTTACTGAGGACAACAGATTCAAAATAAAAATAAGGATATAGTGAGAACATGTTTAGAAGTTATTTTGTAAAAATCAAGGCCAGGAGTAACACAGACATGGTGTTCATAGCGAATTAAATAAAATGAAGTAGTAAAGATAGAAGACATAAGAAACTCTTAAAATACTCTTTCTGCAAATCCTTACACAATCTTGCCTGTCAGTGTAAGAACTGCTACAGATGTCTATGTGAAGAGACCTGGCTGTGGGACAGGTGAGGGGCGTCCTGTCCTCCACTGCATGCTCCAGCTGCTTGAGAGGTGTCATAGCCTCCATTTATACCCAAGAACTCAGGCTGAGATATGTTCAGAAACGTGGTTAAGGTTATACAACTACAAGTGATGAACTTAGGTTTTTCTAGACTTACTTGGAGTTAAGCTGGGCCTGCACTTTGTTATTTTAATAAAATATAAAGGAAATTTACATATTATACACGTGAAAAATTATATACCATATTTAAGTTTCCCATGTACTTAGACATATCATACATATATGAATGCGCATATACATAATTTATTCTAAATTTAAGAATAGGAGAACAGTATCTAATTCATTGAAAATGAACAGCATGGTTGAAATGGAAAAAGCGAAAGACAGAGCAGAGACAGCCTCAAGCCTGGCGGGTCTTTCACGGCTTGCCCCTCCTGTCTCAGGGTTTGTCTTTCCTGCTAAACCCAGGAAGCTCACTGTGCCTGAAAGATGAAGTGCTGAAACAACACCTGCCTGTACCTCCCTACCTCCCTGTGTCTTAAAGATAAACCGCAAGAACCACATTTACCTCCACCTCCCTACCCTTTGCTAAGTTCTGCTTCTGTAAAATTCTTCTTGCTCCTCCGCCCTGGCTGAAGAACATAAATGTGAGAACAAACTTAGAAATGGGGCTCAGACTTTGGAAGGTTACTTCTGCTGGGCCTGCTAGCTAGCGAATAAACCTGCTTTCCCTTCCATTCTCTGAGTTCCGCTCTCTTCCCTGGTCTGCCTGCCCTCTGAGTGCCATTTTAAGGTGACTGGAATATATGAATCACTGTGTATCAGTTTCTTGATGAAGAAATGTAAACATAGGGATTTAGAGATGATTGTGTCAGAAAAGCAAAATCAAAATATTTAGAGAAACTATCGTTTATAAAATAGTATAGGAATCTCAGCAAAAAGTAATTCAGCAGATAGTTTGCTAACAGTGGATACAAAATATGGACAAAAGGAAGGATCTTAATAGATTCCTGCTACAGGGAAGTCTTAACTCTGCTAAAATCGGTCTTGTACTCTGGGAGTGGAGAGATTTCATAGATAACTGCATTTCTGCTACATTTGATGTATAGAGAAGGATTTTTGCATGACATTGGTTTGGAACCAACATTTTGAAGCATAGTCCAGAGAAGCAATGAGGAACAGAGTTGAATAAATTCCACACTGCTTGTGAAAACAAGCACTGAAAACAGGCCGCCCTTAGACTTCTGACGGTTTGCTTAAGAACTTTAAGAAAATACAACTAAGAAAGAAAGTCAGAAATGAAAAATTAAGATCTGATTCTACCATTGAAAACAGACCTGTGTCAAAATTAATGAAAGACAGGTAAAGAAAATAAATTATTTTTACAAATAGCATTCAGTCTTATGTTCTTAGATTAAAAATTATAATAAAAGATGAATGTGAATGAATAAACAATGTAGTAAGGACTTAAAAATTATGATGTGTGAGAAGTCAACAGTGTTTTAGGATGTTTCAAATACAGAAATTTTAAAATACGAATTTTGTTAAGAAAAGAGAAAGCAGCCCACCAACTGGAGGAGAAAGGACTGCTAGTCTGATCTTTTGTTGTTACTGTTTTGTGTCTTCCATATCAAAGAAAATTACCAAACTAGAACAGTCACTTTTGATATGGATTTGAGATAGACTCAGATTTACCAGGGGTCCATGTAAATGAGGGATAATGAGAGAGAGATTTTCTGAATGTCCCACTGTGGTCTCCTAAATGGATGACTGGTGAGCACTTAGACAAGAAAGCAGTGATGATGAAATGTCAAATGTCTTCAACCAGGACAAGCTCTTTCATTATGTTAGGATTGCTATACCAGAAGTATCACAATATTCAATTTACAGTGTACCTTCATTTGAACCATGTGTCTTAAGAGATATTTTATTATAACTTTGGGAGGAAGAAGGAAAAGAATGGCTGTAGGAAAGAACAGTTGAATAGATTGAGGGAAGCTGATCAACCTTTCCCCAAGCAAATTTTGTCCTTTCCACTGCTTCAACTAAAAATGTTATTCTGTGATTTGGCTCAGGATGTGGATACACTCTTTGAAAATCTGCAGATAATACAGAGTTGCAATGGAGAGGTAATAGATTATATGGAAATTAAATAAATCTTCAAAAATGTTTTGTACTGCTGAAGCAGTTATCTAGATAATATGTTATCTAGCAAGGGACTACAAAGAAAATGTAAAAACTACATTTAAACTTCAAAAATGTCATTTATATCAACAAAGAATACAGTTCATTTTAAAAAAAAGATAAAAATGTGTCCACACAACCTGTAGTCTTCAGCTACAGTAAAAAATATCATGCCTTATTATTTCTTCTTATGTACTATAAAGTATTTATATTCTTCAGGTATATTAAAGTAACTTTAAAGCACCATGTATATATTTTGAAGTAAAAATATTTAAGACTTCTAGTCTTAAAGAGACAAAGCAAACAATTACACAATGTAGGTAAGTGTGAGAACATCTTAAATAAGTTCCTATGGTGGCAACTGTACCATATAATTTCCCACACATATCTAGTGATGAAGATGTCAGAAGACTCAAAACATGTTGCCTTAAAATATTTGCTGCAATAATAGAAAATTCATCAATTAATTTCAGAGTCCTATAAGTAATTTAGAGTACTTTGTATAAAGTTATATTGTTGATAAAGAAAATATTCTGTAGTTCATGCAGCAAGATTAGAAAAATTATAGCAACAAAGTATTCACAGAAGACCACAAAGGAAAAAAAAAAGACATTGATTAAATATCTCACCTGCCGAATACCCAACCGATAGGCAACAATCCGATCCACCGCATCGGGATTCATTTGGGTCCACTGTAGACTGTAGGCATAAACACGGTGCCGGTTTTGCCACACGGGGTTGTAGGTATCGTAGTAGAATTCTGGAGCATAGGCCTTTCCTGCAAACAGAAATTGCGCTTAAATGTGAATGCTGACGTCTAAGACTTTACACATACCTGTTACTGTCTGTGGTCCTGTTCTATGTTCTTACTACATGTCCCATAGGTAATTATCCTATTTGAAAAGTCATATTAATAAGATCTAATCAATGTCCTGGTATGTTGTGAAGAGTAAATTAAGCAGAGTTGTTTGAAGGAGAATCGAGAATGACTCGAGGTTTGAGGCCCAAGCAATTTGAGGCATAAAATTCCTGTCAACTGAAATGGAAAGCTGTGGGTGGATAAAGTTGGGGAGTGGGTTCAGGAAATAATATTTGAACTGAGTGATTTCAATGGTAACATCAAATATGCAATAAAATACACCTGGTCTGGAATACAGAAGTAGTCAAGATTGGAGCGCTTACCTTGCTAACTGGAGCCAAATAGATAGAGTGTACATTTAAAGCCATAAGAAGGAGGCAATCACCAAGGAAATGTGAATAGACAGAGAAAAAGACTAAGATCTGAGCACTAGGACACTTCACAATTCAGCATTATGGGGAGAGACGAGAGCCACACAAGTCAGAGATGAAAAACCAGTGCATAGGAAGGAAGGAAAACAAAACAAAATGTGCTACCAAGAGATCAAAGGATGTGTGTTAGAAAGGGAATGGTTGGGGCCGGGGGTTTAGCTCAGTGGTTCCACCGCCTGCCTCGCAAGCTCAAGGTCCCGAGTTTGATCCCCGGTAACAAAAAAAAAAAAAAGAAAGGGAATGGTCAATTTTGTTGAAAAAAAATGGTGAAAATTAAAATTTCTGCATTACCTGTGCCTTTGGTCAATAAATTGGAACTTTAAACTAAAACCTGCGATAGTTGTCAGAATTAAAATGGCGGCACTTTTGTAGAGCTCAGGACCACCAAAATAAATAAATACAAGTAGACAATTATAAATGTGGGCTCTCATGTAGCATTCCTAAAACAACATTCACAATACAGTACACTAGTACTGCAACCTCAAACAAAGACCAGCACAAGCTTACACAGAAAGCACTTCTCTCTGGACATTTGCCCCACAGCTGTCCGTTTAGCCTTGGACTGATGGCATCCTTTCTATTAATCTTTATAGCCAAGTGTTAGTTTCAAAATATCTTATGGAATCCTCTTCATCTTGCCTTTAAAGCTTGCTTTAGACTCAACCTCTTCCAGTACACTCATGGTTTAATGCGCCATGGGTATTTTTATTGCAATCTTCTGCTCTTTCCAAAGGGATACCATTATTTTGATGAAAATCTTCTCATTGTTATTTAGGTAGATCAAATAATGTTTGAGCAATGATAAAAGAATTTGATCAAAATAAAAGGGGGCTTTACTTAGATTTTTGAAGAGATTTTATGTGCACCTAATTTACATAACATATACAAACCATGTCAGCTCTTCCATCCGAAAATCCAAAACGAAAGCTCTGCAAACCATTTGGAAGAATAGATCCAATTTTAAAATTTCTAAAATATAGACTGTTATTACTAATAATAAACTTAATGAATAATTCAACAATATTTCCCGAGAGCCTAATAAATGCCAGGTACCACGTGAGGAATTGGAGATACAGTGAATGAGGAGGTGTAACTTCATTCCTCACGGGAATTGCTTATATTTTCTCAGACTTTTCAAATAGCTTTCCAGGTCTTTGCAATTGTCACTGAATAAGTTGATAAGTTTTCCTTTTTTCATTATTCTTTCAATGTCTTTTCTGTAGCATCTTCTATAAAATTGGATTAAATATTAAATGTGCTCCTAGATTCCTCTCCATGTTTTCAAATTTCTCTTACCTAGTTTTGTTTATGTCTTCATCAGTCAATACATACCCACTATCATTTGGAAGAGCTGATTCATAACAACTTATAAAATAACTAAAGGAACACGAAGATCAGAAACAATGGTCTCTATTACCCTGGAGAGTTTCACCAGTGATGTCAGATGAACTGAACTCAGAGTTTGACAGGTTTACTACTAAAATTAAATACAATGAATAAATATCTGAACCATGGTGACACATGGCAGAGTCCCCTACATCGATATTATGTGCATTTAAAAAAAAGTTCTATGAATAAGTTGAGTGAAAAATGAATTATCATATCCAAAGATACTCACATTTAAAACGTTTCTAGAAAAGTTATTAACTCATTTTATTTTCTGCTTTTATCTCATGTTACATCTTATTTAATAATAAGTAATGGCATAAGTTCATGTTCTTAATGCATAAGAGTAAAGTCCAGGTGAGAGGAAAACAACGTACTGAATGAAGGAATTAGTAGCCAAAACGTGTGAGAATTTGTATTTAAAAGCAAATTTCTCCACATGTAATTGAGGAGATTCATTTGCTAGCATTTAAGAAAAAGAACTAGGGGTTTTGATTAAAATATATACCTTAGGCTGGGGATATAGGTCAGTACTAAAGCACTGGGCTGTACATATGAGGCCCCGGGTTTGCTCATCAGTGCCACAAAACAAAACACAGCAAAGAAACAAAAGCATCTAATACCTAAACATGAACTAATGAGCTGCTTAGAGGAGCAATGGAAGCCCAGGGTCCTGCCTTAGGAGAGTCGTGTCTAGACTGAATTGAGGAACTAAGTGTCTAGTGCTTTTTTCCCCCACACATGGGAGATAGGAGTTGCTTTTTTATTTAACCAAGAACAAAACACAATAGATATGAGTCTCAGCACTGAGTAGTGCTTTCCTAATAAAAAGAATGACAGATTTAAAGAAAAACAAGGAGAAAGAGAGTCATAACTAGGAGATATTAAGCCTGGAAAATGAAACAAAGTTCTCAAAAAGTGGGCACATGTTTTTCTAAGAGTTAAAAAATTATCACAGAGGACAGAATCCAGATTAAATGTTAATTCACTATGAAATAAGATGAATACTACTGACTATAAGAAGCATGTGATTTTAAGTTAAAAATATTATACCAGTGATCTCTGAATAAGGAATGGCTTACCTTACTAGACCATAAATCCCCTTCAGTAGAGGTATTTAGTCAAAATCAATTATAAATAGGGCCAGGGATTTAGCTCAGTGGTTCTGCTGCCTGCCTCTCAAGGGCAAGGTCCCAAGTTCAATCCCCAGTACCAAAAAAAAAAAAGGGAGAAAGATAATTAATTATAAATAGCCACTTAGCAGGGCTCAGAGGGGTAGTATTCCAAATATGGGTATGAAATGACCTTTTATTCTTGAATTATTAGGGTGTGATGAAATGTTTGCTTATTGTCAAGTTGTATTTGATATCTCATTTTACTTTCAGATTAAATATGGCTTAAATGGAATGATCTAATACTTATAAATTATCTCATGACCTTGTAAAAGTATTTCTCTGAAAAGATCATACATTTATTGTAAAGAATAATGTTCCACCCAATTAAGTATACAAAAGTATGAATTTATCTTTAAGGCGAGGCCAAGGAGTCAAGATATATTTTAAATACTCTAGGTTATTTGAAGCAAAGGAATGCAGATCATGCATTTTGAAGCAGCCTAAAGAGTCTAAACTTTCTGTCCTGTGCAACAGAAGACACCACAAATAGTTCAAGAGTTGCAGAAACATCTCTTTGGCCCTTTTTTCCTCCCTGAGGCTGGCAGCAGCATGCTTGATCCAAGAGCCAGTGTCACTGGGGCAAGAATGAAAGAGGACAGATAATGAGACTGAGGCCAAGGAGGATGGCATGATGTCAAGAAATCATACTGAGCATTTCAGTGAGCAGATATGCTTCTCTCATGCACTTTATGTTGGCTGCCACGGGGTTAATTGGCTGCATATCAATATGCAAATCACCGTAAATGTAGGAAAATTGTTTATCTAAATGACTACTTTTAAGGTTATTAAACACTTTGACCCTGAAGTTAATAAAAAAGACCTTCACAATCTTTTGAATGATATTAATTTGTTTATGAATGCCTATTTTCAAGGAGGTGAAATAATTAACCTCCAATCTAAACCTCTTCAAACATTACAAATTAATCAAATTTTACTGTAAAATTCTATAATCATTTTATAGTTAATTGCAGACCATTGAAAAATCTTTTCCAATATATTTTAAAAAATTAATTTGCTATCTCTTGTCGTGTATCCTATGTGATAATTTTTATGGAACATTAAAAATATGTTAGAGATTGATTGAAAGTTTCAAATTATAGATAAAGAAATTTAGGGACAGAGTGGTGATGGTGATGATATATGAAAGATATTATAAATGAATAATCAAATACAATAAGTTTTATTATAAATTTTGCTCCTGATTCATAAAATTAAAAATAAGGCTATTTTTAGTTGAATATAATCACACACTTTAGAAGGAGTAAAAAGATTCATATGATGCATAAATACATTTGATTATTAATAAATACTAGATCAGCAATAATCTTAAGCAATTATGATTATAGATTTGCTTGTTTATATTTCAAAGGATACTTTACTGAATTTTCTTTTGGAAAAATCTTAGAAAAATACTTTGATTTCATTTGTGTATTATGTATAATATGTCTTATAATCTTCCAAAGCACAAATGTAATTTTGTACTCTGATTTTAGAGTCAATCATGTTTAATGTTTTCATACGTACACTTGTAAGAAGCATAGTAATACCAAGGCAGTATCTTAAAATAATGTTAGGTTCTAACAACCAAATGAGACATCTGCTGGTTGAGCAGAGAAAGATTTCATAATACTTTTCTTCTTCCTTTTCATACTTTAGCCACTTTTCTTCTACTTCTAGCAATAGTACTATGAAAATTTTTTTACTCTCACATTCTAGTTTTATTTTTATACAGCACTGCTCCAGTTTAAATCTTTTTATATACGCTGACCTAGAACTACTTTCTCTATCTAAACTGAATATTTTTTAGATAAATTATGCATGATTATACTTAAAACTTGGATTGTAAAATATTCTTAAAATATATGGATAAAAAATTGGGTAACTCAAATTACTGCACAGAATTTAGAAAAAAAGTACAAGTGTTTTATTTTGCATAAGGCTTTTAAAAATGATTAAATTGAGGTTTGAAAATATAATTTATGCATAATGCTAAAAAACTAAAAATAATTATTCACATTAAAAACATTTTACATGTACTTGGCTTTATGAATTGATTTTAATAATGTCACTACGGAAAAGGATATAATTGTAGTCAAGACCACATATTCTGCTTTTTGAAAGCATTTGCCATTTTTAAAACAGGTTGTAGGAAGATAAATAAAATAGGTATATTTGCCTTAGAAAAAAAGATTTATAGGATATGGTTGCATTTGTGAGAGATATCTCTTGATTTTTTTATACTTCATTGAAGTGAATATTAAGGTACTGAACAAAATCCAAATAAATAAAATCAACCCAGCTTTATCTCAGGCTGTACAATACAGAAAAGAAAAACCGGCAAAATCAACTAACTGTGAAATACTTGTTGGTACAACAGAATAAAACAAAACCAAATGTAAAGTTTTGGCCTGAGAATGCAATTGTAACAAACATCTTTTTAGATGTGTCACTAAGCTTGCAAACAAGAAAAGAAATTCCTTAGAAGTCAAGACACAGAAAACTGAAAACAGGATAATTAATGAGAATTTGAGGAGAAACAAAAGTGTTACTGGTCTTTGCACCCTCAAGAGTTGGATTTTTATGCCTAAGGAGATGCAGTTAATGCACCATTGGAAGACGAAAAGTTAGAAATGAGAGTACCACATAGAACCAAAATTCGTGAAAGATATAACCTCAGATTCCCTCTCACCAATATAGGAAGACAACAACTATAATTGGGCTGACACACACACACACACACACACACCCACACACACCCGTGACTAGTGACGCTGCTGCGGTATCCGAGGAGAGCCAAACCACATTAGTCTGAAAGATAAGCACTCAACCTGGAGTGCAGTGAACTCCCCTAAATCAAATTCCATCAAGTTTCAGTGAACAAGAATTCAAAATTAGATTATTATAAAACATAAGAAAATGTCCCATTGTGTGACCAAGAGGCCAAGGAGCCTCAATAGTAGACATCATATAATAGAAACGTGAAATAAACTTTACAAAGTAAGTGTGCTTAAAACAGTTCAAGTCATACAATAAAGAAATGCAAACAAGTATCACAGACTTTGTAGGAAAGAATAATCAATACTATTTTTTCCTAGCAAGATAAAAATCATGCTGGGGGTGGGGCAGGCAGGTGGGCTTAAGGGAAGAGGGTTTATATGACATTTTTATTGATCTTAGGAGAGAAGACATTCCTCAGAGAGACAGGAATGGTTCACAGAAAGACAAATAAGAGAAGAAATATACTGTGACCACATGTGGAGAAAAATAATATTTTCACAACTACTACAGGACCTGGTATGATGATAACATGTAGGACCTTCTCCCTATACCACTCTGTACCTCTGAAGAAGACGGACAATGTTACCGGCATTGCTACAATGACTGACACAAGGCTCATGTTTGAATAGGACAGAAGAACAGCTCAGTGATCAGTTTTGAAACTACTTGTTTGATCTGTAAGATGTTGAATATTCACCCTAGCATTCAGTTATTCTGAAATTATTTTAACCAGCATTCACATAAGTGGAAGAAAAGATGTTATAATGTACCCTTCAAAATTCATTACCCAATGGGAGAAAAATCTGGTGACAGCAAACTTTACCAAAATACACTTGCAAACTACAAAAATAAAAAACCTAATGTAAACTTCTCAAATGTGTACTGATCCAAGAGGTGTAGCTATTGAAATCTGTGGCAAGCTGAAAACATGGATCATACAGTGATTTTAAAAAGTCTTTCTAAAAATCATAGGAATTGCAGTTGTCTGTGTGCTTCTTTAGTAGAAGCTAAACATTCGTTAAGTGATTTGAAGTTCAGAGTCATAACACTTTTATGTACATAGACTGTCTAAATCAGATTATGCATGATAGTCTGTTAGGTATAATATACAATAAAATGTATCCAAATCTCTGTCATTCCTCCATAAAGAAGAAAAAAGATTTGGAATCAAAATTACTTTTTCTTCAAATTAATGAAACAAGTCATATTAAGAGGAAAAGAAAGGAACCGAATGATGTAATGCAAATATTAATTAGCCAGATTTAGTCAGCCCAAAATGTATAATATACTTCAAAATATCATGTGATACACAATCAATATACACAATTTTATCTATGAATGTAAAAATAAGATTTGAAAAGCATTTTCAAAAAGAAAAGGACACTTGCAGAAATGAGGCTTGTCCTAATTTTTCAAATAGGATAATGATATAAATACTAACTGATGGGAAGAAGGAGAATGGAATGAATGGGTGAAAAGTACGAGGCAGGAAAGCAGTAAGATGATATCATCTACATCAAAAGATGTAATTTGGAGGGCAAAGAGAAGCTGATGTCCAGATGGATGGTACAGAAGCAACTGGTCAGGACTCAGGGTAGACTTCTAAGTTTCTAATCTGCACACTGCCTGGTTACAGAAGTTTCTACCTGAGATGGAAAATGAGTGTATGTACTTCATTCTGGAGGAGGAGTGAAGAGTTCCATCACCTCTTTGGGTCCTATCTTTCTGAAAGCCTATTCTTGTCATTCAAAGCCATGTAAAAGTTATGATCACAAAGCTGAGGACATGAAAGGTAGTTTGAGGAAAAAATTATTTAATTCTGTGAAGTCAAAGGAAAATAAAAAAGAGTGTACTCATCTCTATTGTCTATATTTGGCATTTAGTTGTATGATATTTAATATTAGCCCAATCAAATTAAACATAGGTAATAAAGAAATCATTACCAGTTAATCGATTCCACCTACTCTCAGATGACTTGAAAGATCATAAATTAACATGATGAAGGGATTTTTAAAAATTTGTAAGTAGTGCTTAACATGAGGGACTATTTTAGCAGCAATAAAACTGAGCGCCATCAAGAGTATGTTCAACTGTTATAACCAGCCAGTATGTGAGTAGGAAATAAAATAAGTAAATAATGCAGCTGTGAACTCAACCACAAAATCTCTCAGTTAAAGGTTGTTTAGAGTTCACTTAAAAAAGCGAGGCAGGTCCACAGCTACATAGTTTAGGTGAAGTGCTTTGTGTGCTTGCTGTAGAGAAGTTTATATCCATACTGTGTCTTCCCAAGTAGGACAGCCAATATATTTTCAAATGGCCAGTGATTGTCACCACATTATTTTAAAATTGCTGCATCACTGGTTTGATTCATCCTTTACATGAATCCATTTTCTTCGCAAGAGTCAGAGCTGTGTGTATTATACTAAAGTAACAGCTCAGTGCCGCATTTGAGCACTCAAGAGCTTCCTCAGAATTTACAGCCCTGGAGTGCAGGTGTCTTGATTGGTTAAATAACGTAACTATGGAAAACATAGTCAATCTTTACAATAACGATCTCCATAGAAAGCATTTATATCTGCTCAGGAAGAAGGTACCTTTGGTTTGATATAATATTATGATTTCTTTTGTAAGTTATGCATTTTCAAAATGTAACTGCAAACAAATAGGGTTTTCACTATTCACAATTGATTTTACTTAAAACACCTTGTGTCAAGTTACTGCTTCTATTTTCTATCTAGAAAGCACCACAGAACAGCAAATTTTGGCATCACTGGTGAAATAGTTGCCAAAACATTACTTTTTTCAAACATATGTATTTATTTTAGGAGCTGATAAATTGCTGATAATACATTTAAACTATTTTTCTGAAACTTTATGGGATTAATGACTAAATTCACTTCTGAAAGGAAATCTTACCCACCTGTATTTGCCTTTCTTCTCTTGCATCTGCAGGATTACCTTTTTATCTATTGTTTGTAACCATCATTATTTTTCCAGTAACACATGCCATTCATCATTTCACACCAAAAAAAGGCTTGTAACTCAGTATTTGTGAAATAAACAAATCAGTAGACTTTTCTGCCCGACTAAATTTTCTTGCTCACATTTTAGTGACTCAGATTGCTAAAAAATTTTTTTTAAATCCTTACACACTTTGATCCCATAAACCAAAGTGTTTTCCTCCTGCAATTTCTTTGCTTTTCAATTCTTACTCATTTTTGTAGCTAAATTATGATTATCTTTCTTTCCTTCAGCTATTCTTTCTTTTAGAATAATAATTTGTGCATGTTTACATTGTAAATAGGAAGACATGCTATAATGCTGTATAGTGGTAACTTGGTACTTGTCATTAATTGTCTACGGGAGGCAAAACAAGCACCAGAAATGACAAATACTAAACAAATTGCTTTGGCTGGAAAGGGCAGAATGTCATGAGGCAGTTGATACTGACAGGTTTGGGCTTGCACGTCCAGTACCAAACAATGAATACCTGGACAAAATTTTCACATCAAATGGGTCCAGTACCAAATTTAATGAATTTTAAGGTTTCCTAGCTGGGTATGGTGGTGCATGCCTGTAATCCCAGCACTGGGAAGGCTGAGACAGGAGGATCACCATGAGTTCAAGGCCAGCCTGAACTGTACAGTGAGACCCTGTCTTAAGAAAAAAAAAGAGAAAGATTTCTTTAAAATATTTGTTATAAAATGATTTTTATTTTTCATTGAAGTTCTCCTTTCACGGATTTAGACAGTAAAAATTGTTTGCTGTTTCAGAATAATTTGAATGTTTCATTCCTCACTTATGTTAAATTTTGTTCATAAAAGACAGAATTGTGATGTAATGGATGAGGTCTCTAAAGAAAACTATTATTGCATTTAATTAGATCTTTTAAATAGATGTAACACTTCTGATCAAGTGGAACCTTCCTTAGTCATTTCTGTGTTTTTAGTAATGCTACTCCAACAATGAAAAAATTCAGTTGATTTTTTCAAAGAGAAAATAAAATAGTATTATTGTACAAAAGTAATATAGTTCTTACATGCCTGTACAGCTTATTGTAGTTTCAGACATTACTTAGAGAGCTTAAGTAAAGTCACATTAATACAAATCCATACTAGGAAAGAAAAAATTAATAAGCAACTCTGTAACTTGCTTTGTCTCCTCAAGGATGCTTGGGCTTATCTTAATTTTGACAACTTTCTAAATGAGGCTTCAGCATACTTTCTTTTTTCTGTAAAAGGCCCAATAGTAAATATATTGCCCTTTAAAATATGAGTTACAAGATAGCATCTGGCACAACTATGCCATCATAGAAAGAAAGCAACCTTAGATAATCCTGAATGGCTATGCCTAAATTTCAGTAATATTTATGGACACAGAAGTGTAAATTTTGTATACATTTCACATGTACTGAATTATCATTCATCTTTCTAATTTTGTCTAACCATTTTAAAAAGGTCATGTAAAGATCACTGTGTTAGCTCACAGACCATACAAAAACTGTTTGCAGGTTGGATTTGGCTCATGCACTATAGTTTGCTGAATTGTGTTGATGTGAGGATGTTGAGAGTTGGGAATGTGCAGTATTCAATCACTACATTCTTATCTCAAAACTCAGCCTATATTGTTTTGATCTTAAAAATGGCTTTATTGGGCTCCACTTATATGTCAAATTGCTTATTTTAAATAAATATGCAATTTATATTTTTAGGACCCACAACTATTATGAAGAGTGGCGCCATGTAGAATCTATTTTTCCAGCAAAGGATAAACATCGAAGAACTCTGACCCTGGATTACCTAACCTAACATGAACCATATATTTTCCACTCATGTCCCATCAAACCTTCCAAAATGAAAAGGAATATTAGGAAACTGTATGATGGATTGGGGACCTCTTAGATATACATGTTTAGATTTACAGCAATTTTTTTCCTTAAGTGAAAACTGTAAAAGACCTATAATTTATTTGAGCTTGTTTTGACAATATAGCTCATTTTGTTAGGGAAAATGACTAAGTAAATTATACAATGACTGAGAAAAATGAATGTCATTTTTAATTAACAAGTTAACTCGATAATTAAAATAAATAAAATGAAGGTTTGCTACAACTCTTAACTTTCAATGAATATGTTTTAGTAATGTAAATGTATAAACGGCGTCTGACTTGATAATTGCTTCTGATGTGCATACTTTTACAAATATATATAGTTTATGATGACATAATGTGAGAGGGTGATAATGTAAATGCAAATTTCATTTATTAGAAAATGAGTTGACAGATTTTATTTCTATTTTAACGATTTTCAAAACTGACCATGTTACTGTAATTTGCAATATTCATTTCAGTAACTATTTCTTTTACAAATACTTAAAATCCAAAAAAGTAAAAAAGTGATGCAAAAAATAGACTGGGAAGGTGTATATCTCTCAAATAGCCAGATGTTCATAAATGATTTCAAATCATTTTAAGTGAATTTATTTTGTCTCCCACAGTTGATTAAAATTAAGTATCAATTGCAGTTTTCAGATGTAGTATAAGCAATACCTTTAAAAAGTTACCTAAAACAAACTGAAAAGGATTTTTGATGTCATTAGTACATGTTTTAAAAGGTATGTTTTCTCACACCTTGTTTGATAGTCTATGCATTAATCCCTGGCTAATCAGTGAATAAACTTTGTAAACAAAAGATAGAAAAACCCTTAGAAGAAAACTACCAAAAAGTAAGCATTTATTTCTCCTACTAAAATGACTTTGTAAGACTTTAAGAACAATGTCTAAACCTCAAGATTCCATTTGTCACGTTAAGTAACTGATCTTGTATACTGTTTTCTTTCTTCAAGATTGTTAAGAAATATTCTATTTTGTTTAATAAGTTGATTGACTACTGATAAATATTACATGACCTCCATGCTGTCTGAAAAGTGTATTTTCACTTTTTCTAGAATTGTTTTACTTTATCTTCCCTTTTAAAAAAATCAAAATAGACTATATGAGTCCTGATGGCAGATACTTCCCATACACACTAGCCATCAGTGGAGAATCTGGAGAACATCAATTTAACTAACCCCTCTCAAAAAAAAAAAAACAGCTAAGTTTCTTGATTGAAATAGTTGTTTGGGTGGGGGGCATAGGACAGAATAATTCAGGTGCTTAGTGTAATGACAGAATTGCCATTACAGGTACACTGACCAAGATTTTATTAATTGGAAAAATTTTTAAATATCTTAATTTTATTGGTGGAAATACTTTCTGAAAACAGAATATTCAAATAAGTGCCACCAATTTTACTAGTTCCTTGAAAAACTATCTTACCACTTCCAATTTTAATGTAAAAATATACTTTATTCACATTTTAAAATTTTTACTATTTTTAGGGCAAATGGATTATGTCAATTGAATTGTACTCATATCCATGAAATTCTTAACAAAATTCTCCATTAATTCCTTATTTGAACAAATAAAAGTTACAGGAATAATCAGAACACCAAAGCGTATCACTCTAATAACAAAAAGTGATACAGAGAAAAATGAGTTAATGTCTGTGTATACAATCCAAAAGTTGACAAATCTCAATCATTATCCATTGAGTTGTCTTACTTGGCCCTCTTATCCATATTTGTCATTAGTATTATTAATGCAGTCTTCAAAGATGCTCTTAGAGAAAATGTCATATAGCAGGAATATTATGATACAATCATGAGATGATACTATATATTTCATCTTTTATTAAAATGCATTAGCATAAAGCATGATAACTACTAAGTAATTAAATTATAGAGACACCAGTTTTCTTTTAATTAGAAAAGTCAATGAAGACACTTAGATATGTATGAGAAATATTAATCTTTTTATACTTCAATAATTTACATTCAGATGAAAATAATAGTTGATCATATAATCCAGTTCCCCTTTGGATTCTTTTTAAATGATTAGATATTTAATGGAAAACTGTTTATAGAAATTTCTACTTCAGAAATCATTTTTTAACAGCTTAAATTGTCTACATTTAAAAAACATTTTACATTAATATTTGACATGTAGAATGAACATTTTCCTAAAATCACCTTCCTGTAGCAAAAATTTAGCATTTCCTTAACTTATAGGAAGGCAAAGACCATTAAAATAAGGTCAAATAAGTCATGGCCTCCAGACCAACTGGTAAAAGGCAAAACCATAACTATGATGTTCAGATTCAAAGACTGTAATTCACCAAGTTTCTAGCTCTTGATTATTACAAAACAACACACTCATAATGAAATAGATAAATAACCAAGTAGAGTTTTCAGAAGTAACATGACTTAGCAACCACTTCAGTCTTGTAAAAAAAGACCAGTTACCAAACAGTCTGTTGGAAGCTAATATGTTTCCCTATGCAAAATTTCTCCCCTAATTTTAAACACTTCTCAGAAAAGTCCATTATGTCATTTGATTTAAGCTTTGTCATATGAAATCAAGATTCTGACTAATGTTAAATAGTTAATAAATAGTGTAATCAGAAAAATAATAACATTAATAGATATGTTTCAGTACTATTTAGGACTCTTTCAATTGGATTTTTGCTTCCCAGAATGACAATTATGAACTCAGCAGGGGTAAAAAGGTACTTCTAGAGATTCAAATGGATCAAAATACAAACATTCTCAAAAATATTACTTGATTAGCTTATAAAAAGATCTATCAGTGCTAGACAAATAATGTATTCAATAAATATTAATCTCTCATTGCATTTCCCTTCCAATATAAAAAAAGAAAGAAAATAAAGCTCTCTAGGAAGATTTGTATGAGTTACTTTAAGTGTTAACAAGCATAGGAACTTAAAGCAATTTTTAACCTAGTTATTTAAATAAGTTCTCATTTACTGCCTTCAAACTTTAATGAAGCAGTATGTCAACACAGTTGAGTCACCTCTGATTCTTTTTTAGCATCATGTTGTATAATTATCTTGGGTAATATAAAATAAATACATGTATTTACTAGAGAATAACATTTTGGTTTAAATGTACCTTTTTGCTCTAAAACCTTCAATGAACTGCATAAATATTATACAAAAAATTGTAATGTAAGTCTTGTTTTGTTTGTTTTTACTAAAAAAAGCTTGGCTTAGAAACTAGTTTTAAAATTCAAACAATTCATTTGTACAGATGAAACAGCTAGCTTTCTTACTTGGCATGTAAACAGGAAATCACCTAGGAGTTAAACAATGTTTGAAAACAAAAGTCTAATAATTTTACTGACATTTTATTTTAAAATATGTAAGTAAATGCTACATGTCCTAAACCATTAATTTTAAAGAAAAATAATCTGGAAAACTCCCCTGGAAATAAACATGGGTGACCATTGATGAAGAATAAACTTCTATAAAGAGGAAGAAAAAATATTGTTTCTCAATTATCCTTTTTATTTTCTACCATGGATCTTCCCAGGGGCTTTCCTTTACCATATTTTATCAAATAGTAGAGACACATATCAGATTAATGTATTGGGGATTGCTGTTTAAAAGTTGCTCTTTTAAAACGTACCCCTACAAACATGGATTCATGGAGCAAGAGAAGACTTGAGAAATGAATATGATATCTAAATTTTATATAGGAATTTACAGTTCATGGGGAACTTTCACAAATACTAACTTATTTTGCTTTTCACAGAAGTAGGGAAGGGCAAACAGGGTGGGGGTATTATTGGCTTAAATTGCAAAACTTTAAGGCTAATGGGAGAATCATAATTACTGAACTGAAGCAAAATCTGCCCTTCATCTGATCTGCAGGTCATCTCTCAAAGAGATTCAAATGTGTTTCATCAGAAAGAAGATAGCTTATGCAATTCATGTAAACATTCAAAGAAGTTTGGTATCCGAGTCCCACCTTCCTAAACATACATTATATCAGGAATGTTAGGATTAAATGAAATTATTAAAATTCTTCCTTATGGAAATATTACAGTAAACACTCTTCAAGGCAGAGACAATTCATACATCTTTGTTACAAATCTACCATCTGGCAGTGGACATATTCATATTCTTACCAACCCCACGCCTTTGAGCTCATCCTATACATCTTACACCTAAGAAATACTGCTTGATTCTCTGCTGAAGAATCAAATGACTGAAGTATCTAGTAACCATTTAGAAACTCAGTTGCTAATTAAGTGGTTCAGAAAGGAAACAAATGCTATCTGCATTCTCCTAATTTGTACAAGTTATAAAAGAAAATTCATTATTCAATATATGAACTCATCAAAAACTCCGCTGTTTTGTTAAGCCTGCAAACCGTTCCCTGGCTCTTTGTGGGAGTCTCTGGAGGATTTTTTACATGTAGTTCAAATCCTTTTTCTCTTGTTCCAGTTTCTACCAGTCCCCAGGTAGAAGCCATGAAGCTACACAGGGACAGATAACTACGGACATCATCTCCACCACCTTTAATGCCAAGGAGTCTGTTTCCAGAAGTTCCAATATTCCCCTGAGTGTGGAAGGAGGTAGTAGCTTGGCAGAAAGTAGCTGGGTTGACATGGAGACTCCTTAGAAAATGCTGTGCTTCTGTTCCATTCATCAGAGTTGATTTATGGATTAGGCATCGGAGTCCCAGTGCTTGGAATGCATGAGACTTAGTCCAAGAAAATGTTTTTATTTTTATTTCATTTAAAATCAGGGGGGGGATATAATAAAATAGAATGAATAAATAACAATGGGGATCGATATACTATTTATGCAAATGCAATCATAAATCTTTTTGGTACGGGGGATCGAACTCAGGACCTTGCATTTGTGAGGCAGGCGCAGTGCCACTGAGCTAAATCCCCGGCCAATCATAAATCTTTAAAGTTTAGGTTTTAATGTGATATTTTTGATGGAGGAAATGATTTGCAAAGCAAAAGTGACACTAGCTCATAAATGTGGCCCTGTCACTCAGTCATGTACTCTCCTCTGCATGTTTACAGTTTAATTCTTGCACATCTGCACCAACTTCTGACTAGTCTGAACACAGGAACAAACCACACGCAGGGAGATGAACAGAACAGGCAGCATACCTTGCTTTTACATCACCTGCACTCTTACTTGGGCCTCTCTTCTCCTTCCTGAGATTAACTTTTTTTCTCCTCCAGTTGTTGTGGAAAATCTGTCTACTGATGGGAATCGAGATCTGTGTATATAGTATGGTGCGGGGAAATTTGATATAAATTTGAATTATATAACAATTATTGTGTAAAAAAATAAACTTGTGTGAAATTTGAAATAGGCTATGTCTGAGGGGGAAAAAATCTCACAAACAATGCAACATGAAAGATGCAATTCTTTTTTCTTCACCCTGGTAATAATAGATTCTGAAGAGTTTCTTTTTCCCATCATATACAACAAGTAGGTGCGTTTCAATGGACAACTTCTCATGAAATTGACATAAAATGCTTTCCATTGGGATATTCCTATTCATGATTTTGTAAGCCTGCTTCCAATATTCTGCGTGGTAACAAAATATTTTAATTGCAGCTTCCAAAGTATGAGGAAGCTAATCTCAGGAATCAAACATTTCTTTCTAGGCTTAATAAAGATGTTTGCTTTCTCCTAAACAATAATAAAATATTTTAAGGCACATTTTTTGTTAGTTCTTGCTTTTTGTTTGTCAGGCTTCATGTTAATCAATTTGCAAACACTGTGGTTTGTTTTTTAATATTCACCATCTCTTGCAAGATGACACTGTTCTTAATATTTTGCCTTTTTAAAAGATGGAAGGGAAGACTAGTAATCTTAAGAAGGTCATCCTGTAATCAGCAACCATTGAGATACAAAGTCACATTCCAAACCCAGCCTGTCCAAAGCCCTTTTTACTCTGACATCCAGTTCCTCTAGGTGTGGTTCTTAACAACCAAGTGTGTGCCTGGCTTCGGTTATTAAGCTGAAATGCATGCTCCATTATTCTTGTCATTACTTGTGCCTTGAGATAGGGGCTACAAGGACATAAAGAAAAGAGTTTAACCCCTCATTCACACAAAGATACAGTGTAGGATGGTGGGCTTCCTGATAAGATGCTACTAACTAAAGAAAGGACTGCTTTCCTCCTTTGTATTCTGTAAGTGCAAAATTTTAAATAACAATTTCATCCATGGTACTCAGCAGTACTTGTCATACAGGTCATTAGCTGAAACTCTTATCCAGCCAGGAATTTATAAAAATTGACAGACTAGATCTCTAGAGTGAGAACTACAAGGATTTTTTTATTAAACATTTAACTCAAGAATAATGAATATACAATAAGCAGCAAGTAAATGTATTCAGCCTTCCCTAAAGCTATACAATTTTAAAAAACTGAATGGCTACAAAATAGCCAAAGGGCTAGTATTCCCCGAAAGGCCCACTGGTTAGGGTGTTCAGGTAGAGGGACAAGAGATGGGTGAACTGAGGTAGCAGCTCCCAGGCTGGGAGAACTGAGAATTCAGTGGTGTGTGCATAGAGCAGAGCACATTAACTTCTTGGCAAGGCCTGCTGCTGCACATGTAGGTGGTCCTTCGCTGAATATGAATGTGCTGAATGTCATTTAGGAGCAAGAGATGTGCAAGTGAACTGGAGAAAAAGCCCAGAAGGTGCACTGTTTATCTTCCAGGAACATTTATTTTCTCTAAAACATATAACTTCAGTTAATAAAGTGGATTTAGATGTGAATAAAGGAAACTAGTTATTGAAACTGCATCACCATGACTGTGTAAAAATAAATACCAGACCGGTGCATATGACTCCTAGAATAGCAAAAAGGTTAGAGCACAAATAACTGTTTTTAACACATTGCTAAGAAGCATTGGTCTGGTTCTGACTGTAAAACAGGGATCTGCCGGCAGTGAGACCCTGAAGCCTCCAGGAACTGATGCCTGGATAAGTTCTTTGAGGACAGGAAGGTCTTCAGACTGACAAGAAAAAGCAATTTCTTAGGTATCGTTCACTTTAGTCATGCACAATGATAAGACTCTGGTTGTAGCCTCTGGTTTGAAAACAAAACGAAATTTTATAAAAAGAAAATCTTTAGACTTTTCACAACTTACAACCCCACCACAAAACCCCTTGAGCAAAGATAGGGGATCAGCCAAGAGTTCTTCCATGTGAATTTCTCTCCTGACCACTTTGCGCTTGGTTTCTCGTACACTGCTGGAACACTCCGCTGTTCGAATCTATTAGTCGTCTCTGCGGGGCGGGGGACAGAGGCCAGGTCTGTGAGTGGACAGTGTGGAAGCTTGGGAGATGGCCGATTCCATTGAGCTCAGAAGCCCTTCGATTGTTGTACAGATGGGTTTTGTTCTCACTCAGGATCTACTAGGAGATCCAGGCATACTAAGCACTACATTGGCCCTCAAGGATAGAAATACTGAATATATGATATTTATATGCGCGTGGGTGCGTTCCCACATTCAGTTTTATTCTACCTAATTCACTGAATAAGGTAAAGTTTCTCTTCTGTCAGAGAAAACTCCTTCAGATTTGAGATTGTTTCTTATCCTCTACAAATTAGATCTAATACATTCTCCAGAATAATTTAAGGAAGCTGTGAAAAGTTCTTTTGGATTCTTATCCCCTCTCTTGTTGTGTTACTATCATTAACAGTGACAGTCTCTGTTTCTAAAATGATCATCTAAAACCTGAAAAATATCTTTTTAAAATTAATTTTATTGGTACAATTTAAATATACATAATGATCACATTCATCAAAGGGAATCTGTATCTGTACATGTTATATCTTTTTATATTTTTTTGGTACCAGGGATCGAACTCAGGGACCTTGCGTTTGTGAGGCAGGCAGCAAAACCACTGAGCTAAATCCCTGGCACGTTATATCTTCATTCCCCTTTTTCTCTCAATCTCCTTCTCTTCCTTCTACCCCCTTCTTCTCCTTATTTGCAAAAGTTTGGTTTCCATTTTTTTCCTTCTTTTCTAGATGATTTTTTTCTCCCCCCACCCCTTCACAGTTTCCCTTTCCTTTTGGACAGTTTCTTCCTATTTCATATTATCTACTTTACATTTTGGTCCTTATTTACCTTTTCGGATTCTCACACCAGAGAGACAATGCAATATTTACACATATGTGTCTAATTTGTTTCACTTCAGAGTGTAGTCTCAAGTTGCATCCATTTAGCTATAAATGTCTCAAGTTTATCATTCTTTATGGCTGAACAGTATGAATATTGAATATAAAATACATATATAGCTTCAATAAAAGTATATATTTATATATACTTATATATACATACTTTATATACTTTAAATTTTATATATATGTATATATAATATTTTGTTGTCAGTGCTAGGGATTAGACTTAGGGCTCCATGCATGCTAGGAAAGTCTTTTATCACTAAGCTACAACCCCAGACCTAAAATGCATACATTTTTAAGTGTAGGTTTTGATGAGTTTGGGAAAATAAATATTACTATGTAACCTGATCAATTTCTATCAGATTTCTACCACTGTGGCAACCTATCTCTTACCCTTTTGTAATCAGTCACTTCCATCTTCAGCACCAGACTTGTAAGAATCCATTTTCTATTACTAAAGATTAGTTTCACCTGTACAGGAATTTCATAATAAATGGAATCACAAAGTGCACATTTTCTATGCCTCATTCTTCTTACTCAGCATCCTGTTTTTGAACTATACTCATCCATATCATTATATGTATCAATAGCTTCTTCTAGTTTTGTGGCTGAGTAAAACATATTTCATGAATAGATAACAAGTTGTCTATGCTTCCCTTGTTGATAGATATTTGGATTGTTTCTAATTTGAACTTCTGACAAAAACAGTGTTGCTGAAGTTTGTCTGATAAGTTTTTGTATAGAAATTTTTACAGATTTCATTTCTGCTAGGAAATCATCCTGGAGTGAATTTGCTAAATGATTTGGTACATGCATGTTTAGGTTTATGAGAAAATTACAAGGTATCTTTTAAAATAGTGATACGATTTTATATTCCCACTAGAAGCATGTGATAGTTTCACTTACTGTATATCTTCATCAACATTTGGTATTCCCAGTCTTTTTAAAATTAGCGTTATAATGTATGTATAGCATCATATCACTATAGTTTTAATTTCATTTCCCTGATAAGTTAATGATGATGACCAGTTTTCATACAGTTATTGGTCTATTATACATTATTTTTTGAAATGCCTAATGCAAGTGTTCTGCCAATTTTAAATTGAACTGCTTCTCTTACTGAGTTATATGATTTATGTACTCTAAGCATTATTATACCTTTTGAAATATTTTTGCAATAGTGGGGATTGAATCCAGGGATTCCTGTGGGATAAGCATGTGCTCTAACACTCAGCCACACCCCCCTAGCAGTTAAGCCTTTTGACAAATACTTGTAGTTTAAATAATTTCTTGCCATCTAGGGATGGCCATTTCATTTCTGAATGAGGATTTTAGAAGAAGAGAAGACTGTAGTTTTAATGAAGTCTGACTTTTATGAGTGATGCATTGGTTTGCTAAGAAATATTTGTCTTTTCCAAAATTATATGTATTTTCTTTTATATTTTCAAGTAGAATTTTACAGTTTTGTCATCTCATATTTTGATCTATAATTAATTATATTCTTGTGGATAATGTGAGGTATACATTTTTCCCTAAGGATATCCACTTCTTGCAGCAGTTTATTCATAAGACTATCTTCTCTCTAATATTTTGGACTGGTTACTATAAAAGCCTCAATTCATCATATCATGGATGTCTGCATGGAGGTCTTTTTCTGTATACTGTCCACTGATCCATCATTTGTTCTTTAGCCAAAACTTAAAGCATTTTGATGATTGTAGCTTATAGTAAGGATTGAAGTCTAGTACAACTTTGTTCATTTTTTTTCTCTTTGCACAGGTGTAAATATAGTTGACCTTATTTTTCCATTTAAATTTTAGAACAAGAACTTCACTTTCCATAAAAACAAGTAAACAAAAACAGGATCAGAGTTTAATTAGGATTGCACTTAATCTGTGTATCAATTTGTAAAAATTAAATATCAAAATACTATTGATTCTTCCAATCCTGAACATTAATATTTCACCATTTTTTAGGCCTTATTTCATTTCCCTTAGCAATGTTTCATATTTTTCAATGACGATCTTATACATATCTTATTAAACATGATTATAATCATTATTATGATTACATTGAAAGTAGTCTTTTTACATTTAAATTTCCAATATTTGTTTCTAGTGACCCCACAGTCAGCCCGCTGCATTTGTAAATTACATATCTGTGGATTTAGACAATCAAAGATCAAAAATATTGAGAATAAAGCTATCTGTACTGACCTGTACACACTTTTTTTCCCTTGTTATTCCCTAAACAACACACTATGACAATTATTTAACAGCATTTACATTGTACTAAGTATAAATAATCTAAGTATATTTACAGTATATAGGAAGATATGTCAAGCTTTTGTGCAAACTCTATGCCATTTTATATAAGAGATTTGAGCATTTGCAGATTTTGGTCCTGGTCTTGAAACTTGTTTTCCATAGATAACTGAGGGGCAACTGTATATAGAAATATGGATAATCTTTGCAAACTGATTTTTATACTATGTCATTGCAAAATTATCTTATTGATTTAAGCAGATTTTCCCAAAGACTTGTGCCTAGTGAGAATGAATATTTTTGCCTTGTTCTAAATCTTAGAAGGAATAGCACTTTGCTCACTGAAGACTGTGTGGACCTGAAACATGGCATTGTTTCTAATTTTGGGTATAGTTATCCATACATGGACATTCTTTTAATTTGTTTAATAATATAGTTTATATTTTGTAAAACTTTGATGATTTTCTATCTTTAAACACTATTAATAATTGATAGATGAGCATTAAAATATTCAACTAAAGTTATGAAGTATATTTCTCCTGTAATTTTTTTCCTAACATGGATTTTCAAAACTATGATTAGGTGTACACATATTGAGAAACATTATATTTTCCTTATAAGCTTCTTTTGTAGTATTGCCAAGAAGATTTTTTTTAACTCCTATTCAATGTCGTGAGGTCTACTCTTTTTGATAACCTAGCCACGCCAGCTTATGGCTCCTTGTTTGCATGTTATGAACTCCCACCTTCCTTTGCCTTCCTATGTCTTTGTGTCTTCCTATTTAAGTATGTGTCTGGTAGACAGCAGCATGTACCTTTTTAGATAGCTTACATCTGTCTGTGTTTGTAGGAGGGAGGGTGGTGAGATTGGACCCAGGGATGCAGTAGTCCTGAGCTATATCGCCAGCCCTTTTTGCTTTATATTTTGAGACAAGGCCTCACGAAGTTGCCTGGACTATGTTGGAACTTGAAATCCTCCAAACTTAGACTGAGTTTGACTCAGTAACTGGGCTTACAGGTGTGGAACCACCAAAATCAATTTAGCTTGCTTATAAAAAAAAAATCCAGTGGTACTATATCTGACGGCTAAATGGAATGTTAGGTTCATTTACACTTCATGTTAAGTATTGATATAAACGAGCAAAAGCTGACCATCTTCTTCTTATTGTTTACTTTGTCTCTTCAGTGTATTGTTCTATTGACCTATTGTTTTTATCCTAGACTATTTTAATTAATTCAAATATATTTGAGTTTTTTGATGGTATTTTTAAAAACTGTTCAGAGGTTTTGGTGTGGCTTAAAGTATGCAACTTTAACTTATCAATTCTATTTCAAGTCAACATGGTATCATTTAATATATCACTCTTCACACTTCATGCTTCTCTGAGGTCCCCCTTCACTTCACACTTCCCACTTCACAAATATTAAAAATTTACAGCACTGTAATTCAAATTAATGTCTTCACTTGTGCTACTGTTGTAAGGTTTTAGTTCTAAATACATTTAAAAATCCTAATGTACAATTTTTCCTCTAAATGATGGACTGCTTGCCTGACCTTTTCTTATAGGGCCAGATATTGAATAACTTGGTCACCTTGACTACAGCTCACCTCAGCAGGTGTGGCACAAAACAGCCATAGACTAGACTGAACCTCGGAGAAGGCTTTTTCCAGCTAACCTTTACCTACACAAACAACTGGACAACTGGTTGGCCTCAGGCTGTTATTTGTGGAACATCGTTCACGTAGGTGTTTATTGGGGACATTATGACAAAAAAACCTCAAATATTTGTTTTTATTTTTACCCACTTCCTTACAGCATCTTGTCTCATTCATTTCTTTTTATAAATCCTGGTTTCCATAGAAGACCTTTTCCTTCACTATACAGTTATCATTTTGCATATTATGTCTTTGTGGTGCAATTCTGTGAACTCCCAATACTTTTACTTTGCATTTTTCAAGGGAATATACTTATTTGATTCTAATTCTTCAAAATATATATCCACTGGATATAAAATTATGAATTGACAGTTCTTTCAGGAGACATACCCTACCCAAGGACCTCAGAAGGCAGGCGGCCCCTGATGCCACCCAGAACTGCCCAGGGATCTGGATCCACTCAGCAGAGGCACCTGCGGCCAGAAAGGTCATTGTTATGAGCTCAAGAATATAGAGCAGAAAAGAGCAGCAGAAAGAGGGCCTCTCCGAGGCTTGTTGTTGAAAATTTAAGCCCACTAGGAGGGCAAAGAGAGTCTCTGTAACAAAAACACAGTAGACTAGAGTGGTTGGTGAGTTGGTGAGATCAGCACCTCCTACAGCATCCTGAACTCACTTCAAGGGAAGGGTGGTTCAAACTTGCAACAGAACCGTGCAGAGCTCAAACCTTCAGAAGGTCAGGGAGTACAATGCTGGCCTCATAGCCTGAAACCAGCTGGAATATAAGTGGAATATGGCTAGCTCACTGCGATTAATCAACATGGATCTGCACACTGCTGCCTACATTGTATAGTGGTGACAGCACAGACATGCCCCGAAGGGGCCCCTATTTTTTTCTTTTCCTTTTCATTCTCCATTTCCTTTCTTCTTCTCCTTCTCCTCCTTCTCCACCTCCTCCTCCTCCTTCTTCATTTGTCCCCTTTCTTCCTGTTTCTCTCCTATTTTGAGTTTTTTTCTTTTCTTGATAGTCCATATTTTTATAGGAGAGTGAACAGTTTCTAGTTTTCCTGTTGCTGTTAATTTGTTCTTTTTTTGTTACTTCCTTCTCTCTTTTCCTCCTCTCCACCAGTTTCTCAAAGTTGCATGATCTTCCTGTGTCCTCTAGCCCCATTTCTAACCTTTCCCTCTCCTATCTATCTACCTCCCCAACTACTTAGATATTTTCCTACTTGAGGGTAAATTCATTATATTGAAGGGCTTATTTGATGCAAACATACCTCCAATTGGTCCTTGATTTTGATATATAAACACAAGTCTAGTTTATGCAGTTAAAGGTGACAGATTAATAGTTACTACAGTTTGTCATATTCTAATCTTTATTTGATGCTATTGGTGATTCTGATTGTATTATTCTGGCCAAGGTGATGTGATGGTCCTAATCAGGTATCCTTCCTGGTACGCTAAAACTGAGATTGTCTAAGGGTCATTACAAACTCAAAACCCAAAGACCAGCTATACCTGGAAGAAACCTCTGAAAAGTAATCATTCACTAAGGGTGCTAAATACTTGCAATGAAGATACTCACAATACACAATATAGAATTATCAACCCAGGAATTAAACCAAAAACAGTTACAACAAAAAATAAAAATGAGAAGACACCTAAATAAGACACAAGCCCAGAATTCCAATCACCAAAGACAAATTCAGGGAGCAACAAGATGAAACAATCCTAAACTCAAGCACATGGAAACCCTGAACTGATAACTCAGGAAGTAACAAAACAGATAAACCAGGCTCTAGAAAAAATCAAAATAGAAATAATTTCACAGATAACTACAGAGATAGTGACCAGAATGAAAGACATGCTTAGTTACTCTAGAACAGAAACAAATAAAAACATAGAGGACCTCAGGAACATGATGAAAGCCATTTGGACCCAGCATAGGAAAGAAATGGAATCCATGAAAGAGATTCAAACAGGTATCCAGGAGATTAAAAACTCTATTGAAAGTATATGCAGCAGAATGAGCCAATGTGAGGACAGAATATCAGATATAGAAGACAGGATTGCAGTTAGTGATCACGAAAAGAGAGATTTCTTAAAAATAGTAAGGGACCATGAGAAATCAACCCAGCAACTGCTGGATGATGCAAAGAAAAATAATAATAGACTGATAAGAGTCAATGAAAAACCAGAAGATAGTGCAAATGACATAAAAAAACTTCACAGAAGTAATGGCAGAAAACTTTCCAAGCAGGGGAAAAGAATTTGACATACAGATAAATGAGGCATGACTCCAGCTAGTCATGATTAAAAAAAATACTACACCTAGACATATAATAGTCAAGATTCCAGAAACCCAACAGAAGGACACAATGTTAAAAGCAGTTAGAGAAAAGAAACAAATCACATACAAAGGAAAGCCCATCAGAATCACAGCACACTTTTCAACACAAACCCTCAAGTCAAGAACAGTCTGGAATGAAATATTTCATGCTCTAAAAGAAAACAACCTCCCATCCAGATTGATGTATCCTACAAAACTATCTTGCAAAATCAATGAAGAAATAAGATACTTTCACAACAAAGAATCACTGAGGAACTTCATGAATACCATACCAGCACCTAAACACACTTTTTGAAAAATTAGAAAAAGAAAATCAGGATCACAACTCCTAGAAACCCAACAGAATGAAGCCATCAGGCAAAGTAAGAAATTAAATGGAAAGGAGGAAATAAAAAATAAAATGAAAAATAGTCAACAAAAGGAAAATATTATAACAAGGAAAAATCAGTGCGTATTAGTTATAACCACTTATGTTAATGGTCTCAATTCACCAATTTAAAGAAACAGCCTGGCAGAATGGATCAAGAAGCAAGATCCAACAATATACTGTACACAAGAAACACACTTAATTCAAAAAGAAATTGATAGACTGAAAGCCAAAGGATGGAAAACAATACTCCATGTGACAGGAGCCTGGAAAAATACAGGGGTAGCTATCCTAATTTCAGACAAAGTACATTTTAAACTGAAATTAATCAATAGAGACAAGGTCACTACATCCTTGTAAAGGGAACAATCGATAGATACATATACACCAAATACTAGCACACCCAACTATATAAAATAAATATTAATAGACACAAAAAACATATTAGCTCTATACAATAGTAGTGTGGGACCTCAATACCCCACTCTCACAAACAGATCAAATACAAAATACTAGAAGTGAACCAAACTTTTGAACAAATGGACTTAATAGATGTCTACAGAGTGTTTTCACCCCACAAAATCAGAATACACATTCTTCTCAGCTGCGCATGGGTCATTCTCCAAAATAGAGAACATGCTAGTTCATAGAATATGTGTAAGTAAATGCAAAGGAAATGAAGTTATCCCCTGTATATTGTCAGATCTAGTGAGAAGGAAAACAAGAAATGGAAAAATTCCTAGAAACATACAAATTATCAAAGTTGAACCAAGAAGACATAAAAATGCTAAACAACCCAATATCAATCAATGAAATTGAAAAAAGTAATTAAACATTTACCAATAAAGAAAAGCCCAGGGCCAGGGATTTAGCTCAGTGGTATCGCCGCCTGCTGAGCAAGCGCAAGGACCCGAGTTCGATCCCCGGTACCAAAAAATAAATAAAATAAAAAAATAAAAAACCGACAGAAAATTGGAATAGATGGTCTTTATTTCAACCTGATATAAGCCATCTATGA
The DNA here is from genome assembly GCF_000247695.1 of Heterocephalus glaber. The sequence continues at coordinate 21,649,615 of NW_004624731.1, read as the reverse complement.
AAAACCAACAGCCAACATCATATTAAATGGTCAAAAACTGAAATCTTTCATGCTAAAATCAGGAACAAGAAAAGTTTGTCCACTATCACTATCCCTGTTCCTGTTCAATATAATCTGGAAACATTAGCCACAGAAGTTAGACAAGAGAAATAAAAAAATAAAGATAGGATAAGAAAAAGTTAAATTCATTATTTGCATAAGACATGATACTTTGTATGTATAGAAGGCCTCAAAAACTCCACCAAAAGACTTCTAAACTTAATAACCAAATTCATAAAGATAGCTGGATACAAGGTCAACACTCAAAAATCAATAGCCTTCTTGTACATGAATAACAAATTCACTGAGAGAGAAATGAGAGAAATAATCCCTTTCAAAATAGCATCCAAAAATTGAAATACCTAGGAATCAATCTAATGAAGGAAATAAAAGACCTCTACTCTGAAAACTATAGCACTCTGAAAAAAGAGATCAATTGAACAGGATATGAGAAAATGGAAAGACTCTGTTGTTCCTTAGTAGGAAGAACCAATACAGTGAAAATGGCCAAACTTCCAAAACTGCTATAAGGATTTAATGTAATGGTAATTGAAATCCCAATAGCATATTTTACAGAACTAGAGAAAACAATCCAAAAATTCATTTGGAAGCAGAAGAGATCTAGAATAGCAAAAGCAGTTCTAGGGAACAAAGATAAGATAGAGAGTAATGCAATCCCCAACTTGAAACTATACTACAAAGCCACTGTGATAACAACAGAATGGCAATGGCAAAGAAACAAACGTGAGGATCAGTGGAACAGATTAGAAGGTGCAGAAACAACTCCAGAATTTCTAAGCCACCACGTCTTTGATAAAGGAGCCAAACACCCTCACTGGAGGAAAGATAGCCTCTTTAATAAATGGTGCTGGAAAAACTGGGTTTCAACTTAGCGAAGATTGAAACTAGACTCATATCTTTCACCATGTACTAAACTAAAATCAAAATGGATCAAAGATATAAATATTAAATAGAAACATTAAACCTGCTGGAAGATAGGTTAGGTACAACCTTTGAAGACATTGGTGTAAGAAAAGATTTTATGAACAAAACCTCAGGTGCCCGAGAACTATCACAAAGAATCAACAACTGGGGTCTCATCTTATTAAAAAGCTTCTAAAGCTTCTACACAACAAGAAAATCCACCAATAGAGTGAAGAGACAACCTACAATGCAGGAAAAAGTTTTTGCTAGCTGTTCTTCAGACAAAGAATGACTATCTAAAATATACAAAGAACTTAAAAAAAAGACCTCCCAAATTTAAAGTCCAAAAATGGGCATCTGAAATGAATTGATATTTCTCAGAAGTAAAAACAGCAAATAAAGATACAAAAAAAGTTCAACATCACTGGTCATTCGAGAGATGCAGGTGAAAACAACATTAAGATTCGGTCTCACTGCAGAAAGGATGGCTGCTATCAAGAAATCAACCAATAATAAATGCTGGCGGGGTGTGGGGGAAAGGGAAACCTTTTCCACTATTGGTAGGAGTGTAGACTGATGCAACCACTGTGGAAATCACTGTGAAGATTCCTCAAAAAATTAGGATTAGAGGTCCCATTTGACCCAGCTATTCCCCTTTTGATGTATTCCCAAAACAATTAAAAGCATCATATCACAGCGATATATGTGCCCCCATGTTTACAGAGTTACAGTTTGTAATAGCTAAAACTTGGAAACAGCACAAATGTCCATCAACTGGTGATTGGATAAAGAAGGTTTTTTTATAAAATAGAGTACTACTCAGCCATAAAGAAAGACAAACTAGAGACATTTATAGCTAAATGGATGCACATTGGGGCCATACCCTTAAGTGAAATAAATAGGACACATATGTGTAAATACCGAATAGTTTCTCTGGTGTGAAAAACTGAAAATGTAAATAAGGACCAAAATGTATAATAGATATGGTGAAATAGGAAGAAAAGTTTCAAATGGGAAGCGGAACTAGGGAGCTAGGGAGGGGATCGGTGAAAATGAAAGAAGGGAAAGAAAAAAATGGAAACAAAGCTTATGCATATAGGGAGGGGTGGAGGGGTTGAAGAGAGGGCAGGGGAATGGGAAACAAATAAGAACCAAGGTATATCATGTACAGGTACAAATTCCCAATGATGAATGTGATCATAATGAATACCTAAAATGTACCAATAAACTCAATAAATATTAAAAAATATACACAAAAAGCTATATTTCAGAATAAAATACTATGTTAACCCACATCAAAGACACAGAGTCCTGAAAATGTATAATGATTTGGTGAAGGCAGCAGAGTCTAATGTGAATTGAGTCTGGTATAATTGGTAGAATTGAGGGAGAAATATTACTACACAGTTTCATTGGGATGTGGATGAATGGCTTGAACACATCCAAAAATGCAACATGTGCATATCATCCCATAGACCATGCAAGAATCAACATTTCTCACTTAAGAGTAAAACAGAGCTAGGAAAATAAAACCCAGGGACTTGGAAAACAGCCTGAAAGGGAAAAAGGCTGAAAGTCCAAAGATTAGATAAAAGGTTATAATACATTCCTGAAGACAATATAATGCTTAAAAATGTCAATTGGAATAAAAATACAATTTCAACCTATTATGCAAATATGAACTGGCAAAGTTTTTGAATGAGAGTAATTGTTGTTCTAATTTTAATCGAACTTAGCAGATGCATCCATAGTTGTCAAATAATTTCCTGATTGAAAAAATTTCATCATTTGAAAACCAAAATGTATGGTTATTCTATGATTTGTTATTTGTGCAATAAAAATTTATAAAATAAATATCACTTACCTTTTGGAAAAGGCATCACTTCTTTAATGTCTTTTACTTTAAAAAAATCTATAAATAGCTCCCCGATCAAACTCCTCTATACTTTATAGTCTAAGTATATATATATAACTGTGTACATGTATTGTCAGAAAGTAAAAGAATTCTACTTTTACTTCCTTGGCTATATAGGGAACACTGATAGGTATTTTTTTGTCCTTATTTTACTTGACCTATGATCTAGCACAAATCTATGTTTATATTGGTACAAGATAGCTTCTACATTTTAGTTAACCAGCTAATTAAAAAATTAAACAGGAAAATTCTCTAGTTTTCACATTATTCATTTTTGTTTAACTTGTTAATAATTCTTAATTCCTTGACACAATAAACATTTGAACAGAAACGTATTAACCGAAGTAGTTTGTTAAAGAAAAGAAATATAGAAAAAAATCATTATTGGGACCATAATTGGAATACTTAGAAGATTAGTTAACATCTTGATTGCTAAATACTTAGGAATATCAATTAGAACAATCTGAATGACAGATAATTTAAAACTTTGGAACTCAATCCTGCATTGTATTTCAAATAGCCTGGTGCTGGTGTTGAAAAAAGAGTAAAAGTACATCTTCATTAATTTCTGGTAGTGTCAGTAGAATCTACTCATAAATTGGCATCTGGTTTCCTATATAACCAAGCTTCTGGAGACTTTTTGTCTCCGTTGAGTAGCTGGCATAAGATTTCAATATTGAGGCACCACTGGGGGTCTTTGCCAATGGACACCTTAATCAACAAGTAGTACTGGTGCAGCTGGTCAGTGAAATCTCCCAGGTTGGTCTCCCAATTGGCTCTACCTTTTGACGCTGTAAATTTGGTCCAATTAGCTCTTCAGAAGACAAAATAATCATGGCTTATAGCTCTACTGGCTTCTAAGAAGTTGTGCTTCCCTGGTCCAGGAGGCTGGCCTGCTAGTGTGACAAAGGTGAGGATATTTGGGAAAGTGTTTCTATTCAGCTGGTGGCAATTTAAAGAAAGGAATTTGTTGAAGCACCAAGTTGTAATACATATAAATTCTCTTAGATAGCCATAAAAATTTACCACAAACTAGGTGGTCTTTAAAAACAAATTTATTCTCCAACAGTTCCAGAGGCCAGAAGTCTGAAGCCAAGGTCTTGGCAGGGTCCAGTTTCCTATAGAGGCTCCACAGAAGATGTTCCCTGTCTTTCCAGCTTCTGGGAGCCTGAGGGCTTCTTTGGTCTCATATCTGCATCACTGAGAACAAACAAGGCCTCTTTCTCTTCACTCTCAGGCCTCCCCTGCCAGCCTCTTACAAGTGATTTATTTGATGCCCACCTCGATAATCCAGGATAAGCTCCTTCACTCAAAATCCTTTACTGTCTCATTTTTCTTTTTGCCATATAATGTAATATTCATAGATTCGCGGGACTAGGACATAAATGTATCTTTTTGAGGATGATCAGTCCATTACAAAAATCTATTACTCATTTTGGACTTGAAGAACTATTTCACCATCACCATGATCATTTCTTTTCCTATTTTTAAAAATAATTTTCAGCAAGTTTTCTTTCATTCAAGCAGTGATTCTTTTGTCCAGCTATCTATCTTGGTAATCATTCCAGATTTGCTGAGGACTTTTTGTTCTGGATCAAGTTACATGCCAGGATATAATACAGAATGATATTTATGAAAGAATAAACCTACATGTTTTTAAATATTTAAGAATTTTTAAAGTGAATACAGGACCCTTCTAAAAATGTCATAAAGTGAAATTTATGCTGCAATTGAATTATCAGCTATACTAAAACATATATAGTAAACTACAAATATTTACATCTCTATTTATAAACATATAAATATATATGTAGATAAGTATTTGGAATTTCATATTTATCAATGGGTTAATTCTAATGAATCAATATGCCACGTCATTCTTCAGAATTTGTAAACATTCCCCCCAGAGGAAAAAATGACAAGTGCTCTCTGGGTTCCTATAATAGTTCACTAAACTTACTTAACCAATAGAAAACTGCTATAATTGTACCATGAAAATTACCAACTATAATATGCAAATATATAATATTTTCTAGTATTAAACTTAATATTCTGTAACACTAGCTTGCATTTTGATATTTCACAGATATCTTTGCTTACTTTCTTCTTTTTGCCCAGCAAGAAAATATTCTCATACCCACTCTGATGCCTCAGTAAACACAATCCCCCTCTTGCACCCCTGTACCCTCATGCACATTACACACACGATAAGAAAGATAGAACAAGAATGAGGTGTTTTCTTTTCTTGAGCTTTTGTGGAAGCTAAAGCATAGATGCTATTTTTATTTCAACACTGTACATTCTGGCGAACAATGCAGTCAAGTTTTTAACTTGGGTAACTAAATTGAGTGAAAGCAGGATTATGAATTTGGCAAAATAGTGTAAAAATTAAAAAGTTAAAATTTCTTCATTAAATTAGATCTCAGGAAGTAAAAACAAATTGTCTTCAAAGATCTGTTTTGAGGATAAAGAATATATGTATCCTTGTATATTTTCTATTCCTTGCCTCTCTTCTGTTAGTTTCAAAGAGAATTGAATTTGAAGAAAAATCATGAGGAATATTAATCCTGATATATTTTAGTGGAGGAAATAATTATTCAAATTCGTTCCAGACACCAGACGTTATGGAAAAATATATATTATTTATTATATATCTATATATTATATGATATAGATATATAATCTTTCCATAGATTATATTTTATTTGGGATTCAGTCATTTCCTTGTCTCTTTCTCAAAACAATATTTCTTTTTTTTTTTCTCAGTACCGGGGATCGAACTTGGGACCTTGCACTTGCGAGGCAGGCTCTGAAACCACTGAGCTAAATCCCTGGCCCAATATTTCATTTTATGTGGACATCTTGAAACAATAAGGCTAACCTGAAGATTGAAAAGTGCATGCTGGAAACGAATGCATGGAGCCATTTCCTCTTCCTCTATGAGGCAACTCGTGACAGGCTTATTATTTTTCATAGTTATCAAAGTCTATGGGCTGCACCCCATGGGTGTGGAATGGGTGGATGGGGCTTTGTGTTTCTTCGGACCACAGCTTGTATTCTGGATCAAAATAGAATTGAAATTACGTAATAGACAGCAAATGAAAATCTTGCGAAAGCAGCATGGACCTAAGCCTTCTACCAAAAGTTAGAAAACAGTGTCGTCACAGAAAATCAGAGCACGTATAAGGACAGAAAAGTGGAAGAAAAGGATGTAGTTAAATTTATGGAGTTTTCAATGATGAATGTCATTATATTGTACACCTAAAATGTACCAATAAAAGGATATACAAAAAATGTATGGAGTTTTATTTTTAATTTTGGAGAATTAATGAATGAAATTAAATTAAGGTTCTCCATTTGTATTCATATGTGAAAAATAATCACCTTTGGAAGTTTTTATTGTTCTGGAAAATAATATATAAGATTGAAAGTAGTGGATCAAAGATCTAAATATTAAAACAGAAACACTGAATCTGCTGAAAAAGAGAATAGTTAGAACTCTTAAAAACATAAGAGTAAGCGAAGACTATAAACAAAACCCCAATCGCACAGGAAATATCACAAAGGATCAACAACTAGGATCTCATCTTATTGAAAATCTTTTGCACAGCAAAGGAAATCACCAAACAGAGTGAAGAGACAACCAGCAGAGTGGCAAAGAATTTTTGCCAGGTGTTCCTCAAGCAAAAGATTGATATCTAGCATATATAAAGAACGGAAAAAAAATCAAGCCCCCCAAATTTAAAAGCCTAATCTAAAAATGGGCATCTGAAATGAATAGATAGTTCTCAGATAAAGAAGTAGAAATAGCAAATAAATATATGAAAAATGTTCAACATCACTGGTCATTCAAGAGATGCAAATTAAAACAGTCCTGAGGTTCCATCTCACTCCAGAAAGAATGACTGCTATCAAGAAATCAACCAAAAACAAATGCTGAGAGGGCTGTGGGGAAAAAGGAACACTTTTCCACTGCTGGTGGGAGTGTGGAACTACTCGTGGAAATCTGTACAAAGATTCCTCAAAAAACTAGGACTAGAGGTTCCATATGACCCATTTGGTATTTTCCTGAAAGAATTAATCACAGTGGTATATGCACACCCATGTTCATAGCAGTACAGTTTGTAATAGCTACATTTTGGAAACAGCCCAAATGCCCATCAATGATTAATGGATAAAGATGTGTTTTTTTATATAATGAAATACCACTCAGCCCTAAAGAAGGATAAACTTGAGATTATGTATAGGTCAGTGGATGGACCTAGAGACTATACTATTAAGTGAAATAAATTGGACACACATGTGTAAATATCACATCATTTCTCTGGTGGGAGAAATTGTAAGTGTAAATAAGAACCAAAATGTATAATGAATATTATGAAATAGGAAGAAAATGTTCAAATGAGAAGGGACACAAGGAACTTGGGAGGGGTAAAAGAAGGAAGGGAAAGGAACAAAAGGGAAAAGAAAAATAAAATGGAAACATTTTTTATATAAGAATGAGAAGAGGGGTAGAAGGGAAAGGAGGGCAAATATATAGCAAAATATATTATGTACAGGTACAAATTCCATATGATGAATGTGATCATTATGTATACCTAAATTGTACAAATAAACTCAGTTAATGAAAAAAATAGAATTGAAAGTAAACCAGTCCATTTAAACTACCTTCTTTAGTAAGAGATTGGCAGTTAGATTATCATGTAAATAGTACTGTTCTAGGAACTTTTAGATTTATGTTAATAGTTTACTTTAAAAATCAAAATAGAAAAGCCTTACACTGAAATCAATCTTTAAAAAAACTGCTGTGAAACCAAGTGGCAGTAAGATCCAGAAGAGGAGACATCTTTCATGTTCTTTGTTTAGGCAATTATATTTTACCTACCTAATAATACATTTCAAGTAAGCAAAATACCTCAAGGCAAATTCATATATAGCAAGTTTTCTCACAAGTAAGTGCTAACACTTAGAATTCACATAATTAATGAAGATATATTCAGTATTGAATATTTTAATCAGTTTTTATACTTACTTTTCAGATAATACACAATGACCAGTTTCTTTCACTTGCATACACATTCCAACTTTCCCAGGACAAAATAACAATGAAAAAGAATATTTTGTTTTACTATTGGCCTATACCTTGGCTCAAAAAATAACAGTATATAGATCATCATTTTAGTATATAGGTTATCAAAACAATATAAATTCATATGTAAGATAGAGGAAACATTTAAAAGATAATGACATCAAAAGTATCAGTACTTCATATTATATGCCACATACAATATTATGGCTTTTCCTTGGAATGTTGTGAAGATACACCAAGCCACAGCCAAAATGGAGAATCACTGTACATGAAGAGGTAGTAAATAAATAAATATGGAAACAAAACAAAACACTCCCACTGCTATTAAGAATTCCAGGGCTCTATGCACTCTCTCTAATAAAATCCAAGTTAAAAACAGAAAACACCAGAACAGGAGTCTGTTCACATTTGCAATCTGATCTCAATAATTCTAGCTACCACTTTGTCAGTTTATTACTGATGTACTCAAAATAACCAACCTCATCCCTCATTTCATTTGAATTCAAATAAACTTCTGTGTAATTTTGTAGGCACAGGTGTTATTATAGCTACTAAGATAGACTTGCCTTGAAAATACACTAATGGAGGTTCTAATTGTTTTAAGCTGCTCATTGTATATTCTATGGATTGAGAAAATTATTTCACTTTTATGTTGACATAGGCCTATGATTTCTTGGCCAAAATTTAAAACATATGCAAAATGAAAGTATTTAGAATCCTACCTGTAACAAGAAAGCTGCATCTCCCAGCTCCAGCTTCATTTATGATGCTACAATTATAAACCCCGTAGTTCTCATTGGAAAGATTCTTCACTGGGTACTCCGTGTACTCCTGAGAGTCAAACTGACCCGTTCGGAGTAACTTATTGCCCAAGCGCCACTCATAGGTCAGCACCCGTATCGGATAGGCTCTCAGGACCCTGCAGCTCATGGTGACACTCCGGTCCTGCCCTTGACGAATTTCCAAGAATGCTGGTTCCACAGCAGGAGGATCTGTAGAAAAGATGTATTAAAATAGATGAGACCTGAACCTTATAATAAGCTACTCTTATTGGCTGTTTTTATTATAAGAAGCTATTTTTAAGAACAGATGCCATAGAAAGGCAGTATAAAAGGTGGGTATAGAAGATATTCAGGCCCAGGAATTTCAGTTTGATCTGGGAAATTAGATTTTCTGAATATGGGCAGGGAATGAACCTCATTGCTTTACAATTGCTTTCCCAAACCATTTGCAGGCTAAAAAGCAGAGTTGATTTTTATTTTTCTTTCTACTGCTCTCCAAATAAAATTGTCATGACTGTTTATACTATCAGTCTTCAAATGACACTCTGCATGTGAAATGCAGAATAAAACCAGGGCTTCACACTGGCATGAGATTTGAAATAGATAATACTGTTGGTTCAAGTCAGTGAATTTTAATTATTCCCCTGTGAAGCTCAGTCCACGGGCTTCTGGCGACTCATTAATTAATAAAATAGGTAACACAAGCTTATAAGTGTATTTTCTGAATTATTTGGAATAATCTAATCTGGCTGCAAGTCATAATATTCATGTACAAACTTTAAGCAAACTTTGCAAATTATACCATAGGTGGAGGTAGTTCCAACACTCTGCAATGGCTCATTTATCTAGCATAATTGTGAATTTTTTTATATAATTAAACTTGCTACATTAGGTACCTAACCTTTTGGTTTTTGATGAAAAGATTCCCAATATTTTAGGTAAACCCATTTAAATTATATAAAATACAATAAAGTACACAAAATACCATCAGTTTATTAAGACTTTCAAAGGACATAATTTTAATTATTTCATGGGCTCTAAACATGTGACTCAGTCACTCTCATGAGAAATCTGTAAAACTATCTGTGGCTGCATTTGTAACACAATTTCACCACTGAGTAGATATATATGGTCCTTTGTGAGCTAGACAGTATAAAAACTGTTCACCTAGATAACCTGTGGCCCTTACTTCAAGATGCTAAAATGTTTCAGAATTATGACACTGTAAGTGCCTTGTCTGATATTCTTTACATGTTATTTCATCTTTTTTTTACAATATAATATTGGTCTACCTTACATTTAATTTCATCTGATTTTAAATATAATATTGGTTGGGCCAGGGATTTAGCTCAGTGGTTATGCTGCCTGCCTCGCAGGTGCAAGGACCCAAGTTCGATCCCTGGTACCAATAAATAAATAAATAAATAAATATTGGTCTTTCATAATGTCAATCTATTGATCAGTTCTTTTTTTTCCAGCAAATTTTTTTAAACTATCCTTTTAATTCCAATATTATCTATATACAACTCAATTTTGGTGCTAAAGGCCTTTTTCTAAAGGTGCTAAGAATTTTTTAAAATGTGCTCAAAAAACAAATCTCTGCCACCATGTACTTCATGGTTTAACACAGAAGGCAGCAATTTAGAAAGCTAATTTTCAAAACTGAACTTGAAAAACAACTGTAGATAGAAAATAATGAAGCAGTGGAAGACACTATGAGGACTGACTGGGCAAGACATGGTAAGGCAAGCGAGACTGAACATGTATCTTCCAGGATACATGGGAAATGGTCAGGCTGGGATGTAATAAGAAAGGCAAACAGGAGCCAGAGAGGAGGGGATGCTTAGAGAAACACAAGTGGATTAGTGCTGCTGGTGCACAAAAAAACATGAGACCAGGCTAGGGATTTAGCTCAGTGGTTCCGTCACCTGCCTCACAAGCTCAAGATCCCAAGTCCCATCCCTGGTACCAAAAAAAAAAAAGAAAAAAAGAAAAGAGAGACCTTAAGAGGAAATAGGATAGAAAGTCCAGGGCCATTCAAAGATCACAGAATATCATCAGATGGAGTTTGAGTTTTATCCTTTTGGTATTGGGGAAATTTCAAAAAATTTTAATAAAAAGATTTACCTGATTAAATTGTTAGTATTACTGTTATTATTTAAGAAAAATGCTGTAGCAAATAGGGGAACATGAACCACAATTTGCAGAGAAAATGACATCAGGAATGAAAGCTTGAATGAAGGTGAAGTCAGTGTAACCATAGATGATGCCTTAGGCAGTGAGGTAGGTAATGGTGTCCAAGAAGAACAAGGGATGTAAAGGACAGGCAGTTTGGAATACGATGGTCACACTGTTTCGGTGTATATATGAGTAGGAATACTGAATAGCAAAGTGTTTCTTCACTTTCAAACATACAGTTCAGGCTTGATTATCTCTTTGCATTTTATTTTACTTTATTTTTGTACCAGGGATTGAACTCAGGGCCTTGCGCTTGCGAGGCAGGCGGTGGCACCACTGAGCTAAATCTCTGGCCCTTGCATTTTATTTTTTATTGAGCTGAGCAGTGGACAGAAAGTATCAGTCCATATGTTTTCAGCCCTCCAAATTTCTTGACACTTGCTAAGTGCACCAATAGATCAGATTTGTGTTTTGAATGTGCTAATAAAGAAGGAAGTATACAGGTTTAGAGTGTCACTTAAACCTACTGAGTCAAGACTGAAAATTGAGCTATCCAGACCATCAATACAGATTTTAACCTACTTATTCTAGTTGAATTAATTTAGAAGGGTATGTTAAAATCTTCTAAAAGGGTATTAGTTATTTTAAAATTTCTTTCCACAGCAAAAAAAATTTCTTTTTCGCTCTACCTATTTCTAAGTTATGCAACTAAGGACAGTTTATCACTACAAAATAATCTTTTTGCCTATGAGTTTTTGTTTTGAGATAGGGTCTCCCTCTGTAGTTCAGACTGGCCTTGAACTCACAATGTACCCTAGCCTGTCCTTGAACTCACAGTGATCTTGTTTCAGCCTCTTGAGTGCTGGGATTACAAGCATGCACAGCCATGCCAGGCTGTGACTTATTTTTTAAAATCTAACATAAATATAGCTATGCATTCACTTATCCCATGATTTTATACTTATACTTTCAGTATCACTGTATTTTATAAGCATCTCTGTTAAACAGCATGTGTTTGTCATCTGCCATTTCTAGAGAACCTGAAAATTGTTTTGTTTTATTCGGAGTACTTATCACTTTTTCACTTAGATTTACTGTATAAGAACTGAGGTATTTTGTCATAAATGTGCTGTCTCATTTTCTACTTCCTGTTTGTTTTTCTGGTTTTCAATGTTTCCATTGCCTTCTTCTAGATTGATGAATTACATGATTATTGCAAACCTTTCCTGTGCACTAGTTAGGAATCTTTTGTGTCTGTTTCTACTATTTTGATTGTCCTAAAGATGGAGACTCTTACCACTGTTGGACAAAACCATAATCTGAGGACCCTTGGCTCCTTTTACTCTCACCCTAACATGTTACTGGGCCTTGACCTTAAAATCTTATTTTACATTATAATTTCATATCTGATATATTTAAATTTTTAGGTAGATCCCAGCATATTTGCCTTTTATCATTCCTTCATTATAGACTTTTCATCTGTGACACTTTCCTTGGGTGTGAAATTATCATTTAGAACTTGCTAACATAACTTTAGCAAACATTCTAATCTTACCTTTTAGAATAAACATTCTAATTTCATTACTACAAATATTTTCATGGTAGTGTAGCTTGGTAGTTACTTCCTTTCAGCACAGCAGTATACAATTCCACTGTCTTCAGATGGGCACATGGCTGCCGAGAGGTCAGTTCAAAGCCTAACATTTTGAAATGAGTATATTTTTCCCATCCGGTTACTTTAAAAATCTCTTTGTCTTTGATGTTCTGCAGCTTCCATCTAATGTTTAGGTAAGAGTTTCCTTTTCTTTATAGGTTTGAGAGTTATTGGGATTCTTAAATCTGTTGATTTAAATTTGGGATGTGTCATTTAGGGACATTTTGGGAAACTTTCAACATAGCTCTTCAAACAACATTTTTACCTTCTTTAAATTCTCATGTGATGAATTTTGGGGGAGTATATTTTCCATGTCTTTAGCTTTCCTTCCAGATTTTTCTTTTCTTTTTATTTTTCTGTGCAGTATTATTAATAAATTCTTCTGAGATGATTCATAGAATTCTTTCTACAACTCCAATCTGCCTAACTCATTCACTGAGCTTTCAATTCCAATAATGTAGATTTAATTTATAAATTTTTAAGTACATTTTTTGTATATTTGCCATGCCACTTTTTGATAGTTCCTCTTTGTGCTTGCTTTGGCAGCACATATAATAAAATTGGAACTATATAGTTTCTCAATGCCTGAAAATGTAGTCAAGTTTGTGGGGTTTTTGGTCTTAAACAAAGTAGTTTTATACTGTTTGATAATGCCAAGTGAAGTTTTAAGGGTGTTTTCCTGCTGATTTTCCCTCAGATTTCATTGTCTCTGTGTGTTCTTTTTAATTTTGATTTGTACTATTTGCTATCCATTAAAAGTATGGGGGGGATACTTTGAAGTTGAAGATTTTATATCTTCTCCCAGAGATTTGTGTGCATAGTCAACTTCAGCATCAATGTCTAAGATCATATTCATGTAAATTCATGGCTTGAGCCTTATTTGAACCATCAAATAAAATGAATTTGGGGTTAAAAATCCACATAATGGCTAGCTTGTGATTAAAATTTCAAGTATGTATTTCAACATCATCACTACTCTGGTAAGGTCAAACTGAAAAGTTTCTTGCACTTTCTTAACCGTGGGAATGTATAGATTCGGTACTTCACTTTTAGTCCTGTAGACAAAGGCCTTTGAGTTCCAACTTCAAGGGGAAAGTTCTACATTAATATCCTCTCCTAGTGAATGCCCTATGTTTAGAGTTCTGCACCTAAACTTCTGTACCTTTTGCCTAAAGATGTCACCAAAAATGAATCAAAATTTGCTCATTGTAGTAAACTCAGGGCAAAAGTAGCCTCTTCTTACTGCTTGCATATAAATTTGGCAAACTACTGCTAATAAATATTTAGTGCATTTAATAATATTTACAAAACTACTTCCCAATATATTCATTTGTTTCTATTGAAAAGCTTTGTAGAATATCTTGTTATATATTCAAAAACATATGTCTCTGATAATCAAGTGGAAATATCTGAGTAAAATGCCTAAGAAAGGACAGATTACAAGTTAACAGAGTTGTTGAGACAGCTTAGAGTGAGATAAGTAAAGTGAAAAATTTAGATTTCCTCGTGAATATAATTATGTTTAGGGTTAGAATAAAATAAAAGACCCTAAAGGATGATAAATGTATAAATAACCAAAGAGATATGGGTAACCAGGAGGTACATTACAAAAGACATAATTGAAAATATCAGATGCTAGCAAGAAATCAGTTAACAGCAAAAATATCTACTTTTGACAAGTTGGATACAAAAAATTACTATAATGAAAATATTTTCTCTGATGTATATATAATCTGGGTAATAGATTTTGAGCATATAAATGGATAAACAACAGAGAAAAGTAATGAAAATTGTTTGTTCAAGAATACTGCAAGTAAAAATGACAGTTATTGCTACTGATTCTACCTTAAAGTTTATATTTACAGCTATACATTTCCATCCACCTCTACTACCCTACCATTATCTATCAGATAGACTACATCAGATTTCCTGCAATTGCTTTTTGATAGGCCAATCTGCTTCCAATTTCATCCATGACATTTTCTCATTATGTTTAGTCACATGTGCTTTTAAAGGAAAAAAAAAATCTCATATTTTCTTGTTTAAAACACTTCATTGCCCCAGCTCTGATTCTTAATTACCCCTAGATGGTCTCATGAATCTGACTCTCACCATATTCTCAACCATTCTTCCTTGATCATGACAGTTCACAAACACTATTTTTTTTCCTGTGCCCACTTGAGAAGTCCTTTCAGATTCTGAACCATTGAGTTCATTCTTTCAGCCTAAGATATTCTTTCCTTTGCCTTTTCAATGGCTGGCTCATACTCATGTCTTAGGTTATTACCTCTTTAGGAAGCCTGTGTTTAACGATCAGTTAGTAAAGTATCTCCCATAGTTAATTTTTTCAAATTCTATTATTTATTCTGCATGTAAGTACTGCAGGGTCACATCTTGTTTCTTTAATCTCTATTATGGATGGACTTAAGATTTCCTCTCCCTGATATATCTATCAAAGTACCTCGCATTATAGTTGGTGCCAAATTATTACTGACTGAGTAAATGAGTCCATAAATGATAGAAAGGAGTAAGGATATTCAGAACACTGTGAAAATTCACCCCCGTGGTATATGTCCACTTCATTAAATCTGTTGCAGGTTTGTGAGCATGTTGATAAACAAAATATGGTTATATGCCAATTCCTGAACCCAGGACACCAGAGATGTTGGTTTCATTTCCTCTCTTTAGAAATACCCACTCTAGAAGACTTGAAGCCCTATGTAATAAACCCAACCATCCTGTTGCAGAGAATATGAGAAGAGGACCTGAGATTATATAAAGAATGAGAGACTAAAGCCCAGATTTCCAGCTATTTGCATCAAGGCTTCAGACATGTGAAACCATTTTAGCCCTTCACCAAATGATCCATATAACACTACAGTCCAGTCCACATGGAATAAAAGAAAGGTCTAGGCAAAGCTGCATATGGTGGTGCATACTAATAATCCCAGCACTTAGGAAGGCTAAGGCATGAAGACTGAAAGTTTAAGACAAGCTTGAGCAACATATCACCCTTGAGAGAGATACTGTTTTAAATTTTTAAAGAGAGAGAGGGAGAGGGAAAAGGAATGGGAGGAGAGGTAGAGATTAAAATAAAAACTTTAAAAAGAAGGAAAGAATAGCACAGGCAAATTTCTCAAATGCCTGACTCAGTTGATAACAGAATTAGAGAACTGGATAAAATTAAAATGCGGTTCTGTCAAGCTGCTGGGTATTGGAGTACCATGTTGCACAGCAAGAGACAATTAAAACATATGTGTTTTCCTTCAAATATTTGTGCTTTAATATTATGACTAGAGGGAGATTCACTCAAGTGAGGTAAAGGGACAGAGACAAGACATTGAGAAGGTACAATTTAAGTAGTATACTGAGAAATTTCTAGAAGGAAAGGATTTCAAAAGCAAACTAAAGAAGAACATCAGTCAAAACAATGAATCACTAGCACAGCTTGAAAACTTAGGAAGTAGGTACATTCAGAGTCAGGGAATCTGGAAGCCAGAACACTGCAGTCAATAAATAGGGTTTTGTTGGAATTTAATATTCAGAGGTAGAGAAATGTTCATTCATAAGATCGAAGATATGGGCATTGGATTGAAATGCTAATATGGAGTGCAGATTAGATATTGGAGTCAAATGCAAATCAGTTGAGTGAATACACATTTGCTCTCAATTTATATTTGTATTTGCAACAAAACTGAAAATATTTGCAATTGCTTGCCTTTCTCCTTAAGCATTTCAAGTGTCAATATAATTAATCTTATATAACACGGTTATACCCTAAAATACATGGTTACTTTTTCTATGATTTTCTGCGAGAATTCTTTGAATGTAACTGACTTATTGGATTGTTTCAGAAAATAAATTGCTTAGATCATCTCTATATGTGAATGTGTCAATTGCCCGTATCTAAAAGACACAGATTATTCAATTATTAATGGCCTATAAGGATATCTGATAGTTGGAGGTTAAAATTCTTTAAACATACCATGTTTCCTCCCCACCCCCCATTAAGTTTATTGGTACATTTTAGGTATAAAATACAGTTACATTCATCATAAGGGATCTTGTACCATTTACACAAGTCTCTCGGTTCTTTTTTTTCCCCTTCCCTTGCCCTCCCTTCACCCCCTCCACCTTTCCCTATTTGCAAAGACCTTGTTTCCATTTTT
>NW_004624731.1:21583341-21629891 GCF_000247695.1 Heterocephalus glaber | reverse complement strand
GGCTCACCTTCACTGCCCTAGGAGCTTGGGATGGCAGCGGGGGAGCTTCCTTCCGGGTGCTGGGATTGGCTGAGCTTCTCTGCCCTAGGAGCCTGGGATTGAGGCGGGGAGCTCCACATTATGTTTTCACGAAGCCAAATAGAGTCTGAATTCAAAAGCATTCCTAAATTAAAGTAATGATTACTTCTATTTAAAAGGCTGCCCAAACTACTTAGATTCAAAGTTTTCTAACCCTGAACAAAGCTAGAGGATGTGAAAACAGGTAAACTCATTACTGTCCAACAGAGACTGCCTAAGGAAAATTTCTCTTGATATGAGGTTCACTTTCAACGTAGTGGCTGTAAATGAGCTCAACATTTCATTCTCTAAATATCTAGTGAAAAAGATCGAACTTTGAGGTTATGATTAAATGTTCAGTGTGAAGACTTTGGATATGATGAAAGAAAGCTGCAGGTGCTTAAAAAAATTAGATTTCACTATTCTGATAGAATCAGGTTTTCATGGTGGAGAGTTATTCAATATACTTTATTGTGAAATATTTCACGTTATATTAAATAAAATATTAAAATAAAATATATGAAATATTGTGTAAAAATATACTTAGATATGAAATCCTTTAAAGTAGAATGGCTTAAGAGAAATAAAGAATCACCAGTGTTTTATTCAGTTAAAAAGATTCTTAAAATATACTTGGAGACACAATTTATTCACTTCCAAAAATATCTATTTTACTACCCAATTTTTCAATATTTTCTCACTACATAAAAACTAAAGGAAATGATTACAATTAAATTACTTTGTTGACATTGGATATTAGGAAGTACTAGACATTATGTTAAGATATTAATGTAAATCATGTTTTTGTAACAGTAACTTCTTTTTATAGAAGAGATTAAAGAATAGGGAAGTTAAGGAAAGTTGCCCATTTAAAAAGTGGCAGAGTAAAGATTCAAACAAGACAATCTCATTCCAGAATGTATGCTCTGAATAACAACTGATGCTTCATTATTTTGACAAAACAGTTACCAATGTTTTAGCTCTTCCCCTCAAAGAGGACTTTGAAAATCTTGCCCCATTGGTTATTACAGTTGTTAATTAAGATTAAAAATTGGTCTATTTACATCATCATTTAGAATTCATAAATTTGCACAAATAAAAAATTGATATCATGTTTTCTGTGAAGCATAAACAAATCACAACAAAACTGCTAGGTTATAGGAAAAAATGTTGCTAATGGATTTTAAATCAGATTCAAAATGCAGTTTACATAGCAAGGGACCACATGTAAATTAATAGATGTATTAGTTATATATAATATATGTCTGAGTGTGGAAAGAACATTAGATGTATGGAGCTAAAAATGTAAACTTTTAAAGTCATAAAGATGTTAAATTGGAATGAAGCCATTGAGTAGCAAGTGCTCAATATTAATTCTGAATTAGAACTTTCTTTTCTTATGCCTACTGGTTCAAGACATCTGGAGAGTTTCCGGAACCAGATTTAATTGTAATGTTTAAATACATATATTGATGTCCAAATCATGTGAAAAGAATAATATATGAAAACAGTAGATCATGAGAAAATATGTATTGGTATTTAATTCTTAATAAATGGATCAGAGACTATACTAACTCACAGGTTCCTATGATAGTCTGTAGGAGTACATTTTGTCCCCATTTCTTGAAAACAATTGTTTCAGTTGAGTATCAGAATTATAAACAATATAATTTTTATTTTAAAAAATAACACATGTAAGGCTGGGGATTTAGCTCAGTGGTTCCTCCATCTGCCTCAACAAGCGCAAGGTCCCGAGTTTGATCCCTGGTACCAAAATAAGAACAAACAAACAAAAAAAAGTGTTTAAATATATAATAAAATCTTAAAACTAATATTAAATAATATTAATAAGACCCTTTAAAATGCCTGTAAGAGACATTTGATGGATATAAATATGCAATTAAAACAGGAGAATGCCCACCTGTTTGAAGGACTTCAGGGTAAGAATAATCCTAATTATTTAACCATGACAAAGAACACTGTAAACATGTACATGTTAGAGTCATTTATTTTCCAGCAATGTCTTCTCAAGTCAAAAGACTACCCCATAAAACACTGGTCATCTACTCTTTTTTGAGTTTGAAAGGACTAGGGGAATTGTGCTTTTACTAATTAAAAAAATCCAAAATATATAGAAGAAAATGTAGGCTTGGGAGTAGTAAGTCAGTGAATTAAATTTTTTCATTCTGCAATAAGAAGACAGCTAAAGCACTTCCCTTACTGTATCACTTCCCATACCGAGCATGGGAGGAGCTGGGGGCTGGCCCTCCAGACAGCGAATGGAAGAGACACGTACACAGACCCATTTCTTACTCTATGCACTTCTTTCATTTGCCTGTTCCTAAGGGGTTTTAAAAATAATAAATCTGTATATATAATCAAAGTGTTTCCTTTAGTTCTGTGAGGTGTTCTGGAAAGACAAGGGGTGTTCATAAGAACATTGGGATTTATTGATGGTAAATTAGATGTACAGGTGGCAACATGGACTCTATGGCTGATGCCTGAAGTGGAAGTAATCTCGTAGGACTGAGCCCTTTAATTTGTGTGATCTGTGCTAACTCTAGGAAGACACCGTGACAACTGAATTGGATTTTTAAACACCCGGTTGGTGTTACAGAATCAAATAATTGATGTGGGAAACACCATCTCTTTGGTATTTCAAAGAACAAGACAAATGCTAATGAGCTTTTATAGTAAATCCCACTTATTCAGTATAAAAAGATAGGAAAAATATATTTAGAAAAAGATAGTGAAAAGTTCATACAATCTGAATGTGCATAGAAGAAAAATTTGAAACAGTAACATTTATAGGGCTAGTTTCTTCTGACTTAGTGTGTTAGTACATTTCATATACTTATTACCTTATTTAGTCCTCAAAATTTTGATAATATTATTGCTATCTTGTTTTTACAGAGATAAAGTAACTAAATATAAGATGTTGTATCCTCAAACATCCCACACATATTCCAGGTGACAAACTTTAGAACCAAATACAAACCACATGATTTCAAAGTCCAAAATTATGCAAGTCCTAGAAAATAATGCAGAAGGAATATGAGTTATCTAGAGCTTGGTGATAGATGCTTAGTCAAACCAAAGGCAAGATCTGTGCAAGAAACAACTGATAAGCTGACTTCATTAAATTAAAAATTTCTTTACAAAGACAACTCACATGAGAATAGAAAGACAACCTGCAAACCAAGAGAAAATATTTGCCAAGACTTATACCATAAATTATCAAAAAATATAAAGAACACTTAAAACTCCACAATAAAAAAATAGATAACTCGATCTAAAAAATATGTAGAGAGCAAGGAACTTAACAAATTAACAGACATCTCTCTAAAGAAGACATATTAAGAATATGAAAATGTGTTGTACATTATCTGTCACTAGGGAAATGCAAATTAAAATGAGATATCATTTAACACCTGGTCAAAATCCAAAACACTGCCAACACCAAATGCTGATGATTATGTGAAGCCATAGGAACTTTCATTCATTGCTGGTGGAAATGCAAAATGGTACACCCACATTAGAACAGTTTGGCAGTTTCTTACAGAGCTATACACAGTGTAACTGTATGATCTGCCAATTTTATTAGTATTTATCCAAAGGACTTGAAAGTTTATGTTAACACAAATGCCCACACATGGATGTTCACCGCAGCTTTATTCAAACTGCCAAAAGTCAGAAGCAACCAGTATGTCCTCCCATATCTGAATAAGTAAACAAACTGGTACATTCAGACAATGGAATGTTATTCAGCACTAAAAAGAAATGAGCTACTAAACCAGGAAGAGAAATGGAGAGAAGTTAAACACATATTACGAAGTGAAAGAAGGCAAACTGGAAAGGCTACATACTGTATGACTACATTAAAATACATTCTGGAAAAGGCAAAACTGTGGAGACTTAAACTGTAGAGAACAGTGGTTTCCAGTGAGTAGGAGAGAAAAGAGGAGGGAACATAAAAACCAGAGAACAGATTTAGGGCAGTGAATATAGTCTGCAAGATCCCAAAGTGATGGACACATATGATTATACATTGTCCAAACCTACAGGATGTACAATGTGAAGGGTGAATCCAATAAATATTTGAATAGATGGTCAACAGGACTGGCCTTACTCAGAAAGAATAGCCATCATCAAGAAATCAAATAATAGCAAATGCTGGACAAACTGCAGGGAAAAGAGATGCCTTCTATATTGCTGGTGGGAATGCACATTAGTACAACCATATGGAGATCAGTATGGAGATTCCTCAAAAAACTAAAACTAAATAATCCATTTCCAATTATTCCCCTTGTAGGTATCTTCCTTAAGAGTTAAAGACATATTACATTGATAGATATCCATGTTTATAACAGCACAATTCATAATAGCTAATTCTTGGAAGCAGCCTATATGTCCATTAACAGATGAATGGATAAATAAAATACGATATTTGCACAGTGCTGTAAAGAAAGATAAACATGAGTGATTTGTCATAAAATGGATACACCTTGAGACCATAATGTCAAGTGCAATAAATCTGATTCAAGCTTAAATGTCACATGGCTTCTCTTATATGAGCAATTTCAATTATAAATAAAGAGCAAAACAAAATAAAAATAATAGGAACCATGGATATCAAACTTTCTCAAATGAGAAGAGGACCAAGTGATGGAGGGAGAAGCAGGGATGGGGATATAGAAAGAATTAAGATATGTTGTATACATGTACCAACTCTCCATAATGAAAGCAATCATTATGTACTGCAAACATGTACTAATAAAACCAAGAATTAGAAAAGAGAGAATTTTAAAGTTTACTAAAAAACAAAACGTAGAAAATTAAATTGTATTCATTTTCAAAACATTTCATTAGACTAAAATAATGTATTCAAATGAAAGATTACTTGTGCTTTCCAAAATATTGGCCAAGAAAGCATAGGACTGCATGTTTTTAGTTGCTATTTCTAACCTCAAGTTATTTACATAATTGTCTATATTTAAAGTAGGAGGTGATCAATTTGAGATGCTCTATTTTAATACTATCCAAGATGAATGGCAAGAAATATCGGGCAACACAGTTTTACCAATCATCTGGATGGAAAAGTTTGTTTTTGGAAAAAGTAATATAACACCATTCATCTTTTAGGGTGACTTGATTTATGCCTTAGTTCTTTGTCATCCTGAGGGAAAGCTGTATTTAACAGAAATCTAATTGAAATTTTCAATTAACAAAATTCTCCCTTCATTTGTTAAATAAGAAAAAGAGCCAAACTATCTATCTATACAAATTTATATATATATGATACATAATTCTCCAGCAAATATTAATGTCAGTCAGAGCTATGCTATCTAGTGATGTCCTGAGGTCCAGCATTGATTCAAAAACTGCCACATGACTGTGAAGAGACAGAGATTTCAGCAAAATGTAAACCAACATCCCAGTTCACTGTCAGCTGATTATTTTTTGAGTAAAACTTTCTCAGTGAAGGACATAATGCACTGACTTCATGCTACACAATTTATCCTATCAAGTCCCTTGTACAAGGTTCACACACCAGCGTTTTAAGAAATACAACCCTTTATCCTACAATCAGTAAATGTTTCGACATGTAGGAGTCAAAATCTCTAATGCTAGGCCACAGCTTGACTTGGAATAAAAGAATGAATAGGAAATCAAATACATACATTGAAAATAAGCTATCAAAAATTATGCAGGGCATGCTAAAAGACAAAAGGCTATTTTAGCTAAAGGTGTTTCAAGTACCATAAAACAAGTTA
Source organism: Heterocephalus glaber (assembly GCF_000247695.1). The sequence continues at coordinate 21,624,060 of NW_004624731.1, read as the reverse complement.
TGACTAGTAGCCAATGTAGATCAAAGATCAGTGCAAGTTGTGCTGATCAAAGAAGATCTTGGAGTTACACTGTGGAAATGTGGAGAATTAGGAATAGATTCCACGTGGGGCAAGGGTGAAAGTTTAAAGCTGTTGAGCAAGAGATTGGTGTGTTTTCAGGGAAAAAATAAACTCTATGCCTTATTGAGTGGGAAATCCACAAAATTCGTGAGATCAATTATATAACATATTTGTACTCATGAAATTAGCCCCAAAATACGGTCTGATCTTCCCTAAAGAGTCTCCTAGAGTTTAACTGTGGAACTCAACAAGCTGGTGTCAACACTAAAACAAAGATGGATTCTGGAAAATTGACTGAAAGCAACAAAGTCTAACAATATTTGAGGTGAAATTCTCAGTGAAGAAGCAGAAGAACTGGAAGGAACTAAATCTTCAAAACCTCAACCAGTTCTACCCTTTGTATTCATCAGTTCAAGGAATATTTGAGAAACTCTGTAAATAGTAGGGATTATTTCAATTAAAACTGACCTTTCTGAGTGAACCACAAATTTCAATGAAGCAGAATATCTTTCTCAGGAGATGAAATTGTAATATCCACAATTTGTGCTCTTCTATAATTTACAATGTGGAGGAAATGAAATATAACAGACTAGAGAAATATAACGGACTAAATTGTACACCAAGGTTTAAATCTGACCTAGAGACTATGATGTCACTGCCATCTTTGTCATTTAGAAACTCATATATGCTATAAAATTCCATTTTCACAATTAAATCCACTGAAAATAAAACAGAACATTTCCTTCAAATATCATCTTAAAATGGCTTTTAGGAATGAAGATCTAAGGAAAAAACCTAGTTTATAACAGGAGCTGAATCGGTATGTCAGAAGACACATAAACATTTAGTAGATGGAATAATTTAGCAATGATCATAGAATCAATTCTTGAAAAGTTGGCCAAGTTCACATTTTGGATTTAGTTTATGTTTAGGAGGCAATAACTTGATTTCTTGTGAAAGCTTTCCCAAAGAATATACAATTTACAATGTGAACAAAGAGAAATTAAGTAGGTATGAAATATAGAATAGTTCTAATCCAGAAAATAAAACGTTGGATAAGATATAGAACACTGGCATGAACAAGACCATATGTTTCATGTATTATACTTTTGGAATAACAATTAAATCAAGAACTTTTATTTTTTTCAAACAAGGTCTTGCCAAGTGGTCTAGGCTGGTCTTGAACGTTGTATATAGTGCAGGGTCTCCTGAATTCCTGGTCCTTCTCCCTCAACCCCCTAAGCACCGAGAAAACAAGCATGTGCCACCACACCAGGCAAGAAAGGCAATTTTCAAATCCCTTCTTCAAAAGTTCTCCCCTCTTTTTTGTTTGCTTTTACTGGTCAGTCTATAAGTCATGGCCTTTTTCCTTGAAGCAGGAGTTAAAGTGCTAATAATGTTATGAATGGCTTAAAATGAGAATGAGTTAAATTTCTAAGGTTTTATTTTTTCACAAGGACAAATATTAATTTTAAAAACTGAAAGCAAAGTAGACAGTTAATTTTCTAAATTCATAGTAAGAAATCAAAGTTGGACAATGTATTTCTGACCACATTTCTACATTCAAAAACAGAAGTTATTTGACTATAGCACAAATTAGGAAAATATTGCCCTAACAAAAATATAGCTAAAATGCTGCATTTTATATCAGAAAGTCAAGAATAACTATCCAATTTATATACTGATAGATCTAATTATCACATTTTATTTAACAACATAGGTGTCTAGAGGTACAAGTGAAATATAAATTCATTCATTGTTTACCAATCAGATGATTTATATGGATCATTAATGTGGTAGTAAACGCATCCGCTGTGCAAGCGCAAGGACCTGAGTTCAATCCCCGGTACCAAAAACAAAAACATAAACAAAAACAATATAGTAGTAAACTTAGTAGATACAGAAGTTTTCAGAAATAAATCATTTTTCTAAAACGATAGATATTATAGAAATCACATATGGGAGATCAGAATTATTGTTCAAAATTTTGATGAAATTCTGAAGTCTAATCTTAGGTCAAAAAAGAGGCTGATTTATTGACTTAGTTTTGGTAATAAGGAGCTATAAAATGTGTATTTTTCCCCCCAAATATGAGGGTAGAGCCTGTATGCCTTTCAATTTTTGCTCATGGCTTATGATTTTCTTTAAAGAATGTTTTCACATTTGGTATATACTTTAGTTTTGAGCACAAAAGACATTCTCCAAGTATTTGTCATTTATGTATAAATTTTTCAGCAGAACAACAAATGAAACACTGCAAGAAAATAAAACTAAATGATTTTAATTCTACTGATAGTATAATTGTGTTATCAAATATAATAATCACATTGTTGTATTAATTGATTCTTTGGCCTGCTATAACAAAGATAAACACTCAGATGACAAAGACTTTTAGTAAGCACTCACATGCAGAAAGTTTAAACTAATATATCACTTTGGTTATACTGAAAAAATGGCTTCTTCATTAATATAATTTAAGGACAACACTTCGTATAAATACTAGTATTGAAGCAGTAAGTGTGTTACTTAGATTTGTGTAGAAATGGAGTTTAGAGGTGGGGATTCGGGCAACAATGTGTTATGCTACTAGCATTACTGACTGGCCCCATTAAGGAATGGTTTGGTATACACTTCAAAACAATAAAAAACTACCCCAAAACAAAGTACAATTTCACTATATTTCATATCGATGTAGTGACCAAAGAAACAAAACACTTTTTAATACAGTAGCAACTATTTCCTATCAAGAAGTGGTAATGCTGAATTTCATCTCTTCAAGATGATTAGTTGTTTTCATTGCCTTTGCCAAGTCAGAGTTGCTGCATTTGCAAACATAGAAAATATATTAGACATCTTTTATTTAAAAATGCCATAAATTCTTCCAGAAGAATGACTCACAGAGGCAAAATAATATTTATATAACTGTGTTTTTAGTAACTATTTATTTTAAAATCTGAGTTTGCAAATATGTCATTTCCTAGACTTTCTATATATAGATGCACTGACTGTGAATATAAATATAGTTGGGTTAATGCCCCATATTGTCAGTGTGTAAAAATGTATGTACTTCATATTCTTATTTATATATACATTTTACTAATAATGTATTTAAATAAGTGTTGCAGGTATTGTAGGAAATAACACAAAGCTGCTCTCTTTGCAGAATTTATGTTCTAGCTGAGAAAGACAAGGTGTAAATATATGAATATTTAAACAGTATAACAGAATTTAAGAAATGTCAAATGGTAAATGTGAAAATGAAAACTACACAGTACTAATGTTGTAAGCTTTCACAAAAGGAGAACGTTACTCTGTAATGGAATGATCAGTTTTCAGGCCATGGTTTTTAAACCATCTTTTTGAGTGCCCAGAGAGAGGGTGATAGGGGAAATCACAGAAAAGTATCATTCACTGGGGAGAGTGACTACGATTCAAAATCTGGATGTTGTACACTTGCTGAGTCTTCATTTTCACTTATTATTTCTGCGCGGCAGTTAACTGTAAGATTGAGACTGACCGCAGAGGCAAATGAGTCTGTAAAGCAAAACCACAGAAGTGACCAACTGGCAAACCAAAAAGCAGGTTGCCAATAGCAATGAATAAAAGGATATCACTTTTAGTGCAGCATAGAGTTTCAGAAGTTGAGGAATATGAAATATGAATAGGCCTAGATTCATGTATCCAATCATTCATTTAAAAGTATTTGAGCACTATTATATCCCTTCCTGGTACAGTATTGCAAAGATATCAGTTACAGGTCTTGAACTAAAATTTTTTCAATTTTCCTTCATAAAAAGTTTAATGCATAAATACTATAATACATGATACCATATGATGTAAGTACTAATGTAAGAAGACAACTAAAACAATTACTTGTAATTTATCTTCCAAGCATTGTACAAGAGGTCTCTAAGTTATTTAAATGGTGTACAAATTTTTGAAATATTTATTGTCTAACATAAAAGTTCTAATACATTGGTGTAGCCAAAAATTAGTCCCTTTAAAAATTAATTGATAAATATTTTCAAAAAATAAATTATAGCACAAATTTAACTGTATTGATAAAGAAATATTTTTAATTATGTGAAAGAAGTACACTAAGCAGAATAATTGTTTTTGATATATGATTCTGTACTGTATTCAGCTTCTAAGCCAAATAGTTCTTTAACAATATATCATTAGTATGTCTTTGATAAATGCACTTTCCCAGTGTGAGCATATAATTTTAATTTTTGAATAAAATTTTGTGTAATTATCTTCACAGTATTATTTTATGGCTTATACGTTTGAAATTAAGGAAATCTTCGATTGGTTTTCCTTTGTCAACAAGAATTAGATTAAGAAAACAATTTAAGTGTGCTTCCAGAAAAGCATCATGAAAGGATTCCTGGTGTGAAAGTAAAAATTAGGACTGAAAAGTATAACAGATAATGCAAAATAGGAAGAAAAGGTCCAAAGGGGAAGTGGAAGTGGGAGGGGTAGGGGAAAGGAAAGGTGGGAAAGGAATAAATATGAGAAAGGGAAAAAATGGAAACAAAGTCTTTATAAATAGGGAGGGGTGAAGGGGTTGAAGGGAGGGCAGGGGAATGGGGAAAAAAATAAGATTCAAGATTTATCATGTAAAGGTACAGATTCCCAATGATGAATGTCATCATATTGTATACCTAAAATGTATCAATAAACTTAATTAATTAAAGGATTCCTATCAAAGGAGAATTATCCCAATGTGCTATTGGAGGTTTAAAAATTACATGCTGTGTGTTTAAGTACCTGTGTAATCTGTCCAAGACATATTCTCCTCTAGGGGATGCATTTCAGTATCTTCCTGCTTTGAGGCTTTGCTTTCAATGATACCAATGTGCTGAAAGGTTCTGAAGCTGGAGGTCTTTGGGACTCTACATATAGAAAGAAACCACTTTCCATTTTGTGGTAACTTTGAACTAATACTATGTTTTTTCTCTTTGCCATGCTACATGGAAGGGAGATGATGTGAATTTTGATTACTTCTCTTCTCCATTCTACAAATTGTTACCTTCACAGCATCTCCTAAAGTGCTCAATAAAATTTGTTTGGATACTAATTTATTTAAATTCATAGAATTAATACTGTTGCTCATATAAATAAGTATACATGTAATGCTACCAGTATTTCAATGACAAATATAGGGATGATACTCTGATAAAGCTGTCAACATATGCTGCATAATTCCACTGCGTGTCTCTTATTAGAATTTTGCTTTCAATCCCCGGGCATCCTCAATCTTGGTTCTGTGTTGCCAAACTCAGCAAATTATGCCCGGTGTTTCATTCTCCTGTTATTTCAAATGAATATCTGGCATAAATTTCCAACTCCTCACTTGTTGTAGGGCAGCAAATTAGAAAGTGTAGTCTCTAAGGAAGTCTTAACTCTCCTAGTTCTACTCTGAATTCTATTTTAAGTTATTTTTAATATTTTTAATGAATTTTTATAAATAGATTTATTTTCCATGGTTTTCTCAAGCTGTTTTGCACATCTTTATCTAACAACGATCTTCCAAAAATAACTTTGGCCTAGGTTTGGGATTAGTATTTAGGCAAAGGGCTCATGGGAGGCTGCAGCTGCAAGAGGGGTACCTGGTTCAAGCTATCTTCGTTAAGACTGTTGAATAGAAGTGTTCCTGTTCCTCACAAAAATATGCAAAATATGATCAAAATACTCAGAATATTTCCAAATAGAAAATAAATGCTTCCTGATGACTCATCTGTAATTGGCCAGTCAATTTAAGTATATCCAAATCAGGACACTGGTCTCCAATGGGTACTTTTAGTCAGTTTTCCTCATCACGTTTCTCAGCAATATTACCTAGTCCCTCGATTCACTAGTTAAAATCTGACACAGCTGATTTATAACTCTACAGTTTCTCCTTCACCACCGAACTAGATTTGCCATAGCAACTATATCAAAATATTGTCATGGATAAAACTTTTCAACTGCCAACATGCAAAATAACTAGCAATTACTTTCATGTTCTAATTTTCTGCTAACAAAAATACAAAAATTTTATGCACCTCAGGTTTCAAGTTTTCTCTTTCCCATCTAGTATTTAATTTTTGTAGCACTGACAAACTTTGAGTTAGGTCCAATAATAGTCATTCTAAATTATAGTTAATCCTGAAATCTCTAAGTAGGTATTTACTGAATGTATCTTCAAATATTATTTTAACTGAGAATGTCCTTTGAAAATTAAATAGCATATTTTACCTTATTTCCAAATTTACTTTTTTATGCTTCTGAAGACAATTTTAAAGCAATAAGACAAGAATGGAAAAGTGGTACCAATAAGGAATCAGAAATCCTTTCTTGCTGAAGATGACAGATGAGAGGACTTGGACCAAGTCACTGAACTATGGATTCCATTTCTTTGGCTGGGTTTTTGGGAATTTTAGGGTTAGACATCTCCTGTCCTTATCAGGGAGACTTTAGGAAGATTAAATGAAATAAGAATTGAGATTGATTAGAAAGAATAAATTTTAAAAATAGTGCCATGACAAGAAAATACCTGATTATGAACATTGTTTTCTACGAGTTTACTTGGTGTTTTTTGACAAATCCTGTATGGGACCCTGAATACAAGTTTTTCTCAATAAAAATTTGTTGAAAAGAATCAAACTAATGCAGGATTATCCATTTATATGTAATATTACATTTAAGATTTTAGATACGGTGGAAGGCTAAATTTTTGTTAATATCTCAGTTTTTCAATGTTTATGGGTGTATGTTACAACAATTCATAGTATAGTTAGGCTACTGAATGTGTTGAAGAAATATCAGTTTTTTTGAGTGTACACTTATACTATACCTCACTTACTTCCACCCCAAATACCTGTAGTGACAGTAAAGGTGTTATGAACTTTCAAAGAATCCAGACAGCAGTAGAAAAATTTAGTCTCAAACTTAAGCAATGGGATGTTGCATCTTTTCTGATGTCTGAGCCAAGGTTTGCAGAGAATGAATACTATGTAGCTAAAAAAACAAGTGAAGGAACATCAGTTAATTGATTATCTGAGGTGGTAACATGTATTGACCATGAAAATAACAAAAGGCAGAGTTAAAGATAAATTCTCATGAACTTTATGTCATTTCAATGATAGGGTATTCATGCAAAGAGGGAAATATTTGATGCCAGACTTACAGACCTTAATTTATCCCACCACTTTACTGTGGCTTCTATTCACCCTGTGGAGATGCATCACTAGCTATCTGTAATTGAGGCATTTTTTTTTCCTAAGGGGAAGAAAAAACTTCAAGCCTTATTTTTCGTAAGTTGCTCCATAGTGTGACTTGTCAAGTATTATCTTTGTTTTCTAAAACATGTCACTATGCTTTGTTAGATTTGACAGTCTGAGGAGGCTCGCTAGAATATCAGTTCCAAGTGAGTACCAGTATCACACTTTTACTTTACGGTGCTGGCACTTGGCAAGGACACAAAGGGACAGATGGTACAAAGATATCAATTGTTCTCCATTCAAGAACACTGCCACATGCGAAACTCAATTATGCACAAATGAATACAGAAGCTTTTGTACAAGAAGTTTTATCAGCTACCTCGACATCTGTGCCTTTATTATTTGTACTAACAAAGCCTCTTTAGGGATTTTTTCTGAGGTAGAGCCACTCTCCTGATGATAAAGCACTGGGATTTGTTGCTTGATACTAATGATCATATAAGATGGGAAAATTATATTGAGGCATCACAACCTGAGCATTTGCCAACACTGTTCCCAGAATATTCCAAACACTTTCTTTGTAAATATCGATGTTACAGAATACAATCCTAAAATTCATATGAAACTAGAGAAGACCCAGAATAGCAAAAACAATCTTAGGTAATAAGAGCAGAGCTGGAGGCTTCACAATCCTGGATTTGAAGATATATTACAAAGTTATGGTGATAAAAACAGCATGGTACTGACACAAATTCAGACATATGGACCAATGTATGAGAATAGAAGCAGAAACATCCCCAGCACATTCACCCATCTGGTATTTGAGGAAGGCACCACAAAAATACACTACAGGAAAGATAGCCTCTTTAATAAATGGTGCTTGGAAAACTAGCTATCCACATGCAGGTGACTGAATGCAGATGATGGAATCTAATATCTCTCACCATGTACTAAACTAAAATCAAAACAGATTGAAGGCCTAAGTCTTAAAATAGAAACAATTTGTTGGAAGATAAAATTGGTAAAATTCTTTAAGCCGTACTTGTAGGCAAGGATGCTCTGAACAGAGCCCAAGTTGCACAGGAAATAGTATCAAGAATCAAAAAAAACCCAAAAAAACTTCTGAACAGCAAAAGAATTAAGCAGTAGAATGAAGAGACAACTTGAAGAATGTGAAATGTTTTTGCCAGTTATTCCTTGGACAGAAGACTAATACTTATAATATATAAAGGACTCAAAATATTATACCTCCCCCTAAATAAAGGACTCAGTTAAAAAATTGGCAAGTGAAATAAATAGACACTTTTCAGAAAAAATAAAGTAACCATAAATAAATAAAAGAAATATTCCATATCACTGGCCATTAGAAAAATGCAAATTAATACAACACGAGATTTTATCTTAACAGAAACAACAGCTATCATCAGGAAATGTAAATTCTGGCGAGGCTGAAGGGAAGAAAAAACTCTTTTACATGGTTAGTGGAAATGTAAACTAATACAATTACTATGAAAATAAGTATGGAGATTCCTCAAAACCAAAACTAGACATTCCATTCAACCCCGCTATTCTCCTTTTAAGCATCTTCCAAGAGGAGTTAAGGACATCATATTACAGTGACACATGCATACTCATGTTTATAGCAGCACAATTCATAATAGCTAAAACTTGGAAGTGGTCTATATGTCCATCACCAGATGAATGGATGAAGAAAATGTAGTACTTATGCACAATGGAATATTACTCTGTCATAAAGATAAGCTTGAGTCATCTGAAGGAAAATGGGTGTACCTTGAAGCCATAACGCCAAGTGAAATAAATTAGATACATGAGCTTCAAAATTACATGGTTTTTCTTACATGAGAAACCCAAAATATAAATACAGAATTAAATAAAAGATTGATAATAGGGAGTAAAGAGATCAATCCTTCTCAAATGGGAAGAGGATCAAGAGATGAAAGGAGGAGGGAGGGAGGGAGAAGAGGGGAAGAGGATGAAAAAAGAATGAAGATGCATCATGAAGTCATGTACATGTACCAACTCTCTGCAAGGAATGTAATCATTTTCACAATTTTTTAAATTTTGGATTACTACATGCTCTTAGTACATAATGATCAGGAATGTAGTCATTATGCACAGTAAAAATGTACCAATAAAAATAATGAAAATATTGATGCAGATGCTTTTCCTGATTTATGTCTACAAGTTGATTAAATTCATGATTAATTTTGCTCCTTCCCAGATAAACAGGCTATGAGGACATTTTTGAAAGAGAAATTTGTTAAGTAACTTAGAATTTCAACACAAGTCATCTACCACAAAATTCACACCACTAGGCGTTTAGCATGATGTCGTTGATGTCCTTTAACACACTGGAGTCTTGTCTTAAAGGATCAGTAGTAAGCTATGTGTAATTGCTTAGAACCAATTTATTTATTCAAGTGAGAAGAACTGAGTCACACATTCTATATTTCTCAGCATAATCTGTCAAATATGTCTGATTTTCTATCAATAATTATGTGCAAATCTTGGTTAAGACTGCTTATTGATTTCCAGGGCTAAGTATTTTATGTTTTGTTTCACATATAACTAGGGGCATTATGACAAATATTTAGAAAAAGTGCATTATGGGGGTGTGTGATACCCATGTTTATTTTTTAGGAGTATTTCTATTGATAAATTATTCATTTTAATTTTATGAGTTTTATCATATTTAAACAATCTGTACATCACAAAATTAAACTATTAAAATAAAATATGAAACGTTTAATACGTAATGAATGTTTAGAATAAGCATCAACATTTTCAACATCAACTGTTTACCTGCTTACACGATTGAAAAAATAACACCAGAAATAAATTCCTATGCGAACTACAATGGACATACACACAAAACTCTGCAGCAGAAATAATCTTTGCTTCAATTATCACAACTGAGGCAGTCTTCACATATGACAGCAGCATGTTCCATACACAAGTCTCGCCTAAACAGCCATCACGTGCACTTAGCTTTCCTTTCCTGTTCTGCACACATACTTGTAGCCTGTCTTGTCTTCCTCTTTTGTCAGGAGCTTCCTATAATATTGTACAATGTCCACTGAGCAGGAAAATGAAACATCAATAAAATAAAATACCAAATACATACTGAATGCTTAGAATAAACACCAACATTTTCTACATCAACTGTTTGTTTGCTTACTGAATCTAAAAAAAAATAATGGCAGAAATAAGTTTCTATGTGAACTACAATGAAAATACAAATAAAACTCTACCACAAAAAATAATCTTTGCTTTAATTATCACACTTAAGGCAGTTTTCACACCTGAGAACAGCATGTTCCATACACTAGTCTTGCTTACACTAATAGCACACGTTTTTTTGTTTTGTTTTGTTTTTTTAGTAGGACACACTTGACATCTTGCTGCTTCCTGTTTTCTTAGGAGGTTCTTGTGATGTTTCACCTGTGTTCACCGGGCTGCTGCAGAATTCTTTTGAGAACTTCTTTGGGTGGATACATACTGTTCTTCCTCTGTTGTAATTGATCATTTATCAATTCCAGTCCCAATCCTCTAAGAAAATTTCTCTGATATTCTATGCTTGGTTTTTTTTTGTAAACTATGAAACTATTTATGCCTGACATATTTTGGATCGAGTAAAACACAACCACTGGCCAACACTTTGTGTTTTCAGTAACATCATAGTTGCTGCATCACTCATCAGCAACATCTACTCCACCTTTCATTTTGCTGTAAAATGTGACCATTTCTGTCTTCATTTGTGTTGAGGATTCACTATTCATCTTTTTTGTTTGTTTGTATGTTTTGAAATAGGGTCTTTCTATGTAGTCCAGGCTAGCCTCAAACTCACTATGTAGCACAGGCTGAACTTGAACCCACAGGATCCTCCTGCCTCAGCCTCCTGAGTGCTGGGATTACAGGAGTGTGCCACCGTTATCAATCTTTTCATCATGGTGCAATGTTGACAGTGTTAATACTACTTTGTTTTTCTTGACCATATAGGAGGTCAATGTTATATCTTTCTGACCAAAGATTGTACTATACATTTCTCTATTGTGAACTTGCATCATTTTTTCAGGGATCTTGGATTTATTTTTGTAAAATGCTCCTGTTCTGGTGTTCTTTTAGCAATGTAACATCAATGAGTCACTAGCAAACCAATCGTCAATGTAACCTTTGAGTTACTTTTTGAAATATGTGCAACAAGTCTATTCACAAAGTCATATGGTTTATTACTGCATGAAAAAAGACCTGGTGGCTGAGTTCCAGGATAAATTTCTCAATTCATGTGTAAAACGTATTTGTATATACCAGGGCACACATTTTTATACCTTCTTTGGTAGGTTTACTTAGCATATATTATCAAAAGCTTCAACAAACACTAAAAGATGCAAGTTGTTCATCAACTACCATATATTCAGACAGTGTATAAATTGCTTGACAATTTGAAACAAAGCTTTCAACAAATGAGTAAGTCAAATCTTCAAATATTTTTCTTTTTTGGTGGGTCTTTTTGTTGTCAAAATGTTGGCATTTTTGAAGGAAACTAAATCTGTTAAGTGTCATAATTGTTTTTAAAATCTCAATGCCACATTTATCACTTCTCCATAAATCCTTTAAACTCTGATTAGAATGATAAAGTCCTCCTGTGAAGGGTTTTAGTTCAGATAGTGAGGCATCATGATAAATATACATTTGAGTATTACAATTGATGCATATAGAATGTTTTTCTATATTCTGTTATTAGTGCATTTTAAAACATCTTATAGCATATTGTCCATTACAAATTCCAACATTGAACTGCAGTGTTGGCATTCTGTCCAATAGGTTTCACCACTGGCATTTTCTGACCTAGTTTTAACATTAGAGTGTTCAGATATACATGACCATTTTGTAGCATTTTGACTAGTCAAATATTTATTTACATTGCTGTAAATCTGAATCAAGGTCTTCATTCTGTATTTCTCTATCTGTCATAACTGTATCTGTCATTATCTGTCATATTTTACCAATTTCTTTGGCTCCCATGATCCAATTCATCATCAGTAGTTGAGTCACCTGATGACTCACTTTCAACATCCTCTCAAACTTGTAAAAGCAGATTTTTGTGCAAAACACTTAGGTGCTTAAAGAATCAATCCTCCCAGGGATTTAGCTCAGTGGTTCTGCCACTTGCCTCACAAGCACAAGGCCCCGAGTTCGATCCCCGATACCAAAAAAAAAAAAAAAATCCTCCATACTGATAAACTATGGTGTCCAGTAAGACATGAAAAATATGGATGCCCAAGGGACATTAAACAGGGAATTAAATAGTAGAGTCTCTGTGTTATAAATTTCCATTCAAGTATAATATGCATATTTAAGATACAGACTATAGTGATAATGAAAGGAAAGATGAATGATGAATAATAGCACTGAAATTAAAATTATTAAAGAAATATAGTACTATACATTTTAAAAGTAGTGATAGAAAATATACAATCTCATTATGAAGGAGTGAAGTGGAGACCAGAGTAGGTAGCACCTGGGAATGTTTATTTCTGGTATTATCAGAAGCTAAGGGAAGAGTCATACAGTTAGAGGTGGATAAAAAATAAGCCAGGGAAATGTCTCCATTTTAGAAATAGAAAGTAGGTCAAAGAAACCACCGTTAGATTTCTTGATGACTCACAAAACTCAACCAACTCTGCCAAAGAATTTGACCACGAGTGCACTCTAAAACCTTTCATAGAAATCCAAACTACTGTAGTGCAGCCCTACTGACTGACACCAAGTCTAAAAGACAGAAGTTAAGTTGATAATGACAAATAAAGTCAACTCATATTCACTCAAAAATTATTTTGAAAGGAAAAACAAAGAGAATATCAAAAGTTTAAAAATAAGGATTATAACATAGATACCTCACGCCCTGCAAGGATGCAAACTGAAATCTTAATACCTCAAATGAATAAAGCTATGTATTTGAACACTCTCTAACTTGTTTTTTCACCACTTGCTCCAGGTGATTTATTATTGTGTCCTCAAATTCCAAATGAGAGGATCATACTGTTGGCTTGATAAATTATTAAGAATGGAAATAGAAAACTATAGTCAAATAAAGAAAAGCTGAGTTATTAAGTTTGAATAAGGAAAAGAAGGATTGGTGAAAAACAATCAAGTAAAAGCCTAATTCTGACTCCACAACTCAGACTGCTGCTTCCAGAAGCTCTAATTTGTATATAAGCAACTGAATAAAATCTCAGCCAAGAGGGAAGGAAAAGTTAGATCCTGATGAGTTGCTGGACTAAAAGCTACTGATGAGGTGTGTGGCGACAGTAACATTCCGACTCTCCAAAGGTCCAGAGGAATAATTTGTCACTGGACAGGCATGCTACAGTTAGAAACAAGTTAAAGAGGGGCAAGAGCACACGTATAAAACCGAACACTGTACTAATGAAGAGAATGAGCAGGTGCAGCCCTCACATGAGCCAGCAGGAGGCCAGATGTGAGCTGGAAACAGGATGGAGGCAACTCAGCTTAGGAAATCATAGCAAGATGCAACACACCTATTTCTCCTCACCACTGAGACTCGTGCTCTATAATGACTTGTCCACTAGAAACGAGACCTATTTATGAAGGGATCCCCTTAGAAGAGTGTTTTTCAACTGTTTCTTCACCATGGGACATTTACATAACAGTCCCTCACACTACACAATCCTGTTTTCTCACATTAGGGGCGAAGACTAGGAAAGGACATGGGTTATGTAGTGTTTCTTGAGCAACTCTCCATCACTCATATAAATAAAACATATCCAAGGCATAACCTTGTTCGTACTAATCCCTCTTTTCTTTCTTTTTTTTTTTTTTTGGTACTGGGGATCGAACTCGGGTCCTTGCACTTGCACTAATCCCTCTTAATTCATACCTAACTTATGTGACAAACGTTAGTATCATAAAAATAAAAATTATTCATCACGAGAACCTATAATTCTTGGCCCAATTTGTGGTTTTCTTTGTATCTGTTTATACAGCTCTCTCCGTGCCAATATTATTATAAATCTCCACTTTCTGTGCCTATCTACCTCACTCTCATTCTACTAGCATCCCTAAATGGCCTGTTAAATGCACAAGGGTTAAGCATACTGCAGGAAAGTGAAGAGGAAATGGAACGCTCCCTAAGTATACTAAGGCAGGTTAGTTGAGGTGAAATAAAAGGCACACTAGTGAAGACAATATAGACATGGCTGGAAAAGGGATTTCTTCCTGGAGTATGAACTAAGGGTAAATAAAAATACAAGATGGAAAGCCCATCATTTTTTGAAATTCTAGGCAAGTGATAACACCTGAATAATGTATCTTTTTAATCATGGCTGGAATTATCTAATGGTAGTACTGAGAGAGACTAAATATGACATCAACCAAATCTTCTGTTGTTGATAGCTCCTAAAACACATACAGTTAACTCCTGAGTGACAGCACCAGTGGCAGAGGAAAATATAGAGACAACATTAAAAAACAGATTGCATCATTTAAAAGTAGCTTCCAGGCTGGGGATTTAGCTCAGTGGTTCTGGCGCTTGCCTTACAAACACAAGGTCCCAAGTTCGATCCCCGGTACCAAAAAAATTAAAATAGCTTCCACTTTGATTGTACTTTTCTTCAGATAGAATTATATATGTGGATTTTTACATGCCCTGAATGATTAGCTACTTAGGAACGCACTCAGTGGCTTAGAGAATTGGGCATACATTATCAATTAAATTATTTGTATTTCATAAAATTATAGAATTATCACAATTTGAAGAAGTATTAAAGATTAGCAGTCCAATAGCCTAGTTAGTAGAAATGAAATTCCTTCTACTAGTTCCCCACCTTTCTGCTTATCCACAAAATGTAACTAAAATTACTACTCCAAATCTCATACCTATGACAAAGTACTTGCAGTGTCTTGCATAGGCTGAGCTATTATAAAAGGTCTGCACTTATAGAATGCAATGTCATTAAGAACTGGCAGGTTCAAATCTAGACTTTACCACTTCCTAGATTCAGGACCTTAAAATATGTGAACTTAGTTTCCCATAGGCTTCAATTTACTTATTTGAAAAATGAGGGTAAAACTGGTTAATTCATAGGTTTGTTCTGAAAATTAAATGACTATATATAGTAAGCAATTAATATAGTCTCTTAGTCTCTGTCAGTAAGGTATAAAGTTCAATAGAGAAATAGTCCTAAGAAACAAATTTACTAGAATATAAACTCCATGAAAGGAAGAACTTTTTCAAGTTTGTTTACTATAGTCATTCAAGTAATTATTCAACATCTGGTGAATAAATTACTAGGTACAAAAAAATTCATAGTAAGATATACTAAGAAATGCTACAGGCTCAACTGTCCTCTTTAAAATCCATGATATGCTTTTCAATAAAAAGGTGCTGAGAGTATTGGAAACAGGTACATATACCAAGTAAAGAAGATGACATATATTCACATTTCCCAAAATGTTAACTATTCCTTTAATTTTTGAGGTTTGGCTAACATCAGTTTACATGTATAGTCAAGTCTTGGATTGCAAGTAACTTGGTCTGTGAGTGTTCCACAAGACAAGAAAACATAATAAAATACAAATTCATTTGAAAAATATGTTAAACTTTAGTTTATTGTATATAGCAATGTGCTTAATAATCTAATTAAATACAAAAGAAGGTATAAGCATTAAGTTTCTAGTTACTGACTTTTCTTTATATATAGGATTCAACTGACATTACCCCACCATCCCAAACATTACAGAGCCAGAAAATAGAAGAGATTATTGTTAGCTGCTCCCATAAAAGATTATGGACTTATGAACCAAGTATCAGAGAACACTGAATTAAGCTTTATGTTCAGTGATTTTTTTTTCTGAATGCCATCTGGTCCTTCAATATGAAATAAGTAGTGTTAATATATTTAACTTGTCTTAGTGTAGTCAAATAACCAGATTTTTTATTTTTAGGAATATACTTCCATTTTTGTCCTTTCATATTTCTATTTGAAGTTCTGTGGAAATGTCACATATTTCAATAGGAACTTCAGAGATGCAGAATAATAATAGGGAAAACATCCTCTGCTCCAGAAAGGTCATCTCCTGAAAATTATTTAAATCCTTCATGAAATGCAAAGAACATCTTATATTTTTCAAAAGTAAAAGAAATAATATGCTCATCTAGGTACTAAGAAAACATGTTTTTGGTGAAGTAATGTCTTGTCCATTCTACTTACCGAAGATGAAACTTTCCAAATGACAGTTTCAGCTGTCACTCAATAAATTACATTAATAGTTCTCAGTACCCCCTTTCTTTTTCCCTCTTATATCCTAAGAGTCAAAGCAGCAAAGTTTAATTGTTATACCTTTGATGTTAATAATATGTTGCAATTTCATATCCAGTAAATGGTACAAAAATAGTATTTTTTCATGAATAAAAGTTAATGACAGTTAGGACATTTCCAAGCACATAGTTTATATTAATAGTTAATCTTTCCACTCTCAGACTTGAATGCTTCTTAGCAGAAATTATGAAATTCCTGAATCCTCTTAAACAAAAGGTAGTTACTTTGCCTTATATTTTCAAAGATTCAAGACTCTGAATGCAACTACAGTAAACTCTTAAAATTAAAACTAAACTAAACTATTAATATCTTTCAGCACACTAGAATTTTCTAGTGCTAGATCACTATCAACTTAGGGTGGAGTATTAGAATTTCTTAGAATCCATGCAAAGGTTAAAATACAAAAAGGGCATCATTTATAGGTTAGCTTTTTTGTCATGGACTCAGAAAAATTCAGAGTTGTGTAATTCAATAGAATAATTACTTCTAACTCAAGATTTCATGACTTGGTGAGAAAAGCTCAAGCTAAATATACTTTCAAGAGAATAAAACTACCAGATGCTGTCAACAATTAAGGTATGTACTATGGCAATAAAAATGTTTCTAGTGACAATGATTAAGAAAATTTTCCATAGTTCAAATGCATAAGCAAAAGCAAAATTCACGAGTATAAGCAAAAGAAAGAAAAGTAGACTAATAGTCTACTTTTGACAGCAAGTCAAGCTTTGAATTTCAAATTTGGAGGTGACTGAAGTTATTAAAATGTCTACTGGATAATTAATCTGTGTTATATTCCAATAAAAATAAAATATAGGTAAACATCTACTAAAATTGCCCCAAAAAAGTTCATAAGTATTTCCTATTGAAGTGATTAGCCAAGAGTTCTACGCAATTTATAAAATCTTAGCTTTCTTCTTTCCAAGGGGGCAATTACATGCAGCTCCATATTTATTAAATAAAAACATTACAGAAAAATTAATTGGCAATTTATACTACAGTAGCTGTTGACAGTCATTTATGTTTAAATGTATTATGGAGACCAGTACAGTGTAAGGATTTTTACTTGCATAATGTCTTTTACTGTTGATGAGAATATTTTGTCATATATTTCTGATCATATATTAGTACATTTTTCATGTTAGTTGGAGACAGGAGTTCTCCAGTGATCACATACTTAATCGGTACTTTGCCGAAAGCGCCTATATAATGAGCATCTCTGTAAATTGTTTCACTATTGACATGCTGAAAAAAATAAATTTTGAATTCTGCTCAACAAATGAACTGTGAGACAAAAATACCTCTCGTGACTGTCCTGATGATTGCTAAGCCATCAAGAAGTTGATTGATACAACAATATGCTCAAACTAAGCCTAATCTCTTACCTATCATTTACTATTGACAAGGGGAAATGAGTGATATGAAAACATTCTCTACTCAATGTTCTGAAAGGACACCTCTTTCCCTAATCACTATGAATTATTCAATCTTCAGTTCTTCTTTTCTCTTGTTATGGATTGTGAATACTTATTTAAAATACATTTCTTCTTATACACTGAGAAAATTACCTACAATGAAAAAGATGTTAACAGGTTTTTAGGAACAAAGATGTTTTACTACCACAGCAATATGTTGATGTGATACATTCTTTAAAGGAACACTGTATTAATTATATATTATCCCATTTACACATAAATGGATAAGAATCATTTAAATACATCTGCAAACCATTTACTTTCAGAGGGTTCCTTCACTATCTTATTTGGTTTTCAGTATTTCGTACTGAATATTAATTCCAAATCCTGCACACTCAAATAATTGATAATAAATAATACTTATTATGAAGTTTATACAACTATTACCTTTACTCATTTATCTATTATATACTAGGATCCATACTATCATTCTGTTTAATTAATTCAAGCTTTTCTACTTTCTACTTGAATCACTTGTGTAGTAAAAAGTTTGGCCTTGCCCAAACAGAAGCATAGCCTTCACTCTCAGTTTCTGGGAGTTCATTTATGCTATACCTGATAAGAATGATTTCGTTCAGGGTGGGAGCACACCCCACCTAACAATCTTAGGTTGAGATCTAGATAAGCCAGGTAGACTGTATGATTTAAGGTAAGGGGTTCAGATCTTAATATGCTAGCCTGGAGTCTGAGTTCCAATCCTGGAGTCTGTGGGCCAATCAACCAATCAATCAATTAACCATGCCTGTATAATGAAACCTCAATAATAACTCTGAATACAGAGGTTAATGTTTCTCTGATTAACAAGACTGTGTGTACATTGTCTCAAACTAATAGTTGAGCACAGGGCCTGCATCCTGATTCCACAGAAAAGACAGTGGAAGCTTCACATTGGGAGCCCTAGAAAACTCTACCCTTATGTGTCCTTTTTAGGGGGTAACTTTAATCTGTATCTGATCCCTTTACAATATGCAGAGCTATACGCAAATATTTCAGTGAGTTCTGGCAAACAGACATAGACATACAAAAACCCAAATACTCGAACAAAGAAACAGTCCAAACATAAAAATGAGCATCATAGACTGAGATACAGATTAACAAATATATTTCAATAAGCTATCGGCATCACACGTGCTTCGTTTCATGTCTTTTGCACAAAACGGAATTTAAATTGAAAATCCAAGTGTTAATTCAACAAAGAATTAGCAATAACAGCAAAATACCCTTAAACATAAAGCCTCTGGAATTGAAAGCATTTAAAGCTTAATTTTATGTCTTAATATGAAAAGGAAATAAGCACATCACATAATGGAAATGCAATTAAATATAACTGCCTGTATTTTTTTCATTTTTAAAATACAAAGTGGAGTTCTTTAATTGGTTTTCTTAAGATGTCACTTTCAGGCTTTTCATCATTACAGTATTATTCTTTTTGTTTTCTCATTTGTCAATACAGATATTAAAATGAAGTATTGGCATTGCTACTACAAATGTTTAATGCATTTATTACAGAGCAAAAGTATATTTCTGAAATTTGATAATAGGGATAGAAAACCATTGCATAGTGATAAATATCACTTTATGAAAAGGATTTCAGGCAGCAAGACTAGAGTTGCAAAACATCATTTCTATTTATTTTGCTTCCATTTTATTCTACTAGATTATCTTACACAGTAGTGACAAAATCAAAGTCTGTTAGAGCTAACTAGGATAATTTTTGGCCTAACTCAAGATATTCTGAATTGGTAGGTTGGGGAGAATCCTGTATTTCTGGCTTTTAAGGAACTCTTTAGCTAGTTCTGCTTCATTCCAAAGTTTAAAAGGTACTGACCAATTAAATTTAAAATTTCTTGCAGACTAGACCTAATACACTGGCTTGCAATAACAATCTCAAGCTATGCAACATTTCTTGGTTGCTTTCGGCCCCTCTGATGAAGTGTTCAAAACTGGGACTGTTAACATTTCAGAAGAGATTACTGTGTGTATAGGCATGAAAGAGAGCTCCAGCCAACATTACTAACAAGGCTGTGGAGCCCATGGGTGTTTGTGTCAGACGTGAAAACCCAATGAGATCTTTCTGAATATCATGCCCTTCAGAGAAGTGAAGGAGTTCACCATACAGTCTGAAAATCCTCCTTGGCAATGTAATACTGAACAAATCTAACACTGAGGGAGAGCACCATAAGAAGTCCAGGAATCAGATTTGATCAAGAAAATTTGGTTTTTTAATAAAATGGAATACTACTCAGCCATCAAAAATGAGAAATTAGAGACATTTATTGCTAAATGACTACACATTGAGGCCATACTCTTAGGTGAAATAAACAGGACACACATGTAAATACCGAATAGTTTCTCTAGTGTGAGAAACTGAAAGTGTAAATAAGGACTAAAAGTTATAAGAGATAATGTGAAATAGGAAGAAAAGGGGCAAAGGGGAGGGGGAAGTGGGAGGGGTAGGGGAAAGAAGGGAATGGAATTAATATGAGAAAATTAAAAAATGGAAACAAAGTCTTTGTAAATAGGGAGGGATGGAGGGGTTGAAGGAAGAACAGGGGAAGGGGGAAAAAAAAAGAACCAAGAGAGATTATGTAAAAGTGCATATCTCCAAGGATGAATGTCATTATATTGTACACCTCAAATGTACCAATAAAAGGATTAAAAAAATTATAAAATATATTCAATTCCTTTGTCCCTAAAGAGAAAATGCTCAAGTTTTCTTTGCTATTTCCATGTTCTCTTTTTGTTCTTTTGTTACTAAATAAATAACAACAACAACAAAAAAATGAAGTCCAAGAATGGATGCAGTAGAGAGCGTTTGTGGGAATACTTAATGTCCTCAAAAGGTCTCAGGGTGGCCAGAAATCACCAGGTGCTGAATTCTATGAAGGCTTTCCCAAGTCTTAAACTGAACTTTTAGGATCTCAATAAATAACTCTAATATGAGACCATAACTCCAAACAAACAAATTATGGGTATTTTCAGCAAAGAGGAATGCAGCTTTTGTACTGTGAATGATGATCATTTGAAATCTACACCACATTATAGAGTAATTCTACATTCTACATTATAGAAAAATTGGATATTATTAGATACTGAAGATACTTGATACAGCTGAACCTATTGTACATATTTGACAGTTGACTTCTAGGAAGTCAGTCTCTTCTATAAAAGGATCAGCAGATATCTGTTTGAAACTCACTGCTGTTCAGTTTGATGAAGTTCAAACGGAAATGTACAACTGCAAAGAATATAAAGCAGGGTTGAAGATCTTGAAGAAATTATGAATAAGCTAGTTACACCATTAGAATGTATGCAATTGGAGAAGTGCTAAGAGAGTCTGGAAGAATTACTTAAATAGTGCTCAAGAGTTTCTATTCCTAAACTAATTCTTCATATGAAGAAATGGGCAGAATGAGGTCTTGTGTGCAGAGTGAGCCAAAAGCACACTCCCCCCTGCCACTTCAGTCCTGAGGCATTACTTTCAGAATGACACTTTCTTTACCTTCTTGTCAAGACTGCTGCCAAAAGAGTATCAGTGTGTGTTCTTGAACACATGGTTGTGGAATGGTGGCTTCACAGGGCATAGGAGAGGCTAAAGTTCCTTCATTTTGTTCAAAACAAGTGCATCCATATGTTTAATAAAATTTTCCTATTATTTGTAAAGATTCAAAGGAGAATATAAAAATATTTGTTGTAATTACAGGGATTACTCATGAAACTCCGTTCTACCAGGAAGGAAATAGGGTGAATGAGTTCTAGAAAGGACACATATCAATATTATAAAAATCAACAGTAGTGTGAATGATGCAAAATTAGAAGTCATGAATGCAAATATTTTGTGAATGTTGCTTCTTTAACAGGAAAATGTTGGTTTTGTTATTTGTTATTTGAAGGTTTTAAATAAACCCCATTGACAATCATCAGAAAAATAAAAATCAAGAGTGAGAATTTTAAACAGAGACAAAGAGAATCTAGATAAAAGAAGGAAAAGAATTGTATTAACAGAGTCTTCGAGAAGAAAAGGGAAACAAGATGCAATACCATAGGCCTAGAAAATACTGTCCTTTTTGTTTTTGTTTTTGTTTTTCTGGTACCAGGGATCGAACTCAGGTCCTTGCACTTGCGCAGCAGGCTGCAAAACCACTGAGCTAAATCCCTGGCCCCTAGAAAATACTGTGTATGGCAAGAAAAACAAATCACTGGTAAACAGGGTAGAGCTCATGTTTACTATCTCAGCAAACTTGAGGTTATATAAACTTATTTGTGGAAGAAGTTTAAACATACTGTATATTTCTGGGTAACTTTAATAAAACTGAGTAAGTTAATTAAAAATTATATAAACTTTGTCCAACCTTAAACTTTAAAATCAAGCTCCTCTGCATTTTCAAATTCAGTAAGACACCCAGAAGTTTGGAGCAAATTACAAAATAAGAAAAAACTTATGGAAAAAAAAAAACTTATGGGAGATGAAATACTCATACAAAATTTCTTTTAGGACAGCTATTCATTACAAAATAAAAAAAATTAAAATAGTATTTCAAATTTCCCATATTTATTAGTTGTGAATAATAAATGTATTCCCAGCATTCCCCTTTGTTAATAGCAAACGTTTTACAGATTAAAAATTGTTTAATCATTTCAACTTTTAGTTATCCTGCTGGAAAACTGCAATTACATGTACAAAGAGTGCAAAACTATAGCTAAAATTATGCTAATATTGATTGTTGCCATTTACTTGATATTTCTGCATTTCATATACATTTATTTCACACAACACTGTGAGTTAGACATAATTATGTCTCCATAATACACAAGAAAGCTGAAGGATAGAAAACCTGTAACTGCTTTGTGGATAATAACACCTACTTTACCAGGTCCCAGACAGTTATGAGTATATAATAATTTTTAAAATGTGTGTAGGATCTTTGTGAATTAAGTTGCTAACTGTGAACTGTTATTTGCTATTATGGGATGGTATTTAAATATAAGTTTTTCAAGGCAAGAAGAGTAAATCAAAGCCCTAAATTTATGGGAAAATGTAGGATGCTTTCAGAATTTTAGAATCATAAATAAAACCAAAACTGAGAATATGTAAGCCTCTGTAATTACTAAGTTCAGAAATGAGAAGCAAGATGCTTAAGTGAATTATCTAAAATCATGAATGAGGTAGAAGAGAGCTTGGAAGAGAAGTGAAATCCTTACAGTTCTAATCACAAGTTTTTTAGTATCTCAAAGGAAGCTGCACTTTGAATATTTGATTCTTCATGGATAAGCTTCTTTGAAGTATGAGCATATGGAGGAAAACCATAACATTTAAGATGTAAATAGGGTTGTATTTTGTTTTTAAACGGGAACATCCAAGAGTTTCTACTGTAACAGGGCCTGCTCTGCAGCACAAGGGTTAGGACACAGGAGGGAGCCCTCCTAAACTGACTCTGGAGCTTCTATAGAAGCTTGCAGATCTGTTCCAGTGAGGGGCAGGGCCGAACACTTGTTACTATCGAAATAAGGGATTTAATTTTGAAACCAAAAACACTACACATTATTTCATCATGACAGCAAAAGAAAGCACGTTAGCTATTTAAATTATTTTAGGCAACACCAAAGTACAATATTGTGAGCCTATGATGTACACAGAATATAATACTCAACATCAAACAGTAGTCTACAGGAACCAACAGCGGAAATACAGCCTGGAAGTCAATTGCTCTATACTACAGCAAATACATTGCCTATTCTGAGCTACCAAAGCAAGGACAAGATGGAAAAAATTTCAAGCCCATTATACAACCAGATTAAGTGTACAGAATATAAGCAAATATTTAAAAGGGATAAAAGGTGATATTCACATGTGTAAAAGAAACATAATCCTAGGAATAGATGAAAATTTTATGTAAATGCTCTGTGAAATAGGATAGCTTAATAAGAAATTGAGTTCTGTAAAACAAGTGTCCACAGATGAGTAGTTAAATCCACAAAACTGGTCAGAAAGATAAATTGAACCCTATGGGAACAATTTCATCTTTAAAGCACGAAGAAGAAAATAAATAAATAAATTAGAAACAGTAAGGAACAAAACACATCTGGCTGAAAGTCAAGTTACTAACATGATGAAAAGACTTCATGTAACAAGGGTGTATCAGATAGAGAAAGAAGGAGTCTTTGCAAATCAGAAAGCAAATAGTAAATGGGGAGGTCAAATGCCACACAGTAAAAAATTAAATAATCTTAAATAATGATCTGAACAAATTGAACTGATAATTATATGAAATAAACACTTTTCTTAAAATAAAGAGCCCACATTCTTCCAAGAAAAAAAAAAAGTGTGGTATTCTCAACACTGGTACATAACCTGGTTAGGTTATCGAATTTCAAGTTTAAAGATGTGAGATGTGAAACCCTCAGCATAACCAGGTTCCAGAATATTTTCATCATTTCTAATTTCGTTTATTCCTGTTCCTTGGAAATTCCTTCTTCTCAGTTCTCCTTCCTTCCCGCCTCATCTCCAGACCAGAAATTATCTGCTCTCTCACCATAGTGTACATTTTCTAGAAGTAATAAAATTTGAATCAAGCAGTATGTCATGTTACTGTTATTACATTTGTTCTAGCTGCTTTCACTCAAAATAGCTATTTTGAGGTATATGTGCCTGGTTGTGTGCATAATTCATTCTTATGCAGAAATAACTACAGTTCATTGCATTCTCCTATTTGTGGAGATATGAGTTATTTCCTGCTTTTAGCTACCACAACAAAACAAGCTGGAACTTTGTGTACACAACTTTGAATAGACTTACAAAATCATTTCCCACTGGTAAATACCTAGAAGTGGAACATCTGGATAATGTTAAATGAATCTTTAATATTTTTAAAAACCCTAAAATTTGTGGGCCATAGTGATTGCACTCTTTTACATCCCTAAGCAGCAGGATATGCAAGTTCTATTATTTAGTCACACCCTTCAGCAAAGGGTATGGCCAGTCATTTTAATATTGGCCATTTTAATGTGTACTGGTAATGTATTGTGGCATTCTTGCATTTTCCTGATGAATAATAAAATTGAGTGTCCATGAAAAATATGCCATCAGTATTTTTAGTGAAATGTCTCAATCTTATTCATTTTTATTATTTTTTATCATTACATTTTGAATATTATTTACTTATTCTGAATTTGCAAGTGTTTTATTCCAGGTTGTGGCTTTTTTTTTTTTTTTTTTTTACCATTCTTTCTCTATTTGTCTCAAAGAACAGATATTTTCAGGCTTTTTTTAAAAAAATAACTTTATCATATAATTCTTCTGTGGATTATGTTTTGGGTGCTGTATCTATGAAATTATGAAACTAGAAAACTTGTAGAAGAAAATTTTTGAGATCGTGTAGAAGACAAATATTTTTTAGAAACAATGTCCCAAACATAGTTCATAAAATAAAGGTATGGTAAATTAAGCATTATCAAAAATAAAAATACTTCTAAATGTAATTTAAAAGATTGTATTTGATAAAATATATGTATTTAGAATACATAAAGAAGTCTTAAAACTCAGTAATGAGAAAATAATAAAATACGGAATAGTTTCTCTACTGCGAGAAACTGAAAGTGTAAATAAGAATTAAAATGATTAAAACGAATAATTGATAATTTGAAAAAGGAAGAAAAGGTCCAAAGGGGTAGGGGTGGTGGGAGGGGAGGGGAAGGGAAAGGAGGGAAAGGAAAAATTATGAGAAAAGAAAAAAAATGGAAACGAAATCTATGTAAATATGGAAGGGTGGAGGGGGTGAAGGGAAAAAAATAAGAACAAAGATTCATCATGTACAGATACAAGCACCCAGTGATAAATGTAAATATATTGTTTACCTAAAATATACCAATAAAAGAATTTAAAGGAAAAAAAGATTTGAATAGACATTTCATTAATGAAGAAATGTGCATGGCAAATATTCACATGAAAGAATACTCAAAATTATTACTCCTTACACAAATTAGTGATAAATTTTGTTATTGCTTTTGTATACAGATCAAGAAGTAAATAAAAGCTCACATTTTTGGCATATGGAAATCCAGTTATGGTACAATTTGGTGCAAAGACTGTCCCTTTCAGTTAAATTACTATTTCACAGCCAAAATTAGTTGACCCTGTACAGGGTTTATTTATGAGTCACTATTATGTTCCATTCGTTTAAATTTAGCTCTATAACAATAACATTCTTTATATCATATTAATTTTTAATTTTATTTTTATTGACATGAACAGGAATTAAAATATCACACAGCACCTTATAAATATATACAAATATTCTGTGTCTATCTCTGTAATAAAATTTTAGATTAGGTAGTGTTAATAATCAAGTTTGTGTTCATTTTAAAAGTTGTTCTCTTTATTGTAGTCCCTTCATACTTTCACATAAGGTAGAACCAGTTTGCCAGTTTTTTCAAACCCTTACCCCAACAACAAGAAAAAAAACCAAAGACCTTGTGGAATTTCAAATAAACTTGTTAGAAATCTACAGATCAAGTTGAGGAGAACGAAAAAATCTTTACACTAATTAAATTTATTTCAACCCGACTTATGAAACATAAAAATTGTACATAATAGTACAGTTTTCTGGGACTTGAGCTATAGTGTTTTGTTTGCTGGTTGGTTGGTTTGGACAATACCAAGATTT
Source organism: Heterocephalus glaber (assembly GCF_000247695.1). The sequence goes on along the minus strand of NW_004624731.1, from coordinate 21,597,298 downwards.
AACCCAGGGCCTTCTCCCTTTTTCATTTTTTATTGTGAGGCAGGGACTCGCTAAGTCACTAAACTGCCCAGGCTAGGTATAAATTTGTGGTCCTTCTGCCTCAGCCTTCCAGAGTACTGGGATATAGGTGTGCACCACCACACTTTCTTTATTTCAAAAGCATTCAAAACATCATCTGTGAATAAAGACAGTGTTATTTCTTTCTTGCCAATATAGATACTAATTACTTCATCTTAATCAATTACAAAGTCTAGTATGTTGAAGAATAAAAATACATTGGAAGGGAAAATAACTTTGTTTTTCATTTTTGTTGTCATTGTAATTTTTTGTTTTGTTTTGTTTTTTGAGATAGGGTCTCACTATGTAGTTCAGTCAGGCCTTGAACTCACTATGTACCCCAGGCTGGCCTCGAACTCTTGGTGATCCTCCTGCCTCTGCTTCCCAAGTGCTGGGATTACAGGCATCCACCACCAGGCCCGGCTGCTGTCTGTTTTTTTTTTTTTTCTTACAGGAAATCATACAGTTTTTTTAACCATACAGAATGATGTTGACATTAGGGTTTTGTTATGCAGTTTAACTAGACTTATCAAGTTCCTTTCCATTGTTACTTTTCTACTAGAATTTTTTCCAGGAACCATTACTGAACTTCAACAAAATCATTTTGTGATTTATTGGAAGACATATATATTTTTTACATTATTAACATAGTAATTTACACTACATGAGTTTTAAAATATTAAGCCAAGTTTGCATTCTTAGGCTATATGCTGTATTATGAGTCTATATGCTCTATTATAATGCATTTTATATATATAGTATTTGATTAAAGTACTAAAATTTTATCTCAAATTTGCATATTCATATTCATGAAAAATATTTCTCTTTAGTAGTTTTTTTTTTTGGTACCGGGGATTGAACTCTGGTCCTTGTGCTTGCACAGCAGGTGGTGAAACCACTGAGCTAAATCCCCAGTCCTAGTGTTATTTTGTTTTGTTTTGTTTTCTTGTACTGTCACTGCCTGATTTCTCTACCAGGATGAAGTTAGCAGCACAGAATGAATTGGGAAACTTTCCCTCCACTTCATTTTTCTGAAAGAACTAGTGTATGAAATGATCTAATTTTGATTCTTGAAAACTATATCCATATATTTATCTATTTTTCATCTCTCGTGTACACATCAACAATGCTATTTATATGAACTTTTGGAAAGTAGGAAATAAAACGATGCTTGTTTTTCTTCACATATTTTTACATTGATTGTATGTTTATAAACCATAGTATTTTTTAAAACTACATGAATTATGAACTAAAAGTAAAAAATTAAGGGCCAGGGATTTAGCTCAGTGGTTCTGCCGCCTGCCTCCCTCACAAGTGCAAGGTCCAGAGTTTGATCCCCCGGACCAAAAAAAAAAAAAAAAAGTAAAAAATTAAAGCTATAATATGATGTTCTGTAACTAAATAATTGCACATTATGAATATTTTAAACAAATTGCTAGAGGACTATGCATTTCAACATGTTTTCTAAGAAGCGATTAGTTATCTAGAGTCTTATAAAATGGTCATCAGTAAGGGTCTTTGTTTCTGGGAAGTGAGTAAGCCCAAATATTTCACCTCTATTAATAAAACTGAATATTACTTTCAAAAGATTATTTGGTAATTGTGGGTTTTTTTAAAGTATTGAGCGTATGTTATGATGACTTCTGTGATCAATGAATCTCAGTTATCTTTTAGTTATCAGGATGTCGTTCATTTCAGCTCAGATTACTCTCAAGATACGTAAATATCAGTGTTTATAATAGCCAATTTGAGATAACACCCAATATCCATTTCACACACACACAATACAAACAGTAAAATTTTTAAAGTGATAAATTGCAACATATAATAAAGATAATGTTATAAATGACTAAAAGTGTATGATATGACTATTAATAGCATAAATGGTGAATAACATTCTAATTTGAGTATAAAATGTAAGTGCATGAGGACCTAGTCAAATACTCTACAATGTCAGAGAATTTAAATAATAGGAAAATAAGTACCTACAAAAAAAGAAAATGGGTTTAATTTATTCATTGCTTAAGGTATGAAATTTTAATTTTTTTCTCTGAAATTACTTGCTTATCTAATGAGGACTTGGAAAAGAAAACTTACTTTTCTATTGTTTTTAAAACAAAAATATGTCATTTAATATTTGGCTTTTTTACCCCTTTCTTTAAAAGGGAAGAGACAAACTCATCTTTAAACAAAATTCTTGTATTAGAAAATAACCTCTTACATGTCTCACTTCAACTATACAGATGTAAAGGAGGAAAATAACAAAATAGACTGGTAGGTAGCCTGGCACAGGCTGGATTAAGATATGATTTCTGCAGAATAATTTAGGTGAGGCTCTTTCCCAGTGAAACTATTTGCCTTCATAAATTTATGCTGATACCAAGAAACTTTAATAAGTAATATTTCCTCTACAAAGTATCAAGTTCCGGATAACTGATAAACTGTAAAAACATCCATCGAGAAGCAGAATAAAAGACTAGTGGAATTTTCAATAGGATTTACCACATAGGGAATAGGAATCCTGTTATTATAGGTTAAACTGAGATCCAAGGTCAGAATTTTTAGACAAAGGATGGACTAATGCGCAAGAATTAAGTTGTTGTTGCGCACTGATGTTGGAGAATATTATATGATGGTCAAGAAGGGCAGTAGGTGTCAACTATGCATTAGAGAAAACCCTCACATCTAGACATAAATTGTTGCAGTTTCACAATTTCTCACATCACATATAATTAACCTGACATTGAGATTCTATGTTGTTTCCATGGTTTCATGATGTACTTGCAGTAAGTTTTAATATGTAGGTGAGAGGAACGGGGATGAATCTAGCAGGTGGAAAGCATTCACTGCACACATTCACGAAGCACAAAAGCTGTTAGTCTACATCAAAACTGCATGGTATCATGGTAGTTGTGAGAGAAACATGGACCTCTTCTGAGGATAAAACCAATCACCTCCTTACTCTTAGATGTAAGGAATAAAAATTTATACACACTTTTTAGAATGTTACCATCTAATTATAACCTATTTCCATCTTCTCTAAGATTATAAAAATGAAAGAAGACAGGTATAGAAATGCAATATGGTGCAAAAGCACTGATACATTTCATTCCCTCTCAATCAGTCCTCTTGCTCTCCAATTATCTTGTTGATTGGGAATGATCTTTTACTGATATAAATATGCAATAGATTATTTTGTGGATCATGTTAATAATATTCATTTTAATACTGTGGGCTGTTTTCCTTGCTAGAATTATATTAACTTTGGGCGAATAAAATTTGAAAAGTATTTAATTATGTTCATTTCCAATAATGATACAAGGAAACAAAATGAGCACAAGGTAGATTGTAATATGGTGAACATTAGTTTGGAAGGCATGCAGTTTCCAAATGTGTTTGCTTTAGTTAGAATCTTTATTTGTGCCCACAATTCAAATTTTAAACTTACCCAGCATCAAGTGGCAAATGATAAACAACTACTATATAAATTCCTTTTTAATATTCCATAATAAATAAAGATATACTGAAGTCACATTCTACACAAACTCTACAACAGGTTGGAGAGCTCTTTTATAATCACATATATTAAAAGAACAAAATTCCAAACTCCTCTGGATAAATATGAAGAAGGATGAGAAGAATGCAAAAAACAAAAACTTGAGCTGTGAAAGGAAATTTCAAACCTGAATGTGTATGAAAAGACTCCTAATATATAATGTTGAAGAAAACTACCGGTTCCTAATTGTCATTGTTTTTGTAATTGTCTCATGCAAGCAGCTAAATAAACAGTGATAACTCTTTTCTATATCTGGCTTATGAAGTTAATCCTAGGGCCGGGGATTTAGCTCAGTGGTTCTGGCGCCTGCCTTGTAAGCACAAGGTCCCAAGTTTGATCCTGGTTACCAAAAAAAAAAAAAAAAAAAAAAAAAAAAGTTAATCCTAAAAATCAAATATTCCCTGGACAACCTTACTAAATAGGCTCCAATTCCCAGAACTAATATTCATATCCCTTGGGATCTAGTTAAGAAGCAGGGTATATTTTATGTCTGGCCGGCAGAACTATCTTATACAGACTTAAATATTTAGATCTTTCATATAATTTGGCAGCATGAAATGAAAAATGGTACTGGACTAGAAAGTCTGGCCACAGTTCTGTCACTAATCAGGTGTGTGATTTAGTTAAACCACTTAACCTCTTAAGCTAGGATGTCATTATCTATAAAATATCTGCTCTGTGAGCACAGATAAAATGAAATAATGTGCTTGGAGAAGTTTTTAAAAATTAAAACACTCCATAAATATAATTATAGAACATTCTATCAGATTTCAAACTCCCTTCAATAAAGTATCTTCATTCTTTCTGCAATAATAATGTTATTTAAAATATCTAAGATCATTATTAACAATTCTTTCAAATGTTTATCTCTCCCTGAACACATCTTAGCTGTTTAATCGCTACATCTTATTCAGCAAATTAAGCTACTATCCATTTCTTTCTATTTTTAACATAATAACAAGGAACTACAAGAAATTGAAATTGTTCTTCTTACCCAATTTGTAAATATGTGTGTGTGTTCTGAATAAATATCTCCAAGTAAACTTTTTAAAATCAGCTGATACAATTTAATGTAACATTCATCTGATAGATAAATAAGATTTTATAGCATGGTGCTCCCTAATAGTCCTATCGATTACATAAATCAGGTTAGTAGTACAACCTTTTCTTAAACTTATACGTAAAATTATTCTACCCTATGAAATAAACATTGGAAAAACATAATACGGAAGTTTCAAATAAAGTGGATAGAAGTTCTAATTAAGTTAGCCATTTTCACATACTATGAAGGGTAAACACATAATACATCTGATGTCAATTCGACCACTATTTTCACATGTGCCTTATGTATCAGATTGCCTGAAGCTTTTCCACCTCCTTTGATAATTAAGGAATCATGATATGTTAACTGGTCTCTCTGGTCCTCTGCTTCCCAATCATTAAAATCTAATCAATACCCACTTTCCTTTAGCCAAGCACATTTAACATTCTTTCAGCAATGCAAAGTTAAAGAGGAAATAAAGCAGACCTATGATATAAAGAATGAACAGCTTGTACAAAACAAATTGTGATTCTATCTTTTCCTGGTGAGACCGTGCACTTAAATTTTTCCTGTTGTACATCCTTACTGAATTGGATAAGGCATGCATAAGAATTTTGAACCTTTGGATAGACATTAGTTGTAAGAGACAATCAATGCTTACAGGAAGGAACGTACTATGATTTGACCTGCATATAACTGTACTTCTCTAGACACATCAGTACCTTTTCTATAATCTTCATTCTAGCAATATTGAATGGTTCTCTGACATTTGTACACAACGTTCTATTCCTAGTCATCTAAGCCTTTGTCCACCCTAGTTTCCCTATCCCTTACAACTCTGTCAATCAAGTAAGTTCTGGGCATCCTTCCAAACTCAGGTTGGACACCACTGTAAAGGAGATTTCTGGTCCCTTCTACTAGACAAGATTGAACCTTCCTACAGTAATGTTCTTGGAGCATCAAGAACTGTAATATCATTCTCCTTATTGACTAGCCTGGAAATTATCCATTGCTATTTCTTACTTCCCAGCCAAAGAGAAAGTTTTTTAAGGTTGCGAACTAGATCTTGACAATCTTTGTAGTCTCAGCACTTATTTAAATAGTTAGCATATAAATTCACAGTATCTACTTTTTTAACTGATGTGAAAAAATAGCTTAGAGATAATTAGATAAACTCTTCAGACCATGGAAAGAAACTTAGATTAGTTATGAAAAAATAATATATATTTAGTATACAATAGTTGAATATACATAGTCTGAAGTTATAATATCAAAGAAAATATCTGGTTAAAAGAAGGGTATAATTCACCATCCTGAAATTCTGAAATATTCTCATAAATATATCAATTTTTGTATAAATATGCATATTGTGAAACTACTTACCTCAATTTCAAGCTAAATTTTTTATAATTTAGTTTAGCCTCCTACAGCATTTTAAATATTTGGTGGAGATGAGTAGATGCATACTACCTATGGCATTAGGGCAATGTAAAATTTTCTGTTATTTAAATATGAAAAATTGCATAGAACTGTATTCACTTAATGCTTTGAATACTTCCTTTTGTTAATGCGATAAATATTGTGTTAATTAAATTCACTATGATTATATGTATATAACTCATGGACATATGTACGACTATAAATTTGATCAGATTTATTTCTCACTAAAAGCCATCTTCAATAAGAGACAGGAGTTTTATTTGGTTTATTTATAATTTATATTGTTTGTGGGAGTATTTGATTTGGTGATAAGAAATTTACTTTGGAGAACCAAGAAAACATAGTTTTTTTAGCACTAAAGTGTGAAAGGGAAACGAGGTAGGCAATGGTAATCAAATATGAAAATGAAGAATTATAAACACACCACAAACAAACATAAAAACAAAACTTTTGCTGCTAATTTACATTCAGGGAAAATAATTACTTCACATATCATATGAAGTTAAAACCATCACCTCATAATACACTTGATCTTAGCCAAAAGGCCGAGAAGCGATCATCACCTCATAATAATAATGTTCTTGCTATGATTCACAAAAATTACATTTGTCAGTGGTTTGTCTTAAAAATGTACATACTACTCTTCATTATTATTTATTTCTCTGATTATCTATGTTGCAAAATAAGGACTGCCTTATTAATAAACTTTTAATTGTTAACCTATTAAATCTGTGATATATTTAAATTCTGAGAAGGAAGTAACAACTTCACTTGGATGGTTCTATGAAGTTAAATCTATGTCGATGCTACTGAAAATTTTAAGAAAATATTTTATAAGGCACTATATTATAGTTTTGGAGATGACTTAGCCAAATTTTCACTTAGCTACACATATAACATCTTTAACACTTTAGCATATTTTGAGAAATTTCTTTAGTGTCATGTCAGCAATGATAGACAATTTGAAGAATGAATATTTATAGTGGGCTACCTCTGATGTATAAAGGTGATGTTTAATAGTTCATATCTAATGCTGTATAGTAATTAGAAAAATCTATATTGAGGTCCAAAGAAGAATAAAGAATACCAACGTATAGATAACTGAAATCCCTTAGAGAAAACATAAAAAGATCAAAATAATTAATAATAATGAATACTACTTTCAATTTCATCCCACAATAAACTGAAATCAATTATAACTTGGTGCTTTTACCAATGGAATATATTTTGCAGAACATTTAAATGTGGGAAAGTGAAATAGTATAAAATTTTTCACAGCTTCTCTCTTTGTTGTCTTAAAGAGAGAGCTCAGCTGAATATATGGTATTTTCATTAGTTCTTTCCTGAATCATGCTGATATCATTAGCTTTTAAGGCATGTGAATTTTTTACATTAAGATTTTGATATTTTCTTCTATTTCCATGAGTACCAAGTCTGTGATGTACTAATAGGGTATGATTATAAAGTTGAAGAAAAAACCCCACAAAAACAGAGTAGTGCAACATCAAAGATTCGTATAAAGGATGAAGAGTGACTCAAATGTCTCCTGAAACTCTCTATATACTGAAAATAGCTCTTTATGAGAATATGGAAATATATAAAATGAATTAACTTGCCATGAAAATGGTCCACTGAATCAACATCATGATATAAATGGTAATTAGTTCAAACATACAAGGTCTAAATTCTCAGGGTGGAAATTTTCTATGAATTCATTACAATATTTAATAATTCTATGTACTGTTTCAAATACCAGTTTCTTGCTTAGCACTGAATTTTCTATATCAAAAAGTACAGAGATAAATCAATCAAACTTTACCTTTAATGAGCTTCAGTTTCTAGATTAAGAAAGGAATATAGTGAACTTTAATAAGCACACAACTGAATAGAAATTCAACATGTACACTTGGAGATCAAAATAAAGATTAAATCAAACTGTATATAAAGCACTGACTACATAGTTTTTAGGATGAAGTTAGTGTTCCATGAATACCGTGTTTTTTGTTGTTGATGTTACTCTCACCTCTAAGCTTTAATTTAGAGGCAAGAGGCCAGACTTCAGTACAAATATTCTGATAGAATTGGTGTGTATCATCTTCACCCAGAGAAGCAAGAAGGAACTATAAACCCAATAGGCATGGAAAGAAATAAATGGATGCCTGAAAACGTAGGAACATGAAATCTCAGAGGTCCTCTATGGCTGTAGTGAAGAGCACACAGAGAAAAGTAATAGCCAATAAAAATCAAGACCAACAGAGTGGAGCTGGTAATCCGAAGCTAATAGGTTGGGGATTAATTGAGGAGAAGCATGGAGCCCAATAAAGTAGAATGCCAGAAACTAAAGCCAGAAGTAAAGAAAGGGGAGCAAGAGGCAAAGAGGCTGTGAGGTAGGACTGTGGAAGTAAAAACAGGAATGCACATATGTTTAAGAGATGAGTCTGAAAAGGAGCTTGATAAAATTAAAGAGGAAAAAATTAACTTCCAAAATGCAGAATTACAGAAACATAAGGAAGCAGAATGTGAAAACTAAAATAAAACAAATAAATAATATGCAGAAGTAAGATGACCAAGGAAAGCAGGAGTTTCCCAGGCTAACCACTAATATGGTACCACTAGATTGTGAAGAGGGCCTGCTTGCTAATAGTTTATTTGGTAAAAATATTTGTAACGTTGGCAGCAGGACACTGGTGAAATCTATTTTCAAATTTTGAATTTTGTACTTTAGATTTGTTATATGTACCTAGGGAGCAAGGGTTACAGTAGAGAAGGTCTGAACATTATCCTTTGAATCTCACCCCTTCAATTGCCACATTTGTTAACTTAATTATAACACTGCTTCCTCTGGTGCCCAGTTCTTTAGTCATTAAAAAAATTTGTGGATGGATTACATGTTCTTCATACGATCACTCTCAAGAATACTAAAAGTCTGCATAATATATGGTCCAAATTTTTATATTACTATAGTACCTAAAATATTGTTTTCCCAAGTGATTCATAACATTTTTAAATCTGTTAAACTTTTAACATTTAAATTGCATAATAGGTGAGCTAATTTCTCTGTCACTCAATGTTTGGTTTTTGTATTTTATCTGTATATACTGCATAGATTATCATTTTACAAGAAAATAATTGATGAATATGCAGTTCAAAACGAAATGGAAAGGAGAAAAAGCTGTGACTTTATTCATTTAAATGACTCCACACCTTACAAGTGTTGTTCTTTTCTTTTTTTTGAAAAAAAAAGAGCCATAAATCCTCATCATCAAACTACTAATTTAGACTTGCAATAATGCAACTCAAGTGAGGCTTTAGTAGCCTGTGAAAAGTGTTACACCAAACAAGCTCATAGTGAATACAAATACCATTTTCTGTAAATACAGGCTTATAATTGAAAATTTTAAAAAATAAAATTAATAGTTTACATTTCTAAAATCTATGTTATTACATTTAGGATATGTTCAAAAGTAATGTATGATAAAAAATTATTATGTTTTTGTGCAACTCACAGGCAAATTCCTCTAAAATATTTGTTTAAAGTATTTTATATCTCACATTAATATCACCCCTAGTTTCTTTCTTCTACACTCTTCCCTATTTTCTTTCTTCTAGTTTCATTGTTGTTTTGTCTCCACATGGCAAAGTACCAGCATCCTACATATAACTGCCTTTCTTACTTAGCAAAGTAGATGATACTACATCTCTATTTATGTCTCTATTTCTCCTGTTTCCATTTGTGTTTATCTAGTCTGACTCACTTTTATCAAGGTGCATTATCCCTGAAATTGACTTTTCAAGCTTATCAAAGGAAAAGGCTTTCCTGACTTCATGCTCCCTTGTTGCCCATAAAGACAGATTTTATTTCAGATCTGAATAGACAAGCCTAGCTACATTAAGGGTCTATAACCCAAAGTGTCAAAAAGAGTTAATCTAGGTTCACATAAAGAAGAGGAATGAAATTTAAGACTTGTGTTACTTTGTACTGTTTTTAATGAGAAATAGAAAATATTTCACTGCTTGATATTTTAAATAAAGGTAAGAAACACATATAATAAGAAATAAAATATACCCTGATGCCCTGTTCTCTCTAGCTTCAAAAGAAGTACAGCAAAAAGAAGAGAGAACTGAGGAGATCAGAGAAACATGCCACAAACTAGATTTTAACCAATACATGAAATCAGAGCTGTATTTTTTATATAAATATTCAGTATTTGGCACATGATGGAAAGTATTCTCATGACTTTTTTTACAAAATGATTTAAAAATTCCACATACGGGTGAAAATTATACCTACTGAACAAAATCTTCCTTTGTCCACAAAGCCTTTCTTCTTATTCTGGTAAAGTGTATAATTTATGTTCTCAAGTATTAAAGGAAAGATTCTGAATAAATAATTTTTTTTTGTACCAGGGATTGAACTCAGGACCTTCCGCTTGCTTGAGAGGCAGGAGCTGGAACAACTGAGCTAAATTCCCAGCCCTCCATATAAATAAATTAACACTACCATCTTGTATTTCTTTAGATTTAAATAATATGTCTAATGGCCTCCAGAATACATGCCACCAAGTTTTTACATGATATCAAGCTATTAAAGATGACCCAATAGACAGCTCCCACCACAGAGTAGGAGGCTTCCGGGCCAACCTACTACTGCTGCCAGCACAGATGAGGTGAGGTGTGCAACCCCCGCCCTGTCAAAATGAGAAGACAGGTACAAAAGTCTCAGAACCAGACTTCCAGATCACCTACAGCAACCCCAAAGGAAATGAGATGGAACATTCTGATACTCAATAACCTGGACTCCCTGAACTAGCAATGAAAGAGGATCTGGAAAAAATGAAATCAGAAATAATTTCTCACATAACAGCAGAGATTGTCCCCATACGGCAAGACATGATTAATAAATGTAGAGAGGACACAGACAAAAGAAATAGAGGAGCTGAGGAACATGATGGAATCTCAACATAGGAAACAAATGGAATCCGTGAAACACATGTAAAGAGATTTCCAGGAGATTAAAAACGCCACTGAAAGCCTATGCAGCAGAATCAGCCAATGTGAAGATAGAATTTCAGATATAGAAGATGAGATTGCAATTAGTGGCCAGGAAAATAAAATTTTCTTTAAAATTGTAAGCAACCATGAAAAATCAATCCAGCAACTACTAGACGATGTAAAGAAGAAAAACATAAGACTGATTGAAGTCAACAAAGAAACAGGAGACAGTGCAGATGACATTAAAAAACTGTTTACAGAAGTGATGGTAGAAAACTTCCCAAGAAGGAGAAAAGAACTTGACATACAAATAATTGAGGCATATAGGACTTCAACTAGCCTTGATCAAAAAAATGTACACATAGGCATATGATTATTAAGATTCCAGAAATTCAACAGAAGAACAAGTTGTACAAGCAGTTAGAGAAAAGAAACAAATCACATACAAAGGAAAGCCCATCAAAATCACAGCAGACTTCTCAACACAAACCCTCAAGGCAGGAAGAGGGTGGAGTGATGTATTTCAAGCCCTAAAGGAAAACAACCTCCAACCCAGATTGATGTACCCTGCAAAACTATCTTTCAAAATTGATGGAGAAATAAGATACTTTCATGACAAGGAGCATCTTAGGAACTTCACGAATACCAAACCAGCACTCCAAAAAATTTTAGACAAAATCCTAGGAAAAGACAACAAGGATCACAACCCCAGGAAGCCCAGCAGAATGAATCCACTGGGCACAACAAGAAATTAAAAGCAAAGGGGGAGACTCCAACAAAAAGAAAAGGTCATGAAAATGATAACTCAATACGTATCAGTTATAACCATCAATGTTAATGTTCTCAATTCACCAACCAAAAGAAATAGACTGACAAAATGGGTCAAGAAGCAAGATCCAACAATATGCTCCATACAAGAACACACTTAATTCAAAAAGAAACTCATAGACTGAAAGTTAAAGGGTGGAAAACAATACCCCATGGGACAGGAATCTGAAAAAAAGCAGGAGTAGCTATCCTCTTTGCAGACCAAGTGGATTTCAAACCAACACTGATTAAGAGAGACAAAGAAAGACACTACATCCTTGTAAAGGGAACAATCCAACAGGAAGAGATGACAAACATAAATATCTATGCACCAAACACCAGTGTGCCCAACTATATAAAACAAATACTAACAGACATGATAAATCATATAAGCACTAATGCAATAGTAGTAGGGGACCTCAATACCCCATTGTCAACAATAGATAGATCAACTAGACAAAAAACAAGCAAAGAAATACTAGAATTCAATCAAACTCTTGAACAAATTAACTTAGCAGATGTTTACAGAGTGTTCCACCCCACAAAATCAGAATACACATTCTTTTCTCCTGCACATGGGTTATTCTCCAAAATAGACCACATACTCACACATAGAACATTTTTAGGTAAGTGCAAAGGAATTGAAATTATCCCCTGTATATTAGCAGACCATAGTGCAATGAAATTGGAGATCAATAGCAAAAGAAACCGCAAAAAATTCATAAACACATGGAAATTGAACAACACACTTCTGAATAACCAATGGGTCAAAGAGGAAATTACAGAAGAAATCAGACATTTCCTTCAATTAAATGACAATGACAATGACAATTCAATATATCCGAATCTATGGGATACAATGAAAGCAGGCTTATGATGGAAATTCATAGCAGTGAACACTCATAATGGGAAAACAGAGCGAGCCCAATTAAACAACCTGATGCTGAACCTCAAGCTTCTAGAAAAAGAAGAGCAGGACAAACCCAAAACCCATAGAAAGGAGGAAATTATAAAGATCTGGGCAGAAATCAATGCAATGGAGACTAAGAGAATAATACAAAAAAAATCAATGAATCCAAGAGTCGGTTCTTTAAAAGAATAAACAAAATTGACAAACCTTTAGCCAAACTTACCAGGAAAAGGAAAGAAAAGGCCCAAATCCATGCATTTAGGAATGAAAAGGGTGAAATTAAAATGGACCCAGCAGAAATCCAGAGGATCATAACCACCTACTTTGAGAACCTATATGCCAATAAGATGGAAAACACAGAAGAAATGGACAGACTCCTAGATACGTATGAATTACCAAAGTTGAACGAAGAAGACCTAAAACTTCTAAATGACCCAATATCAATCAATGAAATTGAAAATGTAATTAAAAACTTACCAACCAAGAAAAGCCCAGATCCTGATGGCTTCATTGCTGAATTCTGTAAGACATTTATAGAGGAACTACTGCCACTACTGTTTAAACTCTTCAATGAAACTGAAAGGGAAGCAATACTCCCAAAATCATTCCTGGAAGGAAACATTACCTTGATCCCCAAAGCACAGAAAGAAACAACAGAAAAACAGACCTACAGGCCAATCTCACTGATGAACATAGATGCAAAAATCCTTAATAAGATATTGGCAAATAGATGCAGAAGATCATCAAGAAGATCATACACCCTGACCAAGTGGGATTCATTCCAGGGATGGAGGGATGGTTCAACAATAAATGTAATATACTACTATATCAATACAGCCAAGGACAAAAACCATATGATCATCTCAATAGAGGCAGAGAAAACATTTGACAAAATCCTACATGCATTTATGATAAAAACCCTACAAAAATTTGGAATAGATGGTCTCTACCTCAATCTGATAAAAGCCATCTATGAAAAACGAACAGCCAATATCATAATAAATGGTCAAAAGCTGAAATTCTTCACACTAAAATCAGGAGCAAGACAAGGATGTCCACTATCACCACTCCTATTCAATATAGTTTTGGAAACATTAGCCATGGCAATTATATAAGAGAAAGAAATAAAAAGAATAAAGATAGGAAATGAAGA
>NW_004624731.1:21479685-21581271 GCF_000247695.1 Heterocephalus glaber | reverse complement strand
AAAAAAAAAAAAAAAATGATGACCCGATATAAAATGGGTATTTTTTTGGTATTATCATTTTTGTCACTACATTAAATTTTATACTCTGTTCTTTTCTCTAGTGCAATCTGTCAGTTTTATTTTTGATATGTATTCCTACAAATACAGGCACATACATATACATAAATATAGGTAGACACACACACACACACACACACACACATACACACACACCCCACCACCGCCAACACACACAGAAATGATGCAGTTATGATACATTGGGGGACTACAATAGGAATGAGGAATAGGGAGAATCCGGGACCCTTATCTGCTAATCATTAAAAGCACGATTCGTGTTTTGTTCTGGGACTGCCAGGGACTTTAAAGCCATTTTTTCTGTGAACATGGCTCTTCACTAAAGCTTGACATTCATTTTATATCCTTTGTTCCTGTAAATCTTGGGTCAAACCTCCTCTAAGCTCTGCATATGCATATGCTGATTATTAAGGAGTGCCTGCCCAGGACCTGGCTGGCAGGGTTGGACACCAAAGAAGTTCACAGAGATATTCAGATACTCCCAGAAGCTCTGGCCTTTGTCCTCAACCTGTGACCCCTGCATTCCAGGAAATGGAAACCTGGAGCGCCCATACTCACCTGGAGCCACCCTCATGTGGTAGAGACCACTGCAGAGACTACACTTTCCTGGAAACAAAACCATCCCTCAGCCAAATTTTCCAGAACTAGGATACCAGGCCTGAATTAAAGATCAGCTGGATCCCAACTCAAGTAATTGCTGAAAGCTTGCGCCCCACCTCGGCAGATGGGACCTCCTGAATCCCTGTATCAGCGTGTGCCCCTTCCCACTAGGGAAGCTGGAGTCCTTTCCCATCTTCCCTCTAACTTTCAAATTAAAACTTTTTCTGTAAATGTGTCCTTTAGTTTTAATTTCCATTTCTACTAAAGCAAGGACCCACACTAGTCAGAGACAGAAAAAAAGATATTTATACACCACGCTGAAAACAAAAGTAAAAGCCAGAGTGTTGTAAAGCTCAAATTTGCCATATGCTGTGGAAATGTCACAATCTTTTTCAGAGGTAATTGGCTTTTTTCCTTCATTTTTATTCAAAGAAACACCTTTAGTAATTCATTTGATTGTATCAGGACAGTCTAAATAGGAGAGCAACAGCATGAAAAGAAATTACTATAGATAGGCAAAATGTTAATAAATTGTGCTTTCAGTTGGGGGCTGTGAGTTAGGAAGTAAAAGGCTCACTGGAATGCAAATTAAAGAAAGATCTTGCAAAGGGAAATTGTTTTGGGAGAGAAAAGCTAATGATAACTATGTAAGGACACTGATGTTTATTCTAAGCGTCTCCTCTTCTCTACCTTCCCTCTGGGGTTCTGGAGACCTGCAAAACTCTGCTTGTTAGTCTTAAATGAAGACTGCTTTGGAAAAGAGATCTTGTCCAATAGATGAAGTTATGTCAGGGAAAAAATAGTGGATAAGGAAAGGATGATGTGGAAGTAGATATGGAGAATACAAGAAATCCAAAATGAGAGATTTCCAAGAGGATTCAAGCCCCCAGAAAATCTAAGGAGCCTTAGACAGACAGGCAAGCTAGGAAGTACCCCAAATTAATTACAAGTGTCCAAATATTTGATAAAGAAGATTAAATTGTGAGAATAAAAACAGTGGGAATACTGGGAAATTTTAAAAAATATTCATATCTATTTCCATTGATAAAGGTTAACTCAAATGTAAATACACATATCAGGCTGTGATATATGGCTGTTAGGATAGAGCACAATTTATTATTACCACTCTTTTTCTCTATTTTGTCATATTTAATTTTTTCCCTGCTTCCACATGAGATTAGAATTTTACCTAGGACACCAAATATCTTGGTTATTGTTTAATTTCTTTTAGTATAGCACAAAATTGGCTGAATTAATAGTTATTGATTGAATTAATCAAAAACTTTATTGATAATTAAAGCTTTCCAATTTAAATATTAAGTAAAAAAACAATAAATACTTTTATTGCCTTAGGAAAGAACAAAGCATCTAGCAATAAATTATACATAATTAAGGCAACAATCAAAATAATGCCAATCTCCTGAGATTTTACAATGTAGAAATAATAGTCATTATTTTGACCCAATCACAAGAAATAAGAAATTATGCAACATGGTCATGTTTAGGCATAAAGTACACTAAAAGTAGGTATATATTTATAATTTGGATTTTATCTCTAAATAAATTCATTGTTTTCATTATTTTTTAATAATATGTAAAAGAATTTGGACATTTCAGAATTTTATGCAGATAAAAAGTCAAAATATGTTCTACCTGGTAAAAAGGCGAAAAACTTTCAGTTGACACACTGGGCTTCGTTAAATATTCTCATAATTCTTATAAGTACAATTTATATCTCCTCAGATCTGCTTTGTAGAGAAAAGCCAAATTTTCTATGTAAGAACAGAGTAGGCTCTGTTCTAAAATGTCACCATCATAAATTATTGCATTGGGAATTCTTTACACATTGCAGCCAATACATAGCCAGGTGTAGTGGGGCACACCTGTAATCCCACCACTTGGTAGGCTGGGACAGTAGGATAGCCTGAGTTCGAGGCCAGCCTGAGCTACATCAGAGCTCAAAGCTAACCTGCAATATAAAGTGAGACTCTGACTGAAAACAAAACAAAACAAAGAAACAAACAAAAAAACTTTAGCCAATATTTAGAAAGAGACAGATGAATTTTCTATACATAAGAATTTTGAAAAGCTCTCTAAGAAAACAGTCATATTTTTTCAAGATTATGGGTATTGCCAAAGATCAGATGGCCATTTAAACTCAAATGTTTTTTTCAACTGTAGACAAACACCAATATGAGTGTGCCGAATAAATGTTTTTCTTAACCTAACGAACCGATAGACTACATTTATAATATTGGAAACAAAATTTTTTAACAGATTTCTTTGAAGGTAAAAAAAAACCTCAGAAACTTTTCAGCAAAGACACTTATTGAAGAAAAAAGGAAATAAAATTTTTAAGTTAGGCATTAGACAAAAAATGGCTTTTGAGCGAGGCATGAGGCATACTATTTTCCAGATTACCATATCTTTCCATTGCTTTGTAAAATTTATTGTCTTTACAGATAAGCTGCAAAGAATATCTACATAGAAACAGACATGCAGACAAAACCGAAATAATTTCAGTTGATTTCCCAAATATTCTGATATATTTTTCTCTTTGTATTGATGAAGATATACGGCTAAATAAATAAGGAACCACACAGAAGTATCCTTAATAAGATAATAGATTCACAGTTTTAAAAGTGTTTGTGTGCACATTTGGATTAACTTATGGATAGTATTCTACCTAAAGATCATCATCACCACTCAAAATGGAAGCAAATCATACACTAAGCAATAGGAAAGATTAAGATAAATTCACAAGACAAGACCATTTATAAATGTTTAAAATTATAATTAAGCCGACAGTGAAATCTTGCTATTATCTAAACTAATTTGTTTTCAATAACATTTTAAATACACAGCATTGTCTCCAGATATAATTAAAAAACACAAGTACTTATAATTGTTTGGTAACTGTTTAATTATCTTTTATTCTTACATTCTTTTCTTTCATCAGAAAACACATCCAAGTTATTTCAACACTGGAAATTTATTTCAATGAAATTCTGTCATCTATGCATCTTCTCTTCAATTCAGATACACGATTTCTGGATAACTCCAAAAACAATTAATGGCATATCTGGTTTTGTATATATGTACTAAATATGAATCAGTCAATTTTGTTCTTAACAATTTTCAAATTTAAAGGTTACTTGAAGACAACCTTAATAAGTCCTTCATTTAGCAGGAAATTTGGAGGTGGAGAAAGACAAGTCACATAACAAGAATTAGCACTGCTAGTATTAGAATCCATACCAGAATTAGTCTTATATATTTAGTTTCCTATTTTTCTCCTGTTCTAGAATCTCCCTATCTATCGCCATAGTTATGGTAAGAACTGTGTGTAGTGATGAACCTTCATTAAAAAGTAGCTAAAAAAAGTTATATATAGCTGGAGATTTCAGAGGATTCCATGGAAGACAGGACATTTGAGTGATGCCTTGAAGATGATGAAGACATTGAAAGGTATTCATAACAAAGAAAATGAAATTACAAAAAGCACTTAATTTTAAAAATGTACAGGATAATGGCCTGTTCACCTTGATTAGAACATAGAGTATGACCTCATGATGAGTGGAAAATACTATTTGTCAGCTGAGGAAACTGAACTTTGAGTAACAGGATAGTGCAAATCCACAGAGACTTGCCAGAGAGGAAAGAAATAGTGTTTGCTTTCAGGCCTCTGGATTAGATTGTGATGACCAAAGCCAAGCCAGTCATACTCAGTTGAAGTTAATTCTTGGGTGAGTGAGGGTGAAAGGGGAAAGTTTTTGATTCAAATGGACCTGGAAAAAGAAACACACTAGGTGTTAAACAGAAAGAATTGAGTTGATATTGAAAAGATTCCAATGTTTAGATCTCTAGAATTCACTATACTTTCTTGCCTAAAACAGTCAAAATATTTTTTTGCTTGCATTTATCTGTTTCTTCATAAAGGAATGTCCATCTGACAGCAAAGTTGTGAGTGGAAAGAGAAAATTAAAGGTGAGGAAAATGCTAGAATTTCTCACAGGACATATAAGAATCTTATTTTGAATATCCCAGTTGCAATTGAGAAGCAAGAACAGATTCAGAGTATGTTCTGAAAAGAAAGGTAGTAGGAATGCTAGCTACATGTCAAACACTGAACTGAACACTTTTCAGGTATCATCTAATTAGTTCTTAGAGAAGTTTATTATGTAATGAGATTTGTTTCCATCATGAAGAATATGAAAAATGTATTTCAGAGAAATTATGGTGAAAGTACCAAAAGCAGAATTCAAACTGAGGCTTTAATTTGAGAACCTATATCCTAATTTTCAAATGCCTGCTGTGTAAAAGACAAGGTAGCAGGGTGACTCTGAGCTTGGTAACAAAGAAGAGAGGAACTCTCAGAGGGTAACAGAGAATGGTAGGATAAGGAATTCAAGAGGAGAAAAGTAACTCAGGGAAATATAATAAGTTTAATCTTATTCACATTATATTTTAAAATCTATCAGGAAATTGGTTGTCATTTTGCAGAAGCTAGCCTCATATCTCACATATAAATTTGGGGAAGTGACAGTTTGTCATTATATTGGCAAGCAAGAGAGTGTGGAGTAAAAGAATATTAGAACCCAAATCTAGTTTGAATCTAGAAAGAATAAATAGCAATCAACTTGAGTGGAAGATAAAAAACCAGAATTAGCTGTATGGCATCTTTTAAAAAAGGAAGAAATATGTACTAATGGGAATGAGTGTTCTTCAACCAGACATCCTCTGCATGAACCAACTCAGAGATACATACAGGGGTAGATACACAATGCATACATTCAGATCTCTCTAAACTTTACATCTATTTCAGCATATATCTGTGATTTATCTTTTTATTAGTACAGCTTACTATAAGCACTTGAAGTGAGAACTTCCCATACTCAAATTACTTATATCTTTCAATCCAGCTAAAAGCACCATATTCATCACATTATGCTGTACACCAGGTAGTTGTATGTGTAAGAAATTGATGACATGGATGGACACACAAAGACACTATGAACAGTGAAGTTTACCAAATTACTTCTGCTACTTCACCCACACATTTCAATGCAAATATTTTAAATGACAATAATTCAACTTCCTGCTTATCATTAATATTTTCTCCATTGATTAACTTTATATATCTTTTTAAAATTATAGTCAAGTTACAGAACAATTTTTTTAAAACATATTCTATTTCATTGCTTAACAAAATACTAAAGAAAAAAATCCACATATTCACTAACTTTCAAGAAAAGTATTTGACTTCTTTCTCTTTGAAAATGGTTCAAAATTAAGGAGGAGTCATTTCCATGTTTTAAATAAGTTTTATAAGTGTAAGATCAAGGAAGAATTTCTTTTAATTTCCCAATATATGTTCTGCTTAAATCCTGAAGTTTCCTTTTGAAGAAATTTTCCTTTTGCTAACCACACTCTTTAAAGCTTCAGGGAAATATTAATTTGCTAGAAGAAAGAAGCTCATGAGGTGGATCATCATTAACTGAAGGAACAGCATGAATTGCAGATATTCCCTACCAACCCCAGCTACAAAGCCAAAAGGCCTACAGAGAAAGAAGTTAGGCACAGCAGTTCATGGATGAGTCAAAAAGCAAGTTTAGAAAGTATGTTGGAAACATACTTGCCTAACAAAAGAAACTATAATTATGATCACATAAAAAAAGAAAAACAAGAGCAAATGAATTTCTAAGAGGTTAGCATGGCAGATGAAGAGCACAGATGCAGTTAGAGGAATTAAAGGAAAAAAACTTACTGCATCATAACTTGACCTTATTAAATTTAGCTCTGATCCTCTTAATAACCTGAGAAGAAAAGAAAGTCAACTATGATTTTACTCAGTATTTTTGCATGAAAATTGTTCTGGATAAGAAAGAACATTAACGTTTGCTAGGAAGCCACAGCTTTGAGCTTAGTGCACTGAGTTTTGTAAATGGCATGTCTTTGCTAGTATTCCGGGGATTGTGTCTCCAGCTTGTTCATGAGAGACAAGGATCCCATGTGGAAAAGGGCTCTGTCACAGTGCTCACCCTCAAATTATGTAGATTTTGTCACCTTGAATATGAGCCATCATCTAGGCAGTGTGATTCTAGACTTAAGAGTGATTTTGTCAGTCAGGGGACATTTGACAACAACAAGATGTATTTTTTATAGTCATGGCATGAGGAGAGGGGCATGCTACTGGCATCCAAAGTATAGAAGGCAGGGACACCTCAAAACATCCTGCAGTTAGGAAACTGGAGCCTCTCTCCCCACCCAACACATAATTACATTTTTGTCAGGCAAATCCTATTTGGGGAGATCAATATAGCAATTTAGGACATTTAGCAGTAACCCTGGCCTCTACTCAGTAGATGCCACTAGCATTCTTTCATGCCCTGTCATGAAAATCCAAAATGGCCTATATTTTTACAAGTCTTTAGGGAAAAGGAGTTGGAGGGCAGGCTGGCTTGCCATGTTTTCTGTTGCCAAAAGCTACTATAGTAGTTCCATGAGTTTGAAAGCAGTTGAAATTAAGATTCTTGGTAGGTTACACAATAAAGAGGATCACTACAGATTTTTATTAATATGTCATAGCCCAATAGAATATTTGAAATACAAAAATCTGCATCTAGTATTAAATATGGTCGATAAACATAAAATTACTAGCAACAACATACAAGCTTAAATTCTACGTTCAGATGGGTTAAGCCCTCCGGTAGATGGTACCTTCTTCTGGAAGTTAGGCTTCCTCGCAGCGCTGGCCTTTGATTTCTCACTCCTTCATTGGCTTGACTGCACTGTCTGAATGAAGTACTTTTCCCTTTTTTTGCAGTGCTGAGAGTTCAAACTTGGGGCCTTGTGCATACTATGCAAAGGCTCTATCGCTGAGCTACAACCCAGCCCTATAAGTGTCTTTTTTTTGTTTTGTTTTGTTTTTGTTTGTTCGTTCGTTTTTTTGGTACTGGGGATGGAACTCGGGTCCTTGAGCTTGCGCAGCAGGTGGCGAAACCACTGAGCTAAATCCCAGCCCTGTAAATGTCTTTTTGATATTCATATTCTTATACTGTTACCTAACTTATACAAAGTACAGATGCATTTTTTTCTTACCTTAGAGTCTTGTCATTTTCATATTTCATATATCCATTTGCAATTAGCATACTGGGTAATATATTTTAAATAAACATAATATCACAGATATGTTCATTTCATATATTATTGTTTAGCCTTATGTGTAATTTATTTTAATAGTTTATTATTACCTTTTTTCATAAGACAAATCAAAGTATTTAGAAAATGCCTAAATTGGGAAGAATATATTTTTGGAAGAAAGATAAATCTTTTTTAACTAAGATAGATTTTTTTAAAGAACAATTTTTTTTATAATTACACATATATAGCTATATATGTGTTTATGTTCACATCTCTAAAAATAAAATATATTGCCATAAATTAAAAGAAGCAAATGAGAAAGGCCCCCCCAAATAAATAATTTCATTCAAATTCTATTTTACTTCATCTCCTATCTGTGTTTTGAAGGGAAAAATACAATAAATATATTATTCTGGAAATGCTATCCACTTGAATTCATACATTTGAATTCATTTCAGCACAAATGTGGTGGGTGAAAGTACTTAGCTGATAAGATCAATAATCCAAGTCCTGGTTGGGCTAATTTGGACTTTCAACCATCCTGTTAAAGTTAGCTGGTTCCTACCCCACTTCTGAATACAAAACTTTTAATAGTAAGCTTTGTTTAAACATTAAACTATGGCTATAGCTACATTAAGAAATCAGCAAAGAGGCAACCAGAAAAATAAATTATGTACTTCTCCTGCTTACATGAGTCATATACTTGTTGTTCTAACCCTTTTTCCAGGTAGTGTGTGGCAGGCTGCTCAATCTAGACATTGTGTCTGTGCTCTGCACCGAGAAACCCCTTAGAGAAGGGGAGTCACTTTCTATGCCTCAGCGAGTGTCCTTCAATGCTAAGTTACCCCTCAGATTAGATGATTACCAAAGTGCTAAATCTCCTGGAACAATGAAGAACTGCAGTGAGGAGAATGCTCAGGATGAGAGGAGCAGTTCAGTTAAAGGAAATTCATCCTCGAAATTTTATGAAAAACAACATGCCTACTTGGGAAGTTTAATTTTCAAATATCCAGAAGTAATGCAAAATCCACTGGGAAGTGAATTAAGATGTATGTACATGATACATCTACAGGAAATAATATTTCGAGAAATTATTTCACACCAGAATTTAAATTGGATACCACCTTATAAATGCCTGTTTCACCTTTTTTAAGAATAAAAGATCTTAACAAAAGAGAGGGGCGATATGAGAAAATATAGATATTAATGTTTTCAAAATATTAACTTTGCCTCAAGATTCAAATGATTAATGTTTCTAATAACTACTGCCAACAACAAAAGAACTAATCTGGTCACTTAATTCAAATAAAGGAATACTATGTAATAAATGCTGCATCTTATTTAATAATCATTAACACTAAAACATGAAAAATGAATGCTTAAGACACTAGCATCTTCTTAGTATATTAAAGACTTTCCTTAACCTAGATTCCTGTAGAATATATTATAAAGTTTCCCAGAGAGAAAGAGAAATTAAAAAATTATTACTAAATAGAGTTCTAGCTCAAAGCTTTGCCTTAAAAACAGGGACACTGACAATGGATCCGCAAATTAAGAATCTACATATCAGTTAAGTATTGTGATGCTTGTGATGGTAAAAAATAAAATACATGTGAGGTCCTGAGTTCCATAGATAGCATGGACAGAGGGAGAGGGAGAGGGGGAGGGAGAGGGAGAGGGGGAGGGAGAGAGATGGAGAAGGAGAAAGAGACAGCTGCATGGGCCTGCAGGGAGCTTAAATTTTGGAAGGAATGGATCTGCTATTTTTAATAAAAGCAATAATGCACAGTACTGTGGTCTTAATAGTTCTCAAAAAATCTTAGGTTAAAGTTGATGACCAATGTGACAGTATTAGAAAAAGGTGCTTTAGGAAGGTACTTGGGAGGGCTCTGCTCTCACAAATGGGATGAGTGCCGGTACACAGGAGACTCAGGAGAACCAAGCAAGCCTTTTCTCCAAGTGTCTCAGCTCCACAGGGCAGAAAGTGAGCCCTGCCCCTGGGTCATGAATTTCCCAGCCTCCAGAAAAGAAGACATTTCTAAGACACCCAGTTTATGATATTTCATTATAGCAGCCTGAACAGATTAAGATATAGCATATATGAAGAATAACTTGGGAGCATGAAAATTAGGTTAAAATATTCCTGAGATTACATACGAATTTATAATAATAATGAATATAATATTAATGTTCATTGTGTGCTGTATGGCAAGCAATGTTCTCATTACTTTGCAAAATTATTTTAACCTCTAGGTACTAGTTGAAAAACAAAAACATTTCACTATTTAGAAATAAGAAAACAAAAGCTCAGAGAAATTATATTTTCCAAGAGCCACATATGTGAAAATAAGAAGCAATACTGTGATTCTGTAGGTCACAGAAAATCCTCTAAATTATTGCTGTCTTCATTTTATCTTAATAATGGCATTGGGTATGTAGTCTTGATATAATCATCACCTGACACATTTTGAAATTAACTTTGAACTTGCCATTAATGTTTCTGATGTAGTCTTTTGAGTATCCATACAGATAATTTATTTTATGGAAGGAAACCAAAGGCCATTCTCATCAAGTCACTTTGGTAAAAGTGAATACAATTAGATAACGGTACTTTAGTGTAAAAACTACACAATACTTAGAAGTATTTCTTTTTGTTGCTCATACTTATTCTACAGGCGAGATTACAGGAGAGTTCTGAGGAAGGCAATGGTGAAATAAAAACTAATGACTTGAAAGAAGTAAATCATCTAACCTGAATATTTAAAATGAAGATTTTCTTTGAAGTTTTAAGTTGTCCTCTGCAGACTAATGGTAGTGCCTATAAAACTATCCAAGAGGGATCTTCACAGTCACTAAGAGGCATTTTACAGTGTTGAGATTTGTTTATAATTTAAATGGTGAAAACGATTTGAAGAATTGGTATGAACAGAAAAATGGAGCCATAACAGCATAGCAAGGGAAAGAATATTGAATTATCATATTTTTATAAGAGGTGGGCTGAATTAATATACAAAATGAGAAACACACCTAGACAAGTAGGGCTTTCTAGACTATGGGAGTGGAAGATACTTTATTGCTTTGTTTAAAACTTAAAATTTTGTCTGCTCGCCTATAGATTCCTTTGGGTAAGCTTTAGCATCTTCCTGTGTGAATATGGCAAATTCTCTTCCTGTCACCTGTCTTATCAATCATTTCCCTGTTGCTGCTATTGGCTCTAATCTCTAGTAGAATGATAATTGTGAAAAAAAATTTTTTTACAAAAAAGTAGTTACATTATTTCAATACTATCATTCTGTGTATCTCAAAACCAACAAAAAAAATCCCTCAGAAATTTGTCAAATAATGAGCATATCTATTATAGCAGTATCAATGTCTTCAATTTTCTTTATTTTTTCAAAATGAATATAAATCATTGTACTATATAGGCTTTTTTTTAGTTTTTATTGGTACATTTTAGGTATACATTTACATTTGTCATTGGGTGTTTGTACCTGTACATGATGTATCTTAGTTCTTATTTTTTCACCCATTACCTGTGCTTCCTTCACCCCCTCCATCCTTCCCTCTTTACATAGATTTCGTTTCCATTTTTTATTCTTTTCTCATAGTTTTTCCTTTCCCTTCCTCCCTTTCCCCTTCCCTTCCCACCACCCCTACACCTTTGGACTTTTTCCTATTTCAAATGATCAGTTATGAGATTCATGATATTCTTTTTTCATTAAATATATGTTGTGATTGAAACTAAGTGACATACACTCTTTACTAGATTTCTTAAGAAAAAAAAATACAAAATGAAGCCCTCATCTGTGGCTGTCTCTTCTTTTTATATTCTGGTCTTGCTTGGGAATTGCAGACAGGTAAGAAACATGTTTCTCAGTATCTCTGATGATTTTCTTTCATAATTTTCCTTCATTTGAAATGCAGAAGTTATAAGGGGTACAAAAATCTCATTTGCAGATATGTGAAAGGCAGATACATAATACAAATTAACACTATACTCAGCCTTTTCTTTTTAATATATATTTTATACATCAATACAAGATCTTGTTCATGGTAGGTCCAACAAATTTGTGTGTACATAATGAAGCTTTAAGAGCAAAAGTGACATTCACTGTAGTATATGCCTCCTCCAAGTGACTTTAAAGGAAATGTATATCAAAAATATTCATTTCCTAAAAGATTTAAACAATGCTTTGAGACAAAATCATTTAAGGGACAATTTGTTAAAAATCACATGTTCTATCCTCCTTGAATCCTTTTGACTGCTTATTCTTCATTTGGACACAAGTAAAACTGAACAAAAAAATATGTGTCTGTATGTAAAAGTTTCAGAATTTGCCAATGTAATAAATATTTTAAGATAAGAAATCTTAAAGTACAGAAAACAAGTCCTGTAAAGAGTGTTATTAACCATTAAAATAATTTGACATTTTTTCCTTAATCCACTTGGACAATTTCAGGTGAAACTATATGCAATAAATTATCAGACACTCCTGAAACCCAAATTTAAAAACAAAAGACATGCAAAAGAAACTGTGTTGCATATATATTCTTGTTTTGTTATAAAATATATTTAGTCAACAAATTTACTGAATAATTATAAAGTAAAATACATTATAGTGGAAATCAAAAGAAATAAAGTAATTATGGTAGTTATAGTGATGGTTCTAATTACTGAGGATGACATAAACACATATCCATATGTATATAACAGTATTTTATATTTTGAATCAATATTGCTTACCTGTATCGAAGCTTTTGATACTTTTTTTGCCAAATTAGGCAAAAATGTCAATTTAATATTTTTAAAAATCACTATAACAGAATTTTTATCATGTTAATATCACTGAGATTCCTGGATGGTTTGTTGTGCAGGAAGGAGCTGTGGGTGTATAAGTTGGACCTGTTGGCAAGGGGTATAATACTCCCTGATGTGCTCAGGAATATTCTAGAGTTGCTACAAGTTACTGTACTTGGCATATTCTCACACATAGAACCTGACACTTCAGAAGAGTTGCAAGTGTATGAAAAGGAGTTTAGCAAAAAGCACGATGACCTCTTCACCTGGCACAGCAAAGGCTGCTGGCATCCAAGCAGAGAGGCTCACCTTGGAGAGGGAGTGCCACTGGGCCACACCCTGCTCTAGGAAGTCACCCTCAATGCAGACAAACTGAACTTTTTTAACCTACATTAAAGGAAGGAAACGTTGCCTGTGTCTGTTGGTGTCTTTGACCAGTCCTTAGCCCGTCATAATAGATACAACTGTGACAGTATTTCTCACCATCTCCTAACATAAGATTGCATTTTAAAATCTTGTGTTGAATTTTCTCAATATCGGCAATACCAGTAGTATCACTAGATTTTCTTTGATAGTTAAATTTATGGTTTTAGATAATGTTAAGAGCAAATACAAAGCCCGCAATGTTGACAGGGTTTTGTTTTTTTTTTTTGGTAAGAGCTGTAACTGTGATTTCAATAAAAACAGTTTAAAAATTAACTTATTCAACAATCACAATGAAGTACATCTAATAAGATAGCATCATTTCCACACTAAAGATCTGCCTGAATTATTCCTGTATCACTGGATGGTGTGATCCGCTATTACAACTTCAAACATGCAAGCATAGCATTTCAATGATTAGGTCTCCACAATTTAAGCAAAGGGATTCTTTGAAATACGTAGGTGGATAATTTTGGTAAAAGGGCATGCGATCACTGAAGTAGAAACATGAACTTTGAAAACAAGAGCATTATAACCTGAGTTAGCAATTACTTCCACTCTCCACTTTGCTTCATTACACGTGAACAGTTTTTAACCATTAGGTTGCTTGATTCTCTGACATTAACCTACCACATAACATCATCATAATCATCACATCCAGACTAATGCAACTACTTTGCAATAGCTAAGTAATAAATAGATTAAGGGCAAACTTTTAAATTGAGTAGCAATGATGTAGAAATATTTCATCCTTATCTAGTTTCTTTAGTCACCTCATTTTACTCATAGAATAAGGTTTTAGATTCTTTCCTTGAGACACAAAGAAAGAGAATTTACTTACACTGCACGATGAGCTGCACCAAGGCTTCTCTTGGCTTGACGTTAAACCCATTGTATTGGCTGGTCTGACACCGGTACATTCCGGACATCTCCCTAGACACGTTCACGATCCTCAGCGTCCCATCATAACTCTCCATTTGCATTGACCCATCAGGCATTGCGACTTCCTTGTCCGCTCTAGACCACAGGATAATTGGCTTAGGTTTCCCAGTTACTTGACATTGCAGTTCTATTGTGTCTCCTTCTCTGGTGACCAAAGGTGATTTTTCCTGTGGAACAGTCAGATTGGGTGGAACTTGAAATGGGAAAAAGAAAATTTTTCAAGGTTAGTATAAACTGGTAAAGCATATTCAGACACAGAAAATCATAAGGAAACAATTTCTGCTGGTTGAAGAAATGTGACAATTCAGATGACAAAAAATTATACAGACCATGGGGAAAAAATGGAACCCTCACTCACTTAAAATGAGCCATCATTATTTTATTAAACATTCTCAGGGGACTTCAAGCAGTATCATTATAAACAAAGCTTTCCTGGGAAAATAAACGGTCAATATAAGAAAAATCTATTCAATGGCTTGTGTTCATCAGCCATGAAAAGGGTCTTTTCTCAGAAGGGAGATTCTGCTTCCTGAAAGTAGGATTCAGATACATAAACAGCATCAAACATTAAGTACAAAAACTCGGAAAGAGAAAAAGAGAAACCTGGGATATAAAATCAGAAGTTTTGACAGTGGCTCCAAAACTGTTGCAAAATTGCTAAAATTTAGGGTCTGTTTACTCCCTGGTGGGAATGGAATGGAATTATTTACTATAGTGTCATACTTTTTGACAGTCTATTCTACTCTCTTGGATTTTTATTTATTTGACATTTGAATTTCATGTAATTTCATTTTAAGACACTTAAATTGTAGGGATAGTTTACAATGGTGTTGCTATTGTTTCTAAAAATAGATTTGCAATATATTTCTAAAATATATTTCAATGAATACAAGAATCATTTTTGTCAAGGAAAATATTTTTATTGTGATAAGAATATTTAGGGGGAAATTAGATTCATTTTTTGTTGAAACATTTTACTGGGTTGGAATGTTCATGTTAAGATTCAGTGAAGAACTAATAAGAGGGAAGTATTACAAAATGATTTTTCTTACATTACAGCTGTTTTATTAGAATGTTTTTATTTTTATATATAATTATACCTCAGTTTTGAAATGGGTTTAAAAGTAGAGAATCTATCCAAAAAATCATAGGGTAAACAAAATGTGTGAAATAAAAATTACAAACGTGAATAATTTTATCTTCTATTCTCTATGCTATCATAGCCTATCCTCTTCTATTCTCCAACCTGTATTCTCTATCCTCTATCCTGCATTTTATGGGTAGTACAACATATGGATTAACAGAAACTAATTACTTTCCCATCTAGTATTACAGAAGTTCTCAGGTACAAAACAAAGTTAGATATAAAGATATTTTTTGACTAATGCCAAAGTGCTGTTTCTCTTGTTATAAATGAAGAAAAATAAATGCAAGTCAGAAATAATGTGAGAATTATCTTGCTTCTCAGGTTTCTTCATGTCAACTTTGTCATTTCACTTCAAGTAAAGAAACAGTAGTTACATAGTGCATAGCATTCTAGAATTTAGTAAATGTGAAATATTAACTACATCTTGAAATACATACATATATATGATCATACATATAAACATAAATTTCTTATATAAGAATTTAAAATTCCTTAAACAGCTGCAATAAAAACCTAAATGTTAAAATGATTTAATGAAATAATAGATTAAAGATTAACTAAATCTTTTAGACATAAACAATAATGTAGTCAAATAATTTTTCCTTTGGAAGTGAGCCACAAAGTAAAGACCCAAGTCTAATCAGTATCTTGTAAGAATAGGATTTGAACAGAGCTGCAATATTTATTCCACCTTTATGAGACAAAACACAGAATAACAACGAAAATTCTGCACTTCGCATTTCTTATGCCTCTACCAAATGGCAGGCACAGTTAAAGAATAACTAATTGTATAGAATTTCTATGGTAATCTTAAACACAAAATATTTAACATTAAAATGAGAACACTAAAAATAAAAGATGACAAATACTTTGATTTGAGCAGATTGCAAATAAAGGCCAATTAATGGCAAATAGCTAAGGAAGAGAGGGGACCCTTGAAGCAACTCCAGTAAACCATGGGGTCTGGAATTCACCACTGCATTAGCATTGATCCTTTCCTTCTGAGGACAAAATTTTTTCTTCCTCTTTTCTTTTTCTTTCTTTTTTTTTCTTTTTTGTACTAAGAATGGAACCCAGGGCCTTTGTATTGAGCTACATCCCTAGCTTCTAAAAAGTTTTTCATCCTGAGACAGGGTCTAGTAGATAAATTGCGCAGATGTGGCTCAAACTCCTGGTCCTCCTGCCTCATCCTCCCAGAGTGTTGAGATTACAGGAATGCACCACCACATGCAGCATGGACAAACCCTGGGTGTTTCTTGGTTACTGCCTCAGAGGCAACATAAAAGAGTGAAGACAGAAATGTGAAGGGTGTTTTGCAAAATTACTTCATGTGTAACATATCTTCAATAACTACATCTATGTATATAAGAATATGTTCCATATGTTTTGAAATTGCTTATAAACCAAATACAGTGGTACCTTGGTTTAAGAGTTAAATTTGTTTTATGATTTGGGGGATGTGTTGGTGTGCAGGGAAGATGGCCATGGTTGTGTTTGTCACCCAATATGGAGTTTGTGAATGGAAGCAAATTTCTGCCAAACACTTTTGTTTGTGAACTGAACTGTTTGCAAACATAAGTGTTCATGATCAGATGCATTGATGTAAATATCCAAATTTTGATAAGTCTTTGTGAAATACAGGAGATTATAAATGAAAAGATTATTTAGTGGAATGTTAATACTTCAATTTTTCAATTCATATCTCTTCCAAAAACAAGTTGTGTGAT
The DNA here is from genome assembly GCF_000247695.1 of Heterocephalus glaber. The sequence goes on along the minus strand of NW_004624731.1, from coordinate 21,564,416 downwards.
TTTGGCCACGTAGAACCACTCTGATTATTAATTTTTCAACTTGGAGAATATTCACTTTATGTATGAGCCTCAAAGTTTTATTTTTCTGACAAGAGGAACAAATAGTAAAAATTTAATGAGAGATGTGATTTCAAATAAAAGCATTTATTTTATGACCTAATAAGATTAAAGATTGTATAACACTGTTATTCTAATTAAAATAAACCCTTGACTAGGTATAATTTTTTAAGTTTATTGTGCTACATGGTTCAAAACTTCTCTTTGTAAATTTGCTTGTCAATTATGTATTTAAACATTAACCCCTGGCTAATTAAAATTATAGAGGGCCGGGGATTTAGCTCAGTGGTTCCCCCACCTGCCCTGCAAGTGCAAGGACCCGAGTTTGATCCTGGGTACCAAAAAAAAAAAAAATTTAAAATTATAGAAAAGTAGCCAGGGATTTAGCTCAGTGGTTTCGCTGCCTGCTGCACAAGTGCAAGGACCCGAGTTCTATCCCCGGTACAAAAAAACCACAAAATTATAGAAAAGTAAATTTCAGTTTTAATCTAGGCAACTTAAATTAGTTTTGATAATTTAACCCAGTTTTTATTCAATAGAAAAACTACAAGATAATTTAATATCCTTTTCTTCTATAGAATTTTAAATCTTGAAATAAGTGTTTAGCCTTTTTCTACAATTCTTTTGGGTTAAAGTCTTTATAATTTCTCAAATCTTTTATAGGTGTCTCTCTTTCTGACAACATATTTTCTAAACTTTATAATTCTGCACTAAACTAGATTATAATTATAAATGTTTCTATTGGGAATGCTCATTTGTTTCCATGTATTTTCTCTCTTTTACATGCTGCTAATACATAGTCTAACCTTATTCCAATGTTCTTCCACCTATGGTTCCAATTTATGTTTTTTATTCTCAAAATCTTTCAGATCTCTAAGCCTAAGCACAGTACCTATGTCTTGCCTTGGCTAATAGTTACCAAAACAACCCATCTATTAATTAAAAAACGGTGTTTTCCTTGGTCACCATTTCCTGTCTGTCCCTTCCAAACAGCCGTCAGATCTGGTTCTTTCTCAGGTATGTCTCTCATGTCTGCCTATTTCTTTTTGTGGCCATAAGCAGACTTCTCAGAAGTCATCATTTTGTTTTTCTTACGACAGTACCCTAAATTGTCTCTCTGTCACCAATTTCATCCTTCCAGGTCTCCTGCTACCTTGTTGTAAGCTTTGTCAGCATAAACACAGTTTTGTTCATGTCAGTATAAACACTACAAACCTCACTGGAAGTGCTCATCATGACACTGCTTTAATACAAGAAAACTGAAAACAGCTTAATGGATGTGTAAAATAAATCAGGGAACAGTCGTACAATAAAATAGGACAGGGCATTTTAAAATAATGATATAATAGATATTTATTGATAAAGATATTTATATTAAGTTCAACTTTGTGATCATTTATGAGGAACTGTAACCACTGTTATTGAGTGAAATATGTCAATAGGAAATATGAACAGTGATATTTTTCCATATTAAATGGATTTTAGCTTCTCCTGTGACATGCACACATACACAAAGTAGCTATGTGAGTTGATAAATATGCTAATTTGCATTCAATACAGTAACCATTTTACTATGAATCTGTGTACCATAACATATTCTAAATCTCAAATATATACAGTAAAATTTAGTTTTTTATAAAAAGACATACACTAGTGGTTGCTGACAGGGAGCTAGCTTCATGAAGGGGAAATATCTATGCTTCATTTTTATATTGTCAGCGTTCAACACACTTTCTCTCACAAAGACTAGGATCTCAGTAGAAAATTTTAGAACTAACATATATTTTAACACAGTAAGGTATTGAGCGCTGATTTGAGGAAGGGAAGGAGACATACATGGAAACAATCCAGAGGCAAAGAAAGACCAGATGCAACTAACTATACTAGCAGCAGTCTGCTTTGTATGTAGTATTACTGTTATATTTTATTTTGTGTTTTGTAGTATTACTGTTATATTTCGTTTTGTGTTATTTTCATTTTTCTACAATATCTTTAGCATATATTAGCATATCACAGGCTCCAAGAAACTCAGAGAAATTTAAAATATTATTGTAATATATTTTCCATAACTCATGTAACGAAATCTGCCTTTTTTAGTAAAGCGAATATACCGTTCTTGAAATGGTATTCTGAATAACGCAGTCTGGGCGATGCGCCTTTGCAGTAACTACATACTTCTCTTCTCCTTTAAGTCAAGTTTTAGCGACAGGGTCACCCTAGTGCTCTAGAACAAGCTGTTCCTTCAATGTTTCGCTCTGGCTGCCTTCTGCTACTCCGTCTACTCCATATGTTGAAACTCAGTTCAAATGTTACTACATTTGTGAAAACTCTGCCCCCTCCCAGGTTAATCTGGTTATTCACTCTACTTGGCAGCGACATAGTATGTGGCGCGCTGTTTGCTCGCTCTCCTGTACTTCGGGGTGCACTGTTGGCTCACGCGTCTATCTCCCTGACCAGACAGCCCCTTCGGAGTACAGAGACTTTTGCTCTATGGCAAAACTTTTGCTCTATGACTGGAACAGATCAGGGAGTTTTGAAATAACTGAGAAAGGAAGGGTGAGGGGATGGACAGTACAAAAGAAAGATAAGCTATGTATATATTAGACAACAGAAATAAGCATAATTGATGTAAATCATACATTTTAGGACAAAAGTAACAAAAGGGTAATTCTAAAATTAGTAATTTAAATAAGTAGAATTTATGAAGAAAATATATTAACTAAGGGTTGATTTCTGATGTAGGTCTTAAAATTCGTGAGGTGTGAGTGAGTTAAAAAAAGAGACTTGTCTAGTGTCCTTTTTCTATTTTCTTATACTTAGATATTTGGATAAATGGTAAATTGAAGAAAAATAAGAAGAACAGTGATTTGAGGACCCGTTATTTAATTTTGGCATAATGGGTTATATGTCTTATTGTTAAAATATTGCCTCAAAAGGAAAACACTGAAATATGCACAAAAATGAAATGCCTGCACCTTGTAGGATCCACATTTATTCATAATATGCTTGTTTAAGGCAAAGAAAAGTCCCACCACACAACAGATGCAGTTTTGACATACAATTTATACACAGACCTTACTTTGATGTTTGCTGTCTGAAATGCTACTAGAAGACATACTACCAAGAAATTTGAAAACACGATATGAAACACAAGATTCTCCTACCAAACAGAAAAAAACAATTTGGACAAATTGGTTTTCTGTCACCTTTTCCACTGGATCACAGGCTATAAAATTAAACATGTATAAGAGAAGAAAATTTCATTTCCTCATTGAAATAGGATGCTAAGGAAATAAAATATTTAATCCTTCCTCAGAAAATGACTATCTCATTTTCCTTACTCAAAAGCATTAGGAGAAACTCAGTTCACTTCAACTACCAGAAAAAAATATCATATGCCTGGATTAGACAATGGAATATGCCTGTGAACTTATTGGCTTAAAGTATGTAAGCATTTGTGGTGTATTTTAGTAGTTGATATTAAAATAAACTAAAACTTTAGTAGTTGATATTAAAATAAAATAAAAGTAGATATAAAACAAAAGATAGACTTTATTGTTTAAAATCATAAGAAACTAAGTTTATAGAATTTTCTACAGTGAGCATCAGATTCATATTTTCAGAATTGTAAAATACATCACTAATTAAATTATAGATGAAGTTATGGAAAATAGTTTATAACAGATAATGTGTGTACAGTTGAATGCATAATCTATTTTCAAAATATCAATTAAAAATATAATTTCAAAGAAATAAGTTTTTATGAAAGTTACTCATAAAGACCAAGATTCAGTAATTTTCATATTGGCTAGGTATACACAAATCTAAAAAATTAAAAATGAAATAAGCGTTTTGTAAATGTAAATAAATCAAATGAACTAAATCTATTGTTTCTGTGTGTTTTCTTCAAAAACAACAGATGGGTGGAAAATATTTGCTATACACTTGACGTGAGTCGCATACTTGCTGATCTATAGATTAAAATTCTAAGGTAAACTATGGCTCTATTTATGACAACATGGTTGTAAAGGAAAGATATTCTATCACACTTGAGTGGTTTCTGCTGTGGGTGTCAGCAGTTCTTAGTCTTGTCTTTACCAGCATATTACATACAGATTAGTTTCAGACTGTAGGCTTTGATAAATCACACAGTCATTTTACTTAGACCTAAATAATTTGCAGTTGCAATAGTTGTCAGTAAGATACCACTCATGATCTCTCAAGCAATGTAAATCACTGGTTAAGTGCAACTGTTAGCTTCCTTCTTGTAACTCCCTTCATTTCTCTTTGGCTCAAGAAAGTAAGTTCAATGTAACAGAGAAAATGTTATAACTATAATCTGTATATCTAAATTTCCATACACTAATACTGGCATGTTCTAATTACTATATTCCTCATAGTTGATTTGAAAACACCACTAAGATTGGAAATAATTGCCTTAATATACAAAATTTATATTTTATACAAGCCACTGAAAATACTCATATGATGTTATAAGGCAAATTTGAAAATTTCCTTCCACTTTAAAATAATTCAAATCTACATCCTAATAATGTTTTTCAAACAATAAACCTGACTCATTTTAAGTATGATTGATGATTATGTGTTGATTAAAAAGATAATCTATGCTTAAAAATATTTAAGATGACTGAAGAAATCCAACACTGAAGTTTCCTCACTTATTAGTGGACCTGCTTTTATTACCATTCTGTTAGAGACCATGACTAGTAGCACACAATCTTTGGTAAAAATAAGTGAAACTTTTCATGGCTCACTAAAGAAATAAAGGCTTCTAGAAATAATTAGTGATTTATAAAAACACAAAGAGATAACAGGGTAAATTATATGATATAAAATACTTAGTTTTTCTGTGGTTACTGTTTTTTTGAAATACGCAGAATTTCCCTGAGGCATAGGTTAATATAATCATATTTCATGCTGTCACCCTTCCTTCCGGATTATATTTCCCCTTAAAAATGAATTACTAAGGGCCGGGATTTAGCTCAGTGGTTCTGGCACCTGCTGCACAAGTGCAAGGTCCCAAGTTCGATCCCTGGTACCAAAAAAAAAGAATTGCTAAAGTCTTACTTAATGACTTGTGTCTTTCTCTTTCTAAAAATACCATTTCTGAATCAACTTTTCTTAAAAATTATGTCACTCTATCATTTGCATTTCTGTAGTAGCTCCCCATTTTTCAGGATAGAAGGTCTAATTTTCATTGCTTGTTTTCTATCTTACCTGACAAGCCTTAGTAAGACATAATACTTCATAAAGAATGCTCTGCCATTTCAGGCAGGACTTTGGGTGGCTCATTTCCAGAGCCTCACCTTCCTTCCTTCAGTTCAGGAATGAGTTTGTCCTTATCATACTCATTCAATGAGTCTCCTCCATTATTTAAGGCCCTGTTTAAGTTCTCTGCTCTATTTAGTCTTTCCTGATTTCTGTATATTTTTCATCTTCCACTTGTCTGAAGTTGACTATGTCCAACTCATTCTCTACATGTCATAACAAAATGTGCATATCCTTTTATACATTTCTAAAATATGCCCACAATAGTATCAGCATCCTTCCTACTTCTTCAGTAGCTCCCAGGCCTTGTAACATTTTAAAGCATTTTAGAAGTGGTTAATAAATCCTTGACTGATTGAAGGAGCATCAATGAAAGTTACTAAGCAACCAAGGTAAGAAAGCTATTGATGAAAACTTACCTCTTGATTATCCAGGGCTTAATTATAAAGCATATTTTCAAGATAATTTTCACACTTGAATGCTTCTCTATTTTTAATTTTAAGAATACACAATAACAAGGATGTTTATAATATTAACACTTCTACTGTATTTTTACTTGGTCACAGTAATAATATGAAGTAGAAGTAATGCACTGAAATATGAAAGCATTTAGTATTATTGAGTAATTTGTTCATTTTATGACTTTCTTCATTAAGGAGCAAACACTGGCTGGGTCTACAGTAGAGACCTTGTGGATCCATTTACTAAGGTTTGTATCACTTAAAATCCTATATGTAAATTATACAGGAAAAAAGCACTTATTTACAATTAGATATTCACACCAGATGGTAGGCCTACTGTCTCTGTCCATCGTAGGAATTAGCATAAATACATAATTTATCATAATTGATAAATTTAAAAATTGCCCTTTACTTTTGTACTGGCACACACTTCTAAGTATCTCACCCATAATAAATTGTGAGATACTAGCAAAATAGGATTGACAATGTTCTACAAATCCAGAAACAGAGCAGATAAAAACCCACGTTGAAAACAAACATGAGGTTAAAATACCACAGCACTTGCATCTGGAAATTCTAAGGGGAAATGTACATTCATACACATACGTGTAGAATACTTATTTTTAAACGAGTTGGGAAATCTTACTAGAACGGTATTGTTAGTTATTTACAACATATGGGGAGAGGCAGGATCCCAGAGGTACAACTCCGAAGGTTTTGAGATTGCAGGACAGAGGGCACGCAGTGCCATTCAATTAGGAAAATAGGTTTGGCAGGCAACAGTTGTGGCTGTTCCAACTTCCCTCTCCCAGCAGGTGTTGCTATGGCACAAGAATAGTCTCTAAGGGATTTGATAGAATACAAAGTGTAAGATGAAAGAACAAAATAAGAAATCATTCCCTGCAGGGCATTTGTAGTTCCCTGCTATATAAACTCAAAGACCAGTTGTGAATAAGCACAGGTTCTATTCGTGTTGCTTTGTGGACAGATCAGTGAATGGACTTAAGTTACTTTAGGTACCATTTAGCTGAAGTACTCAAGAGTCTTGAATTGTTATCATCTTTACATGGTTTGGTTTTCTAAGTTGAACTTATAACAAAATATTTTCTAGAATCATTAAAATAAATCTCTAGTATCAAGAGAATTTTTTCTACTAACCCCTTTGGAAGAAGATATTAATACCATTTTTTTTCTTTTACTAAAAATAAACTCCTTTCCCTGATTAACACATGTGTCTCTCATGCACTAAAATATGTAACTGAATGGTGATCACACTTTAGGTATGTAAAGTCTACCGGGTGAAAAAAAAATTTATTTAAAAAACAATACAAACAAGAACAAGTTTTTCAGCTTGTTAGTGATTCAAATTATGTTAAATTTTTTTCAAACAATATAAACTAGACTAAGAATATTGGCATAAGTATAGAGTGTACAAGTGAAGTGCTTGTGTTTTTCTGTATTAAAAAGAAACTCCTGAAAGAGTTAAAACATCAAATATGGTGCAAAAATAATGATTAATCTATGAGTACATTTGATAAAGCCAATAAAGAATCTATAAACATTTCTGGGAACTAGGGATCAATTTTTCAACTTATCTCTCTTATTCAAATAAGTTTCCTTTCTTATCTGACATTTTTAATAGTGCAAAGTAAATCTGGAAAAATACACTTATTTGGGTAAAATCACCTAGTTTTAACTTTAAAAACCGAATATCATATATTCCTATATTCTACAAAATAAAGATAATGGGCTAGAAGATAGTATACCTTATTCTACAGTTAATGTAAATTTATTTTAACACACATTTTTGAGTCCCTTCTACAAGCAAATATGCTTAAGACTAGGTGCAAGAGACATAAATTAGGCCTTTCGCTATCTTCAAGAACTATATACATCATGGAAACTGATACACATGACTTCTTAGTAGCTGGTAATTCCCCACTATTATTTCTTAATTAGAGGACCCTTTTTGAATCAACATGGAGTTTTTGGAAGAACTGCAAATGTACAAGACTAGAAATTTAACCTGGACTGAGGGTAGAAGCCATGTACTAATTATGTAGTCTTGGTAAAAGGGAAATAGTAACCTGTTTCCTTATCTGCAGGTTAAGGTGATTAAGAGGGAAAAAATTGTAAGAATTTAAAGATGAAATGATTCATTGCATATTTATAAATATATTTCATTGCCATTATCAGGTATACAGAAGATACATATGCATTTTAGATAAAGGTATTATTAGAAGAAAATAACATTTTGGAAAAGACAAGGAGGGGCCTCCTTAATCTAAACAGAGACACCTTGAGAGCCATTAAAAAAAAAAAAAGGTTGCATTTGTCTGCCATTAGGCATCATTTGATTTTTATGTTTTGATATTATCATGAAATGACACATAATACAAATATCCTACCTCTCCGTTTCTCTGAGGTAATGAGGTTTGGACATCCCTCAATACATCTATTCCTCCCTTATGAGAATGACAAAATGTCAGTGCTGTCCATTTCTACAAAGGTCAGGGCATTATCATGAAAACCAGGGACTAAAAAGTAAATAGAGCTGTCTGATCGTGTTAATTATGCTACTGCTTTCCTGTAGAGGGAGGGATTCTAAATTAAAAGGAAGATAAGCTATAAATTATATATCAAATGTATCCTATGAAAGCACAGCAGAAGAAAAATGCTTTAAAGCAATGTGCAATTTATTTCCCTTTCTAGAGTAACTGTTGCTCACAGTGGTAAATTCTTCAATGCAAAATGGCTAGAAAAATCAATTTACTTCAACAATGGAAAGGCCATTTGTCTCTTTCTAGAGCCCATGCGTCATTGTTAGGCCTCTTATAAATGATCGCTATGGACAGTACCTGTGGTTTACAAATTCCCTAATTACACTACTGATTCGTACTGCTGAATACGCTTTATCCTGTGGAAACAGACACTATCACCATTTTAATAAACATTTTGACATAAAATGAAGCTGTCTCTTTCATGCTTTATGAAAAGCAAAATGAAATGACTAGTGAATAACTAGTGATGATGTTCCATCATCAGATCAGAACCACATGTTCTTTAAAAGCAAATGAGGTTTAATTAACAGATCATTAGTAGCTAACTGCTCAATGAAAAATAATAGGAGGAAGGTTTTCTTATAAGACATGGAGTACTTATTAACAAATATTCTACTGAAGCATGATTGAACTTTATGATCCATCCTTTTAGTCTGAGAAGTATAGAATGCCACAAAACATGTGGACCCAATTTGAAAACCACATAAAGGCTCACATAATGCCATTGATTAGGGTGTGCAATAATTCTGACTTAATATGTGAGTGTGAGCAGTTCAGTGAAATTTCATGAATGTGGTTTTATGTCACATTTTATTTTCAACAAGGATATTTCTGTTTAAATGTCAACAAAATATATTTTGCTTACAAGCATTATTTAGATCGACTTGGTAAACTGGACTACTTATGCTTCACTTACAGTAGACTGTAACTCATCATAAATGCATTTTAGATACAGACATTTGAACTGTTTACTTCCACTTCACATATTTAAATTATGTATATATTTCATATTGTGCATAGAATTATTTAAAAGTGTAATGACATTCCTCACATTTCACAGATTTTTCATCTAGTCATTACTACTGATAGAAGATCTACACATTTTGGGAAACTCAGACCTCTTTATCTGTCTTGTACTTAAGAGGAATCCGTAGCTCTCAGTTGTTCCCTTGCCCTGCAAATCACTGTCACGTACCCTTTAATGAAGCTTGTGGTCCTGATCCTAAACTGCTGAGTAGGCTGACTGTCACCAAATAAGAGTTGCCAGGCTCCAGTTTCTTAGCCGAAGAAATCAGAAGGCAGACACGATGTGATTTTAGGTTTCTGAGATGTATAAAAAACCTTTTTCACAGTGGATTTCTGGAGCCTGAAATCTCATCCCTTGAGTTCAGTCCATCGGAAGACTGTGTAGTGTGTGAAGAACGCAGATTCTGCAGCCAGGACTGACCTATATTCAACACCTGATGTCATTACCATGACATTGTGGGGCCTGAGAAACTGGCTTATGTTTTCTAATGCCTAAATTTCTTGTCTGTATACAAAATGAGTATAGCCACAATATTTATTTCAAAAGGAGTCTTGAGTAACTAAATAAAGTAACTAAAATAAAGTGTTTGGCCCAGCAATTAGAATATATGAAACACTTCAAACACCTAGTTTTTCTGTGAGTATATGTTTATAAATAGCTGTTCTGTGTTATAAGGTCTGTAATTCACATTGAAAAATTTCAACATATGGTAATATTTTATTTCTTAAATTAAGTTGGGTGTGGACATGTATGTTCATTAAACTTCGTGTGTATGGTTCATCTATTTTTCTATATATTAGTATGTTGCTCACATATCCTCACCTTAAACAGTTTGATCTTCATTAATGTCCTCTAAGTTTTAATAGGTATTATACATGTGCTGTTAATACTTAGATTATGCTACTTAGCTATGGTTAGGCACCAGTTTAAAGATAGAAGTCATGGGTCCACTGATTTCAGGTTGCTAGGACAAGGTAAGTATCATTACCTTAAACTGTACTTAAGGAGTTTCAATCCAGCATAATGTTGAAAATGATCTTCTTGGAATTATTATGTTCAATCTTGTATACCTTTTGATTAAAACAGGTAAGGCTTCTCCTCCTTTATTCCCATGGGCCATGAGACTGTCAAGCAGAACCTACCATCCTAACACTCTTCTCTTTGGCATTAGCATAGAGCTTGCCTAGCCTTCTATCATCAACAGAGTATACTGTTCCATTAATTCAACTACAGTGTTACCTGAGTCCCTTCAAGAATATCTTAGAACCTGACAAAATAAAACCCTGAACCACAAGGCCTTTGTCAAAGGGAGTGACTGACTGCCAGAGTTCCCTGAGATAAGAAAGGAAAACATCCATTTAATGCACAATATTAATGCATGCTACAAACTCCATTGGGTTTGGAATCTGAGATTTAAAGTTTAAGTCAGAATAGAGAGGAGGGGAGAGGCAAGGAGAGAATTGAAGAGGAGGGAAAATTATCAGTTTTAATATGGTATTTTGATATTAAGGCCATTGATCTGTACATTTTAGGGTACTGTTTTATATAGAATACTGGTAGCATTATGGGCATTTGCAAGAGATGAAAATTGTATTAATCTCTTCTCCATGAGATTTACTTCAAAGTATAAGAGGGTATATTTCAAACATTGTTAGTGGTAAATTATTTTGGGAGTTATAAGTTATATTACTATTAGTACTTATTTTTGGAGACTATAAATGCAAAGATTTCTACATTAAATTAACTTCCCATAATGCATTATTTACCCTCATTGCCTAAATTTCTTTTTTAATTAATAATTTTTGCCTTCTTTCTGACCTAATCTTTAAATTACTTACAGAATACTTCCTTACAATGCAAAGGTAGTCTCTGTTTTTGGAGGAAGAGAAGAAATATTTTCTTTGAGTGATTTTTAGGGCTCTGGAATATCTCTGATTTTTAAAAAAATTTCCATCATTCTTCCATTAATTGTTTTTTTTCCTACATTTGACAGATTCATCCAATGAATATGCCCCTAATTTATCAATCAGATCATATCATTCTACTGATAAAATTCTTTGTTTTTTGTGTGAATGTGACCTCACAAAATCAAATGTGATATATTTCCCTATAACATCTAGTGTCTCATTTTCTTTCTTTTAAATTTTGATTAATTTCTCATTTTTATTACTGCATCTTTGCAATAATGTGATTATATTCACCACAAGGAGTGACTACATGTACATAACAGATCTTTCCCATTTCCCCTTTGGAAATCCTGTTGACCACATTCAGTAAAATTATCTCATGTTTTTTGATATTACTTTGATAATGTATTGAACTAAATACTTGATTTTATCTGTTATTAAAATTATTCAAGTTTTTTTTCTTCCCCAGTAGGAGGAGTTGAACTCAGTACCTTGCACTTGTCAGGTAGGTGTGGCGCCACTGAGCTAAATCCCCAGCCCGGATCATCTATATTTTTATTTCACCCTATGACATTTTCTCAAACTTGTTTAAGAAAGTGAGGATAAGTGTGAAGATAAAATCTTTTAGGAAAGCTTGCTACTTTTACTAATTTTTATTATTTAAAATATTCTATCTGAATAAAATTGTATTATCTATTTCAACAGAAATTATAGATAAGCTCTCTTGTCATGCCAGATTTTTGCATTTATAGGTCCCCTTTGTGGAAAATCTGCATTAGACACTGACCCATGCTAGACTAATGTAAGTCAACAGGAGAAATAATTCCAATGAATATTTAGGAGTCCTTGAAAGCTTTTGAAATTTTAATAGGAAAACCTCTCAAAATTTTCATAAAAAATTGAGAAGCAAAACCAATTTTCAAATAAACAATGTTAACTACTACATATTCTTCTCAGTACTATCTTATATAACTAAATAAAAATTTTATGTAACCATGGTTATATATCATAGGGTAATATTAAAAGTGAAATAAATGTGAAATGCATAGATTTAAATATATGTGCAAGATATATCTTTGCATATGCTTAGTCTAAAATTTCCTCATACATGGTCTTTGTACATACTCAAAGAAGTGTACATTCTCAGTGTTTTCCTGGAAAATTTGCTATGTACAATAATAGCCTCATAGGGCTTTAACCCAGCATAGTAAATATATTTGTTTGTTTCCAGTCTCAGTGCTACCAGTAAAGAGGAAACTTTAAAAATTTTTAAAAGGCTAAGGAAGAACTAAAAATTTTTTAGGGGGACTTTCTCCCAACTTACACTCTATTCAAAAAACTATTCTTTTTCCTCATCCATATCAAGGAAAATGTAATGCCCTTTTCAATAGACACAAAAGTCAACTGAGAAGAAAGATTGTTCAAGAGTTTAAGTCTTGCCATTTAAGAACAAGTCTGCATGGGGCTGGGGATTTAGCTCAGTGGTTTCGCCACCTGCTGCACAAGTGCAAGGACGCGAGTTCAATCCCCGGTACCAAAAAAAAAAAAAGAAGAAGAACAAGTCTGCATGAATCCAATCTTTCTTGAGGCCAATGTGAAAAGTGGCCAATGGTCCACTTAGAAAAGAGGAAAACTGACTCCATAATCAGGAGGCTCTTAACATTCAGAGTTTACCTTATCTTTTAAAAATATTCTATCTTTTTATTATGGGTTCTTAGGCATTTAAACATTTAAAAAATATATAGAAAATGAAAAAAAAAAGGTAGAGGAGAGTTCACAGTTAGAACAGGGAAAGTAGTAGAAAAACTTGTATGTTAGGAACAAGAATTGAGTAATCACACAAATAACCTCAGGAATCCTTGCTGCGTAATTCTACAATTTGGGCCACTAGAGCAGACAATGACTGGTTAACAAGGCATTCAATAAAATACACAGGTGAATGAGGAATAAGGAAAATGGAGATTTTTGCCTCAATGTTTATAAAATGTAAGAATGTTTGTAGAGACAAATAACAGTTATATGTTGGTATAACTCAATTTTCCTGTAAGCCTGTAGAGTGCAGGCCTTTTTTTGGTTTATTTCTTAATCAGTATAGTTTCAAAATCTAGGACACTATGTCCTATGGGTAAAGTATGGCCCACAACTTGTTTTTGTAAATAAAGTTTTATTAGAAATACTGAAACCCATTCAGTTATGTCTTATCCAGCTTGCTCATTATAAGGACAGAATAGAAAAATTGTGGTAGACATAATGTGGCCTTAGAAGCTGAAAACACTTATTATCCAGGCTTCCCTTCCCAGAGTTTGCCAACCTCTGGTCTGCATCATTTATGCACAGGTCATGGATTATACTTTATAATTTGGGATTCAAAGAGGAAAATTAATTTTTCTCTGTCCAGTAACCCAGATAGTAATTATACAACTTTTCACTGCGTGGAAACATACCCTGATGAAAGAATTGTCAAAGCTTCACAGGGCAATCATCTCTTGAGGCCTCCTCACAGATAAAACAACCTATCCCTCACTATAGTTATTCTATAGAACTGCCATTTTAATCAGCCACATTTCCGGAGTTTCTCTTCCTCTTTAAATGAAAAAGGGCGAAGAAGAAAATCCAGTTAAGTGGATTGAATCACTTTTCTCTTCCTTTGCCTTCTGTTCATTAACTATTCTTATTCATGGTATATAATAGTGCCATGTTATCAAGAGCTGTATTTTCACAAATATGAGAGGTTATGCAGACATTTGTAAACTATAGTAGACCATAGTAACTAGACAAGTAGCAAGCAAAGCTAAAGTTCTGAACTCTTTTTTCCAGTTGAATTTCACTGTGCCCCTTCTTAGGCTCTTGTTAAATTACTGAGTTTTTGCTACACTTCATGTTATATAAAAAGCCTATGTACTCTCAGAAGGGAGAAATTATTCCTAAAAATTTATATTCAATCTTCTGCTATATTTCCCCACCAGACGTCTCACCATGAGAATTCCACATATAACCAGGCTCACTGCTCAGATTGTCAAGACATGGTGCACATGCTTCTGAGTTTACTATAAATTCACAAGTTCACTGAGTCATGCCAAGAAATACATGCAAGCTAGTGAGCCCCCAAGACTTTCCCAAGGAACAGTATTACAGGACGCAGAGGTGTGTTTTGCAGCAAACCCTCTGTGGATTAAAAATCAACTGTAACAATTATATTTATATAATTGACTAAGAACCTAGTGCCAGTATTTTAAAAGTTTTTTTTTAACTATTTCCAATATATAAGGCTAAAATTCACACGAGCTATTCACCAAGCTTGTGAAGGATTACAAAATTGAATTGTAACCAAGTTTTAATATATTTAATTTGTTTGAGACATTTATGATAAATATTATACTGAGTTTTCAAATTTACCCACAGTCTAACCAGATGAACTATAACTTCTTTAAGAAAAACAGCATTAAAATAAGCCAATATAATTTGTTATATTAATATTAATTATAGTAAAAATAAGAAATCACTTTAATATTCCTGAAACTTTCTTCATTCTATTTTGCCAGATGGGCCTTCTTTCTGCTGTCACTACACAATGGTGCTGCCAACGAGATTTATATCAAATGTCATCTCTCTGTGAAATTTCCCTACACCTACATTGCCAAAAGCACTCACATTATCTACAGAAGTCTGATCAACATTAAGTGCGGTATGGCTTACTGTATTGTAGGGAAAGTTGGGGGACAGTCAGGGAAAGTTAAAAATAAATAAAGCGTTAAACCCCTGCTAGAGAGAATAGCTAAGGAAAACAGAGAGACAGAGTTTCCTGGGCCTCATGGCCTGGCTCAATTCATGCTTAGGCTCCATTCCCTCCTCTGTCCACCTCCAATAAAAGGCACAAAGAGGGCCAGGGATTTAGCTCAGTGGAGCTGCAGCCTGCTCGCAAGCACGAGGTCCTGAGTTCGATCCTCGGTACCAAGAAAAAAAAAAAAGGCGCAAAGAAACAAAGTGGGGAGTCTGTATTATGAAAAAACTCATTTAGCATATAAAATAAGCATCAACATGTATATACTCTCTCTCTCACACACACACACACAAATATATAATATATATATATGCACATACACTTTATTACTCTCTCACCATATTAATACACTAAAATGCAAGTGTATTTGTTTCTGCTAACTTGTCCTTGAATGTAGGATGGTACTGTAAATCCCACAAGATAAGCCTCTGGACAGGGACAAAAGAACAAAGGGACAGAAATACTTATCCAAGAATGTACACATAGGCCATGGAAGGGGAAATGGCCAAATCAGAAGACTTGGAGCCCAGAACAGCCAATAAAGTCATAACAACAACAAGGGGGAGGGTTTCTTTCTCGCCTTGCAATAAAAGGGGCTGAGAACAAAGAATCGCCCTTCCTGAGTTCAGACTCCAGACTCTCTAACTTACCTGGACAAGGTAAATACCTCTCTTTATATCTCCCTTTTCCAGTGAAGTGATTTCGTTCCCTATTTCTTTTACCTTTCCAGTGACTTTGTTTCTCCTTCTGAACTTATATTTTTAATTCTTTTGTTGATGTAGGTTTCTTTACAAACCCTAGATAAAAATCTACCCTCAGGAGATATAACACTATGTTGTGTCTAGTTTCTACTTCATATTTTGACAACTTAGATTGTAAGCTACCTAAGGACAAGACCTATTTTTGCTATCATTATATAATAAAAGCCTGATACTGAGAAATAACTGAATAAAGGAATTTGAAGGAAACATAAATTTAAATTGTCAAAACCATAATTGCTTATGTGAAAGACAATTTGCAATGATCAGGAAGAAATGTTTCTAATATTGAACTAATATGAAAATAAGACAATATGTGATCAAATACACTATAGCTTTTATAATTCAATCAAATGCAAAAGCAAACTCCAAAGCATATATATGCACTCTCCAAAGATTTTCTAAAATCAAATCATCACCATCTAAAACTATTAATAATGTTATAAACTAAGATTTAAGTCATCTAATATGTGACTTTAGGATTTAAAAATTATTTTCTCTATTAGGCAAAAATGCCTTCTGTTAATGCATTCTCATGTTAATATGTGTTAAATATGTCTCAAAAAACAACTTAATAAGTGAGCACATTGTAAAGTTTTGTATGAAAAATAAAAGGCTAAGAAATCTTTAAAATGTTTTAAAACATCTCCCTAAAATTGCTTATATTTAACCTAAAGAAAATGCTTAATATCCAAGAAAACCACTGGCCACTTGTTCTACGTTAAATTCCCTAAAATAATGATAGAACTAGAAAAATCGAGAAGGTAACTGGCCTTCACCTGTGTACTTATTTCTTAACAGTTGCATCATTCTCTTTGATTCATTCAACCATTTTGTGAGAATTTCCTCAAGATCCTGTGACTTATAATGATAATATAGTCCAAGAGTTTCCTCCATGCTTTAGCTTAATTCTCATTGTTCAAACGCTATCCTACAACATATCTATTTTTATATTACACCTTTAAGTGAGGTCTTCTACAATATGGAGATAAAAACTCATTGTTCAAGTCAGCTGAGTCACAAAAATCTCCATACAGGAGAACTTTGTACTGCACTCGCATATCCCACTGAAGAAGAGCAAAGGGGAACATCAAGACCACTTTCAGCATGAAGGCAGTATGTGGGACTGCCTTCAGTGACTCATCCATTAGGTTGCACACTATCTTCTCCAGTCGTCTCTCAAAACGTAATTCCCCGGATGGGCCAGGCTCATAAGCCTGGGCCCCTGTGCAGCCAAATCTAATAGTGCCCAGGCTTGGCTTAATGCTGTGATGTGGTCATTGTGAATTTCTTAACAGCTTTTGAACATTGGACCCACAACTTTTTTTTCATACTGGATACCAAAAACTATAGAGCCAGGCCTGCAGTGGGAGAGGTAATACATGAAGTTATAGTACAGATTTCTCTGATAACTTTTCTTAATGTCAGTATAGAATTATACAAACAGCAAGAGGGACACTAAATGTCAGGATTAAAGAAGTAGTAGGATGAGAAATGATGACCTCAAAAGAGCTGTGTGCATAAATTAGATCCTTTCTTGTGAAACAATTATTTACTATGTACCTAGTTCATGGCATGTCCTGTTCCATGTGTTGAGATGACAATAAGAAGTATAGACAAAGTCTCAAACTTCACAGAGTTCTCACTCAAGGGAGGAACCTGGTCTGCAGTAAGGGGGGAGCTCATGAGGCAGGGTTTAGAAAAAGACTTAATATAGAAGACATATAATATATAATAAATATATAATATACATATATATAAACACACATATATGGTGCTGTTATCTTTGGCAATGAGGCAAACTGATGATAGTTAAGATAATTTAATTATTGGAACTAATCTCTTATGACTGAGCTACTTCTGAGTAAAATCTGCTCTCTGATAATCCCAGGTTTTCCTTTTGGAATTTTTGAATTTCATGATTCATTTTTGTTCCTTCTCTTTACTTTGTCATTTACAACACAGAGTTTCAAATTGGAAATATTACTATTATACTTAAAAATGGATATTAGAACTCAGCCTAGGAGTAATTTTATAATGCTCTTCTCTTTTCGCTTCTGAAATCCAGTTTTTGGTTTCAATTATAAGAAGCATGTTACCATCACATGTGTCTTTTTAGATAGAACTGATTCCTTGCATCTGGATTTTATATCCCTGGTTCTGAAGAAGAATAGGTAAACAAAACCAGACAACCAAAGACAACAAGGTGATGTTTATGATTATAACTCTGCAGCAGTGTCCCTCAGAAAATAAGAACAAATGACCCTGGATACTACTAAGTTGTTCTTATTCTTATAGGAAATATCTAAGGTAGGTGTCAAAATACTGTCATTTACCACACTGATGCAGGCAATCATTGGATATTTTTGATTGAATGAACACATAAATGAATAACTGATTGGACATATAAACTGTCATCCTCAATGAATCCATTGGGTAATACCACCAAAAATATAGAAAGATCAGTTACATTTTTTGAAAAAGTACGCTTTTTTGTAACTTGGAAAAGGACTAGTGTCCAAATACACCCACTTTTCATCACCCTTATTTCCTTTCACATTAATTATAGCAGATAAAATTGAATATCCTTTAGAAAGCAAATAGTGAAAAGTAAGCAGCACATTTTTGTCACTCTGAAGTATGAACCCATGTTCCTTAAGAAATGAAATCAATCCAGTGTGCATGGCAATTTGGAGCCACAAGAAGGCACAAAGTCACAGGTGAATAACAATGCATGAGAGTCAAATGCTTCCTAAATGGGAAAGAAAAGCCAACTGTTAAACATTCATTCAAAAAGAATATGTCTCCATAATTGCACTGTATGTTTTCAGCACATATCATTCACCTAGCACTATATAAGAATCTTCAATTAAAATTCACTCTGGTATCATACTGCAAAGCAAATACAGCTACTTCAGAATTCTCTGAAATACATAGTGATTGTACCTAATAGAATCTCAGGGCTTTAAAACATCCGAGAGTTAATATCAGTCATTCTCCCAGAGCAAAGCGCCATAATTTTTCTGATCTACACGAGCAAATTTAAGAAAGACAAAATTGATAGTATATTTTCATTTTTATTTTTTAAAAAAGGATTTTCACTCAATCCTACTTTTGTATTCAATTATTTTCATTGTGAAGATATTTCACCATGGTATTCTCTAAAAACTCCATTGTGATTACAACTTTAACACCTTTATCATTGGATTTTGATAGGAAAGGATATATTGCTTTTATATCTCTTATTTAAATTATTCTTAAATTATTTCTCAGTATTTCTTTAGAATGGAATTGTTTCTGTTTGCTCAAACTTGTTTCAATTCTTTAAGTATTTGTTGTTTATTAATATAATTTAAAACTTTACATAAAGTTTTTAGGTGATATTGTTTAATCTGAAAGCCCACAGATATATATCTGTTTCTGTCAGTGCTATTAATTTTATTTGCATAATTTCTGTAAAACCTCATATAAATTTACATAAAAATAGAAGTAACAATGCCTCGTAAGCTGATATTTATTGAGCATTCAGAATGATAGGATTTGGGTTTAGAAAATTAATAAAATAAGAATGTTCTTTGCTTGACTAAAGGCTATTTTTGCTAAATGTAAAGAAATTATTCTAAATGTGAACATCTTTTACATCATAAATATGATTCTTACCTGTGCTGCTGGAAATATTAACATCAATACTGATGTCGGAAATTCCTCCTCCCTTCAGAGAGGCTACACACGTGTATGTCCCAAAGTCCGTGAATTTTAAATCAATGATATCCAAGTTTGTTGTTCCAGGGGAAACATCGGGATCAGTCTGTGTAATAACCATTCGCTCAGAGCTTCTTAATGGACGACCATTTTTAAACCAACTGAATGTTAATTCCTCCGAAGGAACAGCTTCTACTTGGCAAGATATTTTCACCTCGCGCCCAATCTGGATGTTGTCGTCTTTGTGATAAGGGTCTGGGGTGATCCAAAATCGTCCTTTTTTTAAGGCTAAAACGTAAAAATTCCACAAGGAGTTAGTATTACTTTGAAAACTTCAGAGATTCATCCAGTTTCGGGACTCATGTCTGAATGGGCTGAAATAATGTGAAACAAAACAAAATGTGCATAAGCCTCCTTGTTATTTCTAAGTCAGGTACCTACCAATAAGCCTTACTTAGGTCAGCCAGAAGTAATTTAAAGTCCTAAACCATGTAGAGACTTTAGCCGCACTTTTTTCATAAACTGGGAAATATTTTCCAGTGATATAAAAAATAATACTTTAAGTCTATATACTGAACTGTACTTAAACACTGTCAACACTGAATTTTGAACATTTGATGGAACCTATTTATATACACTAAGTATTAAAGATAAAAGCAATAATATAGACCATTTAGCCTAATGTCTTTCCTCTGCCATTCCTTAATTATTTCACCATTTCCCAAACAACTCAAATATTGCACAAATGATATAGTTAAAAAAAATTTTTTTTTCCTAAAGGCTGTATCTACATGCTCCCCACAAGGAGTTCAATAAGAACTAATTTGCTTCACATCCGTGAGGCATTTTCAGATTTAGAAATAACCTGAACCAAGAACAAAAGTGTTTTAAGAACATGTGTTGCAAACTGCTTTTTTCCACCATGCATAGATAATGCCAGTTAAAACTGTTTGCTGGCTTGCGCCTGCAAAGGACCAATGAACCTGGCCTGCAGATGGCAGGTGGCTGGGAACACCTGCCATATTTGCATCTTTACAGCAGTGCTTTCTGGGTCTAAGGTCAGTGCTGTACTGACGACTGGGATCCCCAGTAGTGATCACCAGAAAGCTGCTGGAGAGCTACTGTCCCTAAGTGATAAAGCAACTGTAGAAGATGCCGCGAAACACACTTAGCAGAGACTAAAGCACTGGCCATTCATGTTCATCATTAAACCAACATGCATGATGATGCTGTCAGGAAGGGTGTGAATCTAGTGGACCTGCAAATACCAGTGGCCTTCTAACTGCATGCTGAATAATCTCTCCTGAATTTAACCAGTCTGCTCAGTACAGAAAGCCAAGGAAAACCATGAACTTTGGAAACATATATATTGAATGAGCTAAGATGAATACATGTTCAAATCCTAAAAAAATTTCCTCTTTACTCTCAAACATTTTCAACTGCTTTCTTATTTGTATCTCAGTGGGGAGAGGTAATAAACATTGAAAACAAGGTTTGTATCTTTCTTTTAACTTAAAACATATATGTAGATGTTCTTTTCAGGACTAGGTACTAGATTAGGTCCTGATTAGATAAAATGATCAAAATAGACATAGCCAAGGGCCTCATGTATTGCATATGTTATAGTCCAATTTATTCACCAAACACTTAGGATACTCCCATAGGGGGAAGCTACACACTACATAGTAATAAAATGGTTTTTTATGCTGGAAAAAGTCTGAATCACACACAAAAAAGAACACACAATTTTTGTTTAGAAAATGTACTAAGATTCAGTCTTCTTATAAACACCAGAAAACAAATACATCACATTTTCATACTATTATTTGTTACATTGTCCGCAATAAAACAAAGCTTCTAAATCATACTTATCCCTACATCTTTATAAGAAGTTTACTATAGAACAAAACTAAGATAAACTGTGGTATCCTAGTACCTGACGTCACTTATTTATATTTTCACAAGCACTGAAGTGTGACTTCACAATGTATCCAGAAAGGGGAACACGAAGAAAACGTCCATATTTGGCTAACATATTTGACAAAGAATACTGTGCACATATGATTCAAATGTAATTGTAGTTATATACTACATGAATTATAGAACCATGGAATACCCTTTTGTTTTCTAAATTGAGCTAAGAAAATAGTATGTTAAGAACATTTACTTTTGTTAGTACTGTACTACTTAAATAAGAGTTTCTTTTCTGAGAATGTTCCTTATCCTGAAAGAGAAATGATAAATCTAAATAGAATTTTTACACCAAAGCCATAAGTTTCAAAAAATTTTAATTTCTACATACTAATTTATGAATAATTTAATGTTATTAATATGATGGTACATATTGGGATATTTAGTATAATTTTCATTATAATGTTGTATACCCATAACCAAAACTTTATGTGATTAATACTTACTCCACAGTTATTGTTTTGTAGTTCTGTGCTTTCCACTCCTGCTATTAAAGTGATATTGGCATTGAAAAAATTGCAAACTCATTAGTCAAGTTAGATTTAAACTGCTAAACAATTTAAAAACTACTGATTAAAAACAAAGTGAAATCAACATCCACTGTATGTGCTATGGACTCTCATGAAAAGTAACTTGCAAATCCCAAAGTAAAAAAATTAAAGATTATAAACCTATAATCAAGATTAAATATGACAGTTACTTACAGTATTTGATAAAAAGCAATATAACCGAATGTGTTGAAGAATGAACTAAAAATGATTTTATTGCAAAAAAAATTGTTGATTTTGGTATCAAAAAATTCTATGATTTGATTTCTCCTACACCAATCATGCTGGTTTTCTCAATGGCATGATTCTAAAGAGAAAAAGAGAGCTCCTTCAGTTTGTTAATTGGACTGGAGTTATGAAGCATCAGTACAAATATATTGGATTATTTGACCGCAGAGCTATTTCTCCATGTCTGTTTATGTTGTCCGTGAAACAAAATAATTATGTGTTCTGAACAGAAATGTTCCAAAGAAAATAATAGTGTGTATGTGGTTTTCTCACTTCAACTGCTCATAAAGTTAAAACAACTCTGTAAATTAGGCATGAGTACATGAAAATTTATAACCTAATTCTAGTTTTTCCTTTTTATGTGGTCCAAACTGGGCAATCTAATCTTTATAGGTCAAATTTGTCATTTATAAAAATATGAGGTAATCATATTAGGCTCCCTCAGAGACCCATTGTGAGAAATAGTTTATTAACAATTGTGTTTGAGGTCTCAAAATGTAGTGTTTAATATAGTTAATCAGTTTGGAAGTAGGTTCCTTCATTTATATTAAACACTCTTTTTCAGTGAACAATTTATAGTAGTTCATGCAATGTTAATTTAAAGTTATTTCCTGCTACCAGTTAAGATTTCAAACTCAAAATCAATCTGTGATTAGAACTGTAGTATATCAGGGGTCCAATAGACTTAAAGAGACTCTATAGAATTGAAGACATTTTTTATAAAAAGAAAAGAGAAATCCCTTTCCCCAAATGCAATTGCTTAGCCGGAATACTGAAAATCCCCTAACATCAGCTTGGGAGAACATTAGATTTGGCTTAATGTATCATAAATTGTGATGGATGAACCTCAAAAGCTACTGTTCAGTCTGGCAATGCAGGTAAAAGATTGGCATGGAGCTAAGCCTCTGTCAGTTTGGAGACGATCAGTTTGGAGACACTGCAACACAACCATAGTCTCCCTTTTCTAATATTGTGAAAATGGAATACAGACTGGGGCACATACATTTTGACAGGTTACTTGTGAGAACATTCTAAATCTGCTTACAGAAGTCCCTCTACTCTGAAATATACAAAGATGCTCGTGAATGAAATGAAACTCGTGTGTAAAGTAGAGGTTACTCACTGCAAACTTATGCATAGAGTTTGCTGCTGACATTTCCTTGGAGAACAAAAGTGGATTTGTGCCTGTGAATGCTGACTGTTCTATGCAGACTTCCATGATTTAAAATTAGATGGCTCCTTATGCCTAGACTTGAAAGAGGCAGTTTAAACTTGGAGAAGTCTAGGTCTGTAACTTCCATTGGGGGAAGAGTGAGCTTGTATCTTGTCTGAAGCTGTAGAGTTTGAATTATAAAATACATTTCATTTGTAAAATGCACAATAAAGTATACAACACATATAGTTCAAAAATAAAATTTTTAGATAGAACAAAAAAAGTGACAATGGTGTTTTCCACTTTAATGAGAAAGTATCTCTTCGGAAGTAAGAAATACCTTCTGCCAAGTTTTGGACTTCTGCTAAAAATCTGTTTCAGAAGAATGATGAGACACAGAGTAACTCACTGATTACTATTCCAAGGTGATAAATAAATGAAAAGACTCCCCAAATGTAGCACATCTTATAATCAATAGAGTTCTGGAAATGAAAACCTTAGAAATTATTGCTGAGACAAATAGGTCTAGAAATCATTAATAATGTAATCAGATAAATTAAAAAATGATGTTCTATTCATTTACCTTCTGCTAAATGAATAAAAATATTTATATGGGAAAGGAAGTACTTTCCAGTCCCACCAGATGCCTAGTGAATAAGCAGCTAGAAATAGACTACATCAGGAAAGCAACTTGAAAGGTAGTACATGATTCTACATATAATCTGCCCAAATATAATTAAGTACCTATCACCTTAAAGGTGCTGTGAACAGCTTGAGGGGAACAACCTATTCCACTGTCCCCAAATCCCAAACATGTTCTCATGTTATGATTTGGACTCAATAATTTTCATTAAATTTAATTCACATGCACATTTGGGAGGTTTAAGTTTGCAAATGTCAGTTGTTTCCATTCAGTCTGATATCTTTATGCTATCTTTGAGTTTGTTTTATAATCCAGAGTTCCAACACACATTGAGGGAAATGGGACAGAAAAACAACAGATTTGAAATCCTCTGGGATTCAGGGTATTGGGTACAAAATGAAACTCGGTGAACAAATGGTATTGATACAGGAATACATGTGAGGAAGAGGACTTTGTACAGAATGGAGGAGATCACATTTTAACACATCGGAAACTATGTGTCGCATATGTGTCAGGGAGATCAGCTACCAAACATCCTGTTGTGTAAAGGAGACTGGATTTCGGCCAAAGTGCTTCCTCACTTGCTTCAGAGCTCAGCTGATCATTTCTGACAAAACTCAGAAGAAGAAAGAAAAATGACATCTAAACACTCATACATTATCTAAAATACATTTCTCAAAATTTGCTTTAAAAAAGGTTAGTAAGGGTTATATTAAAACAAAGTAGCACAAATGAAGTTTGAGGGTTGATAACATTAGTAAATTTTGCTTTTGTGCAGAATTTTCAAACACTGAACATGCTGACATTGTACTACCACACTCCTAGAGGTGGCGTTGTATTGACCAAAGAATCCTTTATTTGTGGACCATGCCTTAGATCTAGTATCCCAGAGAGTAAAGTTTGGAAATCAGTGACTTAAGGGAATCTTTCAACTAAGGAGAATCATTGAAAAGAATTGAAAATTACATTCCATTTTTGATGTTTTAGGCATTTCCAGTACAAACATCACAAAATCTTCCACAACATATAACTCTCCCATACAAATAGAATTATGATTAGAAGGTCAAGGTGCAGGGGAAAGATCTTGATTTTTTTAAAAGATGTATCTAAGGGAAAACTGAAGTTATAAAACATACAGTATTTCAGAACTATCTAATAGATCATCTGCCCTATTGGACTGATCTATCTAATAGATCATCTGCTCTTTCCTTCTCAACATACAAGCAAAAATATTTTTTACTTTAAAAAAGTTAATTTATCAATTTATTCTCATCTTGGTAATGAACATTTTGAAATATGCAATAGTATTAAGAAGAAATGAAATGTACTAGCTTCTATACTGTTCAAGCATTGATATAAACAAATGAAACTCTATCTCAATTTCTTCAAGAGTTAATAATCTAAGTGGAACCTTGGCTCATGAATTTAATTCTTTCCATGATTCTGGTCACAAACTGAATTGGACAAGAATCAAATCAAATTCAATGGTTAGGTTCAATGTTGAACTGAAGGGGAAATCTGATTCAGTTCTTATGCAATTTGGTTTGCGACCAGAATCGTGTGGACAGAATTGAGTTTGTGAACCGAGGAACTACTGTGTTTACAGCACATGTTATAAAAAAAAAGCATTGTATTAAGATAAAAACTATAGAAGTGTTAAAGCTTCTAGAAAATGGATAGGGGTAAAGAGGCCTTTTTTTCCTTATATGCGATTAGGTATTCTTATACTCATTCCCTTATCCAACACTCCAATTGTCAATCTGTGGCCTGAATGGAAACTCATTAACAAGGCAAGAACAACAACAACACAAAACCACTACACACTTTTCCTACAAGTGGTTTAATCTACCATCCTTGATAATTTGAATGCAGAATCAGATGCTGGAAGGAAGCTGAGATTTTATTTGATTATAAAGTATCCAGGCTCTATTTGTTTTGTGAATTTGCTCAAAGCTAATTACTGCAGTTAATCATTAAAACTGTTTAAGCAAAGTGAGGTTGAATTTCAATGGTTTTTTGAATGCCCTTACTCAATAAAACTACTATAGGTCTGTATAGGAGTTTTAAAATGAAATAAAATATTTTAGGTGGACACAAATTATGGGTTTTGGAGTAAGCCCTTCCTTGAGAAAAGGGAAGAAGTGGATTAAAATAATAGTACTATTATATCATCGTAATTATTGTTGTCATTCTGACTATTTCAGTCAGATTTTGAGAAACCATACATCACCCTAAATTACTAAACTGAACACATAAGGGCCATAAATAGAAATAAATATTTTCACAGAGTGGCTACTATGTAAATGGTATCTGACTTGGCCTGATGTCTTAGCCCAAGCTATTTTGATAAGGGAGTACTGATCAACACACTTTTCTTGCCCAATGATGTTCCAATTTAGTGAGCATTTCAAGTTCACATTTCTATCAAATTTTAAAATACTATGTCACTATTAGAATGTGATCAGGATAAATGATATAATATGTTATTAGTTACTAAAGACTTGGGATTAGAACTAGCTATAAGATGAACTGCAGTTTAAGAAGACCTGGACTAACAGTAGTTCTGTGAAACCCTTTTTTAAAATAGTACACCTTTAATATTTATGCATGTAGCACTGGAAATTGAAATGGAATGAAAATAATGAGACTAACTCAAATCAAAATCTTTCAGTGTTGCTCCTGCTTTCTTATACTTTGAAGAGCTATGTATGTCCGTTCCCTTTCCAAATGAGTCTATCTGCCAGCTGCTGTCACTGTACACTGAGGTTCTATTTTCTTTCAGTTATCCACTTGTTCTGAAATTTCAATATCTTGTCTTCTTACACCAAACCTGCAGAGGGAAAACTTGTTTAGGTCACACTCACTATAAATGCTTCTCTTTACTCTCAGACTATTTGTGGCACATTTCTTGACAGAAAGGACAAACTCCAGGTGCCTCCACAGTTGCAATAGTCTTTCACTCATTGGGATACCTTCCACATGGGTTTAGTAGCAAAGACCTCTTAGCCAATTAACACAAAGGTATTTTCTAGGTCTCATGTATTTTTAGGTCATTCACACTACATATCACCTTACATTATCAATTCTTTCTTCTGTTTTTGGAATTTCCCTTTGTGGCTTCACTAATTTCTATGGCTGGTAACATGAGATAACGTTTAAGAAAATAAATAAATGGATTTTGCTCATTTGCATCAAAATTGCCCTAGCATTCTCCCTGCATTTTTCAAGTTCTCAAACAAGTGCTATAAAATCAGGCTTGCTACAAAGGGAAAGATTTTTCTAAATAATTTTGCCGTAATTGCAGACCACAGGGGTTTTTCTTAATGTTGTATCTTCTATTTTGCTGCCTGGGTTTGAGGAACATGAAATTGTTGCTTATTTGTTTTTTGTTTCTTGAGACAATAAATGTTGCAAACATCCCCAACACACATTTTAATTTAATGGAAAACTGTGATTAAGTCATTTAAATATATTCTTTCATTCTTTCATTCATTTCACTTAACACTAAAGAGCAAATAACTTAGATGTATTAAATGACTAAATGGAAAATACTTGTATTCACTAGAAATTTATGTAAATTATCTTAAATTTCTTATCCAGTAAAATGATGAAGAGTCAGTACCATTGATGAAGTCTACTTAAATATTTCTCTCAGCTTCACAAATGTTAAGCAGGTTTATTTATGATCATGGACCCAAACCTTCCTTTTTCTTAGAGCATAATGTGAGAAAATTTGAAAATTTAGAGAAATTGTAAATTCTCTCTCTGTTCCTTCTAGATGGAAATGATCATCAAATCAAATCAGAAATGTCTTTCCTAAGGACCTAGGAGCCATTCTTTTGGAATGCAACCATTCAAATCTTTGAGTTGGCCCCTTAATCTTCCAGTTTCCATGAAGGACTAAAGCCTAACTTTGAAAGTGAAAAGAAACAATTAGCAAAGATAGATGGCTTCATCTCATTGACTAATCTCCCTTCAGCTTTTTCACTACTCTGTCTAAAATTTTAAAATTCTGTGTTTTTGTTTCCTCAGAGTTGTGTTCAATCTTTCTCCCCAGCTAGTGTAGGCTTGAATACAGTCTTCTTTGCCATTTTAAATAAGTGTCGGGTATGATTTTGCTTTGATACAATTAATTTTAGTGTTGTGCATGATTGAAATAGATGAAAGTAAGATCTGTCTAGAAAATTCATTAGGATAAAGTTTCAAATGTCAAAGAAAATGTTTGTCATTACAACACACATACACATTTCATTCACACATGCACACACACACATACACACATAATTTGTACACACACAGTCCTGTGTTGTTCACAGATGAAATGTCACCTGAGCACAAGAGTATTTAAGAGTAACAGGAGTTAAAGTTATCCTTGTCCAAAGTGGTGACCTCTATTTAATACTTAATGTCCTATTGCTCTAGAGTTTCTGATAATAAACCACAGGATGAAGATCCCCATCTGTTACTTAGTAACAGATGGAATGACTGCCAAAATGATGTGTAAAGAAACTAAAGTGAAATAAATTTTATATATATGTTGAAGAAATATGTAATTTTCCTTTTTAAATAGCATATTCTCCCTTGTTCTAGGAGTCTTTAAAGCAGTTAAATTACATATAGATTTTTTCTCTATTAATAAGAATATTATGACAAATAACATGAAGTCAAATGATGGTAGTATTATAGACATGTTTTTACAACCTGCACAACGATAGATGAGCCAGAAATCAACTCTACAGTAACAAAGGCCAAAAGGAGGATGCTAATTTCATAATTTTCAGTAACTACAAATTCAAAATAACTCAACCCCTCAAATAAACAACACTCAAAAGCATTACTCTTGACGGAGAGATCTGAGTGGGAATCATTTT
Organism: Heterocephalus glaber; assembly: GCF_000247695.1. The sequence goes on along the minus strand of NW_004624731.1, from coordinate 21,535,459 downwards.
TTGGAGCTGCATAAAGGAGACATAAAACAAGCATCATCCTGAACCACATATTTATGGTGGTCAGAACAACTAAATGCTCAGGACTGATCAATTTATGCCCCAACATGAGCTAGTTATAACAACTGTCTACAGGAACCAAGCACTGTGATGCAGGAGGAAGGCTTTCGACTTAATCGAAGGTTAAGTCCAAAGATAGTGTTATAAGTAAAGCAGCAGTGGATGAGTTTAAATTCTATGAAAATGACTCTCAAAGGTTGTTGTTAACATTACTGGTGGTATCTGGTATTGGGTGGGTGGGCTATCGAAGAGATATGTGGAGGGATTTATGAAAATATGTGCTTCTTGAGTTGACTAGCAAGATGTAAGATTCATACTCTTACAAAGGCAGAAAACTAAACTAGGACTCAAACTCTCTAAAGAGGAAGACAGAGGGGTACAGGTTATGAGGACAAAATAGGAAGGTCTATATGCTACCGAAACCCAATGAAAATAAAACTTTAAATGTGAAAGCTTTGAGTACCTCAAAGAAGAAAACATATTTCATAAACATTAAATCAATTATTTACACTACTTGGAAAGTTGCTGAATGTAAGCCAATGCAATAGCACTACATGTATTGGGAATAATGATGTTTATAATGGAAGAATTGACCTGAATTCATTTTTAAAGAGAATGATTAGATGTTAGGTTAACATAATGCATTAAACTCATTACATCTCTTGGAAACTGAAACTATGGCTTCTATAGTTCAGAGCAGTGGTTTCCCAAGTGTGACCCTTAGTTCTGCCACATCAGATTCATCATGAGTGCTACCTCAGACCAAATCCTCCCTTCTTGGGGAAAGATCCACTGGCCTTTGAACAAGCCTTCTGAATGATTCTTAAGTATGGTCCAGTTTGAGAACTTCCTAGAAAATAGTTATCTCATCTACATTAGAAATTCAGGGAGGATTATCAAGTTGTTAAGGCACAGATTCAAAAGTGGCCATGGTACATCTTTTCATTCTACATGCCCCTCAAGAGCATGTTTATCTTGATCATTACACTTGAAATATTATTTTTATAACTCGAATTTTCATTTATTAATGGTTCTTATTTTTAGTACATGTTTGCTATACATAATGATTACATTCATCGTGGGTGGTTAGCACATGTACATAAGACCCCTTAATTCTTTTTATTTCCCCTTCCCCTCCTCTCTTCAACTGTAGCTTGAAATATTAAGGAATATTGTCCATAATTATCAAGATACAGCCAAAATCTGCAGAGAGCTTCACAAAAGCATTTATTATTCCCAGATTTTTTCACAAAATAAGAAGGCTGAATGACCAATATCAACTACCTTAAGGTCACACTGCTTTAAAAATTCATAACTCTTCAAATATTAAGAATATAATTTCAAAGGGAAATTCTAAAAACAACTAGTATGTTCATTATTTGGATCAAGAGCTTAATAGCGCACATTTTCTGAATGTCAGTTGTTTTTTTTTAGACTCAGAAAAGAACAAGTGCTCTCAGGTTAGACTGCCTGGACTGTAACATTATTTCATCACTTGGCCATATGACAACATTATAAAGCTTCAATATTCCACACTGGTAAGATGGCAGTGATAATAAAATAAGAAATTGGCCCATGCAGCTCGAAGTTTGCTGATACAACAGAAAATAAGCAAACAGTATATGTCAGCTGCTTTCTAGTTAACGTTTCTCGAGCACTCACAACATGACTATTGTTATTCTTGCTGCCAACAGTATGAACATGAAAAGTACAGAGATGGAGGATCATGTAGAAGCTAATGGTTTTATCCAGATCAGAACTGAAGGTATTTGATGACATGAGAAGAAACACTGAAAAAAAGCAAAACTAATGGTTCGAGAAAGATCAGAGAAATCATCCATTTGGTGGTGCCTGAGATTCAAGGAGCAAAGGGAGACAGGTGAAGATGCTGAAAGGCATACTGGGTGCAAAAGCTTCATGAGCACACAGGATAGAAAGTTTTACTGTATCCATACCTGGTCCTAGACCAACTTTCACTAACTCTTGAAAACCTCCTCATGTTCCCACAAAATGCATTTCTCGATAATTTCAAGTATTTGTGCCCCCCCACCCCCACCCCAGGATTTGCAGTTGGTCTTCATTCCAGGGTGCACCTCTTAAATTGTGCTCCTAAACTCAGCTCCAGCTCTGTGTGCAACACTACTTCTTCTCTCCTCTTTTGGTCTTAAATTCTTCCATCAATAATAGAACTTTTCTCTTAATAATTGCCAGTGAGGACATGTTCCAAGAAGCTCTGTTCAACCTCCCTGATGTGTTTGTTATACACAATTTATCCTGATCTTTTCTTTCTAGCTACCAGACTGACTTTATTTCCCTTTCATTTCTCCTGAATCTGAGCTCCTCTTTTCTCCTCTCTGTCTAATTTCAGAACTTGTTTCACACCCATAGTTTTTGCCTCGGCATAGATGCCACTTTGGTAAAGCCCAGTTATGAGTTACAGTTGCTTATTCCAATTGCCTGATATGCTTTTATGTAACCCAGCACTCTGAGCTTATGCACCTCAATTAAATATCTCCTACTGTCACCAGACAAGTTCTGAGGAGGTTTCTGCAATGGAGATAAGGATCCTAAACCCACCCCACCTGAGAATAAGTTTACAGGTTCACTGACTCATGTCCTGGAAAAAGAATTTTCAGGACTGGCCAGTAAGGGCACTGAAAGGATTTATTCAGTGGACATTTAAAAGTACACACTCAAAGAGGTAGGATGAAGGTCCTCAAGTGAGAGAGATTTTATTTCCTAGAACTGAGACCATTTATGCTTCTCATGAAGGGGTGAAAAGCCCAGGAAAGGGAACCTGACCCTCAGAAGGGTACTGGCCCATTTTACAGGTTTAAGCCCAGTTATTTTTTTTTAAGAAGATGAATAATTTAAGTGTTCTTTGAATTTTTTGAATCTGTTCTTTTATCTTAGGATCAGTTTCTTAATCTTCACTTGTTTTAACTGGGTTAGTTTATGGACTTACAGTATTCTTGAGGAATTTTGAGTCTGCAGGAAAAGGAGCCTAAATTACCCAAGAGAATGCCAATATGGTTAGCCTTGGATAACTTCGACTGGGTCCTGCAAGCTGTAGCCTTTTTAAAAGTATCATTTTTAACTACGCTTTTCGGTGTCTTTTTTCTACCTCTCTTTATTTTTTTCTATCCTACCTCAGGACCACCACTTTTAAACATGTCTGAACATTTCCCCCTATCATTCTTTCATCAACAACACTGTCTTCTATATAATCTATCCTTTCCCACGCAGCCCTTTACTATTTGTAGTCTCCCAAAATTTGACAATTCTGTTATATTCATCTGGTATGGAGTCTTCTCCATGGTGTGTATCCATGTCCAATGCAGCTACCCCAACCCAGACCCACCGTCACCCAACTCATGCAATAGAAGGAATAGCCACTATGTCTACCAGAAAACAATCATCTACATAATTACTTTTCAAAATATTTTGTATTCTCTGGATTTTCAAGCTTCTTAAAAACAGATGTACTTCACATTTCTGTCTCCTTGAACATGCTCTCTTCCACATGGTAAGCTGTCACTCAACTGCAGTTGTTTATAAGAAACAACAAACAGAACAGAAGAACTGTGTCAACTAAGTTTTTCATCCACTGGGGACATGGCTGATACAGTCCAAGTAATGTACATTGTCATCTCCTAATCATTAACCTGAAAAATTTTAATTTTGTCAATTAAGAGACAATGGACAAATGTAATAACATACAGTTTTGGTGCTTAACAATATTCCTTTTTTCCTTTATAATATTTGAAAAAAAAAATTGAAAAATATGAATATGGCTTATGAAATAGTATTTACTCTCATGTGAAGTTTACTATTATTTATGCCCACATTTAAAATCTATACTTCCACTGCTAAAAGTGGAGTTTGAGTTTTACATCTCCAGATTATTAACCTCATAAGAAGCTAAACTGAAATTTTATGACCCTTTGAAAATTATCAACAGTAAAAGAAAAAATAATTATCATATACTATCATAAAATGCCCCAAATTGGCAAATTAGAATGAGAATAGCTTTTACTTATTTGACAAAATAGATTAATTCTCCATATACAAGGGGAGACCAATTAGTGATATAACACCATAAACACCCGATGCCTTTTGTGAACTGCTTTTTAAAATCTTGTAGAATCTTGATGCAGAATATTTTTCTTAGTTGAATTATAACACACACTGTCATTCTGAGAAAATAACTCTTAATAGAGAAAAAAAGTTGAAAATTTGTAATACTCTGCAGCAAGAATTCATTAAGTATTATGCAAAAATAAGAATCTAAAATATATGGCCATCTGAAATATAGACTATTTTCACTGATATCTATAGTTCTTGTGATTTAAAATAACTAGACATTTGCTTACATTTTCTAAACATGCAAAAAATTCTAAATCTATTATTTCAAAAATGACCTCAGAATTAATTTTTCTGAGTCTACTCCCTTGACTTGTGTAGTGGAACAATATTCTAGCTTCATATATTTTGTTTCAATATTATTCATGGTAATAAAATACAGTATTAATTGGAATTTAGCTGATCTGGAAAATATTTTCTTGACTAAATATTCTGCACAATTCTACCCACTCAACTCATTCTTTTATAAACATTAATCATTTAATGATCTCGCAACATAATTAAAACATCCAGCTGAAAAACATTATGCACTTACAAAAAGTTTCTCTATATAAAAAAATACATGACTTTAAGACTACAGCTTTAAATGAGTAAGCATTTGCAGGTATCTTCATCATGAGTTTATTCTATAAACCTGCACTGCTAGGTTCTGGGCACCTTGTGATTATGATCGAAAAGTATGTTTTTTCACTAAATGACATATATATATATATATAATTGATATATATGATATATATATTAGTTTGTATTAGTTACTATTTTGTTTTTGCCACTTGCTTGGTTGATTACTTATCAACTCTTATTTCTCACTGTCATATTAGGTTTTGTGCAAATGTGTATTCCTTTCCTTATTTGATACTCTTCCTCTTTTATGAAAGATGCACATTAACTGTATAATGTGTAGTTGTGTCTCTTTTCATAGCTATTTTATTGTAATCTTTGGCTTTTTTGTTGCATTTCATTCTCAGTTGTTCTCTTTGGGCTTTGTATGATTAACAAAATATATTCTTAACATATATCTTGCAGTAAAAATGACCAAAGAAGCAATAATCACATCAAATTGATAAATAAGGCAAAAGCAGATATGAAGTTGATGCAAAAAGAAAATACAACAAAATTCTATGTATGTATTTGATAGAGGTAAGAGAGACATTTCACATTAAACCTTTTAGGAGGCAAAATAGCAATGGAAACATGGCCAGTTATAAAACTGACAGTACGTGCAGAATGAAAACAGCAGTTCTCCAAAAAGAAGTACAATCATCCTCAGAAAAACATTATGGAGTAGAGATGTGAACAGAATCTTTGGAAGCTTTCTAACAACAATGTTGGAGACCTATTTATTAGAAACTTGATTGGTATGATTATAACTTCTACCCATGGGAATTTCAGTAAAGGGAAGGAAGGATGAAACAATAGGATAGGACAGGACAGAACAGGACAGGACAGAATACGATGTATCAATTCAGGGACAGATTTTAGCACATTGAGATAGGGTGTTCTTAAAAATTCAACATCAGACTACAGTGTCTGTTACATTAGGGTAGAGTTTGGGGATATGGACTTGTACTGTGCAATAAAGATTGTGATTCATGCCTCAGGATGAGAACAGTTGGCCTAGAGGATGGTAGAAAACATATCCCACATATTTTCCTTCATATATTTGATGTTTTAAATTAAGCCTTTGAATGATATTGAGTAGCAAGAAATGAATTTATGCTCCCTGACAGATGACTACAGTGCAGCGTCTAAAATGACAATTAACTAGAGTCAGACTGGGACAGTTTCCATAAAAACAAGAGAGCTTAATATCTGGCCTCTAAATTGAAGTTCTTTAAATTTGTTGAAAGTTTTGAGGACCAATAACTCCTTAGAGTGACAACATATAAAAGAAAGCATCCATATCAACTATTAAAATATCAATTCTATTTAGATGCTAAGACAGCTCAACCCACAACATATGTACATTTTTCTCTCCAAAATTCCGCTGAAAAATATTAAGATAAAAATCTTTTATCACTTTACTCACATGTTTTCCTCTAGAGCAAAACAATATTTCAAAAGTAAACCTTTGAGGGAAAATTATGTCTCTATACCAATAATCCTTACCATAAATTAATCTTAATAGTCCTTTCTACTAGCTTGATAAGGCCTAAAAATAATTCAGGAATACTTCTCTACACAGTCACTAATATTTAGTTAGCACCTAGCGTGTATAAGGAGACTTCTCTGAAATTATTCCTCCCATTGAACGGAAATTTTGTAGCCTTTGTCCAACATCTATCCAATTACCCGCTTCCCTAACCCCCGGTATCGACCATTCTGCTGTATCTGTAAGTTCAACTTTTTTGATTTCACATATAAGCAATACGGAAGGAAAGAAGGTAAGAAAGAAGAAAGAGAAGGAGGAGGGAGGGAAGAAGAGAGGGATGAGAGGATGGAAGAAGTGGAAGGAAGCTTTGAATTTCAACACCTGCTTAATCTTTCACTTGATGTAAACCCTCCTTAATGAATTGGTCTCTGCAATTTCTAGATTGGGTGATATTTTTCACCACTTAAAGAGGGCACAAATTAGGATAATAAATGATTAAGTAGCTATATGCAAAGTATCTCATTAATACAGTGGTGCCTCAGTTCACGAACTTAATTCTTTCCATGATCCTGGAAAAGATGGCCACATTCATGTTCCTGTGAGAAAGATGGCCATGGTCGTGTTTGTCACCTGACTGAAGAGTTTGGAAACAAAAACAAAATTTTGCCAAACACTTTTGTTTGTGAAAAGTTTGGTTTACAAACAAAAACCAAACTGTTCACAAACAAAAGTGTTTGTGAACTGATTCACCACTGTGGTTTGAGAGATGTACAAACTACTAACTACTCCAAAGGAGTAAGCCATGCAGTTGTGTCCTTGATTCTAATGTTTCTGTTTGTTAAATTGAGAGAAACTCAAGTATTAATGAAATTTTTTTATTTTAACCTTTTAGATATCAGAGTAAGTCTGTGTGGACTTATGTTTTGATCCTTCATTCTGAACATTATTTAAGGTATCAATTGGCAAAAGAATAACAATGAAAGATGGGCAAATCAAATATCCAAAAATACATACAATTTCTGGTAGCATTATTTTAAATTTGGCAACAAATTTTAATGAAAAGAAAAGCCATACTACTTATCCCTTTGCATTAGTATAACTGTAGAAAAACTTTTATTAAATCAAAATGTTGCTAATATTACTGGTTATAAGTAATTTCAGGCTGTTTTGATAAAAGATGAATATTGTCAAATGTAGTGTATTATTTAGGTCAGCTGTTATTTTGCTTCTAATTACTATTTGCAGTCACCTGGAATTCAATGAAAATAGAATGAAGAAGTATAGGAAGGTGAAGTTTAACACACAGTCTAATTCAAATAAGCAAACACATACTAGGTATCAATTACATAATTCAAGCATAAGTAGATGGCCCCTGCCATTATGCATAGGGAAGAAAAAATGATTCTAGATCAAAGCTGAATCTCTTAAAAGAATAAGACTTGTAAGGATAAATTTATATTTTATTTTTAATTAATTTAATTGCTTTAGGTTGAATGGATATCTGTTCAATTTATATAGTTACCAGTTTATAAGTGGATACAAAAGTAAATTAATTTTCTTCCCTACAGGCTTTGAGAGAATTTCATATCAATAAGGAAACATTTTTTGACTAACAATTTAAAATATTTTTCTATGAAAGAAATACTGAAATATGAGTTTTTTATGTTCTTTATTACTAATTCTTTCCAAACATTACTGAATATATATTATTGCAATTTTTTCTGTTTCTCTGTTTTGTGGGTGCAATGTTTGAAAGAAATAAGATGTCAATATCAATATATATTAAAACATAAAGACAATACTCTCTTTTAAATAAGCAGTAATCAACCATACATTGTACAGTGGTACCAACTTAGTTCACAAACTTAATTTGTTTTATGATGTTGGAAAAGATGGTCATGTTTGTGTTCGTGTTGGAAAGATGGGCTCAGTCGTGTTTCTCAGAGGATACAGTTGCAAACAAAACCAAAATTTTGCCAAATGCTTTGTTTGTGAACCAAACTGTTTGCAAACAAAAGCATTTGTGAACCTAGGTACCACTCTAATTACACTATAATAAATGCAGTAACCAATTTCTTGGTTAAATTCCAAGTATTCAGGTGAAAGTAAGTATTATCAAGTACTGCTACAAGATGATAAGTAAAGGTTTGTTTTTAGTTATTTTGCTTCTTGTTAGTGATTATTAATTTAAGGACATAGTTATTTAGAAGACTACAATCTCAGTTGGTCCTCAAGTCTTTTTGTGTCCTCCCTTTTTTATACTCTGTTCCTTCTTCTGGAGTCTCTTGGTATCATCATCCTCAAAGTCACACCTCAGACCTACCCCTAGGTCAGGGTCTCAGCAAAAGCTGCACCCTCTCACTTCAATGAGAAAGAAACAGCATTAAGTATGAAGGCCTGAAGTGCACTTCATAATAAAGCAAGGCTTTTAACAGCCCCAGTGTTTTCCCGTTCTGTCTGAGAATGACTTCTCCCACGTTGTGCTGGTATTGCACACCCATCTGGATCCATTTCTTCAGCACTACATCTGCTTTTTTTTTTTTAATTTCTACCTTGCAATCAATTCCCTAACTCAAGCTTTTGCAAGTGCTTAAGTCTCTGTCATCTTATAAAGCCTTTCCCACATCACTACTTTTTCTCTTATTCACTGTCAACTTCTTCAAACACTTCATCTTGATAGTATTTCTCAAACACCAGTTGGCAGTTACTCCCACAGTGTGCGGAAATCTGGCTTTTGACCCACTTCCTGTGTTACAGCACACCACTGCCATCACCTCCTGTTTCAGTATCACTCACTTTAATTATTTATTTATTTATTTATTTATTTTATTTATTTTTTTGGTACCGGGGATTGAACAGCAGGCAGCAAAACTGCTGAGCTATATCCCTGGCCCCCTCACCTTGATTCCTTAGGGCATTTTAGGCTGTTAGCTTGTATATCTTATACTTTCATTTTAAGAAATATGCTTTCTTTTAGAATCTAAAATCTCTGGAACATAGTTAGCTTTTTATTCTCTTTTAATCTAATAATAAATATTGTTTTCCTTAAATATAGACATTTTTCCAAAGGTTCAGTTCTACCTTATTCATATCATATTGCCCTTAGTCTGTAAATGATGAAACACAAGCACAGAATGACTTAATAAAAAGATATCTCGAAGACATAAAAATCAAGTATTTTCCAGTCAAGAAATACTGGAAATATTATTTCACACAAATACTTTTATAAAATAATATATTACACACTTATTGATGCAATATTTTTCAGTTTTCATGTTTTTTTAGTCATTGCAGTACACAATGATCCCATTCTTCATGGGGAGTTGGTACATTCATACAATATATATTAATTCATTTTTTTCATCACCTTCTCCCCACCCCACCTCTTGGTCCTCTTCTCTATTGTGCCTTTGTGCTAGACGCAGGAAAACCAGGCAGAGAATTTGGGCACAACAAGCTTTTAAAAAATAAACAAAATGAAACAAAAACACGAGTTTACTGAGCAAGGGCATATCATTATGTTTATTTTTGGAAATGACATATTCCTAAAATAAATGACTTGAATTATACACAACACTATATCATATATTAAGTGGTAACTATGAATGCTTCCTAAATTATCACTGAAATAATACATATCATCCATTAACATAATTTTTCAGTGCACAGTTCTTGCAATTAAGACATATCCAATTAGTGGATTGTAAATTCATTGCTTAATTTAAATTTTTCATTATATGCTCATTGAGCCATTTACCAACTATTGCTTATGTGGTATTGATTGTTATATTATGAAGTATGCTACTGTTAGCATCTTTATTTTTATTTTTGGTACCAGGGATCGAACTCAGGACCTTGCACTTGCGAGGCGGGCAGTGGCACCACTGAGCTAAATCCCTGGCCCCCTTTTAGCATCTTTACAATAGAAATTCATCAGATCATGGGTCTTTTTCTATTTTTTACATTGTTGCCCCTCAAAAATAATGAAGTACCAAAAGCTTCCTTTACTTATAGCAGTTTACAGAGTACAAAATTTATGGTGGAAAAATGAAGCAATCCATGCTACTTAGTTATTTTATATTTTATTTAGAATACTTGAGTTTTCTATGTTGTATAATTGTCTTTCAAATATTCAAAGTTAGTCTATTGTTCTACAAACATGTGAAAATATCAAAGTAGGAAGAGCTATGTTAATTAGGTAAATAGACTTTAGAAAAAATAAAGTTGCCTAATTTAGACAGAAACATTACATATTGGCAAAAGATCCAACCACTGAAGAGAGATGGCAATTCCAAATGCTTATATACCATAAAAGAAAAAAATAAAAACAGCAGCAACGTGAAAAAAAGCCAATACAACTGAAGGGAAAAGTAAAGAAATCCATAATTCTAGTAGAAAACATTGACAATTATCTTAAAAGTGAACTAGACAGCAAGTCACCAAGAATACTGAAGAACTTGATGAACCAACTATATCAAACTGATAATCATGGAACACTGTACCCAACAGTGTCAGAACGTATATTCTCCTCAGGAGCCATGGGATGTAGCAAGAGAGAAGATATCCTGCTTATAACATAAATCTCAATATATTGAAGAGTTGAAATCATACAGAACAAGTTCTCCCACCACAATAGAATTAAACCAGAAACCAATAAAAGAAAGCTAACAGGTAAATCTCCAAAGTCTTAGAAACTGAATAAAAGTAACCTTCTAAACAATCCCTGGGTTAAAGACTTTCAAGGGATGTTTAAAAAAAGAAACAAATCGAACTGAATGAAAGTGAAAATAGAATACATCCACATTTATAAGACAAGTCTGAAAAGGTGCCCAGGAGAAAAATAATTAGCATTATAAATTTAATGATGTACAAGGAAGAAAATAAACAAAGGTACAGATCACTATGACAGAAAACACATATAACAACAGAGGACAGTTTCAAAAAAAGTTTCAAAGTTAGTTCTTTAAAATACCTAAGAAAACTGAATGATTTAATAGAAAAAAACTAATCAAGAAAAATTGAAAAAGCACAAATGACCAATAAATACCATGGTTTCATTACTTATTAAAACAATGGTGTGGTGGAATCACCTTATGCCTGCTCAAGGCAAAGGATTATGCACATCTCTACCCAACTACTAACCTTGGAAATTGGCCCCATGTGATTATTATGTACACCCAAAGAAACACAAAAGCCTTCTTTTTCCTCTCTGAAAGCTGATTGACCAGCACACTTTGGACCAAAAAGTATTTAAAATAATCATATCAACTTTACAGCAACAAATTTGATAAAAGACATTCAGATTCCTAAACAACTAAAGGAAGATGGAAAATAATAGATCTATGTAGAGCCCTGTATTTATTAAAGAAATTAAATTTATAATTCAAAATCTTGGCCCGATACAATCTGTAAGCCTAGATGGCATCTCCTGAGAATTCCTTAAAACAATTAGAGAAAGTAATGCTAATACTACATAAACTTCAAAATAGCAGAAAAAAGAAATCCACCCCAACTTAATATTTCTAATTACATTTTTTGTTATTGAAATATTAATATACAATGAAGTGCTCATATCTTTAATGAGGTATAATTAGTTTTAGTGCATACCATTGTCAAATGATGTTTTTTCTTAACTAATCCTTGGTTGATCTTAACCGATACACTTTGGTTAAAATGGATTTGAATTATTGGGTTGATGATTTCTATGCTCATGTAATTTTAAGATAAGTAGATTTATTGAAAGAATGAGAAAATAAATAAATAAATACTCAGGCCTGGGTGTGGTGGTACACACTTGTAATCCCAGGACTTGGGAGTCTGAGGCAGAAGGATCATGGTGAGTTGGAGGTCAGCCTGGGCAAGTTAGTGAGTTCAAGGTCAGTTTGAACTAAATAGCAAGATTCTGTCTCAAGAAATGAGCAAACGTGAGTCATCTGTAGGAATATGGATGCACCCTCAGAGTATAATATTGAGTGAAATAAATCAGACACACAAGCTTCAGTATCACATTATTTCTTGTCTAAAGAGAATTCCAAATTTGTATAAATAAAGTGGAACATAAGAAAGTGGTAAGTAGGGAGATAGATCTGTCTTAAAGGGCAAGGGGAGGAAGATATGGAGGAGGGAGAGAAGGAGGGAAGGAAAAGGGTATGAAACAAAGGAATTAAGATGTGTACCAACTCTCCATGTACCAACTCTCCACAAGGAATGTAAACACTATGTACTGCAAGCATGTAGTAATAATAAAGTAAATAAAAGTTTAAAAAGAATAAAGAAAAACCACAAGAAGAGAAAGAGGGAGGTATCAAGGAAAGGAAGAAGGGAAGGAAAGATAAAAAGAAAGAAGGAAAACAGACTCTGTGAAATCATCTTCTGGAATCTAGTTTAGGAATTCTACTTGGTTGAACCTTTTTAAATTTCCCAGCACATTTAGAATGAGCACTGATTTTGAAAGAACACTTGACAGAATTCAAACGGAAACAGAGGCAAATACAGCTAAAAGAAAATTTGGCAGGTTGCTAATTCATTTAAAAATTATATGTAAAATTGTCTGCAATTTCAAACTGCAAACAAATTAACTTTTAAGCATTAAGAATCACAATAAAATGTAGAAATTGCTTGGTTTCTGAACATATTCTAGTATAGAAGATGCAAGTTACACACAAATTTTTCTTTAAACGACTATACATCTTATAGCACATAAAAAGAAAATGGAGTAAGTTCAAAAAGCTAGTTTAATGTTACCATTTGGGTAACAAATGGAAGGAACCCTTTCTTGATGACTATATAAGGGCTTTCACTTCTCCAAGGCCAGTGCAAAAGCCACCTTTCTCTGAAATTTCCCTCTAAGCCGAAATGAAATTATTTCTCCATCAATTTCCAACAGTATATAACCATTGTTTCTGTTGCGAAGTTATTTTATTTTTCCCTGTGTTGTTTGGAGGGAGCTTCCCTGTCCTGGGCGTCTTTCTCTTGGTGGATATTTGAGCTCCTTTCTACCCTTTGTAGCAACGAACACAGATAGAAGCAGACAGTTTCTAAATACCTGAGAAAACATCATTTGCATTATTTTCCTAGTTTAATACATAGTTTTAAAAACAGAGATTTAGGACTGGGAATTTAGCTCAGTGGTTTCGGCGCCTGCCTCACAAGCTCAAGGTCCTGAGTTCAATCCCCAGTACCAAAAAAAAAAGAATAAAGATTTGTTTTAAAATTCAGTGTTCTTTAGCATGTTAATAAATGAAAAACTGTACAGCCCTGCATCTTTATGTATTTGTTGAGGGGATTTGTAAACAAAAATAAAGAGCGGTTCTCTCTTGAAATACTTTGAAAAATGTCATGGGTCAAGGGACATTATGCAATGATAGTATTACTGATGGCTGGAGGAAGTGTATCTTAGAGTTCCTGTACTGCAATTTCTTAGTAATGGACAAAGGTAAGAGGCAGCCTATTTAAATATTCAGGATCTGAGCACTAATTTAAGCCAAAGCAGTAGTCAGATCACAGCTATTTTGTCCTCAACCTCCTACTTTAACGAACAAAAACTAAATTTGGTAAAATTGTGGATCTGGGAAATAAGTATCTGCCATAACAGCAGGGGGAAAGGTTGAAATTTTAAAATTAGTAACCATTGTTTTAACACCATTTTATAAATGCAAAATTCCTTCAAAGCAATTGATTAAAGAATTTTAAAGATAGTATTACTAAAATAAGATTCTTTTTTGGATGTGAATCAGTTCTTAATTTTGAGAGTATTACTATCAATTGCCACATCTTCTTTTGGCTATAGTAAATATGACAAGAGAAACTCCATCCATGAAGCAGAACAATTTACATTTTAACAAAATAAACATGTACAGTATAACTAAGTTGTCTATGTATCATCATGTAAAAATAATTTAAAAATTATTCAATATCTAGGCCACATGTTTTTACTTGAAATTGTGTTTTATGAAATTCTTCATATATTAGCTCAATGAACAAAGTTCAGTTAGATTTACTTATTTGGAAAAGGAAATTGAGCTATCTATATTCAGATGAGAACTACTGAATTTGCTAATTTTTAGATTTTTGTAAAGCTCTGATTAATTTTTAAAAGATAATAATGAAACCATTGTAGAGCTACAGAACAATATAATAAAATTCTCTGTGGTGTTTGGGGATGTATAATTACAATAGAATATTGAATTGAGAAAAAATAAATATAGTATTTAATCTGCATGAATAATTGGCACACCTGCACCTAGACGACAGTTCTGCCATGGGCACGTAAAAGGACTGGTTTACACAATTTCAGTTATTATCATTATAACTTTTATTAATGAAATCTTACGGGACAAAGTTGGTGATGTATGAAAATTAAACCTGATGCTTGGGGAAAACTTCACTGACTCTATAATTGAAAATTCACAAATAATTTCCAATCACATATGCATCAGGGACAAAATCTGATCAATGCCTTTAGGAAACTTCTAATGAACTCTGACTTTCTGATCAATAGCTTAAAAATGTACACCTTTTAATAAAAATAATGTGCATACATTTATAGTTATATAGTAGTTGCTTTGTTGCTTGCTTATACTGAATAATTTAATTGTGCATATATTTTATGTCATCTTTAGTGATTCCATTGATGTTCTCTATTTAGTAGAAAAATCTTTAAAATTTTTGTACAACTTGTAAGACAGACAGTGAGTTTTGCCAACTCTTTCAACATTTTTAAAAAATCACACACTATATAGATGGTCTTAGAATGTGAACTTAAGTAAATATATGTCCACATTATTGCAGCAGAAATATTTTTTAAAACCTAGAATTTTCCTCAATTAAAAGCAGTCATATATTGGAAAAATCTGTACTTAGGAAAAATATTGTAGGGCTCTGCATTGTTTTTTTCATAAGCATAAAGAAATGTACTCACAACACAGATAAAGATCCCCATTAGATCTCTGGCAATACAAGAACAGAGAAAATGTGAAAAGAGATGATGGAATAAGTCACAGGTAGGGCATGCACAAAGCCTTGAGTTAATATATAGTGCACGCACACACACACACACACACACACACAAACACACACACAAGATTTTGAAGGATTTTGGTTAGCTCATTTGAGTTGGGAGGAAATTAAGCATTTCTTTGAAAATCTGGCTAAATTTTGAAAGATGCCTTGGAGGAGTATTTCATGGCTTTTGAATCCCAACTCTGTTGCTGAAACAAAGCTTGTCTGTGTGAAGTCACTTAACTGCTCTCTCTTCGGTTTTACTCTTCTTTAAATGATAATAATATTTCTACCTCTGAAGTGTACTGTATTGAGATGATACAAAGTTTATGCATCTAGTGAGCCTAGTAATCTGATACCTAGAGGTACTCAATCATATTAGCTATTACTATTATTTAAATAGGAATTATACACTCATTCAAAAAATTTTATCATAGAATCTCAAGAGGATTTTGTAATAAGCATAAAGACAAATCATTTAAAATGTTTGCAGTGCTAATATACCTTTCAGTAAAATGATTTCAGAACAAATATATATAATAATAGAATTCAGATTTTTAAAACTAGACTTTTCATGTGTATAAAATGGAGTTAGGTAAACCATTGCTTTGCAGAACAGAAGGTTACAATGTTCCTGGAGGTTACATTATATTTCCGTGCAGTTAGGAAATGTAAATTCATGCCCAACTGAATACATATTGACTTCTTCTGTAAAGGTTAACTCTATTTCAATGTTGACACTTTTTATTCCCTCATACTAGACATCCGATCATAGCCAAACAAAATACACTGAATTAATTGTAAAATTAAAAGAAAAAACATATTTGTAGTGTCATTTTGCAGAGGCCATGAGTTCAAGAGAGAAGCTGATAAAAGCTTAAAAGGGAAAAAGTGATGGCATAAATTAGCACAAAGGCAGCCTGGGAACATGATGTGAAATTTACAGTTTATGGAATACACTGCATATTACAGTGCCCTTAAAATATGTCTGCAAATTATTTTACACTTCATCTATCAAATGGTAGAGATATTTGGCCCTTCTTGGAACCTGATCGGACTTATCACTGCCTCTAAGAGTAGAATGTAATGTTGAGACTGCTCAACCACAAGGGTTTTGAGATGAGCCTTTAAAGTGCAGGGGACATTGCATCTTCGAGCCTCGCAGAAGTCCTGCTACCTTGAATCTGTCACATACTGTGATCATGTGGTGATATGAGCATGAGAGACTGGTAGAGGGGCAGTTGTGGAGAAAGAGCAAGAGTTGGACAACCAAGAAGCCCAGGTCTGGGAGCTTTTTAGACCAGGCATCAGATTTTTCAATGGAAACACCTTGAATATGGCTCCAGCCCCATCATTGCTGTGGAGTGCTTGCTCATAGCAATGAAAATCAGAACAATGTGGCCTTTAAAATCAGCTAGTCACAATACACAATTTATTTCAGGTGACTTGTTGTTCACTTAGTATTACCTAATTTTGCTTCACAACTTTTAATATGTATTTAGACTATCAAAGGGCAATATTCGGAAGGAGTCTAACAAAAGACAATGATTGTATAAAATACATTAATTCACTCATCGTCTATGTTTTGAGCATCTACTGTAAACTTGCTGGCTAATATTCTAGGCTCCAGCCATACATCATTGAATAAAGCAACAAAAGACAACTTTTACGACTCTATAATAACACGAGAAAGCCAATCAATAAATAAGAAAATAAGTATAAAATCACCCCAGGTAATTGCGTAGTAAGAAGTAATAATAAATTATACTATTGGAATTAGAGGTGGACAATATAAGATAGGAGTAGTCAGGGAAACTATTTCCCAAAAAGTATTATTTGAAAATTAACACTTCAGGCAGAAAAACCTGGGAATGTTTCAGTCTTTATTGTGAAGAAGTGGAAGAACAAAGTGTGTAGAGAAAATAAGAGGGAAAGTGTATGAAATGAGGAGGAAGAATTACTATCTCATTCAGGATGAGTTGAAAAGTCACAGGAAAAATATGATGAAGGAGAACAAGAGGATTTTGCATGGATGTGGCAGAGATGGCTGGCTACTGATAAAAAATGATGTCTTCTTATTTCTCAGAATGTATTTCCTAGCCTTTAAATCACTGGGTATGGCCATATGTCTGAGTTCTAGTTAATTGAAATATGACTGAAACTAATGTGGATTGGTCCATAAAAATCTCCCTTGTTTGTTCATTTGAGACCCTTATCACTTCCAGGAGAGGAATGGAGGCAACACTCAGAGAAACATTCATAACCACAAGATGAAGATGGGAGAGGCATAAATAGCTCATCTACCTGAGTCATTGCATGGAGAGATCCTCATGCACACTCCTATCACATACACTCCCCCAGCAGCATTAATAACTAGGAAACACTCCGCAGTCGTTCGTGAAGAAAATACAACATATTTTCAGTTGCTTTTGCTGTCTTGTGGCTGTGCCCTTTCATGACTTTTCAGTCTTTCTCTGGTCAGGTTGTGACTTTTTCAAATCTTTCTGCTCTGCTTTCTTTTACACTTGATTCTCATTCTAAGACTGACTAAAAGTGCCAACCAATACTCATTCCAGTTTGTATGCTTCACTCTTTTGAAATCTCCTCCAACAAGTAAATTAGTCCAATATTGTTATGTTTGGCTTAACATAAAGTCTTAAGACACAGGAAAAATGCATATAGGTTCTTTGCCATAGTGTAATGGGATGGGCTTTTATACAGTTTACAAAGGAATCCTCATTTCCATCTGAGACCTGTTGGCTAACCTCATTTTTTTGTTGTTGCTTTTTGGTACTGGGGATTGAACTCAGGACCTTGTGCTTGCAAGGCAGGTGCCACTGAGCTAAATCTCTGGGTAATCTCATCTTCTGCATCTTCTCTAAAGTGGTCCATAATACTCCATTGAGAGCATTCTATGCTTTCTCCAGGCTGCTCCTCCACACCCTTCCAAATTTTGCCCACAAACCAATTTCAAAGTGTTCTTCAGCTTTTCAGTTATAGTTAGTTAGAGTATAGTGTATACTGCACTGTTGAGTACTGTATTCTATATTAATCAGATTTTTTATTACTATAATGAAATACCCAAAGCAGTTAATGTTATAAAGAAAAAGGTATATTTAGCTAATAATTATGAAGGCTCAAGGGTATTGTGCCTCTACTAGCTCAGTTCTGGTGAGGATCTCATAGGGATTATGAATGTCAGTAGTAGAACAGCATGCTCAAGTGAAAAATCATACCTATGAATGACCAAGATGTAGGCAGAGTAGGAGAGGGTAAGGTTGCTCCTTTTATAAGAACTACATCATAAGAACTGGCAAGAGGTTCCTTTAGACCAAACTCATGACCCTAATGATCTAAAAATTGTCCTCTTGTGCCAACTCCTTTGGGACCAAAGACTAAGCTTTTTATCACAATGGATCCTGAGAGGTCAAAAACCATATTCAAATCATAACAGTAAAGTTCTCTATTGTTTTTAAAGTAATTACTGTTACATGTATAGGTCAACCTAGTCTACTTCATCCAATACAGTGGATGAATATGTAAAAAGGCACTGAAGTGGACAGAATATTGATAAAAAGACTATTTTAATCACCCTGGTAGATAGAATGATGTTGTATACAATGATTGCAACATTAATGTGAAAGATATATATGGTCAGATTCAAAGTACGTGCTGAAGATACAACTGGAAAGACAGGGATGGATCACATGGAAAAACAGAGAACTTCAAAGAGGACTTTGGAAAGCACTGAGTTCAAGCCACCCAACATGTGATGAAAAAATGAGAGAAAATTTCCTTTTATATTTATACATTCTAACTGCTTCTCTCCTAAGGAGAAATGTGACTCAATTTCTTAAAGAATTGCAAGAAAGGCACCGCTGCTACATTTATAAATATTTTACTGAAGTTGTAGACTATATGAGATTCATATTCACTTTCAGCTTATCATCTACATGGAGTGAATATATATATATCATATACGTATATTTCATAGATATATGAAATTTACTATAAATTGTTTTTGATTTTAAAATTTCAAATGAAGAATTTGGAAATGTTTGTAGAGTTTTATTCCTAACCATACCCTACACTCTCATTCTGTGCATAGACATTTATAAATTGGAATGGTAATTCTATGCACAAAATATCCTTGTGCTTGCTCAGAAGCCTAGTCCATAGATTTTGATTTAATTACTGAAAAATATGGGGGAAATAAGGCTGGCATTTCATTTCTACTATATGCATTATACAGTTAATCTAAGACACTGCAGAGGTCTACACATTCAGAAGATTTGAAAATAATTTCTTTAATACAATGAAGTGAAAACTATTTTTCTGCACTGAATGTCTTGCCCTCAGTGAACAAAAATCAGATGCTTCACATTAATTCAGCAGTTCCTCTCCCCTCGGTTTTATCTAGGACCCTTTCCCTAAAACTATTTCTATATTCGTTAAGATTATATGCAAAAGTGATTGGATGAATTATGTGAACACCATTGCTGAGAAGTGTCACCGGTAATATGATTATGCAAATGTACAGTTCAGAAATATTGAAGGCATAAAAAGAAATTATACATCATAGAAATAAATTTACGGCTTTATTTATTTCAGATGACTTATGTCAATGTTGGCAACTTTCCTTTGTAAGCACACAGATAAAGAGTGGAGGTAGGGCAGACAGGAGCAAATCCTCCTCTCAGCAAGCATTTGCTATGTCCTGAGCTGGTGCTTCACGGTGCGTGCCTGAGCCACACAGACATTCCCTGCTGCACACTGTAGCAGCTGCACATGGATTCAATATTGCAAATTATCCCATTGTATAAACTAGATCCGATGCATTATTAATCTCTAGTGAGTCCCTTTCTGTGATAAAATAATGGAATAAATGTTTCGGCATTGTACCCATGACACTTATGTATAGCAGTTGTTATGCTTGAACTAACTTCACAATCACGATGGAAAGATTTGGTAGATTATATCATGGCTTCTTGAGAAAGCAAGGAAACGAAAGGGAAAACAAACACTGCTGACTATACAATGTTTTCTTTTTTAAAAAATAATTGAGGTAGAAGGAAGACAGGATCTCAGTACTCATAGATGACATAAAAAGAGTCATTTCATTAATACTAGTACTTAAAATAGGAAGTTTGGTTCTTTCATTCATGAATTCTATCTTTTTATGTTTTTCCATATATTATTCAAGTATTTCTATCTTTTTTGTAGAACTATAAACTCAGTAGAAGGCAGGGATTAATCACTGATCTTGTAGTTAACATAGTGCAACCCTTGTATTTGCTGAGTCCTTAATATGCTGCAGTTATGCAGTAGATGTTTATAAAACAATTGAAATAAAGATCACAGTTCACTGATTATAAAATCTTCTTGAAATCTGTTTTTCCATTTTAATATTTCTGAAATCAGAAGGCATCTTACATTCAGCAACCTCTCACAGCTACCAGCTACCTCACCTCAATAATAGTGAGCTTAGAAGATAACCTCAGAAATAATATTTTTATAGACCTGACTTATAAATACTCTTCATGACACAAAGGACAATATCAAATAATAATGGTTCTCAAAGACCCTCAAATAAAAATTGATTAAAAGTGAGTTCTAAGTGTGAATTTTTGTGAATAATTCAAATTACTTTGTTTTTATTTACCTTTTCAAGCAAGCCAAAGAGTGATACATGGTTTAAAAGAAAACCTAATCACAGCAAATTTAAAAGAGCTCTTTCAATAACATACCACCTCATGAGAAAGCACTGTGGTAGTTTCACTGGCAGTATGTTTTATTTTACAGTGATAGATAAAATGAAGACACATCTTGCATTTACTGAGTATTGTACAACTTTGAGGCAGACTGCACTAATCATGGTGTTTTGATTTACACTGTAATATTTTGCAATATTTTGATGGAGTATATTTTTATCCTGTAGAATATTTCTAATAATTTAGATAACAGATAACTATAGTCACTAAAACCACCATGCTCTATATTCCCAAAAATCAGATGTGTTGATCTTGACATACTCAATTATGCTTTGATTCCATCTTATCTGTCATCGTGAATAATTTTCACTTGCATGATAAAAAGGTTGTGTCAGGCATGTGGATGTCTCTTTTAATCCCCTGGGCATCAATATTTGTCTCCCCACCCTCCAACCTATGTTCAGGCCAGATGAGAGGAGACAGGAAGAAACACATGATCTCTACAGTTCTTCCTCCTTCCCATCCTCTGGAAGGGAGGAAAAATATCTCCTCCTGGCATGGCACCAAAACACCACCTGGCAGCAACCACACTCCAACGTCACCACTTCTGCAGACTGAGTGTCCCACATTTTACTGCCGTCCCTCAAATAAGCTTTGCCTTTTCTATTTCTGATTTTTCCATATCTTTCCCCATTGTCAAAGCTTACTCAAACTAATGCACATGTCATGAAATATTCCCCAACAACCTGAGCCAAAAATGACTAGAAATACATTTTTAAAACTTCTATACCATTTTTTTATGCTTTCTAAAAATGATAAGATATAACTCACTTGCATCCTGGAGTAGGAAGTATTGTTTTATAGATCTGTATAATTTCACAATTCAAAGCTTTACTTTTAATAGGGATTCAATAAATATTTATTAAACATTGGTTCAATACATTTACTGAGATGCAACCTACATTACAATGCTTTATGTTCTGTGCTACATTTTCTTATTAATCATTTATTGGGAATAAAAGCATATTATAAATTCTATTCAGTGTATCACTAAGCATTTGTTATGAAAATTATTTTCAATGCAAATATAAAAACACTGTCATTAGGATTTAAAATTTTTACATTTCTCTTATAATTAGACACTATACCATTGTTTATAACTAATCTTCTCTGCATGTTACATATATGTGCAATATTTGAATCAAATTACAGTAATTGCTCTCCTATGCCCGACTACCAGCAAAATCTATGTTGTAACATTTCTGAAGCAAACTTACCTCTCACAATGATGTTAGTGGACTTTTTTGCAGGGTTTCCCACATTATTATTGGCAAGGCAGCTGTAAGTACCAGCATCATCAGAGGTGATGGCAGGTATGGTCAAAGTTCCTCCATTCAAAACAGTCTTTTCAGGCAGGGTCCCAAAGGACCTGACCCAGGTGAGAGAGGGCGCAGGCTCTCCTCCTGTTGTAACACACACTAATGTTATGGCCTCTCCAGGATTTACAACTATTGGATCGTCCACCAAGAGTTTAATTGACGGAGATGCTAAAAGACAGAAACACAAGAATATGCACCTATTTAATTATGACACAACTGGAATTCAACACCATGCTTTACAATTCATTCATTCATTCTCTCAAACAGTTAAAATGAAATGGTGGTCTTTAGCAAAATCAGTCTGTACTACTCAAATTCAAGCAAAATTTATGATGCTGAATTTTAATTAAATGGCATTAACATATATCACTGTATGAAGAAATTTATAGCTGGAGAGGCCAATTCAAATTTATGTTTCCCTGGGTTAATGTTCTGAAACTGGAATAGGAAGAGTGATGCATGTTTTAAAACAAAATGTTTCTTTCTTTTTAAATGATGATAAACTCCTTTTTTTTAATTCCCAGTATAGTCACACTGCATTTTAATGATGAAAATGGTCAATTATTTAACTTTTGGAATACTCTGAAGTGAAATTATTAATTCTTACACACTGAAAACAAGTAAGTAAGAGATAGGTATAGATCATACCAGTCTTTCCCCCATGTAGTGGGTCTGGGTTTTGTTCCTGAAAGCAATAACAAGATTATCTAATTCTAATGCAGCCCCATGCTACCTTGGTAACCTCTTCAATCAGAGAGGTCTAGGCAGTGAGTTCTCATAAATGCAGCTTTAAACTGAAATAAACACAAAAGAGCTCAAACACAGTCAGCAAACCATACCTGTCATTACTCTAATGTTTGGGTTAGAAAAATCACCCTGTAAAAAGAAGTCCTTTGTAATCTCTCAGGTTAAAAAAGTACAAACATAAACATCCATTCAACAAAAAATGCTGCCTTACTGCCTCTTTCATCAGACACCCAAAATAGAAACTGCACAAAATCTATATTCACATAGGTACTTTCATTTTCTGCTTACACCACAGTGTGAGCCTAAATAATGTATCCATAAATAAAAGCAAGGGATTGCATTACACTGACAGTTGAGTTCACACATTCAGAAGTGTTTATGTCAAAGTCAGAGAGCTTTATTTTATGAAATCAATCCATATTAGAAACATATAAACTGTTCAATAGTACTGCGCGCTAGTCTTGGAGCTCAGAAGCAAAGCTCAATGCCATGTGTAGTTCACTATAATCTGTCTTGTTTTGTGTTTGGTTATTTTACAGCCAAAAGAGAGCAAGAAAATAATTCCACATTATGGTTTCATGAAAAACACATGAGGTATGTGTTTGGCCTTTTTCAACAGCACTGTTCTATGCTAGCTCTTTTAACATCATTTTAGATAATATGTGAATTTTCAAAATGTCATAGGTTTGGCTCTTCTGAAGTGTTGACATTAAATTATTAAGATTTATGATAAAAACCTCTTGGGAAATACACATAGTGAAGATAATATACAAAAGATATCACAGTTTGGTAGAAAATAAAGAATGTTAAAAAGTTATTTAATGACACTAAACTGATAACATGAAAAATCACTAAGAAGGAAAATGTTGTTAATTAAATATTCTAAAACTAAATATTATACTTAATTATAAATATATCATCACGAGGAGGTAAATGAAATACATTTTCAGGTAAATAGCATAATCTACAAAAATATTCAGTTAAAATATATAGAGATCTTAAGACATTAGCAAAGCTTAATTTTCTTTATATCACATTTTAGTCAAAAGAGACATTAATGATCATTAATAGAAATTTTTGGACTATGGAGACACACAAAAGTGACTTTAATCAAGGAATATTTGCCTCTGTAATTGGCTTGTATAATGATGAGTTGCATTCCATTAGACATTATTTAAAGAAAACACCTCAAGGGAATTTTAAAGTGTAACAAACACATTATATATATATTATACATATATAAATTCGCTGTTTAAACTACAATGCATTGCAGAACTACATTCATACAGTTAGTCACAATGTTCTTTTTCAAAATCTGAGCTGAAAACAATCTCATTCAATGTGGTCTTGTTGACGATAGCATTCATTTTCTGATTGTTCCTAGAAATAAAAATAGCTAGAAGATCATAAAATACATAACAATTTCAAGATCTTAAGAATATTTATATTTTTAGTATAAAAAGGTCTAACTTTAATCTCAAGAAGGTAAAAAGAAGGAATCATTGTCATTTCTGTGCTAGTGCATTAATTTTCATTCCATAAAGTCAGGTTTTGAAAACTGTGAGACTTTGCTTAAGAATTACTGGAACCTCACACATTGCTGCCTGTTATGCCTTGTGATGAGCTGATCATTTATCATTGTAAAGTGATTTTTTATCTGTGGTAATTTGTTTTGAAATCATAATATTCTGGACATTATAAATGTTAAATTGTTGAAAAAAAAAGAATCATAGAAGATTCATCAAGCATAAGTGGAAATCATGTCCTAGAGGAAATTAGCATAGAAAAATTTTAATATGTGAAAATCTTTATTAATAATATTTTAAATGTTTCATATCGGGTAGATTACGTGCTAATCTGAGGCTATATCTAAGTAGAAAGAGTAATGTAAAATATTTTGGGTTATTTTCTCTCTTCTTACTGGTTTCCCCAGGCCCTGTATTTTCTCTTTCATATTACTTTGTATAATGTTACCCAAGCTTGCACTATAATAGTTAAATAGTTAAGAACACAAACCCTGGGGTAAGACATCAGGGTTCAAATCATGACTTTGATACTTAATGACTGAATTTGGTCAAGTTCATTTCTGAGTGTCTCTGTTTCCCAGTATTGAAGCAGAGGAAAATAATCATAACTACCTCATTGAAATTATTTAATACGTGTGAACTCCTTACAATAGTACCGAGTACAATATATGCATGGAAACTATTGTTTTTCAAGATTCAACATATTCATAACTCTTTAAAAATTCATGGGCACTTCATCACTTCGTTTAAGGCAAATGAATTTTTTTCAGGGTCCTTAGATTGTCCAACTACCCTAAGTTCATTCATTACAAGCTTCCTGCTCTGGTCTTCTATGGACAGACAGGTCACAAACAAAAATAAAATTCGTCACACTAGATCATGTATGCAGCTGAGTGTTAAACCTATGTGCTGTACACAGAAGGTACTGGTTACACTGCCTTACTGCTTTATAAGAGCAAAACCTCAGAAGTCAAATTCTATTGTTATCATCAGAAATATACACAGTTCTAAATCAAATCCTCACAGCAACATGTGAGACAGATTGTTATTTTAAGTTCATTTTGAAGTATTACTAAAATTATGCCTGAAGCCTGAAATGGGATGAGGCAAACACTAAATGGGACAGTATGTAATTATTGTATGAATATTCATCAAATCAAAGTGCAAAACAGACTTTATGGTAAGTGAAAAAAGGCCAGCACAAAAATTCAAATATAGTACATTCTCACTCATACACAGAGAGTTTATTTCATAGAAGAAGAAGCTAGAAAAAGTAAGGAATGGCATGGGAATAGGCTGCATAAAATAAAGCAAAATACATTTAGATAGGAGGAATAAGTTCAGTGTTCTACAGCACACAAGGGAGACTATACTTCACAATTTACTATACATTTTATAAAGAATTAGAAGAATTTTGAATCTTTCCCAGCACAAGGAAATGATTAACGTTTAAAGAAAGGAAAATATTAAGTACCTAAACTTCATCATTATACATTGTATATGTGTATGGAATTAAGTCATTATATCCCATAAATATGTACAAACTTGACAAATAAAAAAGCAAAGTGAAAAATAGGTGAAATATGTAAACCAAGGAAATCCATCTAATTTAGTAAAACTTTTATATTACCAAATTGTAGATTATTTTAAATATGATTTATAGATATTGCCAAAACACACAAGAATAATTCCAAGTACACGACTAGCAATAGACATTCTGTATGTGTACAGTGCTGATAAGTGAATATGGCAGCAGACAGAATTTCAGACTAATCGTCTACCAGCACTTAACCGTGGAAAACATGGTCACCATAGGGGTTGTCACAGAGATCTGACTCTCTCTTTCATGTCAGCAGCCCAACATCCTAGCTCAGTTGTTGGGCCCTGTGATTGGACTATTTAGTAAACAGGAAAACAGGTGATAGATGCTAGATAGATAGATAGATAGATAGATAGATAGATAGATAGACAGACAGAAAGACAGATAGATAATATGGAGATAGAGGAAAAACAGGAGGAGGAAGAGAAAGAAGGGAGAGAGGGAGGAAAGGAAAAGAGACTGGAAGAGAGGGGAAAGCAAGGCAAAAGCCCATTTTACTACCTTCCCAAGTCAAATTCTTAATGGAACTACTGCTATACAGAAAGGATATTTTTGAAATGTCTCCAAGAAAGGAAATTCTTCCCAAGTCCCTTTCAGCACCTTTTTCCCCTAGCAAACAAAAGTTAAAATTGTCTTGGACCATGCAGCAGATGAGTTTTGTTTTGTTTTGTTTTCTCGTTTTTTTCACAAAAAATCCTGGACGTTGAAGAGCAGGGGGGATCTGTGTGTCCTTTCTTGGTTCAAGATCACTGAGTATTTCTGGCTAGAGCAACAGGACCTAGTATTCTCACAGAAAGGATTCCATAGCCTTGGGAAACATTTCCCCACACCATAATGGTGGAGAGGAAGAAACAGAGAGACCCTTTAGAATTGAAACTGCCAAGAAAACAGGAATGAAAGGGATCTCAGGCAAACATGCCTATTAAAATACTGACACCTATGTTCCAAGTCATGGTACAATACTGTCTTCCCTACAATGTAAACAGAATTGGCTGAGATAAAATTTCCGAAATTTTGACAGAACACATGGTTAAGTGAAAAATAAAGTTGAATTATGTATAAATAATGCACACAAAAAGATATATTTCTCTCAAATCTGAATTTGTATATTGGAATTCATGCCCATGACAGAATTTAGTAATTCAGTCTCTCATGTTCTCTGGCTATTAAATGCAAAGATTTAGTTTTGGGTCAATTCAAATACATTCGACAGGAAGAGAAAAATATTTTAGCACAGGTCAGTGACTGATTGGGTGTTTTGTTAGGTTTTGTTTTAATTGGGAGCCAACATCATAGGTTAAATCTGAAACAAGCTATAGACCTAATCATCTTATATTCTTATAATTTGACCCTCTATGGATCTGGGGTGTTTAATTCTAACAAAGGTGCCTGGCTCTCCACCTAAATTCTTTGACTAAAGAGGACTGGAGCAGTTAAATACTGTAACAGCGATGCATTGTTAACAAGTAAACTAATTCATAGAGGAAAAAATCAAAAAGAAGTAGAAATCTAATAAATCAGAGTGAATTTGAAAGCAAAATGCTCAGGTAAGAGAGTCTCTGCTTAGTCTAGATCCCTTCTAAGTAAGTCCTGACACAGTAATTGTTTGGGGCGAAGTCCCTAGAAAACATTGAAAGAGATGAGAAGAGCGACAGGGAAGAGAGAGGCACTGGGATAGAGGAGCTAACGAGCCAGTTTGCAACATAAGGAACCCCAGGCGATGGGAAAGCCTCTCAGAAATGTCTCCCTGAAGAGCAGGGAGACAGGCTGGGTGCTCCTATTACAGCCTGTGGTGTGGCTCAGCAACACCTATTTCTCAGTGCACCTTAAATTCCAGTCTCATGTGCTGGCTGACAAAGTCCTCAGAAGAATCTTAGATATGAAATATGTCCAAAGAAATGGCAGCAACCTTCAGGACAGGCTCAGAAAAAGAAGTCAGAAAACAGACTGTCTGTATGACATTACCTCCATGTTAATGAACAACTGGTAATTGGCTATATGAAGCTAATGAATACAGGATAAAAGAAGACAGAAAAAGGACGAGGGACAACTTTATCAAACATGAGCTGGTGTGAAAAGAAAGCAACAAGAGCACAGTAGGAGCTAAAGAGAACAGAGATGAAAATACACAATGAATTTTACATTTCTATTCCATGGCCCTGTTCTGAAAACTGCAGAACATATGTAAATGATAACAAGCCAAGTCCAGCTTGTATGTGGAGAAACATGCTTCAGCTATGCATATAGATACAAAGTATTGGAAAAAGTTTCTCTTGGAAGAACCATCATTTCACTGAGACAAAGATATCATTGGTTTTTCATAAATTTAATTAAACTATTTTCAACATATATTTCATGCTATTTGTGCAGCAGTGAACATTTCACAAAATAAAAACAAGAGGATATATTAGAAGTTGATTTGAAACCCAAAATAATCTACCCAGTTATGTAGAGTTATTATTCAAATATTATCATCCACACACTGATTGATTCTCATGAAGCCAAGAGTTACATCATCCTGGAAAATTCTACTGAAAATAATGCTGTGGGATATGGCAGTATTTGAAATAGCTTTCATAAGGAGATTTTAATGCAGGAGAGAAACTTTGCCACACATATTGAAACCAACATACGTTTTTCATTATTTTAGTATCCACGAGACATATATTTCTAGAAAAGATAAAGAAAACAGAGATTATTCCTCCATGAAAAATTTCATAAAAGTGTCCAAGAAAAGACCTATATCATAAGATCACGGGTCTCAAACCAATGATTCCCTGCACAAGTTTTATTTATTTTTGGCTGGCACAGTGTATTTTGTTTTATTATAACTTTTATTATCAACATCAGTGAATAACTGCCATCAGGCATTCTTTGTTGTCTCTAATAAAATACCTGGCATATTCATTTATTGAATAAATATTTAATGAGCATCTATTATGTACCGGGCCAGGTGATAGGCATCTGTGATGTATCAGTGAATAAAAGAACTAAACAATCCCTGTACTCAGAATCTTACAACCTAACAGGAAGAGCATCACCCCTTTGTATTAAGTGACTTCACACATTCACATCAGCGCCTGGTCTCTGAGGTCCTTGCTCAGGATATTTATGTCATCAGAGCACAGAAAGTAAAGAAAATTACCAAACGCTATATTCTTCAGTGAAATGAAACTTTATAAAATTTAAAAAGCGATCATTACATTTGAACCCAGTCCTTAAATATGATAAATGGGAAAACTAGACATGGAACTTGTATTCCAAGGTGAGCAAGGGTCAATGAAGCACAAAGGATATCAGAGTCAATCAGCTATGGCAATCACTGGCATACTACTATCTAATAGAATGAACAGTGTTCATTGGCATTGGAAAGTTAGAATGAACACAAAGTTTAGCACTGCACACACCTCTCTCTTTTGGTCAATCATCCCTTACTGTTCTTTGCAACAGAGGATGTCTTGGCACACTAGCTGTCCTGTAAGTTTCCTGTTCTATAATTCCAGGTGATCTTCACTTATGGGCAGAAAATCCAATACAAGTATTTCTACCAATGAAATTTGTGGCCTACGAAATTTTCTTGGAAGATGCCAGAATTTTAAGAGTAGTACTGGATGGTAAAGACAGCTTCAGCACAAAATCAGCACAGTGTGCACTTGCTATTTTTGCTGGCAGGAATTCTCTTCTAGTGATTATCCACTTAGCAAATCAGCCATCAAGTAATTTATTATGCTCAAATATCAATATTCATTTTTCATCCAAATTTTTAGCTTTTGTTCAGGCTAATTGATTTGCTTCCTCTTTTCTATAAGTATGGCAGATTATAATATCCTATCATTAGAACATTTATCCTTATCCTTTCACCGTGAAATATTTAGGAATAAGACATCAGCATGAAAAGGATTTTTTCTTTTTTATGTAACACCAGCACCTAGTGGAGGATCTGAGAAAGACTAAGGCACTCAATAAAGTCTTACTGAATAAAAAATTTTTTTTAATTAAAAAAACAGAAACCCTACCTAGCCCTAGCTATTCAACCAAAGAATCAAAATTTAACCAAAAAGAAAAAAACAAAACAAAATTAATGTGAAAAAATAAGGCAGATAATTCAAGATTTCATGAGTCATTCACTGAAAAATACTAGTTGTGAAGACCTACCAGTTCTTTCAAGTTCCATTCATTTCACCTTACCTATATTTTATATTAGTCACTTTCCCAAGTTTGGGACAAACTACTTGACACTTACAACTTGAAGGAGGAAAAGTTTAATTTGGCTCATGGTTCAGGGGATTTAGTTCATGGTTAGCTAGCTTCAAGATAGAAACACCATGGTGGATGAGCATGGTGCAGGAAAGGTGCTCACCTCATGGCAACTGGAAGCAGAGACAAAAGGAAGCATCTGGGGATGGACATATATCCCCAAAGGCACATCCTCAGTGACACACTTCTTCTGAAAAGTCCTCACTTCCTAATATCACATTTAGTTTTATCAGTGGATTAATACGCTGGTGAGTACAGCACCCCGGGATCCAATCACCTTCCAAAAGCTCCATTTCTGAACATGAGACTTTTGGAGGAAATTCTAGATCTAACCCACAACAGAATGGCAAATAATTCTTCTATAAAATTTAGCACACTACTGTCAAAAAATAAACATGTTATATACACTCCTTTCATGTCCTTGTTCAATGATACTACTAAACATTACCATTAGTAAAGTAATTAAGCCGAATTTTGTCTCTGGAAACAAAAGTTAAATAGCATATGAAAATTTTCATAAGAAAAGTAGTATGTTGATAATTCAAAGTAGACTTAACTCAAAATTTAAGGCTTGTTTTATAAGAGTGATAAAGCAACAACAACAAAGAAAAAGACATGCCTGTAGGACCATCCAGTGTTCATCTTGCTGCCATATTTTAAATTTTTTATCTTCTACTATATAAAAGGTATTATCATATTTGTTAAAATATTTTATCTGATAAAGATCAGCTACTCATTCCATTATCCAGGGAACACTTTATTTAAATGCCATGTTCTGAACCTCTTTATGAGTTTGTAAATTAACCTTATAGTACTTCTTGGGTGGGTTTTGTTCACTAATGTTAGAGAATAATGTTGAATAAATATGTCTCAGCTGAGCTTCTGTTTTTCCTCTATCAATAAGGGAATCCTGTTAGATAATTTATAAAGCAATGCCTACAGCATATTTCTACCATGATTAGGAAAACATCTGGACATCTGGTTTCATCTTTTGACAGATCTATGCTCTAGCTACTCAAATATCTAAGATGGTCCCATGATAAAAATTAAACATCTGGAGTTTAATAGCTCTGGTCAATGCTAGCAACATCATAAATTGATTGCAAATAGAGGGCTACACCTATATTTTATTTTTTTTTTAAAGGTGCTAATTCAACATATATTTCTCAAGTACAACTATATACAAACTCTGTTATGGGAATTGGATGTATTAGAACAAAACAAACAAAAAGCTTGTCCTTCTCAGGTTTGCAAATAGTTGGAGACAATTAGATCCCTTAATATGTATAAGGCACTCTCCAAAAAGCTTTACATATATTAAATTATATAAATGAATGAGGTAGGTATGACAATTCTTAATTTTACTTAGTAAAATCTAATAAGCTTGTTGGAAATGGTTCATGTAAAACTAGCCAAAGTCTAATAGCCAGTGAGTGACAGAGCTGGGATTCTAACCTAAACAGCAAGGCTCAAGATGGATATAACATATTGTAGATAAACTATACAGTGAAATAAATAAAGCTGATACTCTTCAAGTTTAATTAAATGTTTGATTACAGGTATGTATGAAGAATTGGAACTGCCTTTCTAAAAGAAAGACGAGATTGCACTATTAGCATCTATCATATTATAAAAAAATCAAGTAGTCCCAGGTGTGATGGCACATGCCTGTAATCCCAGCACTCTGAGAGGCAGAAGCAGGAGGATTTCAAGTTCAAGCACAGCCTGGGTAAGTTAGTGAGTTAATGAGATTGTTATCCTAAAATAAAAAAGGGCTGGAAATATAACCCACTCCAGTATCCCTAGGTTGAATCCCCCATAATGGAAAAAACAAAACAAAAAGCAAACAAACAAAAAAACCAAGTAATATAAGCATGAACTTATTTTGCAAGTGGAAATTCCAGAAGTTTGTACTGTCTAGACTAGAAGCTGAAAACAACTTGTGATCTGATCAAATTGTAACTCTGAAGCCTAAATTCTAAAGCCAAAAGCTTCTTTATGAAAAAAAGAATTAACATAATGGGAGAAAATATTTGCAAACTATACATCTTATGATACATTAATGTGCACAATATATAAGGGACTCAAACATCTTAACAGCAAGAAAACAATTCAATTTAAAAATGAGCAAAGAGAAAAAAATAAGGAGCAAAGAACTTGAATAATCATTTCTCAAAAGAAGGTAGACAGGGCTGGAGATTTAGCTCAGTGGCTCTACACCAGCCTTGCAAGCACAAGGTCCTGAGTTGAATTTCCAGTATCAAAAAAAAAAGGAAGGTAGTAGACAAATAGTTATCAAAAGTCCAATAACATGCTCAATTATCTTCAACCATCAGCACTTTACCTCCATTAGAATGGATACTAGGAAGAAGACAAAGGATGGCAAGCCTCCAGGACGTGGGAAAAGGAAAGACCAGCATGCCACTGGTGGGAATGTGAATTAATACAGCCATAATTGGAATAATATGAGGGTCCCTCCAATAATAAAAAATAGGACTCCCATGTGATCCAACAATCCCTCTACTAGACATATCCAAAGGAAACTAACCAGCTTGTCAAAGATATATCTGAATTCCCATGTTTGCTGTAGTATTATTTATACCATTCAAAATGCAGGGTCAGTTTCAGTGCTCATCAGGGGTGAAATGAATACAGAAAATGTGGCTTCATTACACAGTGCAATACAACTTGGCCATAAAAACGATGAAATCCTGTCACTTGTGACAACATGGATGAACCAGGGGACATTATGTAAGCAAGATAATCCAGATATAGAAAAATAAACATTGTGTAATATTTCTCATATGTCTAATGTGAAGAAATGAAAAAGTAGAATCGTGGTCATCGGTGGTGTGGGTGTTTCAGGGTGGTGGTTAGAGTCAAGGAAGGAATACTACAAGAGGACTAATTTGCATAATTATAACAACAGTTATTTATGTGGTATTCTTGAAAAAAATTGCTGACAGTAGATAATTCTCACCACAAAATGATAAATATATGAAGTAATGTGTGAAGCTAGTTAGCTAGCTTTAGTCATTCCACAATGTATACATACGTACTTTAAAATATAGTGTACATAATAAATTTATACAGTAATACTTCGATTTATGAACACTTCTGTTTGGGAACAATTTGGTTTGCAAACAGAAGCGTTCAGCAAAATTTTACTTCTGTTTGTGAACTACATATGGGGTGAAGAATGCAACAGTGGTCATTTTCCCCAGAAGTATGGAACAAATTAAATTTGTGAACCAAGGTACCATTGTACAATTTTATCCTTAAATAAAAATTTTAAAAAAATACAACCAACAAGCAAAAAAATAAATAAATGGGAGAAATGTAAATCAAAACTACAATAAGATATCACCTCACACTTTCCAGGATAGGTATTATTTTTAAAAATACAATAGCATCAATGCAGATGTGGAGAAATTGGAAGGTTTGCACATTATTTGGAGTATAAAATGATTCACTTGCAATAGGAAGCACTTGGGAGGTTCATTAAAAAATACAAATCACATATCCTAACTGTCCCATTTCTGAAATGAAATATTTATGAGAAGAGCTGAAACCAAGATTTCAGAGACATTAGGATTCCTACACTCACTGCTGAACACTAGGTAAGAACCAGAAACAACCCAAGTTTACAATAATAGATGAATGGAGATAGAAAATGTGGTCCATACTTGCAGTGGAATAATATTCAGCCTTTAAAAATAAGAAAATATGGGCCAGGGATTTAGCTCAGTGGTTCCGGCGCCTGCCTCGCAAGAGCAAGGTCCCAAGTTCGATCCCCGGTACCAAAAAAAAAAAAAGGAAATACTATAATATGTGAAAGCACAGATAAATTCTCAGGACATTATGATAAGTGATAGAAGCTAATCACAGGAAGACAAATAACTTCCATGTGTTGTGTAAAAAACTAAAACTCTTGGGTCGCGTGGACAACAGCCAGCGCCTCACTGGAACTGGGCATTAGGACACCGCGTCCCGCCTGGCCAAGCTGCGCGGACGCCGCCTGGCATCTGAATCTGCACAGCAGAGGCGCCAGGAAGAACATAAAGGCCATGGTTATGATCCCCAGAAGATAGAGCATAAGTGAACAACAGAGAGGGCCTTTCTGATGCTCCTCAATGAAAATTGAAGCCCACTGGGAAAGTGAAGAAAAACTCTTCAATATAAGCACACTGGACCATCGTGGTTGGTAAGTTGGTGGGATCAGTACCTCCCATAGAAACCTGAACTCACATAGGTGGAACCTGCAGTAGAAGCTTGCAGAGGTTAATTCTGCAGGAGGTCAGGAATCTCAACTTGGACCTTGTCGCCAGAAATCAGCCTGAAACTCAGTAGACTACAGCTGGCTTACTGAGACTAATCGACTTAGACCTGCACACTGCTGCCCACATTGCCTATCAGGACAGCTGAGAAATATCCTGAGGGAGACCTTTTTTTGTTTATTTGTTTTGATATATATTTTTTTCTTTTTTCTTTTCTTTTTCTCTCTCTATCCCTTCTAGCTCTATATTTCCCTCTTTGTTCCAGTTCCTGTCCCATTCTGAATTTATTCTCTCTCTGTCCTCTTGATTGTCACTTTTATAGGAAGGTGAATACAATTTCTAGCTTATTGTTGTCAGTTTGTTCTGTACTTGTCTCTGTTCTTTTGCTCTGTCTCTTCCTTCTGTCTTCAACAGATCCCCACAATTTGTGTGATCTTCCCATGTCCTCTAGCCTCACCTCTAACCTTTCCCTCTCCCACTATCTCTCTACCCCTCCCTCCAGAACCCCTTCTAAATCCTTATCCCAAAACATAAATTTGCCATATTGAAGGGGTTACTTACTACAAACATATTTTGGGCTGGCTCTAGATTTTAAGCAAGCTCACGCGGTTAAAGGTGACAGATTAACTGCTACCACAAATTGTCATTTTCTAGCTGTGTGTGGTGCTGATTGTGTCAGGTGGGCTAAGGTGTTGTGAATGATCTAATCAGTTGTCCTCCCTGGTATACTGAAAATGAGATTGCCTAAGAGTCATTAGAGACTCAAAGCCTAAAATGTCCAGCTATACCTGGAAGATATCTTTGAGAAGCAATCACTCCATAGGGGCTCTAAACACCAGTAGTAAAGATACTCAAAATAAGAAATATTGGAGTATCAGCCCAGGAATTAAAGCAAAAAACAGCACCAACAACAGAATTAAAAATGAGAAGACACCTTGGCAGGACACAAACACAGACTTCCAGCTCACCAAAGGCAAATTCTGGGGGAAATGAGGGGGAAAAAATGATAATCATCCACCTGGATACCCTGAACTGATAGCTCAGGAAGTAACAAAACAGATGAATGAGGCTCTAGAAAAAAAATCAAAACAGAAATCATCTCCCAGATAATAATGAAGATGGTGAGCAGAATGAAAGACATGACTAGAGGCCCTAGAAGAGAAACAGCTAAAAAAAATAGATGAGCTGAGAACCATGCTGGAAGCCATGAATGCCCAGAATAAGAAAGAAATGGAGGGACTGGGGATTTAGCTCAGTCGTTCTGCTGCCTGCCTCGCAAGTGCAAGGTCCTGAGTTCAATCCCCAGTACAAAAAAAAAAAAAGGTCTTGTGAATTAAATCCAGGACTCAGAAGAAAGAAATGGAAACCATGATCACCCAACAAAAGAAAGAAATGGAATCCATGAAACACATGCAAACAGATATCCAGGAGATTAAAAGCTCCATTGAAAGTATTCACAGCCGATTGAGTGAATGTGAAGATAGAATATCAGATATAGAAGACAGGATTGTGGTTAGTGACCATGAAAACAGAGATTTCTTAAAAATAGTAAGGGACCATGAGAAATCAATCCAGCAGCTGCTAGATGATGCAAAGAAGAACAACATAAGACTGATAGGAGTCCACAAAAAAGCAGGGGAAATTGCAAATGACATAAATAATTGTTCACAGAAATATAGTAGAAAACTTCCCAGACAGAGGTAGAGAATTTGACATACAGATAAGTGAGTCATATAGAACTCCAACTAGCCACGATCAAAAAAAGGCTACACCTAGACATATAATAGTCAAGATCCCAGAAACCCAACAGAAGAACAAAATCCTACAAGCAATTACAAAAAAGAAACAAATCACCTACAAAGGAAAGCCCATCAGAAACACAGCAGACTTCTTAATACAAACCCTCAAGTCAAGGACAGCCTGGAGTGAAGTATTTCAACCCCTGAAAGAAAATAACTTCCAACCTAGACTGTTGTACCATGCAAAATTATCTTTCAAAATCGATGGGGAAATTAGATACTTCCACAACAAAGAACACTTGAGAAATTTCATAAACACCAAACCAGAACTCCAAACAATTCTAAACAATATCCTAGAAAAAGACAACGAAGGTCACAACTTCATGAGGCCCAACAGAGAGAACCCACCAGACAAGGGAAGAAACTAACGGGAAAGGCGGAAAAATAAAAAATAAAAGAGCCAACAACAGTAAAACTCCCTGACAAGGATGAGTCAATATTTATCAATTATACCTATTAATGTTAATGGCCTCAATTCACAAATCAAAAGAAATAGGCTGGCAGAATGGGTTAAGAAGCAAAATCCAACAATATGCTGCATACAAGAAACATACCTAATTCAAAAAGACATTCATAGGCTGAAAATAAAAGGATAGAAAACAGTTCTCCATGGGACAGGAACCCAGAATAAAGCAGGGGTAGCAATCTTATTTGCAGACAAAATAGATTTCAAACCAAAACTAATTAAGAGAGACAAAGACGGTCACTACATCCTTGTGAAGAGAACAGTCGAGGAGGAAGATGACAATCATAAATATATATGCACCAAATACAAATGCCCCCAATTATACAAAACAAATATTAATGGACATGAAAAACTGAATAAGAACTAATACAATTGTAGTGGAGGACCTCAATACCCCACTGTCACAAATAGATCATCTAGACAAAAAGTCAACAACGAAATTCTAGAACTGAACCAAACTTTTCAACAAATGGATTTAATAGATGTCTACAGAGTGTTCCACCCCACAAAAATCAGAATATACATTTTTTTCAGCTGCACATGGGTCATTCTCCAAAATAGATCATACGGTAGCTCATAGGGCATGTTTAAGTAAATGTAAAAGAATTGAAGTTACACCCTGTATATTATCAGTCCATAGTGCAATAAAATTGGAGATCAATAGCATAAGAAACCCCAAAACCCCCATAAACACACGGAAATTGAATAACACTCTCCTGAACAACCAATGGGTCACAGAGGAAATTAAAGAAGAAATTAGACAGTTTCTACAAGTAAATGACAATGCCAGTACAACATACAGGAATCTATAGGGCACAATGAAAGCAGTTGTATGAGGGAAATTCATAGCAGTGAATGCCCATATTAGGAAAACAGAGAGAGCTCAACAAACAACCTAATGCTGAACCTCAAGCTCCTAGAAAAAGAAGAGCATGACAAAACCAAAGCTCGTACAAGAGAGGAAATTATAAAGATCAGAGCAATGTAATGGAGACTAAGAGAATGATACAAAAAATCAATGAATTGAAGAGTTGGTTTTTCAAAACAATAAATACAATTGATAAACCCTTAGCCAACCTTATCAAAAAAAGGAAAGAAAAGGCTCAAATCCATGCAATTAAGAATGAAAAAGGTGAAGTCACAACAGACCCAGCAGAAATCCAGGGGACCATCAATACCTACTTCGAGAACTTGTACTCTAAGAAAATGGAAAACACAGAAGAAATGGACAAATTCCTAGATACAGACGAATTGCCAAAGTTAAATGAAGAAGGTATAAAAATTCTAAACACTCCAATTACAATCAGTAAAATTGAAAATATAATTAAAAATTTACCAAAAAGAAAAGCCCAGGTCGTGATAGGTTCACTGCTGAATTCTGCAAGACATTTAGAGAAGAACTATCGCCATTACTCTTTAAACTCTTCAATGAAAATGAAAGGAAAGCAATACTTCCAAATTCATTCCTGGAAGGAAGTGTTACTTTGATTCCAAAACTAGGGAAAGACCCAACCCAAAAAGAGAACTATAGGCCAATCTCTCTAATGAACAAAGATGCAAAAATCCTCAACAAGATGCTGGGAAACAGAATACAGAGGGTCATCAAGAAGATCATACACCCTGACCAAGTGGGATTTATCCCAGGGATGCAAGGAAGTTTCAACATACATAAATCGATCAATGTAACTCACCATATCAATAGAGCCAAGGACAAAAACCATGTGATCATCTCAATAGATGCAGAAAAAGCATTCGACAAAATACAACACCCATTCATAATAAAAACCATAAAGAAAATTGGAATAGAAGGTCTTAATCTCAACCTGATTAAGGCTATCTATGAAAAACCAACAGCCAACATCATACATAATGGTCAAAAACTGAAAACTTTCACGCTAAAATCAGGAAGAAGACAAGGATATCCACTATCACCACTCCCATTCAAAATAGTTCTGGAAACATTAGTCACTGCAATTAGGCAAGAGAAGGAAATAAAAGGAGTAAAGATAGGAAAGGAAGAAGTTAAACTCTCATTATTCGTTGATGATATGGTACTCTACATAGAGTACCCAAAAAACTCTGCCAAAAGACTTCTAGACTTAATTGACAGATTCAGTACAGTAGCTGGATACAAGGTCAACACTCAAAAACAATAGCCTTCTTGTACACAAATAACAGACTCACTGAGACAGAAATTAGGGAAACAATTCCTTTCACAATAGCATCCAAAAAAATGAAATATTTAGGAATCAATTTAACAAAGGAAGCAAAAAACCTCTACACTGAAAACTACAGCACTCTGAAAAAAGAGATTGAAGAGGATATAAGAAAATGGAAAGATATCCCTTGCTCTTGGATAGAAAGAATCAATATAGTGAAAATGGCCATACTTCCAAAACTGCTATATAGATTTCATACAATGCCAATTGAAATTCTAACAATATATTTCACAGAACTAGAGAAAACAATCCAAAAATTCATTTGGAACCAGAAGAGACCTAGAATAGCAAAAGCAATTCTAGGAAACAGAGTAGTGGCAGGGGTATCACAATCCCCAATGTGAAACTATACTACAAAACTACTGTGATAAAACCAGCTTGGTGCTGGCAAAGAAACAGACCTGAGGATCAGTGGAATAGATTAGAAGATCCAGAAACAACTCCATACATACTCAGCCACTTTATCTTTGACAAAGGAGCCAAACATCCTCACTGGAGGAAAGATAGCCTATTTAATAAATGGTATTGGAAAAACTGGATTTCAACCTGCCAAAGATTAAAACTAGACCCATATCTATCACCATGGACTAAACTAAGATCAAAGTGGATTAAAGAGCTAAATATTAAGGGCTTGCTTCGGCAGCACATATACTAAAGATCTAAATATTAAAACAGAAACACAAAACTTGCTGGAAGATAAGTAGAACTCTTGAAGACATTGGCATAGGAAAAGACTTTACAAACAAAATCTTAGTAGCATGGGAACTGGCACAAAGAATCAACAACTTGAATCTCATCTTATTAAAAAGCTTCTGCACTGCAAGAGAAACCACCAACAGAGCTTACAAACAACCTACAATGTGGGGAAAAAAATCTAGCAGCTGTACCCCAGACAAAGGACTACTATCTAGAATATATAAAGCACTGAAAAAAATCAGACCCACCAAATATAAAGATCCAATTCAAAATGGGCATCTGAAATGAACAGACATTTCTCAGACAAAGAAATAAAAGCAGCAAATAAACATACGAAAAAATGTTCATCATCACTGGTTATTTGGGAGATGCAGATGAAAACAACACTGAGATTCCACCTCACCCCAGAAATAATGGCTGTAATCAAGAAGTCAACCAGTAGCAAATGTTGTTGGGGTTGTGGGGAGAAAGGAACCCTTCTCCATTGTTGGTCGGGGTGCAGACTGGTGCAACCACGGTGGAAATCAATATGGATATACCTCAAAGAACTAGGACTAGAGGTCCCATTTGACCCAGGTATTCCCCTGCTGGGTATCTTCCCAAACTAATTAAAGGAATCACACCACAGTGATTTATGTGCACCCATGTTTATAGCAGCACAGTTTGTAATAGCTAAAGCTTGGAAACAGCCCAAGTGCCCGTCAACTGGAGACTGGATAAAGAAGATGTGGTTTTTTAATAAAATGGAGTACTACTCAGCCTTAAAGAATGAGAAACTAGAGACATTTATAGCTAAATGGATGCATATTGAGGCCACACTCTTAAGTGAAATAAATAGGACACATGTGTAAATACCGAATAGTTCCTCTGGTGTGAAAAACTGAAAATGTAAATAAGGATTCAAATAATTGAAATGAATAATTGATGGTATGAAATAGGAAGAAAAGGTCTAAAGAAGTAGGGGAAGAGGGAGAAGAAGGGGAAAGGAAAGAAGCGAAAGGCAAAATTATAAGAAAAGGAAAAAATGAAAACAGTAAATAGTGAAGGGTGGAGGGGGTGAAGGGAGGACAGGGTATGGGGAAAAAATAAGAACCAAGATACATCATGTACAGGTACAAGCACCCAATGATAAATGTAAATGTATTATATACCTAAAATGTACCAACAGAAGAATCTAAGGAAAAAAATAAAATAAGTGAAATATATGTTAAAATTAATATTTGAGTAATAAATAAATAAATGTACCAAGTAGCAGGATTTGATCCCTAGTTGCATGCTTGTTTTGAGAGCCATTTTAATGGACTAAGTTACAAAGTCCAAAAGTTATGCTTTCCACTGAAGCAAATGACAATTTTAAACTGCAGACCTTGTCGTAGACTTCACTAAAGTATCAAGTTGTCTTACTGAAAATCTAAATGCTACTGAATACTGCTATTACATAACTAATTCAAACAAAAATTCATTCAAGTGTAACTATTTAGTACACTTTTTTCTTTTATCTTTTTTCTTTTTAGCTCCTTTTTCTTACCTTAGAATTTCAAACATAATACTTAAATATACTGTAACCAAGTTCTAGAACAATGTTGCTACTTAAGGGAGCTATTTATTTTTTGATTAAGATAATAAGCAAATGTTCATATATAGAAGAAGTAAATAAGTTCCAGAAACTGGAATGTTATTTAAGAGAAAGAAAGGTCAATAAAGCCTTTACAAGTAACTATTTAAAAGATAAAACACTAAATCAGGTCTCAATAAACTGGCTCTATACATTAAAAATGTATGAATACAATATTGTCAATATTTTACTTTCTCAAAAGTTATGAATATAAAGCTTTCACATGTTACTTCCCAAATTTTTAATACAGATTTTGGTAAAACCACATTTCCCCTTTTTTATCTAACAAACTATTGAAATATATTTGCAGAGTAAACTTATAATTTGTCCTCAATGTAAAATTATTTCTTTATTTGCTTTTCAATATCTTAAATATTCATATGTACTAGTTTGCTTAGTTAAATTTCCAGCAGCTGATAAATTAGGTCCACAATACATGTTCTTTAACTTTGGATCTGTATATACAATAGTGCTTTTCAAACCTGCATTGATATTTAGTGTTTTGCTTGAACACACCATGTTTTACATGCAGCTTGCTGCATATCCACGGAGTTTTCAGGCTCTTTGAGATGTAGTAGTATATCACTGTACAATTCATAGTGAGATAATTCCTTATTGATATTGCAATGACTGCTTTTCCCAATGATTCCAAAATGAAAAAGACAGTTGTTATCAGATTGAGCTTAAATTTAAAATCAGAAAACAATATTCAAACAGGCAGGCCTTTAGTTATAAAGTACTCCTAATCAAGAGAATTAGAAAGGGAAAATAAGAACAGGAGTGTATCCTCCCCCTTGCTCCTTAGCAGAGACACTTAAGAGCCCATATTGCATTGCTTGTTTTTCTAATAATTTTACTCATTTAATTTCTGTTGTGTCTTTTTCTTTTTATACTCTAGAAATATGTATTCTAATTTGCACTGAATATTGAACAAGATTTTTTGTAATCCCTCACATATTGTTACAAGGCCAACCACATAAAATTGCCTAATTTGAATATTTCAAACCCACAGACTCTTTTCAATAAAGTAAAACAGATTGGCATTGGCGAATTTTGCTAAACAGAATGCTATCTGCCTCACAGTGCTGTACTTTCATTAACTACAATTCCTGCCTTTTGTTTGGATGTGCAAAATGTTTTCCTCAACTACAACATTTTGCTCACATTGTTTCCATGTAGCTTCATACACTTGTCATATCTATGTATGCCCAAAATTCTACTCTGAGTATCAATTATCATTATTCTTTTATTAGTATATGATTGCAGTATATAATGATTACATTCATTGTGAGGAGTATAACACACTTTTTTTTTTTTTTTTTGCAGCACCAGGCATTGAACTCAGGACCTTGAGCTTGCAAGGCAGGTGCGGCGCCACTGACTTAAATCCCCAACCCCACACATTTTCTTTTTTTAATCCTTTTCCACTCCTAGTAACTTGATGATGTCCATTCTTTTCAAATTAAGGCAACAGGTACCATTTAAAGAGCAAGAAGTTAAGATTACATACAACAAATTCCAATTAGACAGTGGGTTAATCTGAAAGCAATGCTGATGACTTTACTGTAGATGCATTAGATACATGTGACTGAGTAATGCAGTCAGTAAAATGCTGAAATAGTACAACAGCAACTCATGCAGTGTGACACAAGGAGCAGGCAGAAAGAATGCCACACAAAACACAAATGACAGCATATTACTAAATAACTGGATATGCTATAGCTATTTTCTGTAGTAATAAAGCAGCAACAAGGACAGTGTGTAGTTATCCCCCCAAAAAAGAGTTAAATGGTATCTTTTAAAATGGACTTTATAGAAGTCAGAAATTGAAGGAACAGCTAAAATCATTTTGATGCTTTGGAAAAAGTCACCTCAACATCAAGCCAAAAATACATGTTGCCTCCAGACTTAGAATCAAAGGGTGGATATTAATGTATCTCTGATGTTCTGACCGTCCAT
The DNA here is from genome assembly GCF_000247695.1 of Heterocephalus glaber. The sequence continues at coordinate 21,491,916 of NW_004624731.1, read as the reverse complement.
TATTTCTGAGCCTCTCAAACTTCCTTTTTCCTTGTAGTCCCTGTAGCAATGCATTGAATATAGAAACCTTCCAATATGGACTTCTACCTGGACTGTTTCTCAAATTTAGTTAAAAGCCTCAGATGAACCAATGTGGATCTTTTAAACTATGTCCAGTTGGACCACACACATTTCTAGCCCAACAGTGATCCCAGGGGTACATTAAGCTGAAAGATGCTTTGAAAGCACAATTATTTCACCATGAAAACTTAACAAAAACATGCACAGTTTACCATATCAGAATATCAGGGAAGAAATATACATTTATACACTACATAAAGAAAAGTTCTTTGTGTTTTGCCCCCACTTTAACCTGGAAAATCTCTTCTACCAGTGTTCTTTGGTAAAATAACAATCAATTCCTATTTCACTAATAGAAACTTTAAAAATATTTACGCTTACTTGACACTCATTGGAATGCTTGATTTGAAGAAACAGTAAGAATATGTTTAGATGTACTTACTTTAGAAATAAATACAGCATGTCACACAAAAACTGCACAAAATCCAGCAAAATTAATGTAATGAACGTACTCTAATATATTAGTAATATATTTTATATTTAATGAATGTACAATATTTGGCATTTACTTTTTCTCTATTGAAAAATGTTTAGAATTTAACTATGATTAAATTATTTCTGCTGAAATGTACAGATTAATAGATTCCATCATTGATAATTTCTGCTAACTGAAACAAAAAATTGAAGTGGATGGGCTAGATGACATTTTAGAAAGCATCACTGCTTACTTTACAAATGAAACTTTTTAAATTTACCAACCTCCATTAAGAGACTACCATTTGCTGGCCACTTTAAATATACAATCTCATTTCATGTTTATAATATTGGTAATGAAGTAAGGTTTTACAAGAAAATTGATACTGTAAATGCCTTAAAAGGAAGGAAAAAAGGAGCCAAAGATATATTTTCTCTGTAAGCATGAAGCCTCCCTCACAGGGAATTTTTGTTGTTGAAACCTTCAATATTTATTTAAATGTCCCATTTTAGCATTGGTGTGACCATTGTTAGAATGTCTTTTTTTGCTATCTTAGAAATATCTCGTCAATGTACTGAAAAGTGACATACAAGAGAAGAAAATAATGTTCAAGAAAATTCTAGCTCAATTCATGCACTTTCTCCCCAAGGATGGGGACTGAATCCTGGCTCTTCATCCTGATCCTAGTCCTTTGTTTTAAATTTTGTATTTTATTTTTTTATTAATACATGTTCACAGTGTGCAATGATTGCATTTATCTTGGGGAGTTTGACTTTTGTGGAAGAATTACTGACAGCAAAATTGCACAAAGATTACAAATACATGCATTAGTTTCAGAGATTATTTGTCAGCTAAATTTTTTCTTCAGTAGTAATGTAAGTCCTATGTATACCAGGACATCAGCACAGCCAGGTATTAATCTGAGACTCTCACTGAGTCTATGTCAAAGTGGGATGTTTACTCATTTTAAAAGACAACATTTTGACAAAATTTATTGCAGAATGTTGGGTGAATAAGGAATATAACTCATCATATAAACTTATGGAAATTATTGTATATCTATCATGAGAGCCAGTAGTCTATTAAATCAAATTTGTCAGTGAATGATCACAAACATATTCTAAACCATAAGATATGCTTCACGAGCTCAAAATCCATGAAGAAATTATAAATTGCAATTCTATCAACTGTTAATACGTAAAATGAAAGAATTCTCAACAGTTTCACTAGAAAAGTAAAACCCTGAATAGAACCAAGCCATTGTTTACAAATTCATAATCTACAGGCAGTTTAAATAATAATTACTTGTACTTAGAATTATAAAAAACCCATTAACTTATTTTAGTATACCACACTCTCTACCCACTGAAACAAATACAAAACAAATAGTTTGAGCTTTGTTAAGATTTTCTTATGAATAATTCTTAAAATTTGATCTATGATTATTTTATGTATAATATAAATATTATATGTCAAATACTTAACTTCAAAAAGTATAGTAAGTGAGGGCCGGGGATTTAGCTCAGTAGTTCTGCCACCTGCCTCACTAAGTGCAAGGTCCCAAGCTCGATCCCCAATACCAAAAAAAAACCCCAAATAAATAAATAGTATAATAAGTGAAGATTCAAGATGTTTGCTAAAACAGACTGTTTGACATGGTCCAAAGTATTTGTGTTAAGTTGTGTGATACAGGTAGCACTGCAATAATTTGCGTGCTTTGCAATAATTATCTTTGCATTGCCTTTCATTTGACTAACAAAACGTTTTCCTTGTTATGAATTTATTTCAAGATTAGTCATCAATGATTGAACACAGTGTCCTAGCAAAAACTCTGAGATTTCTGTTATCATCTCATCATGATTACTGATGGCACCAACTATATTCTTTCTTTACAGTATCTAGGTTATCAACCCAATAAATACTATTTACTGAACCACTTTCCAAGTTTTACATTTCTATAGTTGACTGCGTACAAAATCAAATAATGTAGGATTTTTTGTTGATACCAATTTTAAGGATTTTAAGTGAACTTAAAGAAGCCAATTAACATCCCCAAGATTGCAGAATCAAAATTTTAATGTTAATCTTCTGAATTTTAAAATTTATTCAAATAAGTTACAGAATATATCTTATTCTCAACAATATTCTAATAAAATCTGTTGTTTTCTTTTGATATCTGTAGTAATGAATACTGTGTTCATGTTACATAAATTATCTGTGATAAAATAAATCTGCTAAAGCAGTCATATTTTCAATATTTTATTGCAGGAAAAGTTGAAAAATCAAATGTTCTCCTTGTGTTTCACATGCTGACTTAACCATCAGAACAAAAAAAGAAAATCAGGAAAAACTGTACAGGTTTATTGACACATCTTTTGTGTCCCTATTTTAGTAGTTTGACCAACCTTTAAAACTTAATAATGATACTATTACAAAAGTGATGTTTGTCTCTCACTAAAATTTTATTTAATCTTCATCCCTTAGTGTTGCTTTCTTTCTTCTTATTTTCACAGAACTAAGACCACGGGGCCGTAAATACTCTCAATGGAGTTCCCTCTTTAGTTTTTCAGGGAAGAATAGATGGTTGTTTTTTTTAAAAATGTGTGAATCATCTTTTTGCTTTGACTTAGCATAATATGAATTGATATATAAAATTTTAAAGGAAAAGCAATCCTAAATGCAAAGACCACTTTCAGTAATTTGGGAGTGTTATGCACTGAGTTGAGTCCACCACCTGCCCCCCCATCCCCATGTCAAAGCCCCAGGCCCCAGTATGATTACATTTCGGGACAGAGCCTTTAAGAAGGTAGACAAGGTTAAATGGTGACATAAAATGACTCCCTAATCCAAAGGGTTGGGTTGATGTCCTTACATAAAAAGGAAGGTGGATCTCAGGTCTTCCTCTCTCTCCCTTTCTTCCTCCCTCTCTCCCTCCTTCCCTCCCTATATTCACACATGGAAAGAAGGTCATAGGAGACTAGGATGAGAAAGCAGCCACCTACAAGCCCAGAAGAGTGCCCTCACTAGAAACCAACCTGGCTAGCTCTTGGATCTTGCACTTGTAGCCTCTAGAACTGTGAGAATATAAATTTCTGCTGTTATGCCTCCCAGTTTCTGGTATTCACTATGGCAACCCAAACAGAATACTACAAGTCATCATCAGATTTACACAATGTATCTTTCACAAATGAGATAGTCTTTCTTATAAGCTGTGGCTATTGGTGAAATAGGTAACTAGATTTTAATAAATGGTTCTAATAATTATTTAAATTTTGTGGTGGTCGTGTAAAGGCAGGGAGCTAAAAATCCATTCAGTTAGGGAAAATAGCTGGCATCAGTATCAAATGCAGGTGACAGCAAAATTTCTACTGCTGCTTCCTTTTGCATATTAACGGTTATGACAAAGGGAATACCTAACACAAGACTGGGTGTTTATGCATTTTGTCCCATACCCACAGCCACCAAAATTCTTCTAAACTTTATTTTATTTCTTCTAACACTTAGCTAAATAGGTGATGTTCTTCTAAATATAACACTACTGTTAATAGATCAGAGCATACAAAACCTTTAGATATTTAAGTTCACAGCAATTGATGGGCACTTATAACTGCCTGTGAATTACATAAAATAATGTAATAGAGAAGAGAGACATTAACCTTGTCTTCTATGATAATGTATGAAGTAAAGGGAGAGAGGGAGAAGAGGAGGAGGAGGAGAAGGAGAGGAGAAGGTGGTGAGGGAGGAAGAAAAACAGGGAGAGGGAAAAAAGGGGAAAAAGGAGAAATACAAGAAAAAAGGGAGACAGGAAGGAAGAGGAGGAGGCAGAGTTTCCTATGAGTTCTATAACTAGTAATACTTTTGTGATAACTTGCTTTTTAGATGTAATGAACATTGAAAGAAGACATCCTAATTAGATAATTTTTATAAATGGGAAGGTTGAGCAGACTAAATCAAAGGACCTATATAATTAAATAAAATTAGTCCCACCTGTCCTGTTTCTTTACATAATTCATCATGAACTCTCAGGAAAGGTACAAAATGTTTTTCATCCTAATATAGGTAGCCTACTTAATTCTTATTTGCCTTTAAAATCATGAGCCATCAACACATAAGTACTTGAAACACATTAAAATAAATGAAATTCATTTTACCATAATTCCTATGTGCCCTCATATTGGAAATACACATAATCTGAGAAATTTAAAACAATTTACCGTCAGTTACCATAATCATGATCATTTCAAAATACACATGTATTTGTTTAGATTATAAATTTACAGTGTTAGGGTTTTTTTTAATAAGATGTGAGAAATAAAGCTACATTAATACTTTACTAATGAAGAGCTAATGTGATTTTTCTTCTGAAACGGAAGAATAACCTCAATCCCTAGATCCCCCTACAGTATTATTTTAATTGGTCTGTGTACATGACAAGAAATAAATAAACATGTATTTTAACTTATTTTTTAGTAAAATGCAATGAACTGCCATGATAAAGTTTAAGAAAGGTGAAATAACCATGCCACATCATGACACTTCTGTGACAGGACACATTTTCAAAGCATGACAAGCAATCAGTGGGGCCCACAAATTATTGAACACTTTCTACAGCTGACATAAAATTAGGAGCTGGAAAACACACCACTGGTTAATCTTTAGATGGCTTTTAAAATGAACCCTAGACATTGTTTTCCTAAGTATTTCTAGAAATTGATTTCTATTAACAAAAGTTCCTACCTCAAAATAAAATGGGTTCATAAAACATAGTCTAGCCTGATAAAAAAGCGATTTTATTGTTATCCCAAGCAATTATCTAACCTTGTTTAAAATGTATATACTACCAGCCAAGCCATCAGAAAGCCTAATTCAATAGTAATGGAATGGACCCAAGAAACTACCCCATAGGGAAATTTTTTTTTGCAAACTTTCAGAAATTCTGGTGACAGTCATTGTTTTGATCTTAACATGTGAAGCAACTGGGACATTGTACAAATCAAATCTATACAATAATTGTAATTTAAACATTTGTCTGACCACAGAGATGCTGAAATGAAAGTTTGTCTATACCAAAGAGTTCAGTTTTTTTACATCAATTATGAAAATAACTTCCAAATTTGACACTTTCATAACCATATTGGATTACGGAGGAGATTAACAAAACATTGCAATGTTCACAATATTACTTTCTCCAGATATTTTGCAAGACTAGGAGTTAAAACTCCGGACATTTTACCTGTGCCACTTAGAGACCCTTAACACTGAGGAGTATAAAGAGCACCTGATCGCTCACTGATGTTGGCATTGGTGACTCATTCTCCTCTTCTTGTGTTAGAAGAGTGATGAGCTGAACTGTGTGTACTTCTTTGGTCATTTTATAGACCTGTTGGGATGAAGATGCTCTAAGCTTCATTTATTCTTGGTGTACTTTGACAGCTACGTCAATAAATTAGCTATTTGAAATGCACAAACCTGTCCCGCTATGAGCACAGCCAGAAGGGACAAGTGCAGAAGCAAACCTGGTTTGGATACGTAAAGCAGCAGGCACAGGACTGTCTGATTGCAGTCGCTAAGGAACCAGACAAGTAGTGGCTCATATTTTGCAACCAAATTATTTACCACAACCTGATATTCATTTTGAGATGAATATCACTCTCAAATTTTTATGAGATAATTTATAAAGGAGAATAATAGTTTTTGCTTGTTTGCTCAATCTAGATATACATTAGTCAGGAAAATAAACAATAGAAGAGAAAGCTGAAAGCTAAAATTAAACAGCCACATTTACAAGAGCCCTGCATTCACTTGAAGAAGGGTAGTCAAGATTCTGTTTTCAGAGTTGCTATTTGTTAAAAATCATCTAAGAATTATAATCACCTAGCCGCTTCAAACACACTTCAGGGATTCTGAAAACTTTCAAGGTACTCTTCCCCATTCAACTTTGAAGTAAGAAGTCCTTATTTATTCTTAATAAGACACTCTGGCTTAACATTTTAGTTCACTTTTCTCTAGCTCTGTGAAAGCTCAGGAGCTGGTCCATCTTCTAAGAGTTATTTAAAATAACTCTTCAAACATTAGGACCAATCTTGTCCCTACCTCTTATGAGCTGTGATTCCTTGGGAAATAATAAAACCTTATATTTCTGCAGCATAAAAATATTAAACATAATTCCATTGCACTTCTTAGCTTTTAAACAATTTTTATCTGTTTTGAATTAGTTCATTCTCATAACAACCCAATGAGAATATTTTATTCACCACAGGCTGTTTTGTTATGTGTCAGATGACAGGAAAAAGCATGATAAAAAGCCACCTAGAAGTTATAAAGATAAACTGAGATAATATATGTGAAAACCTTTAAAAATTAATACAGCGTTGCTTAAGCCAAGGTTGCAACATAAATAACAATATTTCCACTATTTTGCACTTTCTCATTCTGCTGCAATGCCTTTGCCCATCTCAGAGTACCTACTCTATTTCATTTTTTATTTTTCTCCCTGGATCTTAAAAAATATATTAAAGCAATGAAAAATAAAATTAGTTATAATAATTCACAATAGATTTCATGCCAAGATCAAGATAATTACAGCCAATTCTTATATGCTAATGTCTTATTTCTATTTCTCACTATCCTCTTTCCTTTTTTAAAAATGACATGAGATGATTAAGTTGTATGAGTGTTAGGGCCACTAAAATTTTATATTTTCACTTTTTCTGCAACATGATTTCTGTCCAATCTTTTTTGCTCTCAGTAATAAAGTTTACTTTTATTTCTCACATAGCTCTTGTAGCTCCTTCTGATGACTTTTATCTGGTGCTTTGTGTAGTTTAAAGCAATTTACATCTTAGCCAATATCCTTAAACCTGTTATTTCTTACACAAATTAGGGGCCTAAGAAGTTCCTGATAAATAAATGAATGAATAGATAAATGAATAAATATTTCAAAATTTTAGGAACTCAGTACATCTGTGAACACAGCTGTTTTATTTTTTTAATTTTCCAATAAAGTCCAACATTTATTCTTTTCACCAACAAGCTGGCTGGTGTTGCTGATTAGCTCTTTCTTGGAAGAAGTAATCATATACTTTGCAAATGTCAACTCCTTAATTCATTGCTACAACTTTTTGAGTTCAGTAAAAAAATGAAGCAAACGAGAGTTCAGTGACTTGCTCAACAAGATATAGTAGCTAGAAGGGGACAGAACTGTGATCTAATTCTAGACACAACAAAGTGACCTTTAACAATCTTTGCTTTGATATACTTATATAAAAGTAAAATGTACCACTGCCACAGAATTTTTAAAAAACAGTTGAAATAATAATTTATTATGAAATAATTTCTTTATTTGCAATCATATAAAAGACAGCTCTCTCTTTACTCTTCAATAATTTCTTCATCTGTTTGCAGATAAGCTGAGGTCTGTATTATTGAATGCATACTAATTTGATTTGCAATCTTGATAATTTTTGACATTTTCTACAAAGTATTTCCTAAAAGCACCTACCTGAAATTATCAATTAGCTTTCTTGACTGAGTAAAAGAAAGGTTTTTATACAGCTTTGGAATCGCACAACACTTTTAGCAACTTAGATCATGAATCTAGAATGTGAAGTATTTAATATTCCTCAAGAATCTCTTTGATCATGATACAGGTTTATTTGTGACATCTATAAATACAATATTTTAAGGAACCGCCATTGTATATGCTATATTACCAAAGACATTATCTGAGTAAATTGTAGTAACTGTACTGTGTACACTGCAGACATTTATGACTATTCTGGAAAATGATAGTTACTTCTTCCTGCAAATACTGTAGAAATCATTTTGTCTACAAGAAGGTTAAAGAGTCTTTTTAAAAATTAAAGGAAATAGACATGTAACTTACAGAGATAGTTCCATACCTGTTTTATTGGAAAGCCTAAATGATACCATCTTATCAGGAATATTACATACATTCCTCACGGAAGCAATACAGCTATAATTAGCATAGTCCTGAGGTCGAAGATTCTTTAGTTTTAGGATCTTTGTTTCACCCTGAAAATGTGGAAAAGGTCATTAGAAAAAACTAATGGTCAACAGAAAGAATCAACAAACCATAGCACTATATTTTAATAAATCCTACCAATATCAGAATATGATGGATTGTTTAAAGAACATGCCCTAAATTTAAAAAGAAATATTCCATTTAAAAACAATACTTTAATATGACCAGAGGAAAAAATTTGACAGACTACAATGAAAATTCATAACATTTTCTTTGTAGACTATATTCCTAGGAGAGAAAAATCTATTTCTGGTGGTAGTTATGTAAATTATTATGCAAAGATCAGAACAGTACACTTAATAATTGAGTTTATTCAACAAACACTGCAATCTATGCAGACTTCACCATGAAACATTTATGAAAGAGGATGCTGAAGCACAGCCAATAAATGAAATACTGTTTATAGCACAAAATTAATGAAATAAGTCTAATGATAGATAATTAAATTTATATGCACAATATTCTGCTTACACAGAGTGGTGGCAGGTGACAATTAAAAGTGAGCGAGAGAAGTATGCATGTTTCTATATTATTATGATTTTTTTTGTTTTGTTTGTTGTTGTTGCTGATTAGTAGTTCAATAGTAAGGTCTGCCAGGTAACTCTTCAAAGTCATAGAAGAACTCAAGTCAGGAAAGTGTCCCGAAATGTCTTATAAACTGATAGGGCAAGGAACATAGTGTAAAATAATGGACTGAAATTGTTTGAAGGGTAAAAAGAACAAATAAACAATGATAAAAAGAAAACCCTCCTGCTCAAGACAAATTAGGTACCCTAAGATCTCTGCCTCTTAAAGTCATTAATGTGTCTTCTCAAAACAATTCCTTTCATAGGTAACTTCATGTTGTGATGGCAATAAAAGGCCCCAATGACTTGTTTTGAAACATTTTTCACCAAAATACTGCTTTTTCCCAGACCACATCTGTGTGAGACAATGTGATTTTTTTCCACTTTACTTTGGTAATAGTAGTCATGTCCTAAAAATTGCAATAGTTCCATCTGCTACAGAGAAGGACTGAATCACTTAGTGACCTAATACATAAAAACACTGCTGCCCATATGCAATACAGCTTGCCTACACGTGGGCACGATTTTCCCTATGTGTCCAATGAATTTCTACTTCAGTGCACATGACCTTATTGTCAAAATCCTTTTCAATCACTATCTAAATTCAATTTTAAATCAATCACGACTTTAGCATTGTCCACAGTGGAATATCTGTAATCTTCAAATTTATTATTTACATTTTGAAATGATTACCGCAATCCAACTAATTAATATACTCATAGCCTCACATATTGTAGTTACTTTTTTCATTTTTAAAAAATATGAAATATGAGCACTGACTCCCTGTGAAATCACATGAATGATAAGCTTTTGAAAGACTTTGCCTTTTCTCTGTACAAATATACATAGAAATCTCAGTGTTTTCCGAACATACTTAAAACATGTTCTCTTCCGTTAGAGTTCTTATATATTAGTTTCATAAAATGCAGTGAAAATGTTCTTGGAATCATTGAAAGAAGAGGTTATACTATATCCATTTTACTCAGATAATTTTTGAAACGAGGACTACATCTTACCTGTCCCATCTCTGTGTACCCACTTTTTGCTTAGATTTCTTGGCTTTTCTTTCTCTTCTTCCCAATAACTATCAATATTCCCTAGGAGTCCTTTTTTTCCAGTTATCTTCCATTTATAAAATGTCCCTAGGTGATATATTATCCTCACTGATGAATTTCTACAAGCCCTATTTTCCTGGCCTATCCCAAGTCTGCATTCTTATCCCAGAATTCTCCTTAAGTTTCAGATAATATTTAGCTGCTACTATCCAAACTCTTGCCTCAACACATGCATTTAATGCTTCACAGACTCCTCAAACTTAACATACCCTAAACTGAATTTCAAACTATTCCTTTCAGCACCTCTTCCTTCTTCACTATCAAGTACATTAGATTCAATTATGTCTTTGTATTTATATATTCAGTACCTCTCTCCACTAGATCCTTTTATTGAGCTTTAAACATGTTCAATTTCAGTTATTACTTTTATTTTTAACTGTACATTGAGCTGAAAGACCTCCTAATTGTGTTCAATATAGTTTAGAGATGCAAGTCAGTGGAATGATCTGCACTTAACCAGGATTTTTCTCAGCTTTAGTGAAGTATAATAGACAAATAAAAATTGTATATATTTAGATATAACTTGATATTTTGATACAATTATACATTGAAAAGTAATCACCACAAACAAGAATTAATATGTCATCTCACACATTTACCAGTTACTTCAAATTTTTAAAATATAAAATGTAATGATACCATCTTCCTGCTAAATTGCACAAATGAATTGCTATTGTTCTTACACATAAGCACACCCATTCCCATGATTGCCAAATTCTATGCGATCTTTAGTCTCCTGTGCCTCTGGTCTTATGTCATTCTCTTAGTGTCTAAACACATGCAGAGTTCTCCTTCCACTGGCTTACTTCTCTACTTAACCAATTCCATCTAAACCTTGGATGATATATCTTCCCTTTCACTAGGAAGTTGTTCCTTGCTTTCTGGAGAAGGAGGAATCCCTGTTATCAGATATGTTTCTGTTTCTTTGTAACAGTCTCATTTTTACATTTATTGGGGCAAAGAATTTATCTTCTGCTAGGTTCTTCACCTTCCTAGGAAGTACTGGCAGGGAGGGGACTGTCTGCCTTCCTCTCAGCATTACTTTATTCAGAGCACGAAGCACAGGATTTAGCATAGGGAAGATGCCTTTTAAATTAATATCTTTACTAATTAAATATTCTATAACTACCTACCTAGGGCTTTAGTTAACATATATTTATTTTGCAGAATTTGCCACCTGGTTGGCAACTAATATTAACACAATAGGTACTAAATGCACGAAATATAACCAATATATATATACACATAGAGAAAAATGTCCTTAATATATTACAAATAAGCAATAGATATTTGTGTTATAACAAAAGAGGAAAAGGTTATATTTTTTAGTAACTGTTTGACTGGATTACTTTTACTTTTGGCAAGAATTTAAGACAAAACATCAGAATCAGATGAAGCTTTAATCTTACTCATAAGAAATAAAACTTAAAAAACAACAGAAATATAAATGACAAGTATATACATATATACAAATAATTACATGTATGCAATGTAAATAATATAATGGAATATTTTATATATAGTTACACAAAATCATTTTATATAATTATGTTTTGTAATTTTAATAGAAAACAAACCCTAATCTTTTCCAAAGCTTTTTTTCCATATGTAACCAATATTCTAGGAGTCATACAGTGACAAAGATTCTTAAACATATAAATGATGAGGAGGATCACTTAGAATATTAAATGATAAACTCTTTACTCAACATAGAGTTAAATATACTCCATCAAGCCTTCTATTTCCATTGACAAATTATTTTTTAATTTGTAATTTCTAGATACTAATTTTCTTTTTTTTTCCCCATTAGCTTTATTGGTACATTCTAGGTATACAATACAGTTACATTCATCATTGGGATCTTGTACCATTACATGAGTTTCTTGGTTCTTCTTTTTTTCCCCTTCCCTTGCCCTCCCTTCACCCCCTCCACCCTTCCCTATTTGCAAAGACCTTGTTTCCATTTTTTTC
>NW_004624731.1:21453426-21476603 GCF_000247695.1 Heterocephalus glaber | reverse complement strand
GCTTCTGGCACCCACACGGCTCACCTTCTCTGCCCTAGGAGCTTGGGATGGTGGTGGAGTAGCTTCCTTCTGGGTGCTGGGACTGGGTGAGCTTCTCTGCCCTAGGAGCTTGGGATGGCAGCAGGGGAGCTTCCTTCTGGGTGCTAGGACTGGCTGAGCTTCTCTGCTCTAGGAGCCTGGGATGGAAGCGGGGAGCTTCCTTCCAGGTGCTGGGACTGGCTGAGCTTCACTGCCCTAGGAGCCTGGGATGGCGATGGGGGAAGCTTCCTTTCGGGTGCTGGGACCAGCTGAGCTTCGCTCCCCTAGGAGCCTGGGATGGAGGTGGGGAGCTTCCTTCCTGGTGCTGGGACCAGCTCACCTTCTCTGCCCTAGGAGCCTGGGATGGAGGTGGGGGAGCTTCCTTCCGGGTGCTGGGACCGGCTGAGCTTCATAGATACTAATTTTCAACACTCCATTGAAACTGTACCAATTAATGTCATTAATGTTGCTCTCTTAAAAATTCGATACATCTTTTACGTGTCCATATTTCTTAGATTTTTAACGTTTTGGATTATTTTTGCTAGTTTCAAAGCCCTTCATGTATAGGTTATTAGTTTGTAATACCTTGGACTTTTTTGGTTGATTTCTATTTCTGTTGTACAAATTGAAGTGTGTGATTGTGTCCTGATATACATTATTATACTTTCATTTACCTCCTATGTCTAGATAACTGATAAATCTCTGTTTAAAGACAAAAAAGTCACACTTCCAAAGTCAACAATAAGGCTGTAATAAGTTCTAGACTTTCACCCTTTTTCATGTCCTTTTACTTGTAATGTTTGTTATCAATTGCACTCTCACATTTTTTCTTTTTTCCTTTTTGATTACTTAAAATAATCTATACTAGTATTCTAATTTTTTTCAAATTTTTAAAAAGTCATTTATAGACTCCTGTATTTCCTGCATTATACACTGTCTCCCCCCAAATCCACACAATTCACGCTTTGTAAACAGAGAATAAATTTAGCTTGTCTTTTCTGTTTTGAGATTTTTTTTTCCTCCCTGGAGTGTTCCTTGACCTCTCCAAGCATGACTTCCCCACATCTCTGTCTGCATCTCAGAGCTCCCCTCTCATCTTCCTGGCCCTGACACCTATCTGGTGAGCATTTTCCCAATAGGGTGTGATGCTTCAAATCCAACAGTGAGTTCTACTCCATCACTGACCGGCCACCTCCAATCAGGTTTCTCTTCAGATGTTGTGACATTTTAAATGACAATCACCTTCATTCTCCCTATCATCCAAACTCAGAATTCATATCACCATCCACTTTTCATTGTTTTTCCTTCTGCCAGTTTAAACAGTGCTTTTGAATCATTCTTTAACTTTTTCTCCCCAAATATCCTTTTTCTGACAATCCTGTAGGCATAATACCTACTTTAGATGCTGATCAGTCATTGATTCAATAAATATTGATTATTCATTCTGGGTAACGTAATGTACTTTCAACTACAGAGAACTTCAGCTCTCTTTGACTCATATCATTCTGTATGACTCACCTGATCATGGCATTCAAGTGCTATGAAATCCTCAGTAACTCTCCTTATGTGAAAGGCTATTTAATCTTTTTAATTCTTACATTTGTGTTAGTACATTATGATTTTATTCTTTGTGGAGAGTTGGTACACGTACATAACATGTCAATTCTTATTCATTCCTTATCATCCTCTCCTTCCCTCTTCCCTAATCTTCCCTTTTGCAAAAGATCTATCTCCTTATTTCTTATTTTCTATTTTTTATTTTATTCTTTATATTTTATATTTCTCATATAAGAGAAACCATGAGATAGTTAACCTTGTTTTTCTGATTTATTTCGCTTAACATTATGGTCTGAAGGTGCATCTATATTTCTACAAATGATTACAAATACTTAGTTTGTCATCTCAGAATCTATGTACACTAAGCAAAACTACTTTTCTGCTATTCTTCTCATCAACTCTTTAATCCCATTAAATTAGTTTTACAGCTATTTTAAGGTGTCTTGTTCTGCTTTGAAACATTCTGTCATTAAAAAATCCCTACTTATTGATATGAATTATTTTTGTTCCTATTTGAACTGCTGGGTAGTTTAAAAAAATGTATGCCCTCTCAGACCACATCAGCTAAAAGGAAATTATCCTTTTTTGGAGTATCTCCTGAATTTTTATAGTACATCATGTACTTATAACTCACTACTTAGTGTTCAATTATGAGTTGTAAATGTGTTGACTTATTTCTTTAACTAAACAATAAGAACCCTTGGGACAGTGTTTTCTATCTCTCACAACATTTAAAGGGCCTTCCATAACCCTTACTTAAGAGATATTTGTTGCATAATAGAATATTTTAGAAGTTTGGTCTTTTCTTTTGAACATATCCTCCAAGAAGAAATGGAGTCATAATATTAGCACAATGACTGTAAAAACAAAAAGGCACAAAAATGCAGAATGTGCCCAAATTTCCAGCACCATTTATTGAAGATACATTCCTTTCCATAATATGTGTTCTTAGTGCCCTTCCTGAAGATTAGCTGTTGATTTAGGAATTTACTTCTAGGCTTTGTATTTTGTTCCATTGGTCTATGCATTAGGTTTTTTGCCAAATTCATGTTGTTTTGATTAAAATAGCTTTGTAGTATATTTTGAAGTAAGGTAGTGTAATGTCTCTTGCTTTGTTACTTTTGCTCAAGCATGGGCTAATTACACACGGTTTTTGTTGATGCCACACTAGTTTTTAAAATTCTTTCAACAGTCTTTATATTCAAATGATATTCTGTACTGAGTATCATTGGTACTCTGATAGGGATTGTATTGAATCTGTACATTGCCTTGGGTAGAATAGTCTGACAATATTGATTTTTCCTGTTCATATGAGATCATTTATATTTAATTGTATGAGTCTTCTTCTATTTCTTTTGATAATGTCTGATGCTTTTAATTATAGAGCACTTTCTCCTCTTTGATCAATTTTATTTCTGATATTTTTGTAGCCATTGAAAATATGATTACTTTTGTGATTTCTTTTTCAGAGAATGTGTTAATGGCATATAGTAATGCTGCTGATTTTGTATGTTGATTTTGTATCCTACAATTACACCAAACTCACTTCTCGTAGGTTTTTGGTGGAGTTCTTGAAGTCTCCTGTATGTACAGTCTCATTGCAAACTGTGACAGTTTCCTTTGGCTGCCCTTTATTTTCATCTGTTGCCAAAATACTCTAGCTAGAATTTCCAGTACTATATTAAATAAAACTACTGAACATTAACATCATTGTATTGCTCCAGATATTAGACATAAAATGTTCAGCTTTCCCTCACTCAGTGATATTAGCAGAGGAATTTGAATATATGACCTGTATTCCTGTATTTTTGTTAATTCATTTATTTCTATCCTAATTCATTCATAGTTTTGATCATGAAGGTATTTTTGAATTTTTTAAAAATGCTTTTTCTGTATGTGTTGAGATGGCTTTTGTCAGCTGATGTGGGTGTCACATTTATTGACTTGTCTATGGTAAATCATTCTTGTATCCTGGGATGAAGCACACTTGATCATAGTGAATATTATTATTAATATGCTCTCGCATTCGGCTATTAAGCTTGTTTTAGAATTTCCACATCTAAATCATCAAATATAAATTTCCCTAGAGTTTCTTTTTTACGTTGTGTCTTTATCTTGTTTTGGTATCGGGTAATGCTGGTCAAATAGAATGAGTTTGGAAGAATTTATTTCTTTACAACTTTTAGAAATATTTGACAAGGATCAGTATTTGCTCTTTAGTGTTGGAAGAACTGAGCAGCGACACCATCTAGTCCTGGGCTTTCTTTGAAGGGAGGCATTTTGTTACTGATTCAATCTTACTGCTTATTCTAAGTTTGTTCAGGTTTTCTAGTTCTTTGTAACTCAAACTTAGTAATGTGTTTGTGTACAGGAATTTTTACATTTTCTCTAGGTTACCAATTTGTTGGTATAGAGCTATTCATAATAACCTCCAAAGAAACTTGGCAGCAGCAATAAGAATTTTTAAAATATTAGCATTAACATAGGATGCAAGATGCACTTATGAAGCAGAGGCCATTCACAGAAGAACTCAACAGTTATGGGCAAGAGAATGTGAAAGGGAAGTAAATCCTCAAGGAAAATATATGTCTTATATAAAGTATATCTGAACAATAGCAGTGGAGCTCTGGCCATTAAAATTTAAAGATCACTTTTCTAATAAATGCAATCTTGAAATGTTTTGTATATTTTGTGGTCAGGATTGCTGTTGGTATTCATTTTATCCAAAAACAAAGAATATAAATTGGGTAGTAATATTAAGGCTTTAAGATTTAAAAAGAAGTTATGCCATCCTTTGATATGATTTCTACTCTTTAAAGAAAAATAAGCATGGCCCAGTTAAGTAGAATGTTTTGCACACACATATGCTAGTTAATTCTTACAATAGAACAGCAAAATGGACACAGGAGAAAGGCACACAAAAGAGAAAGAGAAGTGTCTAGAGCCATGATTTTCCAATCATTCATCTCTCATAGGATTGGACAATTGTCTGGCCAAGTTGAGATAATAACTTCCTGTAGTTAGAAAGAAAGATACCAAAAATGCATGAAGCTACGAGCACACATACAAAATTAATTTGTATACCAGGATAAGCAGGATGAGGCTGACAAAGCTGTTAAAAATGTAAATAATTATAGGAGGAATTATGAAATAATTTGAACTTTACCTACTTAATTCACCTCATTCAAGAAATGGTGAAGAATTTTTTTAAAAATATACATAGTGATAGGTCTCCCACTACCTCAGCAGCTATTATGTATAGTAGCTGCCCTCTTCCTATCATGCCTTGCCCCTCCCCTGTGTGACGTCAGGCCAAGATGGTTGCTCCCACCAAAGAACAAACCCTTCTTCCCAGCATGCCCCTGTTCCCGCCTAAAGAGTAACCTAATACTCGCTCACCTCCTACCACTTAGTAATGCTCCTCCATTCACTAGTCACTACCTCACTCTACCCCACCTCAGCCCCTACAAACCCCACCCCAGTCTCTATAAAAGACTCTCCCTGCCCCGGCCATATTGCTTTTGTCTCTCCTTTATTCAGAGACAGCCCGGCAGATCTGTTCCCCTAATAAAGGCTTGTTGTGGCCTGGTCTAGTCTTGGTCTGTGGCCTTTTACCTGACACATAGCATATAACAAAAGATTACCAATACCGTGTGTGGATGCATGCTATCAAATGGCATAGATGTATATATACAACCACATTTTTGATTTAGACGTCACCATTTATAGCTGCCTTATAACATAACATTAATTTATTTTGTTGATCACATGAATTTGATATTCTGTGATACTGTAGTCTTTTTGTATGTGAATTTCCATGATTTGTTAAAAAGAATTTTGAGTTGATTATTGTCTAATTGTATAATTAGTCTAATTAGCCTAATTATAACAAATTATGTAATTGATGTAAATATGTTCAGTCTTGTAATTAGTTGGTATAATTACAATACACAAGATGATGTCATGAATATCTTACAAAAGTTCTAGAAAAATGGCAAGTGAATGTGCAATTTGTAAAATTTAAGTACAAATTTATGAAACAATTATAAAATAATCTACAACAATTATATTTAAACTTCTAAAACTATTTTTAAATAAAAGAAATAAAGAGAAAGCATGTCATGCATAAGTGGACTTGACCAATACTGACACTACTGTGATTTAAAAACATACATGAGCCCAGTCAGTATTTTCATGCTACTTTTAAAATAAATGGGAACTTCTAAAATATATTTATTTGAGTTTATCATTATACTGCAAAATCAACAAAAGTATAAAGCCTTCCAATTTACATTCATGGTAGGTAGCTGTAATTTAGATTACAATATATGCTAGCCTACGTCTTTCAGTACTGAGTAGAGTTATGAAAAGCATTCCTCTTAGCCTTATGATTTCTTAGGCTTATGATTTCATATCAGTCTCAGGACCACAAACCAATTTCATTCTGGAAATATAATCTTAAAAAGCTATAAACAAGGTTTTTGTCACTCAATAGGCTTGTGAAATACATATTCAATTCAAATTGATATAGTTATTAACCTACAATGAATGGGCATGCAGGATAGAGATCTCTCATTGTTTTAGAAATGCTTTTTATTAAAAGTAAGATATTATTATGAAATAGTATTATTATCAGGAACCTAATATCCTTCAACGAAATTTAATTTCTGACATTAAAAGACTCCACAGCCAAATGATCTACCATATGAACGCTACCACAGCACAGCCTCTGGAAGCCTTCCCGGGCTTCATAGTAAACCACTCCCACACTTGTCAATCATTGTCCCAGCCGAGCACAGGAACGGAAACCCTGGAGACATTATCTTCCTGGTGTATTGCTTGCAGATGCTAAATCTTCCACTGAAATGTGTCCTGCACTATTATGTACCTCGATTTTGATAAACATTTTTTTACTTTGTATCATAATTCCTGTTTATCATAACTTTTCCCTCATATATGCATAAAATTAGGAGAGGAAGAGCTTTGCTAGTAGCTTCTAAATCTCTGTCAAAGATTTGCTCATATCTTGCACGTGGTAGATCTCAGTTGTTTTAACTGAATCTTATTTATATTATAAAACCCCAAAAGCCATGGACTATAGCTCCATAGAGATAAATTATTACTGAAGTGCTCTTCTATGGGTTGAATGTCCACTCCAAAATGAATGTTGCTATTTAATTGCTGCTGTGGCAACATTGGCAGGTGAGACCTTTAAGATGTAATGAGCCAGGGAGGCTTCATGCCTTTGTCAAGGGAATGGGTAAGTGCATCCCGGCTGGCTTTGTTTTAAAATGAGCTTTGTATTGCACTCCCAGGCATGTGGTGACTTGTCAAGAAGAAACTCCTCGTTCACTGACACCTTGATAATGTCCTTCCCAGCTTCCAGAACTGTGAGAAATAAATTTCTTTTCTTTATTAATTACCCAGTGTATCTCTTTAGTAGTAAAAAAAAAAAATGGACTAAAACAAGCTCGAATTAAGACAATACTAACAAGGAAAGTGTTTTTTTTATAGACTATTCATGGCAGTGGATGGGAAAAACAGTTGAAGAAATCAGTAACATCTATGAATAAGATGTATGTAAATATAAAAACACCAGCACAATAAACAAAAGGAAAATAAACACCATTCCTATCTCATTACAAAGCAAACAAAATTCAATATTTGGAAGTATTTCAAAGATACAAGACCAGATGTATTTAAAATCTGAAACAAATTTGATGTGTGAAACAAATAACTGCTTCTTTTAATTCAATAACAAAATTGCGTATAATTACTTTAAGAGATAGGTCTGGGTTTATTATCAAATGTAGATAAACATAACCTAATATGATATCTTTATAAATCAGAACCTACATAAAACTTGTAACATTTGGAAACACATTAAAATGGACTTATTTATAACATCATCCTCATTCAAATTTCCCTATTTCTTTAGTGAGTGAAAAGGGGTAGAGTAACAGAGAGTGATTCAGGAGTTACCAGTAAATTGAAGTCAAATTTAAATATTCTGCAGCTAGTAATTCATTCAGACATGAGTCAGGCACTGTTCCAGTTGAAAGGGCAGACTATGTCTCTATATTTAGCGAGTTCATGTTCAAATACACAAATAAAATGATTCGATAGTTTTACTCTAGGAGAAAAAAAAGCTGGTTATCGGAAAAGAGAAATTATGGAAGGGAAGGAATGTTATTTCATACATGACGTATTTGGGAAGGCCTTTGGAAGAAATGAGTCCTCATTGTTAAGACTCTTGCCAGATTATTATAAGCAAAAAGCACTCTGTGTGGAAGGATCAATGACATCAGACTCCAGGCATAGAGGGTTTGGATCTGGGTAGGGATGGTGTGATCAAAACAGTGCAGTAAGCTATAGAAAACTGGATCAGAGAGAGCAAGGCAGGACAAGGTTGGACATTATGTAATCAGCCATAGTACTGGCTTTATTCTTAACATATGGTAATGGAATGAATGGTTAAATCAGGAAAAACCATTTGATCAGATTTACATTTTTAAGTAACCAATCTGGATAGTTGGAGTTTTCTGTAATAAATCATGACCATGTAGAAGTCTGTTGCAATAGTCTACAAAGAAATGTTGGAAGATACATGACATATGGTTGAAATTTGTAGATAGCAGTCCCAAGCAGTATATTGACATGTGCTTTATGAAAAAAATCATTGATAATCTCTTATCTTTGAAAAGAGCCAATGTTGTATATGGTAATAAGGACCAAATTTGCCATATGTTGATGTCTGAATTTTTCTATCCATTGTTCTACATAATGTATTTAATAAAAACATTAAATATACATGCAATATAAAAGATATTAAAGTAATACCTGTTCCAACATCATATTCAGGAGACATACATAACCAACTCAGAGAGATAAGCAAAATAACTAACAAAAGGCAAAAAATACCCATTTTGAAAATACAAGCTGAAATTGCACTATCCTGGCAATTATTAACTACAGGTACCTAATCCAGAAAACGAAATTTCAAGAAATGTTTGTTTCTTAAGTATTTCTTTAAAAAATTAATTCAGACTGTCCAAATGACAGTTACTAGCACAGCCAAGGGTGGAGAAAGCCAAAAAAAGAAAGTATTGGTATGAGAATGTTCAAATTTAAAAACTTGTTTTCCATTCAAAAAATGGGAGGGCAAAGAGGAGAAAATAAAAATTATCCTTAAAAGGCAGAATCAATAACCTCTACAACAGTCTGAGAACTCTAATAGGATGGTATCTGAAAATTCTTTACAGAAAATAGAGACAAATTCAAAGGAACGAATGAGAAGCCCTATTTTTCTTGTTTGATAGCCATAAAAATTCGTAATTATTTTGAGAGTATAAAATATCTTACTAAAGTTCCATAAGGCCCATGTATTCATTTCCAAGTAAACAGACACATTTGCAGGTAGAAAATACCTGCAAGAGCATGGTGATATTCAAAAGTTTATATTTTGGCAAATCAGAACCTGCCAAAGCAGTACACTTTTGAAAAAAATTAAAGAATACATATTTTAAATTTACAATACATGGCAAAGTATAGAAATGTTTGTCATGTGGTCAGATGCTATTGTGTCATCATTGTGTTCTTCCACAGTTAATATACAATGTTGGCAATTGATCTGAAAGAGATCATTTTATTAATATTTATTAATAAATTTATTATATTTATTAATATAATATCAATTTATTATAAAGAAATATATTTAATGATGAAAAATATGATGTTGGGTAACTTACAAGATCAGGATAACTTTATTTTAATAAAATTTATGTCTGAAAGCTGTAATAATCATCAAAATGTTGAAGTAGAATATTTATAATACTTGAACTTTTATTTTTTGTTTTTTGGGGGGTTTTTTGGTAAGGGGTTTGAACTCAGGACCTTGTACTTGCGAGGCAGGCGTTGGCACCACTGAGCTAAATCCCCAGCCCAAGAAGTTTTATTTTTTGTATCTCCAGTTATGGACAGATTTCTCAAATATATATACAATATGGTCAAATTCTTTTTTATCTTGTAGTCTATCTAATTTTCCTTAAGTTTTAGTTATGGTCATAATTTTTTTTTTTTGAAACAACCTCGCTCGCTGTGAGTTCAGACTGGCCTTCAGGTGACTGGCCTTGAACTCGTGGCAATCATCCTGCCTCAGCTTTCCAAATGCTGGGATTACAGGCATGTGCCACCACACTCAGCTCATAATTCTTTTAAACATTTGTCCAAATAACATTTTTTTTCAGTTTAAAACTTCTTTATTAACTAAGATTTGTGCTTCTTTCAAAACATCAGTAAAGCTATATTATATAATTCCTTTCAAATATTTCCACAAATTTCAATGTCTTCCCCTAGAATTATTAATTCTCCATTCTGAATATATTATTATAGTAATATTTTTATCACATATTCACTCCATGTAAATTAATGCTTTCTTACTGAGCCTGAATGATTCATTAATACTTTCATTTTTCACATAATTAAGTCTTTAGCTCCAAACTAATTTTAAAAAAAAATTTTAATGGAAATTAAAGATAGATTTTTTCCTAAATCCAAAGACAAATAACTTTCAGATTCCTTTCTTAAAAATAATTTACCATCGCAAATTGAGAAATTAAAATAACTCCTTTAAGAAGAGAAAGGTTTCCACAGAAAACAAATTGATCAGTTCAATGCAAATTAATTATATACATTATAGGGTAAATTTATGGATAAAGAAATATAAATTAGAATACATTAAATTAAAAGACCCTTTCAAGGGTTAATATTGTAAATTTGCTACATATAAGAAAAGTTGTCCTTTAAATTCTCAGATCTTTCAGTCAAACACATTCTGTTTTTCAAAGGATCAGCTTTGGAGAAATTTTATTTTTAAATAGCTGTAATTCTGCATGGTTCCTTAATTAGGAAAGTCTTCTGGTAGAGTGGGTTGGAAATGCTATGCTTTGACACTTACCTGGGTAAAGAAGGGTTCATAAATCTCAACTCCTTTATCGGATCCTTGTAGTAACACTTCCTGGCCCCGTCTCCAGCTGTACCTAACAGGTGGATTGGAGTTGGCAACGCAGCGGAGGAATACTGTTCTCTCATAGTAAAACTGTTCTTTAGCTTCACCTATACTCTGATGAACAGTTACTACTGGATCATCCAAATCTAGAAGAAATAAAAATAACCAAGTGTCAATGTTATGAATTGAATGGCTTTCAACGTGCCTTACACGGATAGCACTAACCAATGATGCATATTCCTTATTGATTGCATTCCTTATCACCGGGTTCACTACTTTCATTGAACTTACTGAATTCATTTTCAAAGAAACTTGCAATGATAAGAACATATCCAATCGTTATTTCTTCAGAACTGTATTCATTGAGACAAAACAAATGACCTTGCATGTTCAATCTCCTTGCCAACAGCCATATATAACAGCTCCACAAATGAGAGCAACATTCAAATCTCTCATTTAGAGGAGTTTAGACAAAACAATGAAGCAGAGAAATCAAAAGTGACAGAAAAATCAATTGTGTGCAACTCAGTTGACTCTTTTTCATAGTGTACTTCTCTTATCACTTACTAATAACCAATGTTTTTAAAATAAAAGAATTATGTTTACAATTATACTCTATATAGCAAAATATGATCTTGAACTGAGTTAAATTTTACTCTCATCTAAGATTTTACATTAGATTTGCTAATTTAAAATGTGCTAACAGAAGGCACTATTAAAAGGCCCTGGTATTTCTATTGCTGAATACTAGAAAAAATATGTGACATTTTATATACCTTTTAAAGGACTATTCCACATAGGGTTTAGGATTTTCTGGGAAAAGATCTGTTTGTAAATTTCATGGGCTTGTTGGTCATTTGCTTATTGTGTTAAAAACTCATCTCCATCCTTGTGGTATAAAAGTACCCAAAGACATTATGTAAATGAATAAAGGATGAATGTTGCTGAGTAAAACTTCCAATGAAAATTTAATATAAATACAGGCACTCCCAGACAAATGTAGCTAATGGATCCAGCACCTGGTAGAGCATAAGAGGAGAAGAAATTCAGAAATGTACTTGCCTTAGACAACAACAAGCTCTTAGTCTCATGTGGTAGAATAAACTTAGTATATACACGTATTTACTGTGATGTTAACACTTAGGAATTTCACCTTTACTCTTTCTGCTTTATAATGAGAGGTTACTTAACTTTGGTGAGCTTCAATTTTCTTACCAGTAAAATGGAAATAGTAATGACACCATATTATTCAGGCTGTTGAGGATTAAATAAGTACATAGTAAATTCTCAACAAAAGTTAGCTATCAGTATTATTATTAATTATATTGTCATCACGAGAGTCTCATTTAAGTAACTCCTGTTGATTTCATGTCTTCTTGCTGCTATCTCACCAATTCACAATGCACTCAACTCTCATTATAAATAGGTACAAATAGGTCACTTGCCCATTTGTTCAGACTACCAAATGCTTCCACACGATAAGCACTTTTATGTGAAAGCTTGAAGAAAAGCCACTACATTTATATGGACATAAGAGTAATGAACTGTGTGAGCATTATGTCACTCTGTATATTTAAAAGGCATTGTTCCTGAGAAAAAGACTCTAATCCAGAAAATATCACAAAGCCAACAAAACTAGTGAAGTAATAGCTGCCTTATGGAATCAAAGTAGAGAATTTCCCCCATCTTTTAAAAAAGTATTCTTTGAAGTGAATTGCTTGACAGTAATTCTGGTTTTGCAACATTCTAAAGTTTTTTCTTCTTCTTCCAACATTAGAATCTTTTCACAGCTACCTCAAAGGCCTCTAATTTTAGTAGTGCAAATTTACCAAACAACTGCTGCTTTTTGGTAAAGTTTAAGGAACTTTCATTTAAAATTCACTCTATTAGCTGTGCAAGGATATATATGCTATCTGGTCTTAATAAGTTGGTATATTTAGAGATTCTTGAATCATCATCATAAAAGTTTACAAGTTTTTCAAATATATCACATATTCACTCATTTAGTGATTAGCTTCTCATATATAAATCTTAGAGGAGTTTAACTGTACTTCATTGAATGGAAAAAATTACTGTACGTTTCTGTATTTTTTGTAAAAAGTATAATTTTCTTTCTTGGTCAAAATCTAATTTCCCTTAATCATTGGTTCTTTTTCAAAAGATATAAGCTGGAGCATGTTGTAAGAACAGAATTATGAAGCCGAAAAGCATAGGAACAAAAGAATTGGCTGGTAATCAATAAGCTGATGTAACAACGGTAAGTATCCTTGGGTGGTGAATAGTTAACAGTGTTACACTTTCCAACATCAATTTATTGATGTGTTCTTAACTTTTTTCTTGTTAGGTGGTGGTGTCAGCAGGCTTGGTGAGAAATAGACTAAATCTAAACAACTGGTTAAACACGCTCTTCCCTGGTGTAGCTGGGTTTTGGGTCACTGGCCTTGTGAGAATCTCATTCTGTGACAAAGCTTACTGGACATTCTCTTGCCTGTGTTATCTGCCAGATTCACACATGTTTAGGAATTTCTACTTCATGAAATTCTCAAGTGAATTTCTTCTCTTTAGAATTAAAAACTAACCAGCCTTAACAAGATTACACAAGCAAAATAATGGCATGGCTGGAAAAAATATTTTCACTCGGGAGGTTATACCTAGTGTGTGCATGTATGTATATGTTTATATAGACAAAAACATTTATGTCACAATCAATTTTAATGTATTATATATATTCCATGATTCCTAAGTGTGTTACAAATATGCGTATTTATCTTAGGTCAGATTTATGAGAAGAGGGATGTTGGGAGATGTGTGAGCAGGAAGTGTGTTAGGTAGGAGCTCCTAGGTCAACAGTGGGGAGTGAAGGAAGGAGGATTGGGTAGGGGAAGGGCTGAACTCTATGGAGTTGCAATGTAGATCTCTGTAGCTTTGGGGAAGTTCTGGAGCTGTGATGCACCCTCAGAGATGTCCTGCCCTCGGGCAAAGTGTCTAAGCTTTCTACACCTACCCATAGTGCCAGGAAGCAGCTAGTCCATTTGTGTTGCTTCTCACCAAGGAGTATGACCTTGGAAAGGCCTGGTTTTATTTGTCTTAGGGAAATCTCTAGAAAGGGAATGAGCTGGTGGCTACCAGCTGCTAGAGGAAAGAGTGCTTTGTTCTTGAGGAGGAGATGGGGATCTGTGCACTACAGAATCCACTCAGAGCCACTTGCTGGGGATGACAATTCTGGCTAGTTTCCTTTTCTGGGAAAATTTTCAGAAGGCACAGTAAAAGGATGCTATTCATCATCTCCTCTACCATTACTGTCCTATATTCCCTGTACCTTGGGCTAGTGCATCTTGTTAAGGTATAGGTAACTTCCCTACTGGTGTTAGCAGAACTTTGTCACTGAGAAATGTAAGATCTTGGTCACCATACCCTTCTAAGGCCATGGTTGATGCACTGGCCTGTTTAGCAACAAAATCGAAGGAGAGAACACCGAGAGATAACCCATGAATCAACTAGGTATCAGACACATTCTTTACTGCCTCACTGTGTAACAACAGCCCTACCTCCCGTGGAACCCATAGCCTACTTACTCCTGCCAGGACAGTGACTCTTCTTATCTGCTGTTTCCTGACACAGGAAACTAAATGGCTAAATAACTTTCATGCCAAAAGATTAATGGGGCTCTTGCTGTGCACTTAGTAAAAGCGATTTTCCTTTCTGGGAACTGAGACCTCTAAACTGGCAAAGCTCAGAGATGCGGGAAGAGAAGTGTAGATTCCCCAAGTAGGTCATTGGATGAGATGGTAGTAAGTGAAGTCACTGCTTGATTCTTGGACCTATACATTTTTTACAGTAAAATAAAATATCATATAATAATGGTAACTGATTTAGGATTAAACTTCATCCTAGCAAATAACATCTTCCTCTCACTGGATGTTATCTCCACAAGACTCAGTTGCCCTTTCAAAAGGCCATCTGATCATTGTATTAAGTTGGAAATTTTAAGTGATGTGGTATATGCTGAGACAAGATAATCCTATGGTAACTTGCGCACTTCACAATCCTAGATATCCACATCAACCTGGACCCCATGCAGACAGTCCTCAAAATGTTTCAGCAGTAGATGTCTACACAAGGAATTGGATGCAGAATCTTATAGAGAGAACTTATAGGTTCGTTATCATGTATACTCAAAAGAGTTGCAGGATTCTTCCCAGGGATTCAGTTTCTTTTCAGTAAAATGAGTTCAAGGTCTGAAAACTGCCTCAGGTTAGAAATTGGGAAGAGTCCTGAATTTTTATTAGATTGCCCTATCCAGTCTCTTGATCATGCATATTTGACTTACTTTAGTTCTGTAGATCTTGCAATAGTTTGGTGGCTGTCCCCAGGAATGATGTGTTCTATTAATCGTCTCCACAGATCTGTGTAAGTTTAGAATCCTGGATGCATTCAAATTAGCTGCTCATTAAGATAATTGTGCCTACTTTATGTGTGACAATGAAGCACTGTCACTTGGCCCTTATTATTCTGAGATACTATCATTGACACTACTTTTAAGAGCTAAATTCTGTAGTAACATCTGCTGGCCATCAATATTTGCCTATAGAAGTCACCACTGAGCTTCTGAGGATGCCTGTTTCAGGATGTCCTAATGGCTTTAGTCAGTGAGGTGTCCTCCAGCCTTTATGTAGAATAAAACGAGCTGATGATATTTCTAGACCTGACCTGATATAGTCACCTTAGCATGTCTAGATCACTGAATCTTCTGTTTTTTGTTTTGTTTTGTTTTGTTTTTATTGTTGTTTATTGTCTACTCAGCAGTTCTAGCATTTTTACCTAATTAGTGAGGACCACTACTTTTTAAGACTTCCAACAGTCAAAGTTATTAAATCTTATATCAAGCTGAACTGTTTCCATATAGACTCTTATTCTCTATCCTCATTTTATCTCATTCTTCATTCCCAATCTTTTTCAATTTTATTTTCCATTCCATTTAATCCATCAGCCTCAGTATCCAGTTCCATATATATCATCCTAAGTCCTACCATTAAATATTGGCTAGAGTCTTCAATCCATTTGAAGCAAGTCTTTTTCTTCTGTTAAAGATCTAATAATTCCAATGTCTCATACTGTTGTCTATTAGCCAGAAGTGGAGGTGGAGATCATATCCTGAGGATATATGTTAGCTCAAAGGAAAAGCATTTCTTTATCATTTAAAGCAAGGTAGAAATGATAGCCTCTGGTTGGGAGGAATGGGCCATTCTATAGGGCCAGTAGGTTTAGGGAGATCTGAAATTTCAAAGCGTTTAAATTCATAAACCCATGGGTATCCCATTCCACAAGACACAATTCCATTTTCCCCATCTAGAGTTCTGGCTTAGCTGAGGAAGCAAGCTTCTTAAATCTCTGTCACACTTTTAAATAAGAGTCTCTTTGGATTTTTCTAAAAAGGGTGTATTCTTATCTATCACCTCAAATAATGATTAATTACACTCATCCTTTCATCTTTTTGTATTGTACAACTGGAGCCCAGAAGAAATTGATTCTTTTTTTTAAACTATTACTTTCCCCTGAATTCCTCAGAACCCTGAATATTGAAGTCATAGCGGGTATCCTTTCTTTGTTTCCTATCCTTTTTCCATGTAGGTAAAGCTTTTAACAATCCACTGCTATAACAGCCAAGGGCTATGAATGCTCTACCTATCAGCAAAGGAGGCCTCAGTACCAGGCAGCTCGTTAGTTGGCTGCCATCTCTAGAATTCTGTTTTCCAAGCAAGTTCCTCCCACCATGTGGAATGGGCTCCTTGGATATTGGATTCTTTTACAAACACATGCATTTAGGAAATGTATTAAGCATTGCCCTCAAGGTCAAATGCTATGCTGGTATACAAAACAAAATAAAACAAAAATTGGACTAGGTATTGAGAGGAATTAAACTGTGAGGCACTACTACAAAGGTCCCAGATGATCTGAACAAAGCTTCTACATTTTCTTTCAAAGGGCATCAACATGTTACTAAAGAGGATTTCTGGTGAAGAGGCTTAATCTCGGGTAAGGTGGCTTTTTCTGGATAATAACAATTTCATAAGAGGGAATCACATGAAAGTCCATATCTTCTAACACTTCCAGGATTTAGACAGTATACCAGTTACATGGTTTTATCCAAGCACCTTAATATTATCACTTACAATTTTCTTCAGTCTTTATATATATTTCAAGGAACATCAGATCTCTTTACTCAACAGTCAATATTTGCCGAACTGGCCTTCATGATATTATAAATCCACCCTAGATTATTTTCTGTTATTGCTAATATTATATTAATATTTATTTCTTTTTAAAATAAAATACACTAGATGGGTGAAATACAAACTTCTGGAAATTGTATTCAATGACACAGGCAAAATATTCTCCAAAGGAAAGAGAACATGATTTTTATTGTTTAAATATGGCCAAAAAATCACTTCTCAGCCTTTTCACTAAGATCAAGTGTGAATATGGCCAAAATTTTAACACTTATAAAGAGTTATAAATTTCTGAATATGTTATTTGATATATGAATATTTGTCTTAAGGATATAACTCATAATTTCTATGAAATATATCATATTCAAAATGCTCATATGTTAAACTTGTATTCTTAAAAACCAAAATAATGCTCAATGATGAGCTAATTAATTAGTTTAAAGAAAGATTAATCTTTTCCTAAGATCATGGTCACTGTCAGTTATCAGCAAGGTGATCCATATATGTTGTAATAAAGGTCTAAAAAAATTCACTTTTGCAAACATGTACTAATAAAAACTAAAATAAGAAAATTCATTTTTAACCTTAAGTTCAGCAGCTACCTCTTTATAACTGAAATACATTTCTTGAATCTTTTTTTGTTTTCCTGATTAAATATGTCACTGTCAGATTAAAATCATTTTAATAAAATATAAAAAATACAATGTGTGTCACCTTCCTTAACTCTAGAAACAAAGTCTCCCAAAATAATTTATAGCTTAAAAAAGTTTAAACTAGCAATGGTAGGGGAAATGTTCCATGACAATCTGAACTCCCCCCACAGTTTTTCTTTATAGGCCTAGAAGAATTATCTACTTGCCTACTTTTATTTTACAAAGAATTTATGAGTTCTTGTAGGACTTTAAGATCTAGACATTCACAACACAGCATACAAATTATTGACTAATAGTTATGGCTTAATATTTATTATGTACAGGGGTGGGGATATAGCTCAGCCGTGCCACGCCTGCCTGGGAAGTGCAAGGTACTGAGTTTGATTCCTGGTACCAAAAAAATTATTGAGTACATATATTGAACCAGATATTTTTGTATGCCAGCTATATTCACCTTTAAAGAAAACTCATCTTTTTTAATCTCCTTGGAAGCTGGGTTGCAAAGAGATTAATTTTCCAGTTTACATGCAGTAGGGTGAGTATTATAATCAAATTAGGCAAACATTTGTGTGTCCATTAGTTACATGCATAGTTTTGCATATCTACAATATTGTAGCATGACATAAACCACTCAGTTTATGAGTAGTCTATAATTCATGAGCCAACATTTAAAAAAAGAAAGATGCACAGTATGTTAAAACATAACATGGTTAGATGAAGAAGCCCATAGCTATGTGAGCCAACCTTGAGAAAATAGTAAAGACTTTGTAAAAATATGATGTGTGAAATGAATTCTGAATTATCAAGAGTGAGATATGTGATTTGTGGGAAGTGGCATTTGTAAAGTTCAGAGATGGTGAGAAAATCCAGATATTTTATACCCAGCAATGCCAGAGAAATTAGGAAGTCAGGAAACAGTAATATAACAGGAAGATTGAGAGATAAAAATGGAGCAAATCATTAGTGACACAATGGATAATAAAGAAAATCTATCACATTATATTGTTTTTTAGACAAAAGGGTTTCATTTTAGAAAGATCCTAATGGATTATTCCTGGATCAGAATTCTGGAGGTGACAAAAATAATTGCAAGATTAATAATAAAGTGGCTGTGATAATTGAGATGAATAGTGAGCAATTTTAAATAAAGTCACATCAATGGGCAAGGCGAGAAGGCTTCAATGACCTGAATTGGGCGACTGATTAGATGAAGGGCTAATAGAAAGGCAGGAGCTAAGAGGTCTTAGAAACTGGCTTTAGCAGGTGGATAGATATTGCTTTCACTGAAACATGAAGTGTTAAATGAAAACTGTATCTGGCAATCAGCCATGCTGAGATGAGTTGTGAAGGTGGGGAGTGATAGTTCCATGTGAATCATGCTGACGGCCAAGCACCTGTAGGTCCTCTGGCACCATGTACATGACCTGGAGCCAGAATGAGAAGTCTGGGATATAGATGTGGATTTGGGATTCATCAGTATGCTGTGTGCAGAAAGGACTGCTCAAGGAATGTACAGAGCAAAAGAAGGAAAAAAGATACCAAACAAAGAAAGAGTCCTGGGCAATACCTCATGCAGCTAAAATGAAGTGACTTCTTTGAAAAAGAGGGAGGAAGAAATGACAGGAGAGGCAGAGTCCAAACAAATCAGTGATAAACAAAACAAATTGGAAAAGTGCTTTCACAGCCACCAAGAGGCTGGAAAGCAGAATAAATGATGAAAAGTCAAGATAGGAACAGAACTGGAGGGTGACTTCTAATTTGTCAAGAAACAGGTCACTAGTGTCCTTTGCCAGTGATATTGTTAGGGATTGAAAGTAAGGAGAAGCATGATGAGATTAATGGGAATAATCCTTTCAAGTACCTTGGCTCTGACAGGAGGAGGTAGTTAGAGGACAGTATGTGATCCAAGGAGTCTTGCTTTTTCTTGTCCTTGCTTTGTTTTTCCCTAAACTAAGAAATGCATATTTCAACCTGGATGGGGAAGAGCCAGTTTGTAAACAAAATAAAGCACAGCAATCTTCAGAAACATGGTCAATGATTGGAACAGTTACATTTTAATAAATAATTAAATAGTAATTATGAAAGGTAATAAATCATTTAGCGGTACAAGTTTTAGATGGAGTTTTATGGCTCAACATTATTTAAGACTTCTTCTGTCAGAGGTGTATGCCTACTTTTCGGGAAATTTTCATTAAAGCTCCGATTCTTCCAGTTAACCCTTCCTATATTACATAAAAACATAGATGTTCTCTTTTAACTTAACACATCCAAATTTAATTTCTGCGCACTAAGCAGTTTTGAGTTTGGTTAACTCAATCTTGGAAGCACTTGTTTAATCTAGTTCTCTCTCCTATGGCGGGGTACACTAGTGACGTGAAACAGTTATCTCACCTTCCAACCCGCACTGGCACAACCGCTGTATGCTTATGATCAATCATGCATTAGCTGTAGCTGAAATCATGGATGTAGTTGCAAGTTAAATAATCAATTAATCTCAAAAATAATCGCAGCAGAAGCATGTTTTCCACAGGGATTTATTCTACCATTTGGTCCAATTTTTCTCTTTCATCTTTAATTTAAACCAAATGAATGTGAAAACCCAGATGGCAAAGCCATACTAACTACTGTATTGGATGTCATTGGTCCCCCTGGGAAGTTCTAGAAATCTCAAAAATCCTATACAGAAAATATGTAAATGTGTTTGCTTAAGGAAAACAGCTACTCAATACACTTGGAGGTACTAAAGCTGGTACAGTATATTACTTTATCAATTTCTGGACATAAATTTACCATTATAACTATAGGATACATGTACATACCAGTAGATAATGCTAACTATAACCATGTCTACAAATTATCACAAACTGAATAAAACTAAGCTATCCTGAAGTCATGCAAAACAGAAACTAATTAAATCAATTGGATATATTGCTTTCTTATAAATAAAACACCACTGTCAAAGATTTGTAGCCCTTTCTGCGGATATCAATGTGAAAGCACCGTTTTCTTTAATAAATCAATGGGAAATGTGGGGAAAACATTGATAAGAAGGTTTTGTATAATTTCCTGCATGGTGATTTTTGAACAGTGACAAATTTGGTCTGAAAACTCATAAAATAAAACAGCCAAAGTGAATACTTACAGCCAACTTCTGAAAGCCAAACATTTGTAAGTGTGAGGCTCTCTATAAAAGTTAGGCTTATTCGTGTGTGAAATTTTACTCTTAGTCATCTACTCAAACAACTCAGAATCCAGTGCACTTAAAATATACTTATAATTACATGTTTATAACTCTTAGGTGATATTATCCAGATGATTCTCCATATCACCCTGGGGAGAGATTTAAACTTTTACATAGCTGGGAAATACAATTGTATATATTTCTTTTACCTCCTCCTCCTTTATTTTCTATCAAATTTCTGAAAATGAAAAGAACAGGGACATGAACTTTAAGTATGTACGTGCATGTTTTTATGCACGTATAAATATGTAAAAAGAGGAAGTGAAAGAGCGACAGCACATGTTAAGTACACTGATATACTTAATTATAATATATGCACACACATTGAATATTATTATTTTATTTTTCTTAATTCTTGCCTCCCATTCCCTTCTCTTCTTTCATAAATTTACTTTCTCATGTTGACATCTTGGTACTCTCCTTTCCCGTAAGCTCATATATTCATACAGATAAAGACATATACACAAATGTGTGTTTGTATCTAAGCTATTGTTTAAATCCTGTAACATCTTTTCTAAACTTTTTTCACATAAAATTATTCATGGAACTATCACATTTGCTTTTCTAAAAATTGTTGTACAATTGGCCCGGAGATTTGGCTCAGGGGTACTGTCAGCTGCCTCGCAAGTGCAAGGTCCCGAGTTTGATCCCCAATACCCCCCCAAAAAATTGTTTTACAATATTCCCAGTCATGTATGTATTATAATTTATGCAATCATTCCTATGGGCATTGACACAAGATTCTTTCACTCACTATGGGTATTTACTCTATTTTTAGGGGGTTTTTTTGCCACTGCAAACAATGCTATATTATCTCTATATGTGTACCTTTAAATTGGCATTAAAAATATTATTTACATATTTATTTAATTTTATAAGGACATGTATGCAGTACATGTTTATGTTCCTTGTGTGGAGTTGGTACATGGATGTCTTTTTCACCCACTTTCACCCCTTTCTCTCCTCCCTTCCTCCATCTATTAATCCCCTTCTCATTTGAGGAAGATCTATTTCCAGTTATCTTTCTTTTATTTAATTTATTTTATTGGTACATTTTAGGTATACAATATAATGACATTCATCATTGGAAATTTGCAATTTTACATAATCTCACTTGGCTCTTATTTTTTGCCCATTCCCCTTCCCTCTCTTCAATGCCCTCATCTCTAACTATTTACAAAGACTTTGATTCCATTTTTTCATTTTCTCATACTAATTCAATTCCTTTCTTTCCTTTCTCCTACCCCTCCCACTTCCCCTTCCCCTTTACCCCTTTTCTTCCTATTTCTCATTATCTATTATACCTTTTAGACCTTATTTACACTTTCAGTTTCTCACACTAGAGAAACTATTCAGTATTTACACATGTCCTATTTATTTCACTTCAGAGTATTGCCTCAATGTCCATCCATTTGGCTATAAATGTCTTTAATTTCGTATTTTTTATAGTGGAGTAGTACTCCATTTTATAAAAAACCCCACATTTTCTTTATCCAGTCTCCAGTTGATGGGCAATTGGGCTACTTCCAAGTTTTAACTATTACAAATTGTGCGGCTATGAACTTGGGTGCATATGTATCACTATGGAATGATCCTTTTAATTTTGGGGGGAAGATACACAACAGGGGAATAGCTGGGTCAAATGAGACTTCCAGTGCTAGTTCTTTAAAATATCTCCATAATGATTTCCACAGAGGTTGCACCAGTCTACACTACACTCCCACCAGCAGTGGAGCAGGGTTCCTCTTTCCCCACAGGCCCGCCAGCATTTGCTATTGGTTGATTTCATGATAGCAGCCATTCTTTCTGGAATGAGGTGGAATCTCAGCATTGTTTTTATCTGCATCTCTTGAATGACCAGTGATGTTGAACATATTTTCATATGTCTATTTGCTATTTCACCTTCTTTGTCTGAGAAATGTCTGTTCATTTCAGATGCCCATTTTTGGGTTGGGTCTTTAAATTTGAGAGGTATAATTTTTTAAGTTCTTTATAGATTCGAGATAGTAGACCTTTGTCTGAGGAACAGCAGGTGAAAATTTTTTTCCACACTGTGGGTTGTCTCTTCACACTGTTGGTGGTTTCTCTGGCTGTGCAGAAGCTTTCTAGTAAGAAGAGATCCCACTTGTTGATTGTTTGCGCTAGTTCACAGGGAACTGAGGTTTTGTTCATAAAAGCTTTTCCTACACCAATGTCTTCAAGAGTTCTACCTAACTGCTATTCCAGCTGGTTCAGCATTTCTGTTTTAATATTTAGATCTTTAACCCATTTCAATTTTAGTTTAGTGCATGGTGAGAGATATAGGTCTAGTTTTGATCTTTGGCAAGTTGAAAGCCAATTTTTCCAGCACCATTTATTAAAGAGGCTACCTTTCGTCCAGTGAGGGTATTTGTCTCCTTTGTCCAAGATGAGGTGGCCAAGTGTGTCTGGAGTTGTTTCTGCATCTTCTAATCTGTTCCACTGGTCCTCAG
>NW_004624731.1:21391944-21451871 GCF_000247695.1 Heterocephalus glaber | reverse complement strand
TTTTCTAGAAGCTTGAGGTTCAGCATCAGGTTTTTTAATTGGGCTTGCTCTGTTTTCCTAATATGAGTATTCACTACTATTAATTTCCCTCATAAGGCTGCTTTCATTGTGTCCCATAGATTCTGATATGTTGTATTGTCATTGTCATTTAATTGTAGGAACTGTCTGATTTCTTCTTTAACTTGCTCTGTGACCCATTGGTTATTCAGAAGTGTGATGTTCAATTTCCATGTATTTATGTAATTCTGTCAGTTTCTTTTGCTATTGACTTCCAATTTCATCACACTATGGTCAGATAATATACAGGGAATAAGTTCAATTCCTTTGCACTTACTTAAACATGTTCTGTGAGTGAGTATGTGGTCTATTTTGGAGAACAACCTGCATGCAGCTGAAAAGAATGTGCATTCTGATTTTGTGTGGTGGAACACTCTGTAAACATCTATTAAGTTCATTCGTTAAAGAGTTTGATTGAGTTCTAGTGTTTCCTTGCTTCTTTTTGTCTAGTTGATCTATGTATTTGTGACAGTGGTGTATTAAGGTCCCCTACCACTATTGTATTGGTGCTTATTTGATTTTTCATGTCTGTTAGTATTTGTTTTATATAGTTGGGCACACTAGTGTTTTTTATGATTGTCATCTCTTCCTGTTGGATTGTTCCCTTTACAAGGATATAGTTCCCTTCGTCTCTTTTAATCACTGTTGGTTTGAAATCCACTTGATTTGCAAAGAGGATAGCTAATCCTGCTTTTTTTCATGTTCCTGTTGCATGGAGTACTATCTTCCACCCTTTAACTTTCAGTCTATGAATTTCTTTTTGAATTAAGTGTGTTTTTTGTATGCAGCATATTGTTGGTTCTTGCTTCTTGACCCATTTTGCCAGTTTATTCCTTTTGATTGGTGAAGTGAGATGATTAGTATTGGTGGTTTTAACTGATACATATTGACTTATCATTGTCATGACTTTTTTTTTTGTTGGATTCTCCCCCTTTGTGTTTAATTTCTCGTCACGCCTGATGGATTCATTCTCTGGGCTTCATGGTTTTCTGATACTCATTGTCTTTTCCTAGGATACTGTCTAAAATTTTGGGGGGTGCTGGTTTGGTATTTGTGAAGTTCCTAAGATGCTCTTTGTCATGAAAGTATCTTATTTCTCCATCAATTTTGAAAGATAGTTTTGCAGGGTACATCAATCTGGGTCGGAGGCTGTTTTCCTTTAGGGCTTGAAATACATTACTCCAAGCTCTTCTTGCCTTGAGGGTTTGTGTTGAGAAGTCTGCTGTGATTCTGATGTGCTTTCCTTTGTATATGATTTGTTTCTTTTCTCTGCTTGTAGAATTTTGTTCTTCTGTTGGTTTTCTGGAATTTTAACTATTTTACCCCTATGTGTAGATTTTTTTTGGATGAAGGCTAGTTGGATTCCTATATGTCTCACTTATCTGTATGTCAAGTACTTTTCCCCTGCTTGGGAAGTTTTCTGCCATGACTTCTGTGAACATTTTTTTTTAATGTCCTCTGCACTCTCTCTTGCTTCTTCGTTGACTCCTATCAGTCTTATGTAATTCTTCTTTGCATTGTCTAGCTGCTGCTGGATTAATTTCTCGTGGTCCCTTACTATTTAAAAAAATTTTTCTTTTTCTGGTCACTAATTGCAATCTTATCTTCTATATCTGAAATCTGTCCTCACATCGGCTCTTTCTGCATGTAAACTTTCAATGGAGTTTTTAATCTCCTGGAAATCTGTTTGTGTCTGTTTTATGGATTCCATTTGTTTCCCATTTTTCTTGTTGGGATTCTATCATGTTCCTCATCTCCTCTATTTTTGATCTGTGTCCTCTCTAGATTTATTAATCATGTCTTGCACTATGGGCACAATATCTGCTGTTATCTGAGAAATTATTTCTGATTTCATTTTTTGCAGATCCTCTCTTATTGCCAGTTTTGGGAGTCCCAGTGGTTGAGTGTCAAATTGTTCCATCTCATTTCCCTTTGGGGTTGCTTTAGGTGATCTGGAAGATTCATTTTGAGACTTGTTTATGTGTCTTTTCATTTTAACAAGGTGGGGGAGAGAGGGGGCAGTGCGGTTGGCACCTGCTTGGGTCACCTCCTCAGCACTGGGGGTGGCTCTGCTCCTTGGAGCTGTTGGAGGTGGTATGGAAGCCTGGAAGGCTCCTCCTAGGTGCTGGGGGTAGCTCTCCCAATTATCTTTCTTTTATTTTGCTCTTTATTTATGATTTACTTTTCTCCTATAAAAGAAATCATGTGATATTTAAGCTGTGTGTCTGATTTATTTCACTTAACATCATGGTCTCAAGGTGCATACATTTCCCTATAAATGACTCTTTGTTTTGATAGGGAAAATTCTTATAGCTAGGAAGCTTGCTTGTAGGTATCTGTGACTGCTACTGTCCAGTTCCCTTTCAAAAGGAACAGATATTTCACCAGAACCACATAGGTCTCACTCTCTGCATCTGTTATGATTTTTTTTTCAGCTTTCCTAAATTTTTAAACATTTTGTAAGATGATAGCTCATTTCTATTGTAGATTGCACTTTCCTGATTTCTAGAAAATTTGAGTGTCTTTGATTTCATAAATGACCTTGTACACTTGTGTTTTTAAAATGTATATTCATTTATTTCATCTGTTTCTATTTATGGTAGTTGTTTTTTTCTTTAAACTCTTTTAAGGAAATCCCTTTTATTACACAAATTATATTATTTTAATTTTTTATAAATTTTGTTTAATAAATATTTTCATAGATGATGCAATTTAATTTTTATCTAATGATATGTGACTGCTTTTTGTATATCTTTGTTTGGTAACATGATAAATATGTCTTGTCTCTTAGGTTTCACATGAAGTCTTTATTCCATTTACAACTGAATTTTGAGGTTTAATTTTATTTCCTTTCTGATGGTTATACAGTAGTAGCAGCAACCTATTTAATACCTATTTTTATCACAAATAACTGAACCTCAATTTCATTGTATATTAAAAGGCTCACATATATTTGAAGTTCTTCTGATTTATCTTCTCTGTTTGATGAATGTGTGTATTCATATGCAAAATCAGATTGATGTGATGTCGAGTTTTAGCCTCTGAATTCTATTAAGAAAACTTCTTCCTGCTCCAGCTCCACACTGCTGTTCAGTTTCACACTCACTTTCTTGGTTATTCTCAGCTGCTGTCTTGGAGTTAATGTCTAGATTATGTTATTTTACCCAAATTAAGACCATGTACACAGAAACAGAAAACTCCATTGTAATTACTCATTGAGCTTACATTTTTATGTCAATTTTAATTTTTAGCAAAAACTCACAAACTCGTCTGTCTTGGGGCCATCATCAGATGATAGATATCTAAGAACATTTCTAATATTATCCAAAGTGGTTTTTTTTCACTTGGCACTACTCTTTGGGCAATATTTAGAAATTTAAATTTTACAGAAAATCCATCCATATTCATAAGAACTACTTGAAGTATCTCTTAATGTTGTGATCTATTCTGCATGTTCAATCATAATTTAAGTTTATGTTTCTTTGTTGTGAATTGGGCATACTCTTGCTTCCTTTCTTTTCTATTTAGTAATAATTACAAGAGTCTCTTCATATTTATTTGCCTTTTTAAGTTAGATTTGTGTTTCTAAATTTTTCCACTTGTTTTTGCTATTAAACTTTTTAGCTTTTCCTTTACTAATTCTTTTGTTCTAATTTACTTAACTCATTTCTTTTCTGAATTATAAAGATGACTTAATTTCTGTTATATATTCATTTTAATAACAAAAGAATTTTGAGCTATATATTTTCCATTGAAATAGGCATTTTTTTGTGTCCATGGATTTTACATCAAAACATCTGTTTAGTTGCCTCTGAGACGGTATTTAATTTACTTCCTAATTGCTCTTCAAAAAAGAGGTCAAAATGTGTTTTAAATGTTCAAACAGAATAAACTGCATGGTCACCTCATTACTATTTATTTTTATTATGGCTAGAACTTGTGTCCTACACATCTGTACATATGAACATTTAAGGTTTTCTACATATATTTTACCCAAATATATGAATGAAGCTGTGACTATACCCATGAAGAGGTATTTTTTTCCTTACCCAAAGTGATTAGTGTCTCCATTTTCCCTTCATGTCAATAAATAAGATTTTTGGATAAGCTTCAGGGCACGTGTTGACCCCAATTTCTTGCCTCTTTGCATCTTGTAGATGATCTAAAAATACTTTCTATTTTCCATTTTCTTTCACCTCAGTTTCAACCCCTAAGTTTTGCTTTCATGATTTTTATATTTCTCTTAGACCCACAGTCTTCAGTTTAAATAGTTTCATTGGGATTCTTATTCAAGCCACTGATTCATATCCATTAGATTTAAACACTCCCCCACCTCAACCCCACAGACATTCCAGTTCCATGTTGGGGTCAGTCATTTTTCCTCTGCAGTCTTTTGTAGACTATACAATTCTGATGGTGAATTCGGTGATATTTTTACTGAATTCTTGCACACCAGGTAACTATTTTGTTGTTGTCGTACTTCATTTATGCTCTCAATGTCAATGGCATGGTCACTGATTATGGATTCCTTTGATAACCTACAGATAATACTCCCTTATTTCCTAGCTTCTGGAATCAAAAATAAGAAGTTGGATGCAGAACTTTTTTTGTCCTTTTTGACTATGTGTTTTTCTTTTTCTCCTTAGATTGAAAATTTTTTATTTTATAATCTAAGTTGTGTTTTCTCATATTTAGTATGAGTTTAATAATTTCAAGAATTTTAGTAAGCATAGCTACATCAATTTTTTTCAACTTTATGTAATCTTGTCAAATATTTAGTACTTGTATATTAGTTTTCTAATCTATATCCTCCAAATCTCACTCTTTATTCCTAATCTGTTATGATTTTAGATCAAGAATGTCCCCCAAAGGCATCAAGTGCTCATAGACAGGGCTTTCAGGAGATGATTGAAGCATGGAGATCATATAGCTGACTTCCTGTTAGAAAGTAGGATATGGGGCAAAGAGGGTCACTGGAGGCATGACCTGGAAAGATACATCTCTTTCTTTCGGCTAAACATGCATGGAAATGTCTCAAACACGAGCCAAAGTTAATCTCTTCTCTTTTTTAATTTGTTGATGTTGGATTTGGGGTCCGGACAATGAGAAAGAGACTAAGACTACATCCTCATGATTTAAAATTTTTGCTCAGTATTTTGAGCTGTTTCTAGCACTGATGTCCCAGACCACCAGTTTGACTCTTGTTTTCACTTTATTTATGGCACTATTTAGTTATGAAATGATGATTTTTAGTCCCAAGGTATCTAGTGTGCATAAATTTTTGTTGTGCACATGACCTCATGTGCAGATATGTAGCACATAAGTCTCCTCTAATATTAACCATTTTTTATTTTCACTGTGATTAATATACACTATGATTCACTGAGTGTACCTTGCATTTAATTTCTACTGAACCTTTTTTTTTAACCACAAAATTCTGCTGAAACATCGTCAGTTTTCTTTGCCAGACCTAGGGCTGTAGTAGGGTTTTGATGAATCCCATGTGTAGGCAATATCGAAAGTGGGAAGACCAAGTGGTCCCTAATCCATAGGTCAGAGAAAGACAGCAGACAAACACCTTTTGAAATCATGGGGGAAATCTCCCTGCACTCGTGGTTATTGTACCTCAGCTTTAGCGGCAGAGAAAACCAGTCCAACTCATTTTCTGACCTGTGCCTTTTGGTTGGCCAGCAGGAGGAGGAAAGCACAGATATTCATCCTTCCACTCAGAAAATAGTATGTCTGTGAAGAACTGGAGGGTCTTAAAAATAGTATTAGTCAATTTACTTGTATGTATAAAGCTATTTAAAAAGTAAAGCAAATACAAACATTAGTGTGCCATTATTTTCTAATTCATGATGAACATCAATAATATATTAGCTTAGCTATAGGCTCTAAATATATCTCAACTCATTCATTTCAGGAGGCAGATTTGACATCTCAGTGACAATCTTCCTGCCACCTTTGATAACAAAGTATTTATAATTACCATATTTAATATACATATACATGTATACATATATTTTTACATACATAAATATTATCTCTTTATGAGAAACAAAAATAAAATAACAACAACAATACCAAAAACTGAGTCTTCTACAAGCAACTCTCTACTTAGTGGAATTTACCTGTACCCTATTCATTTCTACATTTCTTCCACCATGGTTATGATTATTCTGAGATTCTATTCAAACACCGAGTGATAGAGCAGGAATCTTTTTTCTAAACTCAAGAGATAACTCCTCTACTGAAATATATCGGTCAACTGCACATAATATTTCTTTAATTCACTACTACTGTAGTATTGTTTACTTTCATGAAGGCTACCTCAACAAACTTTGATTGATTTATTGTGTGTGATAGTTTGATGAATAAGTTTTCTTTAATTGTTTCTAATTATAAATCTGGTCCTGCCTTCTTTCAGCCCTCTAATGCATATATGAAAGCCCACGTGGAGTAAAGACAGCTATAACCTCTCACATATAAATCAAAATATTAAATTTAGGACATTACTGAGGCATTATTGATTGCAGCCTTTTTAACAACATGTTTAATAATCTTTAACTCTTATTTCCTTTGTCCATGGTGACTCTGAATGAGCTATACCACAATGCTTTTTGAAGTAATATTTAAGAAAAAAATCTTCTAATATTTGTCATATTTACATGTCCTAGGCTTTAGAGGAACATATTTCTTTGCAAAAGGGATGTTGCTTCCCTTCAAAGCTCATATATTGGATTAATGTCTTATTTTATACTGAAGCCCTCTAGAGTTGACATAAGAAGAGAATATCTTTTGAGGTAAGATGATAAATACAAACTCAATCAACCCTTACAGAAATGCTTATGGGAAAATTAGAAACTGGTTTACTGACCTTCAGCTTTCTTGATACTTTCAGAAATAATTTTTTGAAAGGGTAATATACATATATATATTCAAAAATCTGAAAACTATAAAGAAAATATAAATAAAAATGGAAATGTATGTTCATTATCCTTACATATAGAGTAGATGTCTTAGTCAATTTCATGATTACAAGAAAATATCCTTTCTTAATAATCCCTCATCTTAATAATACGGCTTTGTGTTTTAAGGAGGTTTTTACATAAATTAAATTATTATACTAACAAAATTATTATTCCTAATATAAAATGTATGCCTTGAAAAATAATGATAATATATAGCATTATACAATACTTCTATCCTCACTTTTTATTTCAATTATTGACTCTGGTTCACTAATTGTTTAAATATGTGTGTGTGTGTGTGTGTGTGTGTGTGTGTGTGTTCCACGGGGAAAAACACAGGAACTTTCCTTCCAATCTTCTACATTGCATAAATAAATAAATAGGGCATATAGCATGCTTCTTTCCAGATACACACACATACACAGATACACACACACATTCATTCAATGAAAAGGTGCCTAGCTTATCAATCTTACAGAAAAAGTATGAGTGTTTCACAGCCACAATTGTATAAATTTTGTGTTCAAAATATTTCCAAGTTTTTAAGTAGTAATGAGCAAAGATGAGCTATCAGTAAAGGTTATCTGAAACATGGTTTTCCTTAATAGCTATTTATCCAACATATTTAAGAAAATGAGGATTAAATACAAGAAATGATGTTTACAGTTCATAATCTAGGCTAAGGTTTTAATAAGCTTGGGTATATTTACTGTTACTCTAAGAATGACACTGCATATGATGCTAAATTTTGTTATCTTTTGTTTAGATTTTGAGCATTGTCCTATGACGTCAATTGTTTTTCATAAACATTTACTCTATCACTCCCTCCATTCCTTATTGATTCAACTGCAATTTAATCAATAAATCTTGATAATAAATCTTGGGCAGTACTGCAGGAAAGAAAGAAAAAGAAGACCAGCATTAACTTTGCCTGTGTGTAGTTTCTATCCTACTGAAATAAAAACAGTTAAATAATAAATTAATTAAATATCGTGTCAACAATTACTTAAGGTTATGACAAATGCTAGGGGGAAAATACAGGATGCTATGAAAATGAATAAACATAAAATAAATGTGCCAGGCTTTAGCATCACAGAAATTTCCCCAAAGAAGCATATGCAGAAGAATGCATTTGACTGGGGCTGTCTGAGGAGAATTTCAGGCAAAGGCAGTAGTATGCAGAGACCTATATGGGGAAAGCTTCGTGGATTCTGTGAACTGAAACAAAGGTAGCATAGCTACCAAAGACAGGAAAATGGAGAGGAACTAGGGGTGAACCTCGTGAGGTAGACCAGGGTCAGTCATAGCATTAAACAACAAGAAATCTTCGATGGGGCCTGCAAAGACTGTTGCATGAACAGATTCGATTTTTTATAGAGTTGCTTTAATTGGAATGCCAAGAATATATTGAAATGGGACAACAATGAATGTAGAGACATCAGTTAAATGATTTATAGGTGTCCAGATGTGTAAGAAGGGCCAATGGAAATAGAACTGAATTATCTAAATGGCTATAATAGTCTGATATCATAGATAGGAGAGAGTTATAAAATAAATTGCAAAGTTAATAAAATTATGATGTGTTCAATAGCTACAGATAACATTCTGATTTCATAATATAAATCATCAAATCAATATAGTTTTCATTTTAACTATATCATCAAATGTTACTTGATTTTATTCTTTGTAGTGACTCTTATCAAAATAGTGGCTCTATTCATGATACATATGCAAATCCTGACAGGCAAGAGGTCTGAGGTGGCATTAACTATACACAAAAGGCAAAATATAATAGAAGGTGTCAGAAACTTTACATATTGTGATTTTCAGATTGAAGATATGTAAAGATCTGAATAAATTAGTAAATGGCTGACACTTATCAAGCACAGGGTCTAATATTTAAATTCCATTCTTTTTTTTCTTTCTTTTTGGTTCGAGGGATCAACCTCAGGACCTTGCTCTTGCCAGGAAGGTGCAGTGCCGCTGAGCTACATCCCCGGCTTGAATTCCATTCTTACATTTTGGGTACTTTTCATTTTCAACCAAAAAAAAGATGATAATGCTATATATAAACTTTCTTTCTCAGCCTCCTGTTAGCCAGATTCTGGGCACATGATGTAGCTCATCCAGTTGGATAAAACTAACCTAAGTTGTGAATTGAGAGCTTTTGATGAAAAGAAGTAGGAACCATTGAGTATCATTCCAGTGGTGGTGGTGGGGTGGCCACCATGTTGAGTTCCTGAGGTGCAGGGTCAACTGCCCTAGTGACAACACCCAGAATTTAATAGGGACAACAGCAGCATGGGATGCACTAGAAATGTGGCAGCCCAAACTTCACTGATTGTAGAGGGATTGG
This sequence comes from Heterocephalus glaber, assembly GCF_000247695.1. The sequence continues at coordinate 21,442,487 of NW_004624731.1, read as the reverse complement.
GGGCTGTGATCATCCATGCTTAGCTTTAGTTATCTCAGATATTTTACAATCTTAAAATAATTCCATAAAAATCATTTTTGTACATTTATTTATTTAGCTATTTATTGAGTTAATCAGTTATTGAGGTAGATAGGTTCATAGTTTAAATCAGCCAGAGTTGAATTCTGCTGCTTGTATTCAATGATTTATTGAATTAGCACTACTCAATAGGAGGTAGCTATAAATCAATTTTATTCCTTTTCCCACTGGCCATTAAGTTCTATGTGATAAGCTATTTCTTATCCTGCTACTGGATGCTATTTTAAGCATATTTCACAGCTTTTCCTGTTCACTGTAGTCAATCACAAGAAGAGTCTTAGTTCTGTAATTAAAATGTCAACTTCAATAATTTTTAGAAAAGACTTGTTAACTTTCTAATTTAGATTTTCTCCATTCCTTCCAGCTGTGTAGTGGTTTATATGTGATCTTCTGCAAGTTTGAGGAGGAAAGGTGAGCAGCAAAGGTTACTTAGTTTTTAAATTTTTTTCTTTCTTCCTTATTTTGTTCTTTGGTTCCCTCATTCTGCTCTCAGGAGTTGTAGGGTATAGCCCTTTTGGGATCATAGGGATGATTAATGAAGAAGCCATGGTAAAGTGAAATGGACCATCTATTTTCTGTAGATGAAAACGACTGCAAATACTAGGGTAGATTGCCTAAAGTTCCCTCATTTGTTTACATCTCTAGGTCCAAGTCTCTTCTATAAAGCAAAGGAGGACAGGGGTCCTCAGTGCTTGAATAGATGATGTAAGTCAGTGGTCCTGAACAATTTGGCACCAGGGAGTGGTTTAGTGGAAGACATTTTTTTTTTCCCACAGATGAGTGGGTTTGGTGGAGAATGGTTTCAGGATGCTTCAAGTGCATTACATTCATTGCACATTTTTTCTATTATTATTACATTGCAATAGATGATTAAATAATCATATATCTCACTATAATGCAGAATCATTTGTTACTAACTGATAGAATCCTGATATATGTGAGCAAGGAACTGGTTAATTATAGGCTCTGTGCAGCCAAACCTCTCTGCTAATGTTAAATCTGTATTTGCAGCCACTCCCCAAAATTAGCATCACCACCTCAGCTCCACCTCAGCTCATTAGATTAGATTCTCATAAAGATTGTGCAATCTAGATCCCTGGCATACACAGTTACAGAAGGGTCTGCGCTCCTTTGAGAACCTATTCCTGCTGCTGATCTGACAGGAAGTGGAGCTCAGGCAGTAATGCAAGTGATGGAAGAGGAGCTGTGAATAGATAAAGGTTTTCTTGTATAAAGGTAAGGGTTCATGGCCTGGGGATTTGTGACCCTGGGTCTAAGCAGCTCACTTTGGCACAAGCACTTAACAACTTCTAAATTATTCTCAGCCTTTGGGTTTGGGGAATTGATATACAACAACATTCATTACAAAGTAGCATTCTGTTACCCTTGCAACTATGTGATCTGTTGTACAGCAATTTTTAGCAGTCCTAATAAAACTTGTCTTAAATTCCTTATTTATTGGTAAGCAGAATAAAAACACACTTTTCTTCTTTGTTAAGACAGGGTCTCGCTGTGTATTCCAGCCTGTCCTCGAACTCACAGCGATCCTCCTGCCTCACACTCTCAAGTTCTGGGATTATAGGTGTGTGCTACCACACCTGGAAACAATGCACATTTTTGTCTAATTCTGATTTGTTCACCCAAAAAGAGCACTGGTGGTTAGCAGATAACTTCATGTTTTGTGTGTTCATATATACCTAGTAGTCTACATTTTTATTTCTTCAACTTTATAAGTTGAAGAATAGTTATATTTTAACCTTTAATTCATCCTGAGGAACTTTAACAAATTAAAAATAATTGCTAATATATTGAGTAATTATTTCATCAATACAAATATGTTTCTATCTAAGTTATCACTTTTTCTATATTCTCAAACAAATGCAAGTTGCATTTTTCCTTCTTTTAAGAAAATTGGCAATCACATCCACAATATAGGCATCAACATCTTCTAGTCTGAGGAAAGATATCCTCAGGTATCCCTTGTGGAAGAAGACATTTTACAATCTGATTTAGTGGTTCATGCTCATAATCCCAGCACTCTGATTAAGCAGGGGAAGGAGAACTGCAAATCCAAGCCCAGCCTGGGCAACTTAGTTTACAAAAGGGGTATAGTTCAGTGTAAAGATTCTGGGTTCAATCCCCTTTACCTCCCCAACAGATCTTTAGCATAGGCCTTGAAATATGATACAATCATGAGGAATCTAATTCTGGACCTCTAGACTATAAACTTGAAGGAAAAAAAATGCTTGAAATAAAATAATTATTTAAAAATAAAAACATAAATATGAGCCATCACAGCAAAAATATCTGCTTCATACATGACTCCAATACTGGCCTGATAGTGCTGTACCGCGCGGTGATTACCAAATGCTGCTCATTCTAATTATTAATTCAAAAACACATCAACAGTGTTTTTCTGTGTAGGGGATCTACACAGGCAGACAAGACAATTTGTGTCAGGTATAATATAACAGGAACTCAGTCAAGTAAACAGCCACATAGGATTCTGCTTTCACCTTCTATCTCCCTTTGTCTGGGTGTGGATCACAGAAAACTGGGGGAAACCAACAATATTCTAAGGTAGACTCTAATTAGTCACCATTGATATGCTCCACACGGGAGAATCTAACATAAATATATATACACACACACACACACACACACACACACATATATATATATAGCACACTATATGGAATTTATATATGTGAGATGGATGGAGACAGAAATAGACAGATGTTAGAGAGATACATAAATAGACAGACAGACAGATAGATAGATAGATAGATAGATAGATAGATAGATAGATAGATAGATAGATAGCACTTCATCTAGGATAATCTTTCCAAATGCAGATGTGTCTATCTTTTTTGTTTTATCCACCAACTTGTATTTCTAAAGATGATATCTATTTGAAAAAGTAACTGGATGAAATAAATTCTCATTAAAGTAGGATAAGAAATAGTTTGATCTAGTGTCTACAAGAACTGAATAATCACCAAGATCTTTGCTCTGCTCTTTACTAAAATCAGAAGGGGGCGTGCATTTAACCTCTTGGCACCCAGGTCTTCTCCTTAGTAATGGTTCTAGTGTGAGACAGACCTTTGAGCCATCTAATTGTGAGAAGTCAAAAGCATTTTGACTGAGTGCAGGAGAAAAGGAATGAAGCTTGACCAGTGAGCATTCTTTTCACAAGAAATAAAGTAGCAGAAACCAAAAAGGAACATAAGAGAAGCAAGAAAGGCAAAACCAAGGAACTTTTGAAGTACAGAGGCAGTGCTCTGATTAAGCCATTTCTCCTTGGAATATCAGATTAGAGAGTCTAAATATTAAGCACGTCAGAGTTACTAGAAACAATTGGGAAGATTGACCCAATATCAAGACCTGGATTTACTACTTAATAAGTGAATGTACTATATATACTGGGATTTTGCTCCACATACAATTTCTCTATTTACAATCAAAACTATGACTCTAAAATTTTCACAGACCAGCTTTGGAAGGTTGCTTCAGAGCAATGTCTTAAGCATCTAACTGCATTTCAATCACAGTGAAACCCACTTTGTTGCATGTTTCAATTAGATAAAATGTACAACTCCCTTGCATTCAGACATAGAGCATTGCTTAAAAAATAAGTTCTTCTACAATTTCTCAATTTTCAACTAACTGTTTTCAACTTATTAGACGTGTGTAGATATGTGCATCGGTAACCAGCCTGGCTGCTATGGGATTAGGTCTATTTCTCTGTTTTGAAGGTGCTTTTCCTCCTATGGGATTTTTAAGCAATAGAGAACTCTTGCTGTGAAGCAAGAGATAAATAAAGAAATCACAATCAAAATAATGGTACTTTCAGCAAGAGTGTACCTGTCTCAGAAGTGTGGCCAGTGTGGGATGCCTAATGAAGTCAATATCCAGCTTCATGTCTTTTCTGTCCTCCCCTGTGCTCTGCTGTGTGATTGTGTATGGTTCCATCACTTAGGCTCCTGCGACCACCACCAAAAGAGGGAAGAGGATAAGGAACTGGCTTTTTGTTGTTGAGAATGCTAAAAGAGTATACAACGTGTGACCACAAGAACTCAAAAACTTAATTTTTGTCAGATTTATTATTTCTGCAGAACTATGATCAATGGCACAGAGCCATGTATTCCTGAGTTAGTCAAAGAGTGATAGGATTTTTTTCTAGATTATAAATGAACTCCTAATAAGGAAGTAATAATAAAGGCAGCTAGTGTCAGAACTTCAGGCAACTATGAAATATCTGAAATTTAATGCTTTCATTTTCAACACTGAGTGACTTCATAAGTGGACACAGAAAGTAAGCCTTTAATTTACAAGAAAAAAGTTTTAAAAATTTATTTCTGTTCAATGCAAGAAAAATGCATCTTCTTTTCAGAGACATTCCACAGTATTGCATTGTATTAGTAACCACAGCCAGGACTCTGCTTACAAAGGCAAGGTAGACATGCTGTTTAAGGTTCTGAGATAAAATTACTTAAAGCTTGCACAGATCTGTGTATAGGTATGTGAAGAGTTACCAGTTTAGGGAAAAGTCTCATCATAAAAGATTAACTTCTTGGCCAAAATTAAATTTTCCATAACTTTTCAGTAAATTTAGTTTCCAGTAACTTCTGTTGTTTCATTTTTTGTTGTTGTTGTTGTTGTTGTTTTGGTACTGAGGATCCAGTAACTTCTGTACGCAGTGTAATTAATCATTTCCTTACCACAATTAATGTACAATACTGTCAAATTAGTGTACATCTCTTCTGATTCTTATGAACTGTATATTTTCAACTGGTATAAATGACTGTCTTTCTTTTGCTGGAGTTCTTTTCCCCAAAACTACTTGTCTCATCATTGGGCAACTGATGCAAAAAATTAGTTAAAGTTATCACTGAAATGTGTTTAAAATGAACATGTTACATAGCTCACAACCTGAGACTAAATTACCATGTGCTGGGTTCTAGGAAAGGTGATGAGCTACATAAATGTGTGTGGTAAATTTTATAGTTTGATATTCAACTATCAACTAAGTCAATTTTAGGGCACTGCTCAAATTCAGATTACTTCACTGTTACGGTTTGGGTCTAGATGTCCCCCAAAGGCCTTCTCAGAGGTGGCTGGGTCTACAGCGTGTCATTCTGGAACTGATTCATGGTGCAATGCTAGGATCAAGAGTACTCTGCTTAAGTGTGTGAGTGCTACCCGCATTAAGGGTGTGAGTGCTTCCCCCTACTACATAGCCTGGATAAGATACAAGGGACAGAAAGAGCTGGGTCTTCCCTTGTTGCTTTGGTACCTTCTGCCTGCCATGAACTCTTTCTCTTCTGCGATGGCCCTCTGCCATGCCACCCTGGAGCCAGCCAATTATAAACTGAAACCTCTACACACTGAGCTAAACCTTTTCCCCTTTTGTATGTCCGTTATTTTGTCTCAACAATGACAGAAAAATAACTAAGACATTCACCTTAAATTATATTTATATATTAAATGTAAGAACATGAAATTTCAGAGCAAAGTAATAAAATTCTAAGAAGGTAATGGAAAAAAAATTCTGCTTTCAAAGACACCAATTCAGTGAAATGTTTCTTTCAACTGAGAACTGATTCAACTAAAGTATTTCAATCTGTTGGACTTTAGCAACACTCAAGGCCCAATATTCATGGATTTAGGTACAATAGCCTGAGCCTTAAAAAATACTTTTAGCTAGGTATGGTGGGGCACACCTATAATCCCAGCCCCTGAAGAGCTGAGGAGGGAGAATTGTGAGTTGCAGGCCAGCCTGGGCTCCTTGGAGAGAGACCATTTAAAAAATACTCTTTTACTATCACACTATATATAAAATTATGTGGTCTGATTTTGACTGATTCAAAGGTATGCAAATGAAATATAATTGAATAATTAATTCATTACATTTTTTTACTGGGCTTTTACTGAGCATTAAAAAGTTCTATATAAACCTACCCCAAATCCCCTTCTAAATGAGCAAGGTAGGATGACAGCAACTAGCTTAAAAGCTACTTGCCTTCACTTACATTCTTCAAAATAGACATGTTGAGCATACTGTAAATAACCTCAGTTATAAATTCAACAGTACAAACAAAAATAACACTCAATAATTGTAATTTAACAGCTAGGTTCCTTTAAAAATATATTATTCCATTCTTTTATAAAATACCTATAGATTTTATATCATTTATAGTGTAACCATAATTTAAAATGAAGCAGTTGTATTGCCTTCATTTGGCCATAGGTACTACCAAAAAGATTTATATTTACCCATAACTAGTAATTTTTGCTAAAGATTTCAAAGTATCATTAATATGAAAATAAACTACTACTTTAAAGTTAACCACACAGTTTATTATTAAGGCATGAATTTGTAGATGTAGTTAGAAAAAAATAAATGCTATTAGTTTAAAACCAAGATACTTATATTTATTAGTTATATAATAAGCCCATTTGCACATCAGCTATTGATATAATAGCAATAATTAGAATAGACACACATTTTATACTGCATTAAAATAAAAAATTCATAGTTTTGTTCCTCCATTTATTAACTAAATCACATCTTGATTAAGGGAGTTTTCAGTGGTGATTTTCTCAAAATAATGAGATTTAAAAGTGAATTATATTTGCATGAGAAAAATCACACAGAAATTGAAAAAAATATATTTGTTTTGTTAAAGAAACACCTCTTTTCCTTTTCTGCAACGTTCTAGCCAGGCCAAGACAGAGCAATGGATTATTACATAAATAAGAAATGGCTGATATAATAATACAGGGTTAGAGATACTGAGCTCAGGGACAGTCAAAAGTTCATCTACAAATTTTGATTCTTCAAAACAGCTAGTAAGAACCTGCTCTTGGACAGACTTCCCAATGACACACACAGTCAGTTAACATGTTTTGTATGTTCATGTATTATACACAGAGAAATATATGCCAGGACCACAAGAGACCATTTTTAATGAGATATGCAACTTGCTGGAGAGACAAACTGCTCCAACAGATTAGCATCACCACCCAATATTAGGGGGTATTTACAGCACTGGAGCGATCCACAGTAGCAACAGGAAGTGGCTTTGAAATTATCACACAATACACCATGTACTGCTGTATGGAGAACTACTCTACTATCTCTACTTTTGTTTACATTTCTCGAGTCATGTAGTCTGACTGTGTGCTTAAGTTTTGACAACTTTCAATTTTTGATAATAAATACATATATATTTATGGTGTTTAATGATAAAAACAGATCATTACCTTCATGCATCTTAGATACTAATAACATACCTAACTTTTGTTTTTAAATATTTTAGGCTACAGCATGTATGTGTACTGTCTATAATCAGAAGTCACATCTACCAAAAACAAAAGAAAAGAAAGAAGAAAAATTAATCTGCCTCACAAGGTGCTCTGCAGTTCAAATTTTCTGTGTTTGGGGTCAACTGCCCTCCAACAATTGCGGGTTAATTTGACCACACCATCAACCACCAAATAAATCCTAGTGTCTATACATAAACAAAACTCTTCTGGCCAGACAGAAAGATGTTCATGCCCTTGACTCTTAGGGGCTAGCATTTTCCTTTTGTTTCTAATCCCACTCTGTCTTCTGATACAATAATAAATTGGTTCTTGGTTGAATTGCTAAATTGAGAATTAACAAGAAGTAAACTAAAAGGGAAAAATGACAACAACAGCAGTAAGAAATGTAACTTGAACAGACTGACAGTGAGAAAAGAAATCATATTTGTCATCACTGATCAAAGCCTACTCTGTGCCAGACATATTTGCCAACTCCTGTGGTTCTAAGAGAACTGTGAAGTAGGTACTGTCATGTCCTTTTAATAGCTCTTCCAGGGGCTCAGAAGACTTAACTAAAGTGACTTAACTAAAACGGCCGAGCAAAGATCCAAGAACATATCTATTGAAACTCAAAGCTCTTTGCTCAAAAGTTGAACACTAAGGACCTTTTATTTGGTTGAAATAATCCCATAGAGTGCATTAGAAATTTAATGTTTTAGGGCCAGGAAAGTAGCTCAGCGTCGCCCCACCTGCCTGGCAAGTGCAAGGTCCTGAGTTTGATCTCAATCCCTGGGTCAGCAAAAAAGAAAAGAAAAAAAGAAATTTAATGTACTATTATGAGTTTTCCCAATACATAGAGATATAGAGTTATTTTGGCATAAAATGAATAGAACATTCCAGAAAATTTGCCATAAAAATTTCTGACCAGTTCACATGAGAAGCACACTTCTACAGAGTAGTTTGAGAAAAATTTTTGGTGCTATTGATATTCATCCTTGAAGATGAAAAGTGGCTAACCTAAAGGGGAGTAACCTAGTTTAAAAAGTCAACACTATGAAGAAAAAGATGTGATTTTTTTTAAGATGTTATTTTTATAAAGTGTCAGACTTTAAAAAGAGTTTTGCTTTGCAGGTCACTGAGGATTGTTGCATATACTTAAAATATCATAAGATATGTTTGTACATATTGCTATAATGCATGTAGTTTAATTCAAATATATATAGGAAAATCTAATGTCATATGACTCCCATAAATCATTGGCTCATGATCCCTTAACAATTAATTAAGTTAGGAATTTTTTTTACTGAACTGCTTATTTTCATAAGAAATAAAATATTTTTATTTAATAGACTACATAGCTATAATCTCAATAAAATTTGGAAAAAAATTGAAATATGGTATACATAGTGAGTATGGAAATATGAAAATTTTTCTTTAATTATACTAAGGCCCTCAGCATAATGAATATCTTATAAATTCTTTTAAAAGCATGCACTATGAAAGACAATTGAAAATAATAATAACAGACATCAAATAACATCACATTGCTTTCATTGTGAAGAAATTTAGGAAATTCTTGGGTTTAATTGGAAGAAAAATTAAGCAGTTATCATACGTTCTTGGCCTGAGACAGAGAAAAATTTTCTGGAAAGTATAAACTATTTTTTTATTGTTCTCCTTTTTTTATTATTGACAAATAGGGCTAGAGGTGTAGCTCAGAGTCACAGCGCCTGCCTGGAAGTGCAAGGTCTTGAGTTTGATCCCTGGTACCAAAAAAACAAAAACAAAAAAAAGACAAGACAAATAATACAAATCACTGCGGGTAATTTTTTTATTGTCCAAAAGGAAATAATTTTTTCACTGACAATATCTACTTCAAATAAGTGCTGTTAGTCATTTCAGAATCTATTCTTCTTCAGGCATTTCATGTCAATTTATGAAAAATACGGACATATTCTTAAAACCTGTCTTATTAATTTTGGCATTTGTGAATTGTTTAGGAACAAAGGTTAATGGAAATGTTTAGCTGTTTACTATAAATATATATACTAACATGTTATCACAATCAATTTTGCTCCATGGCTTATGAAGAAGAAAGAAGATTCCCCTTGGAATACATCCTAGGGACACAATGCTTATGGAACCCATGTTGGGACTGGGGTACTATTTTTGCAGAATGTATATTCCAAAAGTATAGTCTAGGACAGCTCCAATTTTATTGAAAGGAATTTCTCAAAAAGCATTATGTAATATTAAAATTAATCACAAAACAACATGACATTTAAAAATAAGTGACAGGATGCTGTCATTTCTGCTTTAGCATAGCAAATGAATATTTGCATTCCCAGGCCTTCTTCTCTACAGCTATTTCCTTTCATAATTGAAGAGTATTCAAAAGCCTCTCCTCTTGGTCCACAGCCACCGGGCTGAAATCAATCCTATCTCACTATTCATAATAGATATTCAAAACTGGAGTTTTGCCATTGTACCTTGACTATATTGTCTGTATTTGTTTCTAACATTGGGATCTAAGAGACAAAAAAAAATTCTGCACAGTCTATTTTCTAAAAAATTTTACAAAATATACTGTTAATTCCTTTTCTTTATAAAAATGTTTCTTTCATATTTACCACTTGTGTGGCAGACTTTGTACTAGGTATAGGAACATAAAAATAGATAATAAAATTTCTACCTTAAAGGGGTTGACGATTCAGTGAGGTAGTAAGGATAGAAAAATAACTGTCATCATTTCATGTGGCAGGAGCTGTGGAAACTACTGGGGATGCATAGAGATATGAGATTAACTACACAGCCTATCCAAATATATACAGGGACACAAAGAGAAATAGCAATGAATTTTGCTCAATAGGGAGTGTACAGAATGCCACCTGAGCTAGTTTAGAAAACTGAAGAGATGCTATCTTGTTCCAGGCAGAGGGAACAGCAAATACTGGAATAGGAGAATGTTGTATATTCAGGAGACAGCAAAGATTTCAAAATTATCAGAGCAACAGACAGGAGTATTTGTCTAATAACCAATGAAGAGCCACCAGGTACTTTTTGGTAGATGATAATAGGTTTATATATTAGAAGTTGCACTTGCTTGTAAAATGATTTTAATTTAATTTTAATTGAGCGCCTACTGTGCCTAACCTTTCACGATATAATGATCTGGATCTAAAACATGCCCCTAAAGTCTCATGGGATTTGTGGAAGGTGATTAGATCATGGAGAACCAACCTCATCCAAGGATTAATCCACCGATGAGTTGAGTTCACAGCTGAATGTGATGACTGGAGGGGAACCTGGTTGGAGTGGGTGGGTCACTGGGGCCATGACCTACAAAGGTGTGTTCTTGTTCACAGGTCCTTGTTCTCTCTTTGCTCTCTTTTCCTTTCTCTGCATCTGGTTACCATGGGGTGAGCCAGCCAGTCATGGACTGGGAGCTCTGTAACTAAGAGCCAAAATAAATGCTTCCTTCTTTAAATTGTGTATGTCAGGAATTTTGTCCCAGCAATGGAAAGCTGTATGACACACTAGAGCACAGAGAAACAATGATGACCAAAGCACTGTGACTGTCCTCATGGACAAGATAGATATTAAACAACAAATTATAAGTAATTAATTGTGACAATTGTACACTGTTACATGGGGAGGCAAATAAATAGGAGCCATAGGTTTTAATACCTAGTTAAAGCTCAATATTTTTATTTATAGTTCCTGTTTTCACAGGGACATCATTTAAATTTTTTGCTATATTTCTTCTGTGTGCATTTACACTGCATGGATTCCTTTTTTTACTATAGCTTAATACTATTTTAGACCAAGTATCTTTATTTTGTTTTCATATTTTCTTCTAAAAATTTTATTATTCCAAATAAATTAATGTATATTTGTGAAGAATTGACATCTCTACACTATTGAGACTACTAAACCATGATACAGTATCTACTTACACTAATTTGCTTCCATTTACCACACTTTACAAAGCACTAAATCACACTAAAGTATAAAGCACAAGTGAGGAATTTTAAACACATAGATATGAGAAAGATTTGAATTGTACAGCTGAAACATTTCAACCTCAATACTTCTTCTCATCAAAATATTCTATTGGAGTAGTTATAAATTCATGATATTGAGTTATTTTTTTTAACAAGAAGAGTATATTTCCAAATATTTTGATTGTGGTATTTCCTTAATTTGACAGAACCTTTTTACTATTACGGGATCAATAGGCATTCTATTATTAGCTATAGTAATATATTTTACTATATTCTAATAAACTACTCCTTTTTATTTATCATCTCATTGTCATATTCTATTCTTTCCTCCTTTGTTTCATTTTTAAATTTATGATTATGTCAAGAGAATCTTGATTTGTCATTATTGCAGTTGATTCTTCACTCCATGTTCATGGACTAAATTTTGTTTTGAGACAATTTAAATTTTCTCTTGTCAGTGATTTGATTTTCTTTCCTATTAGGCCACAAACATCACTTTCATGTCTCCCTTTTTCCTCTTCTGTTTTCCAATTTCATACTTTGCTCGGCAAACCATTTATATCCCTATTCCTTCAAGTCATCATGTTTCAAAACAAACTATTATATTGCAAAAGGCCTTAAGCTTGTGTCTATTTTAATTTCATTCATATCTATATTAAGAAATTGAAACTAAATGATTTCTTAGTTCTCCTATAAAACTATCTAATTGTCTACATTAGGTTTTTAGTGAACTAAGAAAATAGTTCTTTTCTCAGTTAATGTTCATTCAAAATTAATAACTTACCACCTTCATCTATGCCAAGAATTGTTCCAGGGATGTGTAGGGGAAACACTTTAAGATTTGGATTCCTATATTTATCTGCCCAATCAATTATCTTTGTACATAGAGTGTTCTTAAGGGATAGTATTTTTTCTATAATTATTTTCTAAATTAGGGCAGTCTTAACATTACAGTGTATTAGAATTTTACAGAGTAAAATTTAATATAGTGTATTAATTTATTAAACATGGTATATTAAAATTTACACAATTTTACAATGTATTAGAATCCCCTTTTCATGTTGTAACTGTTTTGAATTGAATTATGACCCTTATTTCCAAATTGGTGAAGACCTGATCCCTATGTGATTTAATTTGAAGAAAGAGCTTATAAGGAGGTATATAAGGTTAAATAAGGTTGCAGAAGTGGGGCCTTAATACAATAGGACTGTGTGCTTGTCCAAAGAGGAAGAGACAAGAAAAGTGTGTGCTCATAGAGGAAAGGCAGGGGAGGACACAGCAGGAAGTCGGCTGTCTGCAATCCAGGAAAACACATCTCACCAGAAAGTGACCTTACACAGACCTTGATCTTGGACTTCTAGTAAGAGATAATAAATTTTTATTGTTCAAGTCATCCATGCCTATGGCATTTGTATGGCAGCCTGAGTGTACTAGGACACTAGTACAGTACCAAAGATGCACACTTTAATGTAAAATTAAGAGAATGGCCTTCATTATAGGTGATGTATCCAATTAGTTGAAAATGACACCAATATATTCTAAGAATTGATACTCAGATAGGGTACTTCTCCTTGCAACCCAGTGAAATTCACATAAAAATTTGTACTTCTCAAACAAATCACACTCTATCTTTGGACATTTTGGTGAGTTCCCTTTATTCTGTCTTCTACTTAAATGTGGGCAGGTGTTCTTCATGTATGTTCTTATTCTCTTTACTATCTCAATTCAATTTAATTAATTCTGTGACTAATTTTAATCTAAACATTAATAGCATCTGATCTTTTAACGTTATCTGATATAGCTCATAAACTGAAACCTGGTTCATAAACTAAAACAAGATTTGCTAGACATATACATTTGAACATTTGTTCATAGAACATTTCTATCTATGCAGTCACAAAATTGGATACATTGTTTTCCTCTTCACACGTGCTCATCCTTTTGTTTGTTATTCCAGGAAATAGTATCATCATGTTTCTAAATCTAGTACATTAGAAACTTCCAATATGTATCTAAGAAATTTCTAAGCTTCAAAGTATCTCCCAAATTTTATCAGTCTCTATTACATCTTTCACAATTTAAGCACATATCATCTCTATCTTACATTAAAATTATTTCTGTCTCCATTTCACTTCACATGTCCATATATCCATATCCATTCTTCACAACACAGACACTTTCTGTATTCTAGTTCTGAGGCCATTCAATGGCTACCTATTACTACAGAATAATGTTCACATGTTTCACAAAGCATATAAAATGGTTGATGGATGTGCTTAGTTTACCTCTTTCTCAAGTTCTAATTCTTACTACTCTCTCATTTTGTATGTTTGAGTCAAACTGAAATAATTTTAGTATATTGACTACAGTGAATTCTAATAGTAATGATAACACATTTGAGTTAAGAACTGCACAACACACACATAGGTTTGTATAGCAAATCTCCAGAATACAATTTTGAAGTAGATAATACTATCACTGTAATATAAAAAATTCTTTGAAATAAAATCACATCTGCAACATAATTCAGCACCAGATTTCAAACTGGTGAAAAAATGTACGAGGCTACTCCATTCTCTTGTTTGTTTGCCTGATGTTCTTTCCTTTGTCTGGAAATCTCAACCCTCACCACTTCTGCAACCCTAACTGTTAATTAGTAGTGCAAAGCTCACCTTAGACAACATTGACATGAATACACCTTCTTTAATAATCCCTCTCCCAACAGATATTGGTTTGGATCCCATTCTTACATTATTTGGTAAAAAGAATATATATTTATGTATATTCATTATACATATATGTGTATATATCTTAAAATAAATTACAAATATATATCTATATGGATGTTCAACAGGAACATTTATTCATAAGTTTTTTAATTGCATCCACTTGAAACTTCACCCTGGTTTAATGTTGTTCATTTTGTTGATTTAAATTCTTCTGCTTCAATATGCCTTAATTAAAATGTATCAGTGGTCAATATTTCCTGGAAAGCTAGTCAAGAAGTCTTTATTTATACATAATTGTTTTGCAGATAATAGTAGGGAAGAAACAATCAACCAGCTGCAAATTAGACCACTATTGAGATATTTTAGAACATTTTTGTCCATTTATTAATAAAAAATCAACCCTTATAATGGAAAATTTTACAAATTGATTTTGGTATAAATTTGGAAATCTGGATTACTTTACTAAATAGTGATGTGGTACAGATGGACTTTTATTATTTTTCTGTCTGTTTCTTTCTCTCCCTCCTCTTTCTCCCTCTCTCCCACTCTCTCCCTCTCTCTCCATCCCTCCCTAGTTTTGCAGTATTAAAATTAATGTGAACGTGAATTATGCAAAATAAATATGATTCTATGATAGCATTCTTCCCTTCTTAAGAAATCCCATTAATTAGCCAGACTGAAGGTAAGAGAAATGTACTAGGACATCTAGAGCACAGTTTTCTGTTTGTCAGCACTGTAATACAACATACAATTAATCAGGTCAGTGAGCTGCAGCCTACTGAGGATTGAGGAAGAAAGTTAAAACTACCTGCAACACATATATTACGAAAAGATCTATTGATTAATGTTTAACTTAGAAGATACGATTTGCATGCTAAAAAGCCATTAAAAGGTAAAAATGTCCGGAGCCTGTGCTGCAAGCGCGAGGTCCCAAGTTTGATGCCTGGTACCAAAAAAAAAAAAAAAGATAAAAATGGAAAGTGTGGGGCCTGGGATTTACCTCAGTGGTTTCACCACCTGATGTGCATGGAAAATGTGAATTTAAAACCCATTAAAAAGTAAAATAACAATCAAATCAAAGATTTAAAAAGCAAATAAGTCATACTGTATAAAATAGGAATTACTGTATAATATCTTGGAAATATGTTAAATGTATGTTAATATTAATCATGTAACTTGACACTAAAAATCTTGCTTTTCAAAAAAATCTAATTTACTCTTTACAGGAGACACATAAAACATAGCAACATAATTTTAGGAAGTTTCTGAATAAAAATGAATAATAAAATATAAATATTAACAAAATAATATTATGGAGGCACAATTAATATCAGGAAAATAAAGCAAAATATAAATAGTGATAAAAACAGTTAATATGTATATTGCAGAATAATTTTACAAAAGAACAATGAAGACTTACATGCCATACTGTGAACTTAAACATTTTCTATGTATTACTTTAGTTAATCCTAAAAACATTCCTACAATGGAGGTACTGTTAACTATTCCCATTTTTGTAGATCATGAAGCTTAAAAGCAAGGTTAATTTGCCTCTGACTATCCACTATTTCATGATGGCATTAAGCATGTGTAGTTAAGCATATCTTCACACTGTTTAAATTCACTCAAGAAGAACCAAAACATGAATAGACATAACAATAATGAAATGCAATGCAATCAAAACTCTAAAATTGAATCTGGCAAAGCCATTTTACAAAGAAAGTTCACTAAATTATCTAAGAAGGAAAATTTCCACAAGTAACAAAACACCTTAAGAACATAAATGAGGAAGTGTCCCTCGCTACCTGTTTGCTTCATGTGACTAATGGACTCTTCATAGTGACCCTTGTTAACAACAGAAAAGGATATCTTTTTAGCTAATCTGATTGACAAGATCATAGTATTTGTAAACATATTTAAAAGTTTTACAGTATTAGCAAGCAGAACTCAGTAATATATTATTTTGTCTGATTGCTTTTATCACAGAAATATAATTAAGATTTTATATTTGAAAATTGAGCACTATAATTAGCAGAATTAACAAAAAAGGAAAAAAATGCAGATCATAAACCATTGCAGACAGTAAAAACCATTCAATAAAATTCAATACTGATTTATGATTGGCAAGAATTTTCCAAAATGGAAATCAAAGATAAAATTTTACCGTGATACATTGTATTTATCATCAGAAATACAAAGCTAGTCTCATCCTGAATGAAGAAATCATAAAAGTGTCAGGTAATATTTTGTTACACATTGTAGCCATTTAAACACCACAAGAAAAATATGAGACACAGCTACCAGAAAGAAACCAATCTAATCTGCTATCATTAGTAGATTGTCTGATAAGAAAAATAAAATTATGTAGAGTTAACTTAGAACTAGTAAAGTACATTAAAGTTGGTATAGACAGGCTTACTATATAAAAATCAGTGATATGTACATATTACCAATACCCTTTCATAAACAAAACATCCCAAATGCAAGAACAACAGAATCCACATATAAATGCAAGGATAAATTAAACAAAAATAAAATCAAACTCAAGGAGGAAAACACTATAAAAGAATAATTAAAAATAATTAAGGCAATCTTAACAAAAGAGAATGATAAGGACTTGACCTATAAAACATCAAATTTTATAGAAACTATTACAATAATGAATCATAATTAATCAAATGCCTAGTACCTGTCAAATTTTACTCTAAGTATTTTGTATGTATTATTTTATACTTCAAACAACATATAAGGTTAGTATTATATCAATAAATATACTAAAAAGACACATTACATAAATGGTACATGATCATGGGGCTAGTAGATGGATTCATGATTGCAATCCAAGAAATCTGGTATAAATTGGGATCCTAGTCACTGCCTTAATATCTTGTGATATCAGCTTAGGAACTGAAAAAAAAACAACAAAGAATGGAATAGAATAGAGAACCTCATGTAAGACCCATTCATACACATAACCTTAGCTTGTGAGAGAGGTTACATTTCCAATCAGTGAGAAAATAGTTCCCAAGGTTCAGAATGCTATGAACATTTTTCTACTGAAGTGAAAAATAAAATAAAATTTGATTCTGTGTAAGGATTCAGTCAACTGGTAGCTCCATGCTCATCTCCAAGCAAACCAGAGTCTCGTTTTGACTTTGCTAGGATACGGTTAGCTAGTGATTTAAGATATGCCATTTAAAGTGGAAATTCCCCTGAAGAACAATGTACTAAATTGTCTGCGTTATTAAGGAATACGTAGCATGATGGCTTGCACCTACTCTAGCGGATCACGTAGCTTGAGTACATCCCATGCACATGTCTTGGTATCAGAAGAAAAATGTCCCATGCAACCAAGAAAGGATACAGAGTGGCTGTCCTTAGATGTCTGTCAGTCATTCCAAGTACGCTTGTCCTTCTTTCTCCCATTGTATCATATCTTCTACTCTAATGAAAGCTTCATGTAAACATACACTGTGGAATCATGTGACTCTTTTAATTATTCAACACTAGGTAATCACTGCAAAACTCTACTAACATCATAAAAAAAAGATTCTTTTGGGGGGTGGGGTTGAGACAGGACTTGCTATGTAATACAGGTTGGCTTTGAACTCACTATGTGGCCCAGGCTGGCCTCGAACCCACAGCGATCCTCCTGCTTCAACTTCCCAATTGCTAGGATTATAGGGGTACACCACCATGCCTTGCCAAATAGATTCTTAATATTAAAATTCTAAAAATGAAAATCAAAGATTTAAAGCCTCTGGAATAGCAAAAGGTAAAAATATATCTTCTAGGTGGGCAGAAATAGTCAAGAAGGAGAAAAAAGATGGGTTAAATTAATTGTATGAAAAATACTTTATATTTAAATTGTAAGATACAGAAAGATAAAGTTGTTTTATTAAACAACTAAACTGGAATGAAATTTGACTCAGCCATTCTGAAAATCACCTAGCAACTGTGAGTAGAGTTAAAGTTGTACTGTGAGACTGTAACATGATCTAATTCCACATCTAAGTATTTACCATTGAGAAAACATAAATGTGTACAGATATATTCAATTATTTTCTTGCAGGCAATCAGAGAAATGTTTTAGTACCACTATTAATTCAGTAGATTATTACACTGCAGTTAGAATGAATAAAACAAATCTGCATGTATTAACTTGGATAACTCCAAAATATCTATATGAAATAAAATAAAGTTGCAAAGATATACATATGGTTTCATAATAAATCTATATATACAAGATCTCATATTTGGGTACAAACATAATTTATGTATCAAAATATGGATAAAAAAATCGTGTCTCACTGATACTCTATCAAAACCATGTTGTACACCATGTTAAGTTTTGATGAAATCATTTATCATAACTATAGTTATTAATTAGAAGTTTAATTGTAATATTTAAGTATAATGTACTTGTATGTTATAGCTACTTAGAATTATCAAATATAGATATTCAGAGTAACTGAAGCATAGATTATTACAGGAATATAACTATTTTCCCAAAAAACACGAATTTTTTTTTTTTTTTTTTTTTTTTTGGTACCGGGGATCCAATTCGGGACCTTGCACTTGCGAGGCAGGCGCCGAAACCACTGAGCTAAATCCCCAGTCCCGAGTCTTTCTGTTTGTTTGTTTGTCTTTTTTTTTGTTGTTTGGTAACGGGGATGGAACTCTGGACCTTGAGCGCCGGAACCACTGAGCTAAATCTCCGGCCCAACATGAATTATTTTTAAATCATTTAAAATCTACACACGTTTGACTAGTAAGGTTAACAAAAGCTAACATTTATGAGGCAGTCACAATAGGCTACTTTTCTACATTTTTATAAATTTTTATGCATTTACTACTCAGAGAAAGTCTGAAACATATAAGGATTACCACTGAGGAAACAGAACTGGAAAGTTTAGGAAAATACTGAGATTTAATAACTCTTCTTTCAATTTTTAATTTTTATTTTTATTATTACATACTTGTACACAATGACTACATTCATTCCTTGCTTAATGATCTACCTGTGTAAAGACTGTTCGGTTTACCATCAAGGTGAGGCGTGTTATTTGGATTTATGATGCATCCTTTCTTTTTTTTATTCAGTTCTGTACATCTTGTTTCTAAAACATCAAAATTTTTTGTACAGTACACCTTGTTTATACAGTACTGTAAGCTTTGCTGGTTGTACTGTACAGTACAGTGCTGTAGTTTTATGTCCTGTTATACATTACAGTATTGCATGGAAGAGTTATGCAAATAAAAGCAGAGTCATCAAGTTGGAATTTCCTTTGGCCATTTCTTTGTCCTGAATATTGTACTGTATATACTGTATTGAATTCTTTATCTAGGAACCAATCTAGGCAACCAGCTAGTCACAGGACCGGAAACTGGCTGTTAAACAGGAATATTTGTACATCTTAGTTCTTTTTAATTCCCCTCCTTCCTCCTTCCTCCATCTCTTGAACGCCTTCTCCTATATATTTTTGGAACATGTTTCTAGTACATAATGACCATGTTGAGATTTAATAACTATTAAGGGATAAAGTTGAATATTAACTACAGATTATTTAGTTCATGCTATAAACTCCTGTGAGTCTCAATATACCTTAAACATGAGTTTACTCTGAACTCTCATTGGGATCTCTAGTCAATCCTTCTCAAATTACTCAGCATTTATGTATCAGCAGATGGAGACCAATCCTCTCTGAAGAAATGTATCTGCTGGATTACTTTGATTTTTCTAGGATTATCATGTATTGCTGATTATCTTTATTACTACCTTCTTCTGTTAATTTATTCTCTTGTTTTGTTATGACTCTGGGCCAATATACCAGTTATTTTTGTTGTCAATAATGAAGCGTTAGAAAGATGCTGTTTACACATGTTATTATTTTAAATGTAAAGAGCCACAGCTGCTGCAATTTTCCCAATTGTAAGATAGAGAAATGAGGTTTAGGAGATGGATGCACAAACATATCTATCACTTCTCTAGGCATTCAGAATAAAGACGAAAGGAAAAGAAAAAGGAATAAATTTCTTCCAGGGCATTAAACTGCAAATTGGATGGAACTATATAAATCCCAGCACCACCTACATATACACTGAGCACATTCATAAGTTAGATTTGGAATTAGTAATTAAAAAGCTTATACTTTCATGGGATTTTGCAGAAATGTTCTGTATAAATCCCACATATAAACAATTGTTAAATTAGAGAACGATAGCGTATGGGATTACATAATTTGTTTAGTTTCAAAAAAAGTTCTTTGCATACATTTTAATGAGGAACTTGGAATTGCATTGAGCTACTTAAAAATTAGTTGAGTGAGGGAAGGGGATTTAGCTCAGTGGTTCCACCACCTGCCTCGCAAATGCAAAGACCCAAGTTCAATCCCAGGTACCAAAAAAAAAAAATAGTGGAATGAAACTATAAAAAATATCTTTTCAATTTAATTCTTAAGAGATTAATCTATATTAACATGTAATTCTGATTCATTTGCTTCCACTGTATGTAATATTTAATATTATGAACATACTACCATATATATAAATTGTGCTATTAATGAATGTTATTTCCTGTTTTAAATTATTATTTTTTGCTTATTATGAACAATGCTCTCTGAAATAGTTTTTAACATATATTCTTGCCAGGGGTGGTGGTGCCCGGCTATAAACCCAGCACTCAGGATGCTGAGGCAGGAGGACTGCCATGAGTTGGAGGTCAGCCTGGGCTGCATAGTGAGTTCAAGGCCAGGCTGAATCACATAATGAGACCCCGTCTCACACACACACAAAAGTATATTCCTGGAAGGACACAAAAATGAGAGACCATTAAATGGAATTTTAAAACACACAATACAATAAAATATTATTCATATTACATATATACAGTAAAATTACAGATAAATACACTAGAAGGAAAACCACCAGAGTCAAGATATCAGTCAGCCCTAGGAAAGGACGGAACATAACATACTAAGGTAGAATGTGGATGAGGGTGAGTGTGTGTCGATCCTTCTATTCTCTCTACATTTTCTGTGTTCTTTTGAGCTCCAGGAAATTACAAGAAGGCGATCCTTTTAGCTGAAAATAAGAAATCAGAAACAATCTAAAAATAAAAAGTTTTCCTATTAGATATTTTATAATAATGACTCAAGAATCCATCTGTTGGCTTTCTTTCTTTTTCTTTCTCTTTCTTTCTCCTCCTTTCTCCTCCCCTCCCCTCCCCTTCCCTTCCCTTTGCTTTCTTTTCCTTTCCTTTCGTTCCCTTTCCTTTCTGGATAAGGCCACTGTTGTATAACACCATATGTTATAAGTAGCTTCTATAATGACTCTCAATGAATCGCCTGTTCAGGTATTCAGGGTTTTTTTTATGGCCTGAACCTACTCACACGTCTAACAGAATATATGGAGACAAGTAGGACTGGACCTCAAAGGTTATACTGCAATGACCTGATTTTCTTCTTGGGGTCTCACTGTGCCCTCTTGCTTTCTCTAAGGGAAGCTCGTTACCATGTAGTAAGCTGCCACACAAGACGATCTTCTGTCCCTGGAGAACAGCCAGGGAGATGTGAAACCTGCCAACATCCTGTGAGTGAGGCTGCAAGTGAATCTTCCCACTGTCAGACTGAAATGACTGTCGACCTGACTGACAGCGCGGTGACAGCCTTCTGGGCAGTCCTCATGGAGGACCTAGTTAAGCCACCACAGGATTCCCGACACACATACCCTGAGACATGACGGATGTTATTTTAAGTCAAAGACACAACTCCTATGAGGAGTATGAACTAGACGAAGAAATATAAAAATATTTCTAGCAGTAAAATTAAAATGAATAAAAGTGAACTATTTGAATGCATTTTTAAAAGTTGGTTAGAAAAGATACATTTCCAGCATGACAGAGCAAGACCATGAGATCCTCAAATCCTCTCTCCAAAAGACCATATGCATCATATCACTCTGAAAATTGACCTTGGCTATGTAACAAATGGATACTTATTTACAAAAATTACTGAGCTTCAGGTAAGAGCAGCACAGGTCTGTGGTGTTTATGCTTGTGGTTACTCACCTACCCGAACCGGGCTCTCCCTGCATGGTAATCTACGAAGCCCTTAGAAACAAGAACCTTAGCTGCCGCTGGTGAAGACTGCTCACTTATTCGAGGTGTTTCCAGTTAAAGACTAGCAAATAGGAGGGTCTAGAGCTCTTGCATCTCCTGTTTACAGCCCTGAATCAATCTCTCAATCTCTTTCTCTCCCTCCCTCCCTCCCTCCATTCCTGTCCCCTTCCTCCTCACCTTCACTTCTTGCCCATTCACTTGTGTACACACTCACAAACACAAATGCAAACATACTAGTTCACAGACACACACATTTATCAACAAATGTCAGTGCTCCTGCAGCAGTCCCCCATGTCCAGGGACAGATTGGGGCTGTCACGTTGTTCCTCTGTGAAACAATTTCTCCAAGAGTGACATGACAAAGAATAATGCAGGTTATTGCTCCCGAGCTGTGGAATGGGGCAGGTTCA
Source organism: Heterocephalus glaber (assembly GCF_000247695.1). Next base: position 21,419,839 of record NW_004624731.1, on the reverse strand, counting down.
ACTACCTGCTCTTGAGACTCATCAGAATCACAAGAAAAAGGTGAAAACTATTATTTTCTGGCAAACACTGCTGCTGACATTGAGTTGGCTGTCATTTTTATTCTTCCTAATGTAACAGGGAGATAGAATTCATCCTTTTCTTCATCCCCATCGCCTCTTAAACAAAAATGCTATTGTTAATTTGCAGGTATAATGACGATTTAATCCATGCTTGTACCATGAGACCACAAGTATCATTTAATTTTAATCCCAGAATTGTTTCCTAAACCATAAAAATAGCCCTTGTATTTCTATTTATATTTAACTGCCCTCTGTGAGTCAGAACTCAGATACATGAAAAGTTTGAAGACTATGGACTTAAAGGAGTATTCAATCATTCTGCCAGGTAGGAGATGGATTTAACATATCTGAAATCATGTATGGTGGTGCCTCTCACTAACATGGTGATAATTAACACAAAAGAGGCACCTTCACATAGCAATAAAAAAAATGAGGTTGTGTTCCAACATCCTAGTAAAATGTCCTTCTTTCGATGACTTCTCCAGAATTTTACTTGTCTGCCAAGCCCCATCGTTTCTCTCATTTCTCTGTTGCTTTAGCTGTGGGGTAGTGACAATCTGTTATAGAAGCAATCAGGATCCTCACTTTTGTATTTACACAAAGGAAACCAGGCCAAGATAAGTTCATGTCCATCGGACCTGTCACTGCACCCAGAATGATGCTACAGTTAATGCTGTGTGACTGTCCTGCACCGCGTCTTCCCCGTTTCCCTGTAGTGACTGAAATGGCTACTTTGCTAATCTAGGAGTTGAGCCTAATGACCCTTTTTGCAATACTCCAGTGGCAAACTAGAGTGAATGTGTAGCTGGTTTCACAGACATCAATACACAGCCTCCCAAGGCAGAAAGCCAGGTCGAAATTAATTGTGTGTTTGAAAGGGCTGTCTGTCCTGTGGGCTGAAATATCAGGCAGTCAGGACATGTCCTCCCATATTAACACATTTGCTCTCCAGGCATGAGTCCTGTACAGTTTTCTCCTGATCTCTGGTGAAAATATATAAATACCAGCAAATTCAATAAGTAGCTTCATAGGTTACCTTGACTGTAAGGTTAAACTTCTCAAAATGACACAATCCTTAAAATATTATCTCTGACTATTTTTTTTAAAGTGCATCTCTACCAGATTGCCACAGCTCTGTTATATCACATTTAGTTTAATAATGTTCAGAAATCACGACTTCATGTAAAATATTGACTATTTTTCTTCCCTTTTCCCCTTTAATAAAATGAATTTGATCAACAGAAATCTTTTCAGTGAGGGAAAAAAAGTGGCTATGTAACTATCTAATCAATTTTCTTCCTGCATCCACGGTTGAATACAGCTATGAGTAGCTGGGGTAATACAGTGGAAAATTCAACGAAGGAGACTTGTATGTGCACCGAGATTGCAATCTTTTTATACTACCTTGCTTGGAACAATAGAGTTAGAGGTCAATTAGAGCAGGTTTTCCTTTCATTTAAGCTCAGTTTTGTGGGACTTTATTCACTCAACTGTTCCAAAATGTATCAGGTTGAGACTTGCCCTACAACCTGTTATATTTGATTTAGGGTAGGTGGATACTTTTCAACTTAATGTTTAAAAAATGTTTTTAAAGTTTAAAAACACATGTATCAACTGAATTTAGCTACCATAATATATCCCCTCACCCCATACCTGTCTGTTTTCTCTTTCAGCACTCGTTTTGTGCATATTAATACCTAAAAAATTTGAAAATAATAGGAAGATCCTAGGAAAACAACAATATGTTTTGCTCATACTTCTTTTATATATCTGTATTCTTTACAGATTCAATAAAAGGGTACAATTTATTTCATTTCAAGGTAGCAAAAATTTTCTTTCTTTACAAAATATTAACTCTGAACCCAAATCAAATATATATTTATATATGTATGTCCATATAGATACAGTATATATATATATAGAGAGAGAGAGAGATGGATATATTGCTAAAAACATTGTCACCAAGTCATACAGTACCCATTTATAGAAAAGGCTAACTAGAACAAGTTTAAGATTTTTCAGTGTTTCAGTTGTAACATCTGTAGTTTAACATCTTTATTTAAATAAGATGCCTATTAGTTTTTCTCCCTACACTCTTTAATGGAAAATGACCTTCAAAAAAACAAGTTTAGCAAAGAAAGAATAATATAAATGTTTACTAAATTGTCCCACTAATAATGAACCCATTATTAGGCCTGTTTTTTTCATCTGCTAGATAAATTTCTCAATTAAGGGACACATCGTAGTTAAGCAGTAAACCTCAAGATGCACTGTGGTCAGAAATATGTAGTAATGCCCATTGTACCTTTCTTTTGCAAAGTCAAAACTGAGGAAATTGAACCCCCCTGTGATGGACACATAGGGAGTGAACACAAGGCAGAGAAACATAGTTGCTAATCAAGGTGTACTACACTACAGCTCATGTAAATGAGAGAATCTATCCCAGCTAATGAGTAACTCACTGCTTGTACCTTACAGAGCACATTGGAGAAAGCAGCCACCTCAGCCATGCAGTTAATGAGGCCTCTGCTTTGAAAATCTGAACTGCATAAATGGAAAATTTCTGCAATTAGTAATTAATAATAAGAGCAAAGCAATGACAATCCCAGTGCAGATAAGTGTGATATAGACCAGGGGAAACCGACAGGCCAGAAGAGAAATAATTGCTTTTCCAATTCTTTGGAAGAGGTAAAGAAATGAATAGAATTAGATCTCCGCATATACTGAGTAAAGTTTGTTGTAAATTTCTATGTTGAATTTAGCCATAACAAGAAATCATATAGAAATATTATTTCATAGAATACATTCAATCATTCTCAGTTGTTAAATGTCTCAGCTGAACAGATCAAGCTGCCGAGGTTTTCTGTTTGACAGGCTGAAAAAGGCTTCAGAAACCCATCACTGCATTGTTTAAAAATTTCAAGTTCAGAATTTTTAAATCCTTTGTTGAAATTCCTAATCCTATCTCAAGACTTAGTTTAAGTACTATCTTTTTTGGAAACCTTTCCCAGTCCCCTTTAGCAGAGGAAGGTTTCTGTAATCTAAGGTAACACTATTTTTCCATAATGGTAGCACAGGGCTCCCATAATAACAAGAGGAACAGCAGAAACAACTAATATATTGGTACTTCCTGTAACTTCTGCTTATAATAACTCATTTAGTTCTTGTAACCACACTGTGCAGTAAGGACTACACCATGAAGAACTATTTTAGTATCTGGAATCTGAAGAGTTGTCCCGCAGCTATTTCGGGTAAAATTAATAATTGGACTCATCTGTCCTAGAGCCAGAGATTTTAACCATGTCACCACATAAACTTCCTCATTATTTTAAATTTATTTCAGTGTCCTATGAGCTCTGTCAGGGTGCAGAATATGTCTTCCTGTTTATCTTCAATCTCCCAATACACAGCTTAAAATCCTAAGTGGTGGTTATCCTGATACTTACTTCACAGGAGAATGGGTTAAATGAGACAACAAATGTACAGGGCTCCACACACTGCCTCTCCCACTGATGCAGGAAGAAGTCTATTAGTGAGAATCTGAGGACCTCACGAGTGATAGAAAACTGTAATGTGTCTGGATTCCCAGCATAACTAGAGCTCAGAGCATGAGAAATCTGTACTGTTCACTCTGCCTGCTTCATGGGGTAGCTCATTTGGCTGGCCTCTAAAAATGGCAATTGTCATTAGTAATATATTATGAAATTACTTTAAATGTACTATAGTAATAGAAGACAGTAATAAGAAAGCAGTTCTTAAATAGCAATCTTCATTTTGGTGTCTGTCAAAAGGTCAGTATAATTTGACTCACCTGGATGCAGCAGTTGGCTCTTTAGCCACTAAACTACGGCAAGATACACAGTGGTCACTTGCCGAAAATACTGTGTCTCAAAGAGATGAGTGAGAAAGCTTTCAAGATATTTCTCATATTTCTGTTTCTATTAGATTATACTTTATCCTGGATAGCACAACTATATTCTGGTAATAGAGCTGAAATTTAACAGGAAGAATATCTAGACACAGTGATAATGCTGTCAAATATTTTGAGAAACAAACTTGATTAAAAACATAACAGATTTTGAAGGTTCAGTCTCAAGTTCATCCAGAAGAAGGGAAATCATTAATTTTTCCTTTTGCTTGGCTGAATCACCAATAGGAAAGGATTTTCAAACAGTATCTTCGAAGTAACTTCATTTTATGTATGTATATTTAATAGATGACATTTAGTCATCAGTACATTTCTGATGAGGAATTTGAGTTAATTCCCCCAATTTGATTTACTTTCTTTTTTCCTTTTTGCAGTATTCACATTTGAAAATCCTTGGTAGTTTTAAAAACACTAATCTTGGGCTCATTCCTTGGCAGAAGGGAGGAAGTGCTGGAGAGTTCTCACCCAACTAGGTTAACTGGCCCCTTGGGTCTCTTTAGAAAGAAAGCACAGTTTCCAGATAAGCACACTTGGGTCTGATGAAATAAGGCAATTGGTTCATAATAATCCAGAAACTCACAATAAAATTATACTGTCAGGGCCAGGGATTTAGCTCAGTGGCACTGCGCCTGCTTTGCAAGTGCAAGGTCCTGAGTTCAATCCCCAGTACCAAAGAAAAAAAAATTATACTATCAAACTGAAGATTTGATAAAGGGATGACACACAGGTAAAAAATGTTTTAAGTTATCCTAGTACTACTGCAATTAGGTCATTAAGTCTCTCTTTCTCTCTCCCCTTTCTTCCTCCCTCCCTCCTTTCCTCTCCCTCCATACATCAACTTTTAAAGGATATTATTGTTATTCTAGTTTTTTAACAATGCAAAAATCTGATATTTAAGACACTTCATAACATTCTCAGAGCATTTAGCTGTTAAAGGTAGAAGGAAAACCAGATGCATTGTTCTTTTTTTCCATTACAATTGGTTCTACTTTCTTACTTATTTTAGACATTTGGAATGATTATGATATGAAGGCACAAGGAATGATAAAAAATACTTTTAAAATGTATTACAGTAAAAGACACATTGGCATCATCTTCTTCAAAACAGTTCCCTTTGCTTCACACACACTTGTCCCACTGTTCTTGTCACTTTCTGAGGAAGCTTTAAAAGTTCTCTTTCATGAGTCTTTATGAGATACGATCAAAAATACTGTAAATGTTTATCTGAGTGCCATCCCACAGAAAGGCAGGCTTGTAAAAACATTCCAGCGAGTCCTCATCCACCATATTCACCAGATCTGGCATAATAGGACTTCTAGTTCTTCCCTAATGTCAAAATGACCATGAACGGTAAATATTTTGAATCAATTCAGGTCATGCTGACAGCCAGGACTGTGCAACTAAAGATAATTACAGAAGAAGACTTCCAGAACTGCTTCAGAAAGTGGCAAGAATGGTGAGATGATTAGTGTGTTTGAAGGTAGGGGGACTATTTTGAGGAGTATTAATGGCCAAGTGTTTGTCACTGCAATAATCTTTTTCATTTAAAAATATAACTTTTATCACACCTTGTATTTGACATATATGACAGGTTCTAACTTTTTCTTTCCTCTACATTAAACTGTGATTACTGAATTTCAGCATAAACCAGTATATACTCTTAATAAGTGGGGTGAAAATTTTCATTAAACTTCAAATTGTATCCCTCTCCTGTGCACTTGACATATTTCAAGTCTCAATGATTATTCTTCTTTCTTTGAGTTTCCAACATCATTAGCAAAAAATTGTTGCATTTATTGACCTACCATCAAAAGCATCCTGCTGGGTGTTGTAGCCAGACCTGTAATCCCAGCACTCAGGAGGCTGAGACAGAGGATCGCCAAGAGTTCAAGGCAGCACAAGCTACATATGAATTCAAGGCCAGCCTGAGCTACATATAGAGACCTTGTCTCAAAAGAAAAAGAAAAAGAAAAAGAAAAAAACATCCTATTGTCACCAAAATTGTTAAGAGACTAATATTGCAATTCAAATAGGGACTAGGAAAATAGTAAGTCTCCAAGGAACATTTTTAAATCCTTAAATTAATTTAAAATGTTGATATCCTAAAAATACCTTATGTCAAAATTGGATGAAATTGAAGTCCATCATCTATTGAATCTTCCACCTAAATGTGTTTAATGAACTGGTTTCATTGGGCCATGTAAACATGATAAAGAATTAATATAGACATACATCTACAGAGTTTCATCATTTTCATATTAGGATTTCTTTTGATGTTCGGGCAAGTAAATAAAATGGTTCTTTGAAGAGGTACAAAGCATGTGAGCTGTGGAAACTTCAAATAGTGTATTGACATTTGTTATGTGTCTAGCATAAGAAACTGAAATGCTACTGCATCAAGGATTTAAAGTGTGCTTTGGCCTGTCGCTGACAATCTGAAGTCAGGAAGGGAGCTGAAGAATTTATAAGCAGATTACATATTTGCGTCAATTTGTGGCTTATATCTTAAGTGCCTAAGACCTGTGAATAGTTACAGAAAATCATCTGGAAACCATGCCTAACAAAAGAAAAGGACAAAAGCTGCATTTGGGAGCTGGGAATGTGGTGAAGTGGAAAAATGTATGATAAGCATGTGCAGAGAAGCTGAGAATATTCCTTGTACCCACCCCACAAAAAAAGAAAAGAAAGTTACATTTAAAATAAAAATAATTCCATAGGAAAAAGCAGCAAATTATGTAGTCCAATTATTATTATTATCATTAGACTAATCTTAATGACAGTTTCTTATATATCCTATTTTGGCATTCAGTATGTGTGTATATATACTTATATACATATTACTGAATATTATTAGTCTTATAAGGAACAGTTTTCAAAATAACAGTCCTTTATATAATGACTTTGTAAGCTATTTAATTTATAAGAAAATTGCATTAATAAAAAGAAAATATATCTTCTAGCTTTAGATTTCTCAGAAAAAACTGAGAATATCTTAGGATAAACTAAATTTTCCCTTGAGTGCCAAAACTTATGGAAACCCATTGAGCAAAACAGTAGTTACTCATTAAATATATTGCAGCAGATATAATAAGTAGTGGTAATATTAATAGTATAATATCAGTCAAAGCAGAAAAAGGAGTAAGTGTAGTTTTTTTTAATCTATTCAACCCAAAGAGATAATCCCAACTATCTTCATATTATAGTGTAGCATTAACTGATCACTCACTATGTCTAACAAATTGTCATGTCTAGTTTTATTTTCTTATGTAATACTCTCAACTTAGTTAATTTATCATAACATACAATGTGAGTATTATTATATTACATAATAATGCTTCACTGCTGCTATGGACTAAATGTATTTCACCAAAATTCCTATGTTGAATTCTTATCTTCCAGTGAGATAGTATTTCAAGTGGGGCTTTTGGTAGGAAACCAGTGGACCCTGTGTGAACTGGTGCAGGGGTGTTATAAGAGACAGGAGCACTTGCTTTCAACTCTCTAATGTTCCCATGTGGAGACACAGCAAGAAGACAGCCATCTGCAGTCCAGGAAGTGTGCCCCTGCCAGACAACAGGTCTGCCAGGACCCTGACCTTGAACTTCCAGCCTCCAGAACTGTGAGAAATTTGTATTTGTTGACTAAGCCATGCAATCTATCATACTCTGTTATGCTGACCAGACTGGACTGTAACACGCTCCATGTGACACAATTTGAACATAAGAAATGTTACTATCAGGATCTTGAATTCTGCAGTGAACAGGAATGCTTTGGAATTTAATTACTTGCTAGTATTTTCACATTTAAATAATCTCATGCATGAAAATTGCCATGATTTAGTAAAAACTGTTTCCAAGGAAATCTTTCAGGAAATGTACTAAGACAGCGGTGGCAAACCTGCAGGACTCACAGCCCTTTCTGTGGGCACTCGAGCCAAGCTGCCTCAGCATGGCCCTAACACTGCCCCAGCTGAGTATCAGATCACAATGCACACTAGCCATGTGCATACTCAGAAAGGAGTAGTGGTGGCAGACTTTGGGAGAAACAAAGTTTGTGGGCATAGATCATTATAGAATTCTGGTCAACGTGGGCAGTAACCATTAATAATGCCTTGTATGTAATTATACAGAATCACTAAGTTCCTCCCATACAACTCTGAAATCTAAAAGCCTCCTAAAAGGAAAAGTTTTCCATAACTCATTTGGAGGCACACTTGGCATGAGTGTGGCCTTTTCCATGATAAACATTCCTCACATGATCGGAGATTAATTATAAAATCATTTTATCCCACTTCAGATTTGACTCGACTCCGGATATGGATGTACAGAAACAATACTAACTGTTTTCATTGTTAGTGTTCCAGATGTAATTGGCGATGTTACCAAAAAAATATTTTCAGTTTCACATAACTTTTCTCAACCAGAAAAACTTGAAATCCTCAAATGACCTCAAGGTTTCATAAAAGACACTGTGAACATGTAACATAAAGAGTCAATAATTACAAGCTCAGGGGAGACGGCCAGAAACCTTGAAAGTAAGCTTAAGTAACCAGCAAACACCCGTGAAGGGCAGGAGAGATGCAAAAGTAAGGTGGAACAGGGGCGCCAAGAGCAGCTGGCACTCATGGGTCAAGGAGGAAGAAATTGGGGATGGATGCAGAATTAAATTTAACAGAATAGTAGAAAAAGTAGTTAGAGGGGACCTACATTGTTTACAATCAAAAAATACAAAACAAGTGTAGAAATTTCAGTTAAAGTACTATGATGAACCCTGGATTCGAGGGAGATCATCTGAAAATAGTACGCAGTGGTACCTCCGTTCACAAACGCTTTTGTCTGCAAACAATTTGGTTCGCACACTGAAATATTTGGTAAAAGTTTTTTGGTACCAGGGATCGAACTTGTGACCTTGCGCTTGCGAGGCAGGCGTCGGCACTACTGAGCTAAATCCCCAGCCCTAAAATTTTGCTTTTGATTTTGAACTCTGCATCAGGTGACGAACAGGCCCAAGGTCATCTTTCCCACAGGAACACGAGTGTGGCCTCTTTTCCAGAATCATGGAACAAATTAAGTTCATGAACCGAGGTACCACTTTGCAGGGGAAATGGAGGCAAACCAAAGCTCTTACTGGAGGAAAGGTCTTCTGAGAGGCTTTTTGCAAGGACAGGTGTGAAATGATGAGAGAGTAGATTAAGAAAGTAGAAAAACAGAATTTGTGAGGGAGTGTGGTGGCACCTGTCTGTGATCCCAGCAGTGGAAAGGCTGAGCCAGGAGGATCTAGAGTTCAAGGATAGCCTGTCTCAAAACCCAAAAATCAAAACAAAAATAGGAAACTCCTGCCCTTTCTCTGGCTTCACTCATTCTGAAAATGGGAAAATATTTCTAAAAGTCTCTGCAGCTTCCCTTCGTCATTAGAATATAACTGTAAGGAGTGGACATCTGAAAATATTTGAAATTAAATAAACCTTTTGGTTTTCTCACCTCACAGCCCTCTGGGCGTCATGAATGCAGCCCTGCTAGGAGCTGTCTCCTGACACATGCACTTACAAGTTGGAAGCCTAGAGTGAAACTCAACTGACCAGGAATCAAAACTCAGCAATGTGCCCTCGTAGGACGTGGATGTTGTCATTTCACCTTCAGTTTAAGAGACTGAAAGGAAACGACTTTTCAGATACTGCAGTATTTTATGTTCAATCACAGCAACATGTTTCAGGAGCTGAAAAGTATCGGGTCTGCAGGCAGGATCCGATGTTGATGTTGCCTTGGATAGCCTTGCCAACAATAATTTCCTTCAATTGTCAGAGAAATAAAATAAAATAAAACAAATGCTTACCTTAACAGAAGGATGTACAAATCATTTTATTTTGAAGAAGCTTATTTTGCATAAATCTAATATGATTTTTACTCTCTAGGAGGATCTTGCCATCTACTGATATTTTGAAGTATTTGACCTGATGCGAGTGAAAATCACACTGCTGAAGTAAAGGTTGTAGGGTTTGTTTGGGGCTGCGATAATTTTAAAATAGGTGGTATAATGCATTCTGAATACATCATTTTTTGTAGAATAGCCTCAAGTGCTACATAATTAAATCAGCATTAATTTACCATTCCAACTTTCATCTTTTGTGTGACTCACAATTTGCCAAACTTTTAAAAATAGGAACACCAATCCCATTAATGATCCTTATATGTATTTTTAGATTAGAACCATTTTATTAGACTCCTTTATTTATACAAATGATATCCCTTTGTCTTCTTTTTAAAAATGAAATGTGCATGCAGCCTAGAGTTGACAGTGGGAGATGGCCTTGGGCAGGAAGCTGGGGCCAGAGGTGCAAACAGTGACTATAGATCAGAAACAGGGACCCCAATCCTGATTCTCCGGCTGGGCTGGCAGCAGCATCTGCTTTTCACTTTACCTCTGACTGAGGAACCCTAAGCATCCTATGGTCTCTGCTTTGAAGGCCCTTTACTCCATTTAATCAATTAATTTACCTCTGAAAATTATTTGGAATTTTTTTCAGAATACCTTTGCTAAAATTCAATGCCTTTTTTTTTTTTCTCTTTTGGTAGTAAGAGCAAAAATAAGAACTTAGATGTCTATTGAAATTGTCTTCAACTTTTGTGCAAAAATAGTAACCTTTCTTTTAATAAGATTGTTCTGGAATTGATGGTTTTTAGCCAGGTAATAACCTAGAAATTAAACACACACCAATGTGAGAATTATATCCATTTCGTGAATTCTTTAATATATCATGTAGGAGGATTTTCTAATTAATGTTACTTTTGGTATCAGTTTTATGTTAGCACTTTTAACACACAAGGTAATTTTTAGATTTGAGTCTGATTTTTAACCAAGCTCTTTATGTCTATATTTTTTCAAATCTCTATCTCATTATAAACTTTCTTTAGGGCAAAGGCCTTGTATTTTTGTTTTATCTCTCATCAGAGCTTCCAGTGAAGTGTTTTGCACACAGCAAGTCCTCAATTAACATTGAAAACGGAGGGACACTAATTACAAGTGGCCTTCCAAGGCCTCCAGTTCAAAAGACGGGGATGTTCAAATTCAGGTTGTGAGAATTAGGATGTTAGAATGTCAGTGATGTTCAGAATCAGGCTGAATGAGCACACTGCCCTAAAGCAGTAGGTGCAGGGCAACTAAAGGAAAGTTGCTGATTGCCATTCTGATTGTGTATCTGAGGATGAAGAAAAGATTCTACTAGGTGCGTGGGAATCTGTCTCATGAAGGTGCATTTGACCAACAGTGACTGGATAATAATGTTTCATAAAGATGGGGCTATGCTGGGTTAAAATTATCTCTTCCCTTGTGTCTTCTAAACAATAAGCTGTGGAAAATTATAAAATAGGGTTTTTTTTCTTCACTAAGCTCTATTATTATAAATTCTAATATTATTTGGGAACTAGATCAATTAGTGGTGTGTCCCATCAGTAAATAACACTGATAAACAAGCACTGTTCATTTGTAGGATACAAAAAATTGCACAATCCCATGTTGGATTTTATTAATGGGGTGATTAACATGAGAGCCACCCATTTTGATAAGCATCATAATTATCACATCAAACATTGTTAAGATTTTTCTAAATCCACTGCTGATACTTTGGAAGTATGAATGGTGACTGAGAAAAATTATGCATAACGGGATTGACTGAGGGCATTAGTTTTCCCAAGGTTTGCCATGCTTCCAAATCCCCGTCAGTCATTCTAGTTCTTTCCAAAACTTTACTACCTAGAAGTTGTATGGAGGGGTCCAGTTAAAAAAAACTTAGACCTGGGCTGGGGATTTAGCTCAGTGGCTTTGCTGCCTGCTGTGCAAGCGCAAGGACCTGAGTTTGATCCCCGGTACAAAAAAACAAAAAACAAAACAAAACCAAAAAAAAGAATAAAAAAACTTAAACCACATTGTCAGTATCCTTAGCTCTGCAGTTTACAATTCTTTCTAACACAGATAAGTTGGGTTTGTAGAATGAATCGATAGCATATTATCTTCATTGCCCAGTAATTTCTCTGGTAAAATTATAATAAATCTAACAGACAAGGACCCAAAATAAAATCACCACTTGTTTTTAATACAATAAAATCCTGCTATCATCTACCTAAGTGAAATTAAAGTGGGAGATATATTGCAGAAATTAGAATGCTTACAGAAAGTTTAATGGGTATTGGAAAAGATTTGTCTCAAGTGTGACCAGTGTCTATGCACATGGAAACTTATTGAGCTAACACCTCTGATCTAATTTCTTTTTGAATTAAAAATAAGTTTTAATCAAACCCTAACCTTTAAAATAGTATGACCTCTATTAGCCTGTGAGCAACAGAGTCGTGGCTGGGAATAAGTGAAAGAATTAGGTGAACGCAGTCTTAGAAAATTGTTTAAATGTCCTTGAGAATCTTAAAGTGACAAGTATATTTGGAGATGCGAATTTCAACACTCAGAACCTATATTTTTTCTATATAGACAGCCTTTGATCTCAGAGTGCTGACTGCTTCTTAGAGAGGCTAGGAAAAGCTGTATCAGTATTAGAAGGCCGATTCTCATCAGTAAACCTGCAGTCACAAAAATCACAATTTCTGTACTTTACATTGTCTGTAAATGGCAGATCATCATTCATATGGGCTAAAAACACTGGCAGAAATAGTGTAACAATTTAACGGCCCATCTTTCAAGATAATCCCTTGTTCATCCATAAATCCACCATCTTAAACACTATTTCTTGAAACACTGTTCTTTTATTCTCCCTCCTGTTTTTAATCAAACTTCTCCTTCACTAAAGACTACCTTTGGTCTTTTCTCCTGCTTGTTTTAACCTTACTCTGTCAAGAACAGTGAAAAATGTAATATTTTCCCTACGTTATGGCTAACATGTTAGCCTATCACAGTCTCTGGGACACTGGTGGAAATATGAAGACTCTTGGGTTAGAGACATGTACTTTATTGGTGAAGTTTCAGGTGGAAATATGAGTTTCATACTTTCTAGGTTCTCCTTCGCCTCCACTTTTCATGAGGACAATGTGGGGAACCTGAGCGACTGAGATGTGCACAGCCTGTTTGTACCACTGTACAATTTCAGAACCTTGAGCTTGGAAACCTTCCCACCTTACAAACAACCTGTTAGAAAACTCTCCCACTCTATGCCCTGGAGGAAGATAGTATTTTCTTCATCATGGTCTGGTTATACACCCACTCTCTGTCCTGAAGCAAAGACACTATCTCTATTGCCCAAAGCTGTTTGCTAGATAAACATCTTTGAAAAATGGAGTCCAGAAGCTCCTCGTGTGTGATACAGGACTGTAATCCCAGTACTATTCTGGGAGGCTGGGACAGGAGGATCTTAAATGCCAGCCCAGCCTGGATAATTTAAGGAAATCCTATCTCAAAATAAAAAGAAAATAAAAAATAGGTTGAGGATGTAGCTCAGCGTGAAGGCCTTGAGTTCAATCCCCAGTACTACAAAAGCCAAAAAGCAACAAAACCCTGCTTCTCTGTAATGTAAACTCTACTTCTGTCGTGCTCAGAGGCTATAGTAACCTTCAGTTCCTGGCATTTTATTTTCAGTCCCATTGGCATAATATTCACTGTTGTGCACTTAATTTGTTATTACCCTTATTACTTAACATTTGTATCCCATTTAAATGAATTATATACTTCACTTTGTCTCTTTAAGTGATTGAAATTCAGTGAAGGGAAAAATTATTTAATACATTCTTTTTAACCTTATAAATCAGTGGAACTATATTGTGAGTAGCTACTCAAATATTTACTTAATTAAGGAAGGAGTCAAAGTATTTCTAAAATGTTTCGTCCTAACCAGTATGTAAACAAATAGGAGTATACTTATACTAAACTATTATGGAGAAAATTATCAGAATGGACCACATTTCCTATGCTGGTGCTTATTCTTTGCTTATATTCTCAGTACCACTTTTAGAGTCAGATATCAAGGAATATTAATTCTTATAAAGAATTTTTTAAAATGTGATACTAAATATCAAAGAATATCAATTTTTATAAATTATTAAGGAAAATACGAAAATAAATCTAGTTTTAAGTTTTAGAATTGACAAAAAAGTCCCATTTGACCCAGTTATTCCTGAGCTGGTTATCTTCCCCCCAAAATTAAAAGAATCATACCACAGTGATATATGTGCACCCATGTTCATAGCAGCACAGTTTGTAGTAGCTAAAACTTGCAGATAGCCCAATTGCCCATCAGCTGGAGACTGGATAAAGAAGATGTGGGTTTTTTTATAAAATGGAGTACTACTCAGCCATAATGAACGACAAACTAGAGACATTTATAGCTAAGTGGATGCATATTGAGGTGATACTCTTAAGTGAAATAAATAGGACACACATGTGTAAATACTGAATAGTTTTTCTGGTGTGAAAAACCAAAAGTGTAAATAAGGATCAAAATGTATAATTGATATTGTGTAATAGGAAGAAAAGGTCTAAAGGAGGGGAAGTGGGAGGAGTAGGGAAAAGGAAAGAAGGGAAAAGAAAAATAATGAGAAAAGGGAAAAAAATGGAAACAGAGTCTTTGTAAATAGGGAAGGGTAGAGGGGGTGAAGGGAGGGGAGGGGAATGGGGAAAAATCAGAACCAAAATACATCATGTAAAAGTACAAGATCCCAATGATGAATGTAACTGTATTGTATACCTAAAATGTACCAATAAACTTAATGGAAAAAAAAAGAATTGACAAAAATCTTCTGATAAAATTTAGAGTAGAATTAGTTTCAACTTCTAGGAACTTAATAACAAAAACCTCCAAGGTAAAAATATTCAAATCTATGTTTTATAAATTTAAAAAATACTATGCATAAAGTTTTAAAAATCAAATAATTATGCATACAACTTCAGGTATTTCCAATAGTTGGAGGTGACCATTTCCAATGAATCTCTTAAGTATTCATATTTGGTTTTGGTGATATCATATTTCTAAATGTTTAATTACTATCAATGGACTTGTCTTGCTGTTGGTTGTGTTTTTTCTGTTTTTGTTTTGTGTTTTTTGGTTTTCACATTGTCTAACTGATTTCTCTCTATAGAAAAGACACTGTCTTATATTGGGCCTCTTCCATCCTCCACATATTTATAACTTGCTTTTTGTTAGATAAAGTACTGATATTGTCCTGGTTATGCAAGTATTCTTTGCAACTGTACCTTGTGTATATTGATTAGACTTCATTTCATACAACTTCTTTTTGATTTTTGTTAATAGCTTGTGCATTTTGTATACTCAGTTGTGTATGCACTATCATTACCATATCATTAAGCTTTCTATAAGTAATGTAAAATTCTTGTGCAAAGTACCAAAAAAATCACCAGCCGCATCTCTTTCCTGAAGACTTTCGCTGTTCTCCCAGAGTCAATCTATTCTGCTTGCTCCCCCACTTTAAATGTAGTATATGTTCATGATACACAATGAATCCATTCATCCTGGGGACTGGTACATGCATGTATCGCATCTGGATATTTTCTACTTCCCCTTCCTCTCCTCTCCCTCCCCTTGTCTCTCTCCAGCCCCTGAAATCTTTCCCATCTCCACACAGTCTATCTCCCTATTTCTTATCATCTATTTTTTATTTTCTTCTTTAAATTATTTATACTTTGAGTTTCTCATATAAGAGAAATCATGCAATATTTACCCTTCTGTGCCTGATTTATTTCACTTGGGCCATCTGGCTGGGACACCTGTCACCTTATTGATCCCCAGATTTGATGGGGCTGAACTCCAGCTGGCTGCGCTGCTGTCCTCTTCCCCCTTCACTGCTCCACGTGTGTCCCCGCCAAGCTTCCTACTCTGACAAACAGGATGACCTTTCCCCATAGAGGAGGTGGTTCTTTGGTCAAGGGCACAGGAAAACAGGCACATAGGAAAACTGTTTTTAAATCCTCATAGGTCTAAAAATATCTTCCTTCTTTGATATTTGAAAAAAAATGGACTATGCAGAAAATCCTAGGTTAGAAATTTAAAAGTTCAGAATTTCAAAAAGTTGTGCTCAATAGTTTTCCTGTCTCTGGGGTCCTATTGAGAAAATTTATGCCATTTTGATACCTATTTTTTTATATGTGACCATATTAGAAAAAGTACAAGTGCCTTGGAAATATACAAGATCTTCATTTTGTTCCTAACGCATTACAGTTCTATGTTGACATGCTTTGATGAGTTTTATTTATTTCACTGCAGTAGGTGCCAATGACTCTTTTTCTAATTAAAAAAAATGTCTGACTATAATGGGGGATTTTCTGAATTAAAATTCTATGTATTTGGAATTCTTATTGTTCAGTTCTTATTATTCAAATATTAGATCAACTAGACTTATTTTCTGATGTTCTTATCTTCTTTTTCTCATGTAATACAACTTTGATTGTTAGATTTTGTTTTACTCCAAGATTTCCTCAAGTTGATTATCTGTTCCTTCCAATGCTTTTCAATGTTTTAATTTTCAATATTTTTTGATATTCTCTCAAAATTCCTGTTAATATTTTTTCTCCTTTGTTACATAAATCCAATAATTCCCCTTTTCCAAGACTATAAATTGTAAATATCAATAATTACATTTTGCTTTGTATTTTAGCTTCCTGGATGTTTCTTGATTACTGTATTCTTTTTTTCTCATTTTGTTGTCTTAATTTCTCTATTTCTGGCTAGAATATTAACATAACCATCTGGTTACTGGGTTATAAACTTACATCTAAGAATCAGTAACAGAAGGACTAACTGGTAGCTCGGTTTGCAAGTATTAGCTGTCCTATTTCACCAAAGCTCCCAGTTTTGGGAATCTGTAACTCTTTTTTGAGGCTTTGTCCGTTTTCCCAGAAACTAACCATGCAATCTCCTACCTAAGTGATATTCAACCTCATGACCAGCATTCTCAGAAAGAAATGTAAGCAAGGACTGAGATTAGACTACACACTTTTTACTTAATGACCCAGATTGAAGCACACCATGTTCTTCTTTTTAAACACTCTGGGTTACTAAGTTTGCCTTTCAGCTGCTCAAAAAAAAGTATAGTTCTAGACCTCTTGGAAGACTGATAAGGGGTTTGGTCGCCTGGGGTGGGCTTAGGGTTATGTGAATGTAGGAGGAGATCTGGTTGTATAACACTGCTTTTTCAGAATTTTTTTCTCTTTTTTTTAGATTAATGTTATAGACTTTATTATGAAATAGATAAAAATATAATCATACACTAAAATTGAACAATTACAAGGACTCCTTCCCACATGAAATTTAATCTCATAAAACCACCTATGTTCTGCTTCTTAAAAAGTTTAATAGTAAAACTTTGGTGTAGCAGGGTCCTTGGCAAGTTTAGAACTAGAATTAAAAGGCAGACAACAACTCTGGAAACTAGTGAACCCCGTCTCTGCAGCAGCCTCACATCTGGGAGTCTCCAGCAGTTCCTGCTCCTCTTTCCAACTGGGTTTCAGCCCTTTCCTCCTGGCCGAAGTCCCCTCTGCCTCCCTGGCCAGGCTGTCCGCCCTCAAGGCCTTGGTCAGGCTTTCTCTGACCCTCTTTACTTTCTCCATCTGTTTCATGAGGTCTGCAGCAGTGAGCTGTCTGATGGAAGAGGGAGGAACAAGGTGAAAAGCTTCCAGGAAAGTCTCTTCCCAGAAGGGAGACAGGCCGGGGTGGGCTGGGAGCCCTCATCAGCACCCTGGCCACGGGATCCACCTTGGCTTCCTGAGGTCATGATTTGGAAGGCATTTGTGAAATCCAATCGGCTTAAACCTTCTTCCGTGCCTTGTTGCTTGAGTGCCTGCAGCCTCCAGCTTGTACACAGCTGCTGGGGGTTCTCCAGCTTCTCCTTGTCGGGCCCACACCTGACCTCATTGCCAGGGTGGGCGGGGATGAGCGTCACGGGCCTGGGTAAGATGCTGCTGGTCAGTCCCTCTGGGATGGTAAAGGGCGTGGCAGCTCCGCGCTGGGCGAGGACTTGTTTCTTCTGCAAATCTGGGGGTAGCATGCTTTCTTCTGAGCTTCCGCACGAAAGGCTGGCTTGGAATTGAGGGTGTTTCAGGCCCTATGGTTGCTGGGATTTTCCTTTCGGGCTCCATTTCTGAGATGAAGGTAGTCTGTGGCTTTCTGGAAGATGCAGCGGTCCCTCATCTGGTTCCCACATAACGGGTTTAGGTGTGTTCTGTAGGCAAGTGCCTAGTGCAACCTTGGGAAACTCTGCTTTTTCAGAATTTTGATCAATTCTTTTCTTTTCAAACTCAACTACACCCTTAACCTAAAAGGCTATCTGGTGACCCTAATTCATAGCTCTTTTCAAGATTTCTAGAATATGAGTATGCCTAATTTTATCTTTACACTAACCAGTGTGATTTAAGATTTCTTCAGTATGTGAAGCAGGGACCATTTCTTGATTTGATTCTTCAAAATTGTTTTCCTGCCATCTACTCTCCTATTCTATATTAATATGTGACCTTTATATAGTTGTTTATGTTTATTGCCTTTTCTATTGTTTTAGGTGGGGACAGGAAGAATGCATAGGTTGAAAACAGTATGCTTAAGTAGAATGAAAGTTACACCTCATAAACATAATGGTATTAATTTTTAGACTCTTTGAAGCTATTTCTCACCAGAAAAAGCATTGTACTTTATTAGGTTTTGAAAGGAAATATTGGTACAAATGAAGAGATCAAATTTGAAAAAAAAATTGAAATCACTATATGTGATCTAAAATCTACTAGGCTGTAAATGTACATTTATTATAAAATTACATCTCATAGAGCTCTTGAAGTGCTTTTACAATTCTTAAAAATTAAAATATTAGGACCTATAAA
The DNA here is from genome assembly GCF_000247695.1 of Heterocephalus glaber. The sequence continues at coordinate 21,401,034 of NW_004624731.1, read as the reverse complement.
TAGAAGAACACTGATATTATAATTTCTCAAACTGTATTCATGATCGAAATACTACACTTGATCTTAGCCAAAATGCAGAGAAGTGATTCATGATTAAAATACTATGACATGTGCAACTGATAGTTTTTTTATATAATCTATATAGTCTGATTTTTTTCTACTTTATAAAGGTTTCAGAAAATTAGCTGGAAAAATTACTTTTAAAAAGTCATAAACCTGGGCCGGGGATTTAGCTCAGTGGTTCCGGCACCTGCCTCGCAAGAGCAAGGTTCCTAGTTCGATCCCCGGTACCAAAAAAAAAAAAAAAGTCATAAACCTAAATAAATAAAGTTGAAGGCTCAGGTTCCTCTACACGGCTTTCAAAGTCTCTCTCTTATATACAAGCAGATCTCAGTGTCCTTAGACATTGGCCCAAGATTTCTCAATTAAACCCACACAGGAAAGGATGTTGTAATGTTCCTTCCAGAACTCTTTAAGGGTTAAATCTATATCTGAGACCATCTGAAAGCACAAGTGGTCACCATTTGGGTCGTGAATCAAGACTTTGATTATAAGTTAAAACTAAAATTCTGGTCATAACCCAAGTTGTTTGTATGTGAGGCTGGTTGTAACTCCAGAGTCCACTGAACACCCAACTACAGATATTACAAAGTATCTACCTTTAAAAAGTTATCCCATTTTATATCAGGAACTAATTACAGCAAGTTCCTCTTCTAGAACCAAATTTCCTCATCAAGATAATGAGTAGTTAGCATTAAATTTTATTTTAAGTAGCTTTTAGCTCTAAAAAGCTTAAGATCAGAACATGAGATTTAATGAGAGATATCCATTTTCACTATTATAAAAACACTACAAGAATACTGATGGTATAACACTAAAACATATGTTATATATTAATTAAGACATTAATATAGGGTAATTTGTAGAGAGAATTTATCACAAAGGATTCAAGGCCAAATTCTAACATTATTATCATCTTATTCTTGTTATTAAATCCAACTTATAGTCTGACTCAGTTTGCTGTTATACATATAACCCTTACTGTAGATTTGTTTGGTAGGTTGTATTTCCTATTCTATGCTAATCAATGTATTCCAGGTTCTACAGCTGTTGATATCAGATCCCATGGGGGACCAGTTTAAACAAAGTAACAGAAATCCACAGTGAAGGTGATAACTCTAAAGCCATGGTGTGAAACAGAAAAACTGGTCTTATTCATCATTTCCTAAAATAGTTAAAGCATAGTAACTAAAATAAAGTTATTCACTTTTTATAGTGTTTAAGATGATTATCCATTCAACCAACCAAGCAGTCCAATATCAAATCAAAGTCCAAGCAGAGATACGTTCTATGAACTATAATCCAATTTAGACACCAAATTTTCCAAATTTAAACATAGCATTAATATGTTAGTCATGGTCTGATTAATAATGCAAGAAAATGTTTTAAATTATAAATATGCTTCAACCTAAAAACACTGGTCTTTAGTCAAAGTTATATTTAGAGCACAAGGATTCTTCAAGGAGGTCTAGTTGTCTCTACTGTGAAGTATTCTTATCAGTCAAATCATGCTTAACAATCTGCAATCTAAAGAAATTTATTTATTTGAGCCTTCATGAATTGGTGTTATTGTGTAAAAAATATGTCTGGATCCCCATATTAGAAAGATCCTCACTGGAGCTGCAGGGATACTCTGGAAAATTCATATTGGAGAAAGGTCACATTTACTCATACAGTCTAAAATTTAACATGATATTTTCTCAAATAACGTAATTGTAGATAGCTTTCCAATAAATGCTAGCCTCCAAAAAAGTACTGAAAATAGTAATGAAATACGGTATCATCACAGTGACATCTCATGAACATAACACAAAATAAGATGTTTGTCAAGATCAAGTTGAAAACCTTTGCGGAAAAGGCTCTAGGAACAGAGAAGGTAACAGAGCTAGCATCCTCAGGTGGGGCTGCATGGGGGAAGAGAAAAGTTTTAAGCACCAAAGGGGATAGGGAAATAGAGTAAACAGGGTTTTCATTCCAGTAAGTTGAGCAGTGTGAGTTACTGAGGTACAATGCAGTCTAAACAACCGGGATGAAGATCCAAAAGAGTAGGAAGATGCAGTACTCACAAAGCTTTATAGCCAAGAAACAGACAATTTTTGAAATTTCTGGAATGTGATTTTCTTCCTTTGTATTTGAATTTTATCTCGGCATTACATTTTTTATTACTATCAAGCCTATTTTGGTAGCAATTCAGGTTACAATCTCTTATTCAAAACTTGTGGGGAATGTATTTTAGATGTCTTTAGACTTTAGAAAGACAATACAGCAGATATACCATTTCTATATAACCTGCCCAGCAGGTTAGGTGGCTTTATTCTGTAATCAGACACATTTTCTCAGCAAAGCATGAAATTACTCAGGCAAAGTAGAGTAAATAAAGAGTATATCTTTTCTATCTTTCTCTTGAAGTTGTTTCCACTTATATTTTACTATCAAACTATCACATCTGGTTTTCCTAACAAAAGTTAGCAAAACCAAAGAAGAACTGCCTATTCATTTTTAGATGTTTAGATTATAAAATTGGTTTCAAGGTATTGAAGCTATATATTCTAAAACTGAATGGCCCAAGCTACAATAACAAAAAAAAAAAATCAGAGGCATATACTGTAGAAATTTATATCACTGAAATGATTCATTCAACCACACTTAGTTTAATTTAAAATTATATATGAAGAAAATCACTGGAAATATATGGAGGCCAAGGACTTCCCCATGGCTGCGATTCATACAGAAATGCCATGGGCACTCATGTGACAGGGACAGAGTGGCACACGCGTTGACAGTACCCAAATTGTCCTGGGATGAGGGGGCAGGCCTGAGGCACTGGAAAATGGAGAGAACAGAGGGAACAAAGTATCTGAATGTGGAGGCTGAGTCACAAATGCCACTCTGTCACCCACTGCCGCCTCACCTCAATAACTAAAGGAAACTCGCTGGATGATCTGATGTGTAGACTGTGTATAACTCCAATCCCCTTCCTAAGTACTCAGCACATGTCCTGCACAGAAAGAAATAGGAACGAAAAGGGAAACAGGCAGAAAAACAAACTTGTCACTTGTTCCCTACATCTGCATTACTTTTCTAAGGAGAGGAAAAATACCCCCTTAAAAGAGACTTAAAACTAAAGGAATGTCTTAAAAAACACTAATAGGAAAGGTGGTGTGTACACCCAAGGGATTAGTATTCAGTGTTAAAGGAGGATGAAGCCATGTTATTGTCAGGAAAATGGACAGAACTGTCATGTTAAGTGAAACAACCCACAATCAGAGAGACAAATATTGCATGCTTTCTCTCCTATGTGGAATCTTTAACAAAATTAAAGTAGATTGGGTAAAAGTAGAAGAGAAGAGGAAGGGTGTTGGGGGGAGAGGGGTGGAAAATAAGGAGGGCAATTGGGGATTTAAAAGACTAAAGTATGTTATATGTACCTTTCAACATGCCAAACAGTCTGCCCTATTCTGTAGAATTAACAGGTGCTGATCAAAAAAAAACCCAGAGACAATAGATACATACACCCATGCAAAAGACCAAACTGAATGTAGTCCTTGATTTGGTGGCAAAAGAAGCAAGAAGATCAAGAAGAATTTGAATATGATTAACAAGAATGAAATGTAGGAAAATGCAAGCCGGAACAACAGCAACAACAGGTCAAGCAATCCTTTCTAGGTGGCATCATGTGGCACAGGTTTGGTGCTGACTGCATTTATCAGGGTTGGATCAAAGACAGACTCTACGCAGAGACTTTGGTCATTTACAAGCCAATTCGGGTTAAGTTTTCTTACGTATTTGCTGTGCATTTAAAAATAGAGAAGTGTAGCTGTAATTATACATCGGTAACACAAACTAACACAACTAAGAGTACATATACATGATGCTTTCGTCACAAAAATAGAAAGGAAAAAAATATATATCAAACATTATGCTATTGGTGGAATTATAGTCTTAATAGTAATCTTAATATCCATGGGTTTCTACATGTTCTATAATAATACATAATTTCATCATAAAATACGAAAATTTCTAATGACGATTTCTTTCCTCAGAAATGTATTAACATAGCTATGATTATCTGATGCATTTTTTCATTCTCCACGGGAGAGAACTCTATTACTTTTCAGAAAATCATAGTTGGACCGAAGAAACCCATGTTAGGCTGCATCAAATTCCGGGGAACTTTACTTACAGTACACATCCACTCGGATTGACTTTATCGCGGGGGACCCCAGGCCATTCTCGGCTTTACAGTAGTACCGGCCTCCTTGGTGTCGCTGAATGTTTGTAATCCTTAGCGTCTCATTGAAGACACTGGAGTCTTGGAATCTGTCAGAGGCACTTCCTGCTGTTTTGGTCCACCTGATCTGAGCAAACATCGACAGAGATTGTTACTTTAGTTTGGTTTCCCCACCAAAAAAAAAAAAAAATCAAATAGTAGTTACTTATTTGAAGTTTGCATTCCGAGCTGCTACATTGCCTTTCCAATCAAATTACTAACAACTTTTCTAGAAATATTATATGCCTAATTGAATTATAGGAGTTTAATTGAAACATCATCATTATATAGTACCTGTAATTCAGCTTCATTTGCATGGGATTCATCAATAGATTGATCGGTATGTACGCTAACATAAAGTCTAACAGAGAGGGAGTTAAATATCCACAGTAAGTACCCTAGAAATATGGATTCTCTTTTCTTTGTTAAGCATTTGAAATTGTCTTTCACATTTTCCAAACTTTGCAAGATATTTTGTGCTCTAGGTAGACTCTCATTTCTTTTTGGACATGTTTCATTATTTTATTTTAAATTTCCGACTTGATTTGGATACTTCAGTCATATTATCATAATAGCTTATTGAGATTATGTATAATTGTATACACCTGGTTTTTCAAAGAGTTTTTTTTCTTTAATAGCTTTGCTTTAATAAGCCTACAAATGATTTGCCTATTTTGATAATTAGAATGTACTTTACATCAATAATTATTTTCAGAAAAATGTGTAAACTTTTTCAAGGAGAATGTTTCCATTAAACTGCCAAAACACTTTCACTATCTAAAACATTTCATTATAAACAATGCCATTCTTTTAAACACAGCTGTGTGCCAATGATTTCATTTTGCTAGCAATAATGACTGGCATTCAACTTAAATTTTGTGTATTTTAGTTTTTAAAAAACCTGAATAAAAGCTACAGGCTGATACTGTAAAGAGATATAAAACAGCAAGTAAAAAGGATTTGGTTTTACGTCTCTCCTCCTAATTGTATATTTTTAACTTTTATTTTGAAATTGAGAAACAGCTAATAAATTCTTCTGGTCAAATATACATGATAAAACATGGAAAATGAAACTAATGTCTGAAATCCTATAATACTGCTATTATCAATATGTCTTCATGAAATGTGAATTAAGATTTATGTTCTACTGACATTTAATCTTTAAAAAGTTATCCATATCATTAAAATATCAGTATGAATATATTCATGTTTCTCTTTAATTGTAAATTAAAATGTTCCTTAGACATCAATAAACAAAAAGCAATATTAAATGTTTAATCAACACTTCCTATGTATATATAATATACAAAAGAGTAAAGTGGCACACTTCTTGCTTTCAAGTAGTCTATAAATTCATCAGCTATATGTCTATAAAAGTAAAATGTATAACAAAGGCAATGTGTGTTTTTTAAACTTCGGTTTTTGTTTGTTTGTTTGTTTGTGATACTGGGGATTGAACCCAGGGCTTTCTCATTGAGCTACATCCTCAGCCCACTATTGAAAAAAGTTTTTTGAGACAGGGTCTCCCTAAGAGTCCTGGGATCACAGGTGTGCACTGTCACAATGGTAATGAGCTGAAGTTAGTAATATTTCCTTTATAAAATCTACAGTTCTATTTTCACTTAAATTTCAAAATCTACAAGTACAGAAATAAAGACTATTTAAAGAAATAAAAGACATATTTTTGTACAGAGAGATTTTAATTCCCTTTAAGAAAATATATCTCAGCTATAATCTAAGTTTAATCATGATTCCAATTAAGGTATCATGTTTTCTTTCAATATCACAATATAATACAGAAGTATTACTTGGAAAAAGAAGATTTGGAAAAAGAAGCATTTCAGAATATAAAAATAGGTCCCGGAAAAAGAGTTATCAGAATAACCTAATCCTTCCAAATATGGAAATTATGTTATTAATACAAAGTGATTCAGTAAGAGGGGAGGAGGATAAGGTGTACAGAGAGAGAGACTGAGAGACAGAGAAACAGAGAAAGAGAGACTATGACACAAACCAACATTTATAAGCTTTTGGCCAAAGCACATCTTTATATTCTACAAAATTAGCGAGGACCTCAAATGTTTTTTTGTTTATTTGGATTACATTTATTCATAATTATGGCTTTAGAAGTTAAAACAACATGTTAAAGTATGTATTATCTTACTTTATATTATAAAAATAAGTGTATGGCATTTTAACATTAGTAACATTTTGAATCAGAAAAATATATTTTCCACTATGAAAATAAAAAAGAGTGGCATTGATTTATAGTTCTGTATATCTCTTTAATATCTAGTTTAGGGCAACAGTGCTAGGTGGATTATTATATCATTTTCTGCATGCAAGCATTGTATTATGTTGCTTTGTTTGCAATACATGAAGGAAATCTAGTCCCATGTTGATATTTAGTCAGAAAGGGAGAATATTTCAACAGCTTTTTCATGTAATTGCACATGAAAGAGATTGAAAGAGATTAAAACTGTACAAGGTCATTACTAAAATGTTCCTTTGGAAAGTATAATCTAAAACATGAACAACATGTCTATATTCAGTTACATCAAAACTCATTGGTGTGTTTTGCTCTTTGAACTGATTTTTTTATCATGAATGATTTTGTAACATCATGAATTCATTATATGGAAAACAAATTCATTGAATTAAGCAAATTTACCAAATGTTCACACACAGCATTATATATGTTGCATATGTTTACATGTATGTATAGACATGATATAGATATAGATATAAAATCACAATTAATCTCACCACCAACCTCTTCAGAAGAGTGTGTAAATTATGAGATGTCATTGTGCTTACATGGGAAAATTTTTTCAAATTCTATGTTTCATTTTAAAAACATGAATTAGTAATTAATAATAAATAATGTCAAGCAGCTTCCTGGCTCATTTCATTCATTTTTGAGAAAAATATTTATCAGTGCCCATGGAGTATATTTTGCCTAAAAGCTATATTCAATACAAAGGTGGTTAGTTTAGCAAAAAACTCTACTACACAAGTCTTTTTCTTTCAGAGAATCTTGGTACTTTAATAAGTAATAGAAATATTTTGTAGATAATTTCTATCTTGTCAATAAAACATTAAAAACTTTCAAGCTGTGGGCCAAGTGTGGTAGCACATGCTTGTAATGCCAGCACATGGGAAACTGAGGCAGGAGGATCGCTGTGGGTTCCAGGCCAGCCTGGGCTGCATAGTGAGGTCAAGCACAGGGTGAACTACATAGTAAAACCCTGTCTCAAAAATGAATGAACAAACAAAAGTTGAAGCTTCAAGAATTGAAGAATTGATCATTCTTACTGAATAATCAAAGGTAGTAATATTGATTTTTTTTGAGTGCATGGTAGTGAAGAATACAAAGGTTTGTTTTTGTTTTTTTTTACAAATTTCAGTCTGTTTAAACTTTAATTTGTGCATTTGTGGTAATTTATGACTACAAAATATACTTCTTATAATGACGAATAGGCACATTTCATTTGAATGCACAGTGTACCATTCTAAAATATCCTAATTTCCTAACAAAGTGCTTGAGCAGTCACATACACATATAGTAATAGCAAAATATATTTACACTCTTAAAATTTGCAATCTGATGAAAATATATATATATACTTTAAACTACAGAAAAAATTAGTGCTTAGAATGACAAATAGGCACATTTCATTTGAATGCATAGTGTACCATTCTAAAATATCCTAATTTCCTAACAAAGTGCTTGAGCAGTCACATACACATACAGTAATAGCAAAATATATTTACACTCTTAAAATTTGCAATCTGATGAAAATATATATATATACTTTAAACTACAGAAAAAATTAGTGCTTTCTTCAGCTTAATTATGAGAATATACCCTGCCATCTAATTTTTTTACTGATTGACTTCAATTAAAAAATTGGTGTACACTGTGTAGTTAGTTATAAAATGCATGTCAGTTTTTAAAATGCTAAAAGCCCATTTTAGACATTGCTTTCCAGGCATATTTGAGAACCAGACAGGTGAGCAGGCTGCACCACAAAAGTATTTAGTTTTTATTTTAAAGCTATTAATGATGTTTAAATTAAAACTAGAAAATTATGCTTAGGTCTCTTACTGTCTTTTCCCAAGGAAGTTTAACTGCCATTTAAAAATAACTTTAACCCCACCAGCACACAGGAGGTGAGCCACTCCAGGGCACAAAGGGAAGCTTCCTGGCCACTGTACCACCCCCTGCCAGCACACAGGAGGTGAACAGAGCAGGCACCATCAGCACACACACACCCCCCATCAAAATGGGAAGACACATAAACAAGTTTCAAAACCAGACTTCCAGATCACCTACAGCAACTCCAAAGGGAAACAACAGGGAACACTCTGATACTCAACCACCTGGACTCCCTGAACTGGCAACAAAGGAGGATCTGGAAAAAATGAAATCAGAAATAATTTCTCAGATAACAGCAGAGATTGTCCTCATAGTGCAAGACATGATTAATAAATCTATAATGGAGCTTAGGAAAATGATGGAATCCCAATATAGGAAACAAATGGAATCCATGTAACAGATGCAAACAGATTTCCAAGAGATTAAAAACTCCATTGAAAGTCTACGCAGCAGAATGAGCCAATGTGAAGACAGAATTTCAGATATAGAAGATAAGATTGCAATTAATGACCAGGAAAAGAAAAATTTCTTTAAAATTGTAAGGGAGCATGAGAAATCAATCCAGCAGCTGCTAGACGATACAAAGAAGAATAACACAAGA
>NW_004624731.1:21332333-21389498 GCF_000247695.1 Heterocephalus glaber | reverse complement strand
GTTTTCAAGCTAGGAATATACTTTCTTTAATAGGTGCTATTCAAATTTTATATTTCCTCCAGAGATAGTTTCATTAATTTGTCTTCCAAGGTACTTCTTAGGAGTTGTCAAATTTATTTCAAAAAAGATTTTTGTAATATGCTTTCTGAATCCTTTTAAATTCTGTAAAATCTGTAAAATCTATGGTAATATCTCCTAGATCTTGATATTGTAATTTTAACAAAGTATAATTGACATTGTGTAATAGGAAGAAAAGGTCTAAAGAAGCAGGGGAATTGGGAGGGGTAGGGGAATGGAAAGAAGGGAAAAGAAAAAATATGAGAAGAGGAGAAAAATGGAAACAAAGTCTTTGCAAATAGGGAAGGGTGGAGGGGGTGTAGGGAGGGCAGGGGAAGGGGAAAAAAAATAAGAACCAAGATACTCATATAATGGTACAAGATCCCAATGATGAATGTAACTGTATTTTATACCTAAAATGTACCAATAAACTCTATGGGCAAAAATTTTTTAAAAATATCTTCAGGGACCAGGGATTTAGCTCAGTGGTTTAGCCGCCTGCTGCACAAGTGCAAGGACCCAAGTTCAATCCCCGGTACCAAAAAAAAAACAAAAACAAAAAACCTTTAAATAATACATTGTTCTTTTTACAAGATTTTCTCCCAAAGGATCTTGAGTAATAATTATAAAGGTAATACGAATTATTTCTGGGCAGTTTTAATTATAAGAGTAAATAAATACATGTTAACACATCCTAACAAGGCTGAAACCTTTATAAATGCTTTAAGCTCAACTCCACAAACCACTCTATTTTTATAAGATTTAAACTTGAATAATTTTTAAGAGATTAGCTCACTGTGATTAAGTGGTTAATTCAGCCTGGTTAGTTAACAAGTTTTTATTCCTGAGGTATAACGACCCTAACATGCTAAGCACAGAAAAGATTGTTATTAATTTGATGTCATTTCTTTGTTTTGTCTTTTTGTGCAGTCTGTTAATCCACCATCGCTTTGCTCGATCACTATAAATGCGAAACAGTGGAACAAATATCATTTTTCTTAATAATCACTGTAAGGATCACACAAGTCCCCTTCCCTGAGATCTACAGATTTTAAGGTCCACTTATTGTTAAGAGTACAGAAATATGTGTGTGTGTGTGTGTGTGCATGTGTGTGTATTTTGTGTCTTACATCCTGATGTTCATGTGCTCCTAGGTGGGGCTTTGGGAGGTGACTGGACCCTGGGTGTGTGGTACTGGGTTAGTCCTGATTGGTTTATAGCTGGGTGTGAGGCTGGGAAGTGAAGCCTGGTGGGAGGAGGTGGACCACTGTGAGTGTGCCTGAGGTAGTTTCCATATATATATATATAAGAACAATATAAGTGTTTTAAATGAACAAGCTAATGGACACAAATACAAAATTGAGAAAAAAAGAAATACAAATGGCCTTTTGTGTATGAAAATATTGGTAAATTTTTAATGTAATGATATAAATAAAAGTGAGAAGAATATATTTTTATCTATTGGACAGTGAGAAATACTAAAAATTTTGCATATCCCTGAAGTTTAATAGCTGAGACTGCAAGGATGCATTGGGACAAGTTTCCTTTTTGGAGAATTTATGAACTACTCTGACCTAACAAGTATGATTAAAATTAATTTCACTCACATAAATATAAGAATATCAGAAAATGATCCTACTCCGTGGGTAATAGTATGCCAGTAGAAACAGTATAAATATCAAGTGATAGATGAATATTTGAAAACATGGACCCTAAAATTAAATTAAATGTACTCATTAAAATACAAATTTATTATTGAGTAAAAAATGAAGTGGAGAGAATATTCCCAGCTGTGTAGAAACAGTACTTTGTGTGTGTGTATGTGTGCGTGTCTAGAATTACACAAGGAAATACATGAAACTTAACATTAACTATGAGTGGGACTGGGAGTAATAACAGTAAAAAATGCTTTCCTTTTTAAATTTTAATTTTAAATACTTCACAGTGAGTTTCTTTTGCCCTGAACAAATATTGTGTTTAATATAAGTAATTTTAAAAATGAAAAACATTTCTGTAATGAAACAGGGAAATTAAAATGAACTAAAGAAGATTGCAAATTATCATTGAGGGAAAACTTTTATTTTCTTTAATTTTTTTAGTGATAGATGGAAAGGTATAAATTACCCATTTTGAGAGCTTATCACAGCTAACTGAGAATAAACGACACCGCTGTACATACTCTGATAAAGGTCGGGACAAGAGCGTGTACAAAGAAAACCTGGTGGGTTTTCAGGCAGATGGAGCACAGTGTGTCAGAGCTTGCTCATTCCCTAAAGATAAATCCCTCTTCTCCCATGAAGGAACTCCAAGTTACTAATCGCCACGTGGTTGCTCCGGATAAACACAACATTTTCAGCTTTCATTCAGTTATAATCTTGCCAGTGTATTCCATGCAGAAATGTCCTTATAGCAAGCAGCACCCTGAATTTTTAACATGTTTGCCCATTTTTACCAACTTTCATCTTTGGCCGTGAGCTGATTCAGAATCAAAGACAAGCATCCAGCGGAGTTTTTTTTTTTGAAAGTGACTACCTGATGCCACAGAGTTATACTTGCTGAAATGGACTATTTATAGTTCTTGTATTCTACTTGTGGAAAAATAACATTATTATTTTGTTTACATCATTCTTTTTCTGGGTTTTCTGTGACTAACAGCCAAATCTAATACTAGATTATTGTTATTGGAGGAGCATGGGAGGTTAGCTTGCCCTCAAAATTCTAATTTCCAACTCTGAAAATTATGAAATCTTGTGACGTGAAAGAGCATCTACCTTTACTGAAAAAGTTAGGGGGAGAGCCCATCTTGGAATATCTAATGCTCATTCAAGGTCTCATTCATCATCATGGGAAGGAAAAATATTCATTGACCTGCAGCCATTCAGTCCACATATAACTCTACGTGACAAAAATATTGTAAATAAGATACTGCAGCTAGCCAAAAGTAAACTGTACTTGATTAAATCAAGCTTCTGTACCTTTCTTGGGTACTACAAACATTTAAAACCTGTATTTCAAAACATTTTGAAATATAAAATACATTTTTAACTACTATAGTCACCAATCTGTTAAATGGATCATTATAGACTAAGAACAATTTATGCCAGTCACACAGTAAATGTGATTAGATGGAATGTGTCCACTGAAAGAACCTGTTAGACTGGGTTTAGAAGTTTAAATATGATAATAATGCAGTTTGCCATGTTTTATATATGCTATATACACATTATATGTGTATGTGCATCTATCTCTATCATCTAATATATACAAGGAAATGAAAATATTGAAAACCAAGATTCGAAACAAAAAGCACGGGTTAGGTGGTGACAGGAATATATAAACTAAAATGAATCAATTAAGTTTGATAATAATTATGAACAATAAGCTTAGTAAGAATTTCGTAGTTAAAAAACTAACAGAGAAAGTCATCATTTTGTGTAATGTTAGAGTAAAAAAAAAGTCAAGAGCAAAAAATATAGTATTATTCATTGATATTCAGTAAAATAAAGAATAACTAAGGACATAAAGCAAACAAAATTAGGTAAGAAGAATGTGAGAAACAGGTAGTTCTAGTAGGAAATTCCAATATACCCATTATGTTTTGGATCTAAAATGTCTCGCAAAAGTCTCACTTATATTCAGTGATGGAGCTTTTGGAATATAAATTCATTATGAGAGCACTATATTTGTCAGTGGATTAATCCATTGTGTATTAATAGTGGATTAGTAGCTGAACAGTGCTATTAGGTGGGATCTGATTGGAGGTGGGTCACTGGAGGTATAATCCAGAAGCATGTATTCTTATTCCTTCTCTCTCTGCTTCCCGGCTGCCAAATCTTGGAGCCAACCAACCATGGACTGAACCATTTGAAACCAAGAGCCAAAATACATTCTTCCTCTAAGTTGCAGGTGCCTAGTATTCTGTCCCAGAGACAGGAAAGTGAGTAATAAAACACCTCTCTGTGATTTAGACGGTTCTAGATAATGTATTTTTTTATTACGTTAAAAAGAAAGAGAACTAACACATATAATCAACATAATCAAACATATTTGATCAAATATTTCTATAGATAACACATATATAGAATCTTCTGCCCATAAAAAATGGATATTTTTCTCATATCTATTAAACATTTGTAAAACTTTATCATATAATTGGCAGCAAAGAAAATTCTAACTTTTAAAAAAAGTTCATTAGTACATGTTTGCAGAACATAATGATTATATGCATTGTGAGGATATGGTACTTGTGCGTAAAACAGTTTAATTTGTTTTACTCCTCGTTCTATTTCTTGTGGCCCTTCCCATTTACAAAAGGTCTATTTCATCGATTCCTATTAACTAGCTTAATTTTTAAAAGTAGAGATAGAATAAGCCATGCTATCTGAATTTAATTCAATATAGTTATAAACAAAAGATTAATATATGGAAATTCACTCGTTCAAAGAGAAAAATAAAAAGAATATTGTTACTGAGAAGTCAATCAATAGAAAACCATCAATGAATATACTGAAAGGACAGATAGAGGAAAATGCAAAGCTTAAGTACCTTCTATATTAAGGAAAAAACAGTACTCAATTTGTTTCAATTTAATGTAGGTTTGCTGAGATCTACCCTAAACTACAGCTTGTTAACCTGAGCAAATATAACTAATTACTCTTTAATTTAGTGATTTCTCCTGCAAATTCTTCTTAGCTTTGATATCATGTGTGTGCAGGATGGTATTGAGAACAAAACAACATCAAAAAGACAGGCAATAAATACTCTCTTAGTAATTTTTTTTGTTGCTGGGACAAAATTCTCAACAGTCACAAGTTAAAGGTTTATCTTAGATCACAGTCTGTAGAAGTTTCAGGCCATAGTTATCTGGCTCCAAGGCAGGGCAGAATGGTAGAGGGGCATGGCAGAGAAGGAACAGTGGAGGACAGACATTTGGCAGTGACCATTAAGGAAGAAGGAGGGATATATTATATACTTCCAGGCCACACCCAGTGACCCTCCTCTTCCTACCCTGCTTGAACTCTCCCACATCACACCTAGTTGGAAAACCATCAGTATCCTAATCCAGTATCTCATACACATGATCCGGTCGCCTCCCAAAAGCCCCACCTATGAGTGCACGAGGCTTTGGGGGACACCTAGATAAAGCCATATGTACCATAGGAAGAATCATAGATAACGCAATACTAGATCTCCAGAACTTTGTGAAGTAAATAATCAGCACATATTTTTAAAATGAAAATGGAGTGCCTGAGTTGAAAATTGAGGGATTATGGGATATAATGCTAAGGACTGAGTTCAGCTATAAGTAAGATAAATTCCATCATCAGTGGCTTATATAAGAGGAACACTAGATTATGCCATGCAGAAGAAATCTGGAGTGAACCAGCCTAGTGGTAACTTAATGGCTCTGCTCCATTAAGTGGTGTACTAAGGGAATCAGGCTTTTTGAGAGCTTTCCCTCCACTCTATTGCTCAGTACAAGGTCCAGGATAGCAGTTACAAATTCAGTCCTCATATCCCAGTCCTAGCAGCAGGAAAGAGGAAGTGATAAAAAGCACCTTCTAGCTGTCTTTTATAGAAAGTTCTGGGCAGCTGCCTCATAACTCTTCTACTTTATCTCATAGTTATACCCATGTGCTTAGTAGCAATAAAAGTTGGGAAATATATTCTTTACTTGAATAACACTTTCTTGCTCTAATTTGATGGTTCCATAACCCTAGAAAAACAGGAGAGTGGGAATTTGAGACAATTACTAGTCCCACCATGGGAATAAAATATATCCCACTTTCAGATATATTGAATTCTTAAATATGTTTTTATTTAAATTCTTTTGCAACAATATAATATTAAAGTCATCTCCATAAAAATAACATAAACACACACAAAAAAAGATCCTAGAATCTAGGGGATAATATTGCATTGCAATTCTCTACCTAAATTGAAGAAACAACACAAAAATCCTCTTGGGCTGCAGAACATAACATTTAGCTTAGGGCTAATTCCTAACAGAGTCTTCTATTTTGTTTTTGATATAATGGTACTACTGAAACTTCATTGCTTTTATATAGCCTTAAATAAAATCAATGTTGACTGAGATAATCTTAGGAAAATATTAAAAATCTGAATCATAGATCAAAGATAGGCTTCTCCGAGTCCCAAGAGTATGTTGCATAAATGCTACAAACTCAATAAGGACCGAACAGTGCTGAGACTTCTAGGTTTTCTCCTGTAATTAATGTATATTGAGTGAGGATTCATCACTGAAGATACTTTCTATAAGTCACCAAGCAGTTAAACCACACATACGTACATCGATATATACAGACAAATCTGAGTTTTGTTCTTTATTTGTACCCTGAAATAAGATCATTAATCAGTGAAAAGTGGTCAAAGGAAAAATAACATAAACATCATCAGATCTGCTATGGTTACTGGGATGATCTCCAATCAGAGCTTCCAGGAGCTAAAAACCCTAAAAAGCCAGTTACAGAGTGCTGGCCTGGAAAGACAGGGTGTGCTGGCATTACTTCAAGCAGGAGGTCACAGAAGAGGGTATTTCTTGGTTCAAGTTCTCATAGATATAAAATGGTGGGGGTTAAAAAAGATGGCCTTGGAGAAGGCTTTGGTTTTGAAACACAACTGAAAAATCAACCATGGGTCTCACACACCAGAAACAGGATTTTACTTCTTTAAAAGTTTAACCGTGTTTTTATATTTTATCCTCTGATTTTAATCCCATGACAGAAATTAAGAGTGAGGAATTTTATTCTCTTCATTTTGTAAATCCAGTTCCTTCAATGGCCTTATGACTTTGTGCTTTTGTACACTGAGTTCCTTCCGTCCTGAAGGTTTTCTTTTTCTTCCTTCATTTAGCATCTGGTTAATCCCCTCTGGTACTTCAGAAATAATTTTATCGCAAAGCTTTCCCTCTCCCACAGAGCTCTGCTCTGGTTTGTCCTCTTCGTTGCCACCCCACCTTCAGAGGGAGTGTGATAGCTCCCTCTGTAAAATATTCATCACAGGCTACAGAAAGGAGCTGTGTGTATGTCCGAGCAGATAATTGGAACTCGTCTGTTTTTCTTAAGAGCCCTTATCACTCCTATATAAACCTCTCTGGGATTCCTTATTTCTTATGGAAGGTCCTTGGGCTATGGAATCACTTTGTTGAGCAAAAGCCTTCGAAAAAAACAGGAATTTACTCCCCAACTCATTGACTTTTAGCCAATGAATGATCAGTGTGAGATACGAAAGCCCTGCCCCCTCTTGGGACAGATTCTAAAGCAGAGTTGACAGTCCATCCCTGTCTATCTTCTTCCTTGCTTTCTTGCTCCATTAGTTTCTGCTACAAGTAACTCCTCAAAAACATCTCTTGCACATGAATTCTCCTAATTTATTTCTAAAGCACCAGTTCTAAGATATAACTGTTTTGCCTTGATAACCTGTAGCTCATTATGGCAAGTGCTGTTCTTGATCTTGTCAGCTCCAGCCCAAAGAGCCAAGCCTGAGACATAGTAATCAGCACCAACTTCACTTTTGCTTGAACAGATTCCTGGAACTACAATTCTAAGGACAATATAAGAATGAATTGTATAAAATTCCACTCCCTAAGACACCAACCATACAATGAGTTTGCTAATTAAATATTAATCTTTTAATACATATTTCTTTAAGTGAAAGTTGAGTGTATTAATCTGTTTTCATTTAGGAATATACACAGAAGGATTTTTATTTAAATTGGAAAATTTTAATGAATTTATTAACGCACCTATATGGTTTTGTCTGTTCATCTTTATAAGTGTAGCATTATATTCTGAACATGAATGGTTGAGATTTGACGAAAATAAATAAATAATAACTTTCTGATATCAAATTTTAAACAAAGTGTTATTGAATTAGCAATTAATAATATTAGATAAGGCTAAAATAAACTGATAAGCACAAAAACTAAATTCATGGAGATATATTCATTTAATAGAATTGGTGATGTTTTTGAAAAACTAATGAAAGAATAAGGCAAAACAATGGGTGATATAAACTATGAATTAATCCATCACAAAATTACTTGAATTTTAGAATAGACATAGACTATAAAATGAATCAGCAGTGATATAGCTGATTTAAAAGAATGTCAGTGTGCTGCATGTATTCAAATATGATTGAAATGCAAATTTTTTACTTCATATTTATCAAGTCTAAATTTTAGTAATTACATCATTTGATATAAGCAGTAGACAAATTGGAAAAAATGCCAAAGATGATCTCTAAATTTTTGGTAAAGTGAACAGAAAATCATTTACTTCCTCACAAGCTAATCCTTCCCAGTATTCAGTTGTGGTTCCTAGTGAGCTCCCTGACTTCTGAATGTTGAGTCCGTTCAGCTTTTTTCTTCGGCATCTACATTCACTTCATTAGTCAATCCAATAAGTATTTCAAATGCCAATTGTATAATGATGACTACTAAATTCATACTGTAGGTCAGGCATCTTCTCTGAACCCCAGACCTCAATCCTCAAACTGCACGTCCTCCATATCCAACATAACACATAGCATGCCCAAAAAGAACTTGGTCTCCTCTCCAAACCAACCCTCCCAATCTCCACTTCTCAATCATTGGCAAGTCCATCTTTCCAGTCATTCAGATCCAAAACTTTCCAGTTCACCTTGATGACAGAGAATGTGAATAAAAACACAATTTATACTATTGATCACAGTTGCAAAAACGTGTAACGATGTCTGTGATGGAATGTAAAACAGGTTTTATAAGTTAAGAAGGAGTGACAAAGTCATTTACTCAATTTTCCTGTTTGTCAGGAGATTCCAAGGCTATGCCTACATTTGATGACTCATGGAACTCATTATAAAGTTATAATCATGAGTGTGATATATTACAGTGAAAAGAAACAATGCAAAATTAACAAAAGGAAAAAGGTACATAGGGCAAAATTTGGAAGAAAAAGGTAACACATTACTAAGAGTCCCCTCCCAAGAGTCAGATAGGATGTGTTTAATCCCCTAGCACTGAATTATGACAACTCTTATGAAAAGTCATCTACCAGGGAAGATCATTAAAGACCCACTACCCAAGTTTTCATTGTATTAGTCATCCTTTACCTAATATACCTCAAAAATCTCAATGTCCCCAAAGTAAAGCAAGGATTCAGCCTAAACCATATCATTTGCAAAACCAATTTTGGCACAGTGAGCTGCTTTTTATCAGTTAGAAAATAGTGGAAACATTCCTGAGGCCCAAATTCACCTGTAAGTCAAAGTGCAACCAGGCTTTTCCAAATACAATATACTTGGGCCTATTAGGTTAGTGCTTCTCTGCACCCAAGTATGTGGGTATGCTGGAGAATTTCCTTTCAAAAAAAAAAGAAGAAGGGAATGGGCCCATTTATTTGTTTCTTTGTGCCTGTAATTAAAATGTAATAGCTAAGGCTCTGGGATCAATTCCAAATTGTGGGCCAACTCCAAGACAGAAGTTATATCCTTCCATCAGGGTAGATCCTCGATGAGGCTGTGACACCATTACACCATTGCAAAATTCTCTACCACTCCACTTCTCTTGTGTGAGACAGAACTGGTACCTGTCTTGTTTAAGCCACCATTATTTTTGCATTTAGTAATTAGCAGAAAAATACAATTTGTCATGGAAATTGTAAGCAAAATATAAGAGATAAATGTTTAACATTTTGAAGACTCTGTACATAAAAGAGTTCTCTGTTTTGCAAATGCAAAATTATGAAAGAAATACCATTGGAGAAACAACTAAAAGAATCCCCCAAATAAAGGGAAACTGCATAGATTGAAAATGCTGTAGTTAAGCCATCTAAAAGATTTGAGTAGGATCTCATGAGAGAAAAAATATACTACTGGCAAATTAAATCATTAAACTGGACCTTTAATAGCCTAAAATTGGGTTTTACAGTTTAATCACCAATGCATCATCTTTATGCTGTAAAGCCTGCTGTAGTGACATAACAGTATATTCCAGACACATTTTTCCTTCTTCAGTAATTTAAGTGAATAGATGCAAGACGGTATTTGAGTTTTACTGTAATGTTTCTCCTACAACTTAAAAAGTTTCCTTGATTTAAATTTAGCACTTTTTACACTTATTAATCAACATTGATTTGCCACAAAATTTAGGAATCAAGGATTTTTCTTAAGTATTGCTACTGAACAACATTTCCATCTTCTCCTTATGGCTTTCTAATGGGAATTGTTTCAAATCATTCTCAATCTCATTGAAAGTAAAGCAGTAATTTCTTTAATGTCTTTTATAATAGAATATAATCTAAATGAACAGTATTGCAGGCACCGTGGAGTATTACAAATGTAATAAAAAATAAATTGCTCTGTTCCATTTACTCGAAGACAACAGTCTACTAAAGCCATATTTACATTTATTCATAAAGTAACCAAATAAACTCCTACCAGTTAAAGGATTTTACAAAATGAGTAGCACACTTATAGGACCACTAGAAATATCTTTGAGGAATATAGACTTGGCAGATGTTTGTAATTATGGCATTCTAGTATTCTCCTAACAGGTAAATTTAGCCAAATAGATAATACAATGCAATTGTATTTAATGTTTTTGAAAAATTCATCTAAAATATCCCCCAATTACATTAAATTAGACTTGGAAATCTTTTAGTGTAAATCATCTGTTTCTCTGTATTTTTCTGGGTGCCTGGAACTGGAAAGAGAAAGCTAACATCTTCAGTTGCTATTGCTACATTTTCAAACTTACAGAAAAATCTTTACTTCATACTTTGACACCAAACTATATACACAACTTTTAGAAAAACAAAAACACAGCAAAAGCATGTTTTATGGGCACTTTGAAACCCTTCATGGTTTTTATGGTTTAGATCTAGAATGTTCCCCCAAAGCATCATGTGTTCATTGGTGGGCTTTGGGAAAGGTGATTGGATCACAGGGACGTTGCCCTCATCAGTGGATTAATCCATCGATGAGTTGAGTAGTTTCATGTGTTCATAGGAGACAGTATCTTAATGTGCTGTTGGAGGTGGGTCACCGGGGCCTGACCTGGAGGTTATATTCTTATCCCAGGCTCCTCCTTCTCTCTTTATGCTTTCTGGATGCTATGTGGTGAATAGCTTTCCTCATCAATGTCCTCCATAATGCCCTTGTTGCCTTGGACTAAAGCTCTAAAACCCATGAACCCAAACGAATCTCTCGTCCTTTAAGCTGAGGGTGTCAGGGATTATGTCCAACAATGGGAAAATGTCTGAGACAGAGGTATAAATGACTTTTATACCTGATCATCAGCTTAGAACTGCAACTCCTTTCCACATCCTGGTGATTGCAAGTTATCAACAAGAGATGGCAAAACTGAGGCATACGAAAAATAGAGGGACAAGAAATACCATACATAAAGCAAGGCCATCTTAAATGTTCATTTTAGTGGCCTAGTTTCAGTACCCATGGATACTAGACATTAACAATATGCTATTTCTGGACATATCTGAAATATTTCAGCCCACTAGATTAATTCCAGGGGTAAATATTGCAACAATTTTTATTTAACTTCTTTCAACTTTGAATAAAACTTTTAAAAAGAGAAGAAATAGGTAATAATCTTCTGCTCTATTCTCTCCTGTACACTTTTGCATAATTGTCTTCATAAAACTGCGACTGGTAAACATTATTATCTTCCATTTGCAGATCACTAAACTGATATTCAGAAAGTTAATTAACTTTCCCAAGAACACACTATCAGTAGTGGTCCCGATACTTTAACAAGTATTGTTATAACTATATTTCTACTGAAAAATAGAAAATATAGGTAGCTGGGGATATAGCTCAGTGGTAGAGTGTTACCTAGTGTACCCCTGGTTTTGATCCCTAGTGCTAATAAATAAATACATAAATAAATAATAAATAAATAAGCAAGTGATCAATTATTTAAGGGCTTACTTTGGGAAATACTTTAGTAATGTATCTCATTTAGTTCTCAGAAATAATACCAATTAAGCACTATATTTCCATTTTACAGCTGAGGAAAATGAGGTTTTATGCAGGAAAGCGATTGTCCCAAGATCTCACAACTATTATCATATGGAAGATTTAGGATGGGATCCTACTTCATCTGAATCCAAAGACTATGGTCTGTCTTCCTCTGGTATTAAAAAAAAATGATTCTACTGGCTTTAATTCAAGTAGACAGGTGAGCACTTCTCTAAGATTAAGTAAAAATGGATGGCTGCACTTTAAGCTCTGGTAGAGAGAAAATACATTATTAAACTTTACTGAGCCATTGTAAAATTTCCTACATATTTATATTTTTATAAGATTATTTTTTCTAATTGAAATGGAGATGAAGAATGAAACCCAAATTATCTCATATAGTATTGTCTGGAATTCTTGAGGATGAATGTTCTTGGAAGAAGAAAAAATTTTAAAAAGAATCTGAACCTATGAATTGGGCAAAGGGTAGGATGGAAAATTTCAAAGTTAAAGGAAAAAAGTATCTTCATCAAACATTCTGGTATCAGCCAGGCACACACCTATCATCCCAGCACTCCAAAGGCTGAGATAAGAGGATTGCCACGAGTTCAAGGCCAGCCTGGATTACAAAGTGAGACTCTGTTTCAAAAGAACAAAACAAAACAAAATTTTAAAAAACACTAAAATAAATAAACAAACACACTGGTTTTTACAAACAGTAGGAAATAGTTAGGATATATTCTTCAAGTCATTGGCAGTTTGAAGAGAAAAAATTGTCAATAGAAAGAGACTATTTCCATTTTTTCATTTTCTCATATTAATTCTATTCCCTTCTTTTTTTTCCCAGACCCCTCCTATTTCCCCCTCCCCTTTGTCCCTTTTCTTCCTATTTCACATTATCTATTATACCTTTTAGTCCTTATTTACACTTTCAGTTTCTCACTCCAGAGAAACGATTCGGTATTTACACGTGTCCTATTTATTTCACTTAAGATTATGGCCTCAATGTGCATCCATTTAGCTATAAACGTCTGTAGTTTCTTGTTCTTTAAGGCTGAGTAATACTCCATTTTATTACAAAAACCACATTTTCTTTACCCAGTCTCCAGCTGATGGGCAGTTGGGCTGTTTCCAAGTTTTAGCTATTATGAATTGTGCTTCTATGAACATGGGGGCACATATATCACTGTGGTATGATTCTTTTAATTCTTTTGGGAAGACACCCAGCAGGGAAATAGCTGGGTCAAATGGGACCTCTAGTCCTAGTTCTTTGTGGTATCTCCATACTGATTTCCACAGTGGTTGCACCAGTCTACACTCCCACCAGCAGTGGATTATGTAAAGGTGCAAATTTCCAATGATGAATATCATTATATTGTACACCTTAAATGTACAAATATAATTAATTAAAAAAATAAAATAAAATTGATAATTTCAATTGCAAAAAAAAAAAAGAAAATTAGAGACTGACTTTGTCCAAATGTGGTAAACATCAAATAGTTTATGGGATTGTAGATGAATAGAAAATTTCTTTATAGAATTGCTCCCATCAACACAGGATGCTGTCCACTTGTCATTCACTAGTTTTCTTTTTTGTTTGTTTTTTTGTACCGGGGATCGAACTTGGGACCTTGAGCTTTCTAGGCAGGTGGCGGAACGACTGAGCTAAATCCCAGCCCTCTTCCAATTTTTAACTAGGATGTTTTCTTGCAATTCAGAGTCCTGAAAACTCAAAACTTTACTTACCAGGTCCACTGAATTAATGCTTCAAATCTGAGTTCAAAACCAAATTAAGTGGGAAGAGATGTATTCTGTGAGGAATCAGCTTGGATAGGTACAAATCAGTGTACATGGTTACAAGGGAGAACCAATAATTCCAAGTGAGCTAATTCACCCCGGATCATGACTATGTTTTTCTTGAAGGACTGATGGAGAGCTGCATTGTGATTCTGATGGAGGAGACAACTGTCTTGTAAAACCAGTCCTACACATTATTCTGGGTGTTATCCATGTGGGCACAGCCTTGGAACCTTTCCCTGCAGCCTTTTCAACAAGTTTTTGTAAAGAATCACTTTCCCAGATTAATCCCTTTGTACTTAAGCAAGCTGGAATGATTTCTGTTGTCTGCAACCAACTGAACCTGGCCCAACCCACCAGTACACCCCTTCTCCCTTCCCTGATCTGCCTCAGTAGCTTCTCCTTCAAAGCCAGGCCTGGTGGAGTAAAAGGACAATGTCAACACTCCTCAACCACCTAGGCCTCCATCCTCCAAATGCATACTTGTGTTCTTTGAATCACCCACATCGCCTGTAACCAAGGACTCAAAATTTATTCCACAATTATAAACAAACACCATAAGATCAGATGGCCTAGTGGAATTGATATATTGACCCATACTCTTTGCTATGTATTATCACTAACTCTGTGATTTTAAATCATGTCTTTGTCAATTCAGTAACTGTAATGAGAAGCAGAAGAATGATGAAAACTAAGAGGGCATTGGTAAGTAAAGAAAGAGTTTAACAATCAGAAGTTCTGTTCAGCTAAATAGGAACATTATGTGGGACTGCATGATACTTGCAGGTCCATTTGGCAGAATTCATAAAGACTTTAACGTGCCATTGAGTGGAGGTAAACTCTATCATAGAAGTGCTCTCACACTTAGTATTTAAATTATCATTGTACTCAATAAATAACTTTATGAAGTTCAAAAATAAGTGTTAATAAATTATAAGTTCATCTATGGATATAAAGATAACACCAATGTCCACAAAATCCCATAAACAGTTTCATCTTGATATGAAAGATTTATTTCACAATACTTAGAATCAACATGTTTCATAAGTGTGAGAGAACTGCATATGAAATATTAAACTGTATGTCAGTAAAATATAAATGAAATTCTTATTACAGAGATGGTAACTCATAATTTGTGTCAAAAATACAATGCATACCAACGAGATATGTTCATCTCTCTTCAGTCTTAGTATAAAGGCATGTAAGGGTTATATATTTAAATTGCATCAGTGGATGCTCCATAACCTGTAAAGATGTCAGATTTTGAATGTTGTACCTCAGCTGCTTCAGTTGCAACTTTGCCTTTTAGTACTAAGAAGTGAGCCCAGGACCTCTGCACTGCACTACATTCTCACCCCTTTAAAAATGTTTTTTTTTTTTTGGAGGCAGGATCATGTTGTCCAGGATAGGCTCAAACTTGCAATCCTCCTGCCTCAGCCCCCCAAGGTGAACAGAATGCTTTTTGTTATGTAATATGTGATATGTGTGAGGCAAGGTAAGAAAGGATAACAGGAGAGAGAAAAAGAGGGACTGCTCATCCTAAATTCAAGTAAGAAATAATGATGCTATAGAAAATGCTAGAAAAAGTGTAGAAAACTACACGTCTTCAAAGTTTATAAAAGGAATCACAATATGTAGTTAATTGAAAGGCAGAAAGAACATAGATCTAACAGTATACAGTATAAGAATGTTAAAATTCGGACCCACATTCTAAAGTTTCTGAGAATATTTTACTTCTACTAAAAGCAGGAAACCGGGCCCTGACAAGGGATCCCAGCTCTCACGCCACACCTTGACCCCAGGTCCTGTAGGAGAACAGGTGACAAAATGAAACTTGTTCAGTCTGTTCATTGCCCCTGAGCTATTCAGGGCCTACCTTCAGATGATTTCCTATGCCTGGATAGTTCAAATTAAAAACAGTACACATAACATTAAGAAATATGTGATTTAGTTATCTTTTTACTAACTTTATTTTTCAGAATTAAGTAACACAAACTCAAATCACATGGTGAGATGTAATTACCAAATATTGTCCTAGTAATATACATAAATAGAAATAAATATTTCTCTTATCTAAATGTTTTTCTTATGTAAAAATCCATACATGCAATATATATATACATATATATATGAATGATAGTACAATCATAAGTCCTCTACTATACATAATATGAAGTAAATTACAGACATTTATCAAATGTGAATTAAGGTCTGGCATATCTGAAACTTTAGTTGATCATCAGTGGTTTTCATATACTGCATTCCTTATGTAAAAAATAAGATAAAGACCTAAAATTTTGTTATTCTTAAGGCACATCTACCTCTACTACTTCTATGCTTGATGTCTAGTAAGCCCTACGATAATCATATATATTAAAATAGTCAATACTTTCTAGAAATACTGAGCATAGAGTACCAAGAAGAGGTACATGTATGTTGAGCTTATCAGGTAATAGGAAATGACATACACTCCACAATGCTCCCATGACACTTAATATATTAATTTATTGTCTCTTTCAATACATTTATACCTTCATTTTAGGTAAGACACAATTGATACAAGTCTTGCTGCAAACTGAAAACAATTCACATCATACTTCTTATAAATACCAAATATTAGAGTCCCTTAAAAGACACTGTACCATAAGATACATATATTTATTTTCCCCTAACATTCTCTGATAGATGTATTTACTTGATTTAGTCACTTCAGTCAATTACTGTATATTTACATCATTGGTATAATTGTCTCTAATTAAGAAATTAGTGTTCATATGTGTAATCATTTGAACATGTAATTATGATACCTAATTGCATAATTATATGGTATATTGAAATGATCAACATCTTTATTATCTTATTGATTTTAAAGTGCATAATATTTATTATGCATCTGCATGATAAAAGGATCAAGTATTGCTAACAAAAGTGTATTCCTTCAAATTGCTTATTTTCCAAAGTTAACTTAAGACTCAAGAAAAAAATAATGAGATAAGTCTTATAGGTCCAGGCCACAGAGCAGTTTTTGCTTTGTTAAACATTTTGAAATGTCAAAAATGCCTATTAGTGATAGCTTATCATTCCTTGATTCACTCATCCAATTTATTTAGTTTATGATGCATTTATTACCTGTAAGTCAGTTTTGACTGAAAGAGGAGTTTTCGTTTTGTTTTGTTTGTCATGGAATGGAGCACTGTGAACAATTGATAGCAATTCAGATAGTGTAGGCAAAAATAATTTTATAAATTTTTCTATTCCTCATATTTTTGCAAAATCAATGAATACCCACTATCTTAGTTTAGATTAAGAAAAAAAAAAAACACAGCAGAGCCTGAGACAAGTACGAGAATACTGATACCAACATCAGGCATCAGGAGCCAGAAAAATGAAGGTGAAGGCTAAAGGAAGAGGAATAATCTTATCAAAGAAAGACCCAAGTCCACACAAGGAATAAGGTGCTTGTGATATGCCCTTGTTCTGCATGTAGAATTATTGGGAAGGTTTACAAAGAGGAATTCTACTTCCATGCCAGTTCTCTGATGGAAAACATAAATTAGTCTGTCTTATCCACTCCCATCTATTTGTCTAAATCCATGTCAAGAAGAACTCTCTCGGACTCTAAGCTTCATCCCTTGTCCCTGAGTAGCTGCTCAGGAAGCCAGATCTAAGAGTCTAAAAATGGCTTTGGGAGTCACGGACTTTGCCAATGATGACCCTGCATCCAAAATTCCACAAAAAAGAGCGAAGAGTCAAGGGTATGGTCAGAGAACTGTGGTTGCAAGAGAAGAATCCAGCATGGGAAGCAGACATGCATTACAAGGTAAGTGTTCCAAAGATCAAAACTAAATCATACAGTTAATCATGGTGGGAAAGAAAGGCTTAGATGCAGGCCATGCTGGAGGAAAGCCATGAGGGGACAGAAGTGGTGAAGGACAGTGAGAGCCACATGCTATTTATGGACTAAAGGAATGCTAAGTAGGCAGGGTGTTTTCTTCCAAAGGTTTGTTAAAACAAATAAACACAGATTGATTTTTAATAATGCCTTCCCAAATGCCTCCCTGGTTTCTGGATAAAGATAGATTATAGAATGATTGCTATCCACCTGCAGCACCCCATAAATAATTGTCAGAAGAATGACTTCAATGCCTCCAGGGAGGGCATAAAAGATTTTTGCCTTTCCACACTAGCAAAGTCTTCATGTATCCAATAATAAGCTTGCTTAAAAATATTTAACATAAATTCACATGCAATCTTAGCTCTTAATTTTTTAAAAGTCAATTTTCAAGGAATTTGCCTGAGTTCTTCTTAAAATATAAAGGGCAGCCTCCATGAACAAGCACTTTCTAACCTTGCTCGTGAAACAAACCACTCTTTAGGGGAACCTTGTAAGGCATGAATTTAATATCTCTCTCTGACCCAGTTCTTAGAAATTTATTATCAAGTTATCTATTAATATAACTTACTAGTGCAAATACCCTGAATATGCAGTACTTATAATATTTGGGTTCTTATAAAAATAGCTATTCCCTCCCCTTAGAGTAAAGCAACTCTTTCCTTTCCCACAACCTGAATCTAATTTAGACAGACTTATTATTAATTCAGAACATCAGAAAATCTGGTGCATAAAGAGGAGAGCTTTGTAAAGAAAAGCCACTCGCTCCTTGGGCTCAATCCAAGAAGATAAAATCTGATATTACAAAACACCTTAAATCATGGATGAAAAATTAAAATCAGACTAAGAAAACTGAAGAACTCTAACACAATCAACTACTTTGTTACATTTCCCAGCTATATTTTGCTCCCAGGTGGTTATCTTTTAAAAGCCTTTAATGCAGGCTTTTAAATATATCTCTAAACTCACCTGAGACAGATAGTAAAACTACATCTAAATAAAAGAAGGGCCTATAATATGATTTTACAGGTAAAAATAATGACATGTTTCTCCTCAGTCACTAAACGTGGGTGAAGGGGAAGCAAGCATCAATCTATTATTTCTGGAATGGTCACAGATTATTATTTTGTAGCAAAAAAATATTAAAATCGTAAGTTCTGTTATGCGAATGTCTCTCTTGATAAATAGGTATGGAAGTTTATGTCCAAAAATTAGATTAAAATTCTGCCTCTGTGTATGTGGCATCCATCATTTGCCTGGTTCTTCCAACTGAAATTTTTTAATCAAGTGTGACTGCTCTTCCCTCGCCTTCATAACCAATCCGTCAAAACCTTGGCTAAGTATAGATTTCCTCCACTTTCTTCCACTGCTCTAAACATTCATTCCCTTGCCCACAAAACCATTGTCTCTCCCTTAACAGGACACCCAGCGTCCACTCTGGATCCCTCTAACCTGGTCCCCAAATCAAGGCTGATGTGAATCTGTAGATACAGAAGCTTCATTGCATCACCTTTTGCCTAAGCTCCCTTGGTTTCCCATTCCCTGTAGAACGAAGCCAGGCTCTCTTTAGCAGACCCTATGTCCTTCATGTTTTACCACCTATGCCTCTGTCCCAGCACTCTGGCCAGGCTGACTTCCCTCAAATACATCCACAGTCCTCCTGCTTCAGAGCCTGCGGCATTTGCTGGACCCTTCCTCTTAGCTCGATTCAGGGCGCTGCTTCAAGGTCACTTAATCCAAGAGGCTTCCTTTACCACCCTGTTACACAAAAGGGGTGTCTGTTATTGTCAGGTTATCTACTTTAATTTTCCTCAGGGTACTTGTCAGTGCCAGAAATTAAAATATGTGTTTGTTAAGTCCCTAGCATGTACATGTATTCTCTATGAGAAGATCTGGCTGGTTAGTCTTGTTCATTGCTGTATCACAGCACCAAAATCATGCCTCCCACTTAGCAAGTGCTTAACCCTCACCTCCTGACGATTGCATTCCTCTGTCTTTCTTTACAACTCCCTGGGTAAGCGTTAGAAAGCAGGAAGGACCTCATTAAGGCCCCATGTAATTCTGAGGGAGAGCTATACTTCAAGAAACTCAATTTCATATGTGCTCACAAAAAACAGGTTGCCCCCTCAGCAATAATAAAAACATCAACATTATTAATTAAGATGCTTGTGGTTTAGATTACCCTATAGACCTCTCCAAATAAATGTGGAAACATCCTATTCCCAAAAGGGCATTTTATTTAGAGAAGAGGTTTTATGAAAAGTCTTCAAAGCTCAGCACTTTTAGGAAGAAGAGAAAAGGCCCAGGGAAAAACAGGAAATGTAACCACTGACTTCGTCACACTTAATGATGCAAAAACGAAATAAATCTTCACAAAACAAAAGAAAATCCTGATTTTAGTAAAAAGATGGCTAACCCAGAGAGTCTCAAATAACATAAAATAATTTAGGAAACTGTTATATAGATGACTATCAAACATGAATTATTGGCCACAAATTTGAATGCTCTTAAAACTACTGGTGTCACTCAAAGTTTTACTGAGGGGCTAAAATGAACCTCATGCAAGGATGGGGAAAATAAGGCATGCTCTGTGAATTTGAGGATTCTAAATTTTGTAAAAGACCAAATTTACAAGAAAATGACTCTGAAAATTGCTCAACTGAGGTATAGAGAACTGTTCTACAGCATTAGCTTCATAAACTAGCATTACGGGGTTGAGGAAAAGTATCATTATTCTAATGATAAATATTTTGGCATAGGCTTCTACCTGAATAAGTCTACTATAAATTACTGTATATTGTATAGAATGATTTCTAAACTGTCTGACAGATGAGAAAGTCATCTTCTCAAAAAATGTTTGCATAGACAAAGGTAAGCAATGTCCTTGGGGCAGTTTGGTATGAGTCATAAAAGGCTTCTTTTATAGAAAACAGGTTCCCAGCATACAACTTTAATTGAGGAGGATTTTTGTTGATTTTTAATATTCAAGGAGTTTTACTCCAAAAGGAGCTCTAAGTCAAACTGCCACTTTATTATTACCCTAACAATAAAATAATACCAACTCTTCCTGAGGAAGATTATGTCTTCATTGCTTAGCAAATCAGACCATTCTAGATTAAATTACCTGCATAAAAGTCACTATTTTAATAAACATGTGATGGACTCGATGGTCTTTCAAATTTGTTCTTCTTCCATATGCATCACTGCTATTGCATCGTCACTTTCTGAAACAATGGATTTGTTATCATCTTTTTTAGGTGTACATTTTTTTCTTGAAGTGCAGCAGCAATTTTTTTTTCTAAACATTTCAGTCCTTGAAACATCTTGAGCACATTCAGTGTTCTAACCTTGTCACGCAAATGTCTGATAAAGTGATTTCACCGAAAGTAATGGGAATATAGAAGCTATTCTTGGTCAGAAACATTTTCCAGAGGAACAATATTGTGATGGTATTGTTCAGTTTCTCGAATTGGGTTATAGGAGTGTGTTAAATTAGTAAGCAGTCAGTAAATTAGTAAGGATAAGAAGAAAAAGAGTAGTTAGATAATTAGGAGAGTTCGAGGAGCACAGTTTTTGTCCACATTCTCTGTCATTACCCCATGTGTGAGAGGAACAAATTGAAAATGGAAAGGACATATGTGGTCCAGGAGAGAAGAATAAATATACGAAAAGTCTTCATAAAAATCATGGATAGAAATGAATCAGTTATGGTTGCTATTGGGCAATATATGTTCTAGAATATAGGCAACTGACAGGTTTTAGGTAAAACTATGTTACCCAGAAAGAAAAGTGAAAGGCAGAAGCAGCTTTCTAAATTCCTGCTGTTCTCCCCTGAGCTCCAAATTAGGGAGCCCTTAGCCAACCCTGCAGAAAGCAGAGAGCCCTGAGGAGGACAGTGTCGGTGAATTATTCATACTCTATTGCCGATTACTTTAATCAGATGCTTTCTTCATAACATTCACTTGAATCAACTGAATTTAGGAAGTGTTATACACAGGTGAGTCCAAAAAGGTCTGTGTGTGTGTGAGTGATTGCAGAACATGGGTAACTTGGGGGAAACCTGCCCTAGATATGTGTGTTGAAATTATTGAGGGCTTTCAGATTCTACTCACCTAAACTTTAGAAGTGGATGCTCAATCTGGAAGATGGGTTTTCAGAGTTACTTGATGTCACAAGGGTGAACACTTAAAATTTTACGTATATTTTAGTGTCAAATGGTTTCAAGAGTTTTTCTAAGACACACACTACTCATGTCATAAAAGGTATTTGAGTGGTGGTATATGCCTGTAATCCCAGCACTGTGGGAAACTGAGGCAAAAAGATTGCAAGTTTCAGTCCAGCCTGCTCAATTTAGCAATTTAGCAATAGTCTATGTCATAAAAATGCAAAAAGATCTACAAATATAGCTCGTGAGAAGGCTGCCCAGGGTTCAATCACCAGTACCACACACAAACACACACACACACACAGAGATTATTTGGGATTTTCATTTTTGGGATTTTCAATATTTACTTCTTAAAGAAATTAATACTGAAGTTAATAATGGTAAAATATATGATACAGAAGTCTCATAATTTTTTTCTTCTGGCTTTTCACCAAATACCTGAATAATTCAGTAGAAGGTAAGGCCATTGTTTTTCACAAGTGAGATTTATAAACAATTTTCCTTTCTATGATTTGGTTTTTTAAAGTCTAATTGTGAATATGCCGCGAGTATTATGTTATAGAAACACTACCCATTTTGTCCCCATACATTTTAATCAAAATTATATATACAAGATGGTATCAAATCATTTGAAGAGATTTCTCTTTCTAAAATATAAACACTACTCACAGCCACGTGAACACACGTCTGTACCCACGTGAACACACGTCTGCTTACCCAAAGGATATATTTCAACCTTTTGAGCATATCTTATAATACTGATTTTCACAGCTTTAAATGTTTCTTCTTTCCATTTCTGTTTAAGACTCTGTGTACTGGATTTCCACTGTGGAAAATGAGAATTAACCCTCTTTTATTTCCTGCCTCAGCACCTGCACCACAAATAGAAAGGTGCAGACACATAAACAACACGCTTCCAAGTCATTATATTCCCAAATGCAGTTCTATTATAGTTTTCATTTAATCAGCACACAGTGTTTACAGAATTGCAATACTATGCACTGCTGAGACATTTAGGAGAGTATGAAAAGTTCCTTTCTTCAATCACTTTGGGGTTTTCTTTGAAGTAAATCATAATGTTTGATCCCTTTCTACACAGTTTTCATTAACTCTCACTTTTCTGCCAGAATGCTTATCTCTCTGCTTATAAAAATGAGTCTACTGTTTCATTCGCTTCTTCTTGCATGAAGACGGCCCTTCCCAGAGCTCCTAGCTCCCCACCCTGCAGCGCATGCTTTCTGAATGTGCTCAGCAGCTGTGATCTCCGAATGTCCCTCTACCTCATCACCAAGATTCATTTTCAAAGTGCTTCTCTCCTGCGCTCCCCTTTGTATTGTGGGAAAATTATTGCAGCCACTCTTTGATAGCTACGTTCCTGTTTTACTGTTCCTATTTTTCTGGAACTCATATATTCAAAAGATAGCCCACTTGGAACAGACTTTGTTCTTTGTTCTCCTGATTTCTACTTCATAATTTGCTTGTTCTCTTGGCTGCGAGACTTCTTTAATTTCCAAACCTCCGATTGCAATTTCCCTCACAAATACCTGATCTTTAATTGCCAAGACCTCCTATGTTTTTGCTTCTTTGTACTCGCCTCCATCTTTCATCTTAGATGTTTTCCTCAAATATGTAGTGATCATAGCTCATATTTAAAAGCAGAACTAAAAACCTGATTGGCAATTTTATGCTGCCAGCTGAGATTTGTTAGCTGTGATCTTCATTATATGATGGCGTGCCAGGCTGTTCTCTTCGAGACTGCTGATAACAGTATGTTTGAGATTCTTTCTTCCCCCCATTTTTTTTAAAGCATCTTCCATTTACCATTCCTAAAGTGTAACACCTTCATCTTCTTTCGAGATGTGGGAGGAGTAATCTTTAACTATGCAGAGTCTAGGAGAGAGGATTCAGATCTAATTTCTTTTTACTCTTTTCCTTTCCTTTCTTTTTCTTTCTTTTCTTTTCTTTTCCTTTGTACTGAGGACTGTAACCAAGACATCTGCACTGAACTGCAATACCAGCCCTTTGTAAAATGTATTTTCTGAGACAGGGTCTCACTAATTTGGTAAATTGCTCAGGCTAGGCTGGAACTTAGAATCTTCCTACCTCAACCTTCAGAAATACTGGGATTACAGGCATGTGCCACTGCTCCTGGCTCCAATTTCTCTTTAAACAGACTTTCAGCCAATTCTCCATGTTTTGTTTTTTGGTTCTTTTAGCCTTACCATCCACAACATTTCCAGAGGTACTTGGTGCTGGAATATAAGCATTTAATGATAGAAAGTAGGGACTTTGTTCAGTAAATCACATTTCTTCTCTGACATAGCAACACTGGCTCTGAATTCAGCTTTATTTCACCTTGTATGTTGGCCAGCTGCTCTTTATCTTCCAACAGTTTGTGTACTGGCATCTCCTTTGCCATTCCAGTTGTCATTTTTGTAATGTTATAACATTATAGTCTTAATGCATGTGTTCAATCCATTATTTTTACCTGGATTTTAAAAGATTACTCTATATGTAATTATGCCATTGCTCTGTGTACAATATTTCAGGTGATTACACAGGTTTTAATCTTTATCCACTACTAATAATTTAGAGCTTTACTAATAACAAGAGCTATTTTCCCTTTTCGTGGAGGGGAATCACTATGAAAGCAATAACAATGACAAAAGAACCAAGTACTAACTATGACATATTATTTAGGATTCCAGACTTCTCATTGTAAGGAATTGAAAAACTGGTCCTTAAAGAAGTCTAATTAATTATGTTATGAAAGTAGAAGGATAGACTAAATGATTTCAGAAATTTTCCTCAACTCTAAGAAATACTGATAGGATTATACAGGTGATGCATACTTTTGTGTCAAGCCTCAAAAAATGTGCTACAAATGTGATACTTACCCCTGAACTGCATGCATTGGGGATTTTTTTTAAAAAAAAAAAAAAAACAACTTTGAATCAATAAATTAACAGTTTTTCAAAAAAAAA
This sequence comes from Heterocephalus glaber, assembly GCF_000247695.1. Next base: position 21,364,627 of record NW_004624731.1, on the reverse strand, counting down.
AAAAGAAATACTGAAAAAATAGAAAACTTTATATGTTCTAAACAGAAAATTGTCCAGGATTTGATTTAAGTATAAAAGGAAGTTGTAAAACTCGATGCACAGTGGTGGCATGTTTTGTAAATATATAGAATTTTAAATATATGCTTATTTCTATTCAAAAAAACTTCCATAAATGGAAAGATATCCCCTGTTTCTAGATATGCACAGTCAATGTACTCAAAAAGTCTGCAGTTCCAAATTGATACACAGATTTAACATAATTCCAATCAAAATACCAAAAAACAGTCTTCACAGAATTAGAGAAAACAAGTCCAAGATGCCTATGGAACCAGGGTAGCAAAAGCAATCCTGGGCAACAAGAAAAAGGCAGCAGGAATAACAATCCTGGACTCAAAGTTATATTACAAAGCTACAGTGCTAAAAACAGCATGGCACAGGCACAAAAGCAGCCATGCAGATCAGTGGAGCAGAATGGAGGATGCAGAAACAACTCCATGCACGTTCAACTATTTGATCTTTGACAAAGAGGCCAAAAACAAATACTGGAAGAAAGACAACTTCCCTAATACATGGTTTTGGGAAAACTGGCTATGTACATGCAGCAGTTTGAATCTAGACCTGTGTCTCTCACTATGTACTAAACTAAAATCAAAATGGATCAAAGAACTAAAGGTTAAAACAGAAACAATCTGCTGGATAATAAAATAGATAAAATCTTTGAAATTACAGGTGTAGGCAAGGACTTTCTGAACAAAACCCTGCTTGCACAGGAAATAGTACTGATAATCAAGAAATGGGATCATATCAAATTAAAAAGCTTCTGCACAGCAAAAGAAACAACCAACAGAATGAACAGAAAACCTACAGAATGGGGGAAAATGCCAGTTATTCTACAACAGAAAAATATATAAAGTTCTCAAAAAATTTGGAATCCCCAGACTAAAAATAAGACCCAAACAAAAAATGGGCAAGTGAAATGAATAGACACTTCACAGAAGAACAAGTACAAATAAATACATGAAGAAATGCTCAAAGTAATTGGCCATTAGAGAAATGCAAATTAAAACAACACTGAAATTTCATCTTACCCCAGAAAGAATGGCCATCATCAAGTAATCAAATGATAATGAATGCTGGAGAAGCTGTGGGGAAAAAAGAAAAACCCTTCTACATTTTTGGTGGTGATATTAACTAGTACAATCATTATAGAAATCAACAGAATATTCCTCAAAAAAGCTTAAACTAGAAATTCCATTTGTCCCACTCATCCCCTATCTAGGTATCTTCCTTAAAGAGTTAAAAGCATAGCATGACAGTGACACACACACACACACACGTTTATTGCAGCACAATTCATGGTAGCTAAATCTTGGAACTGGCCTACATGTTATCAACAGTTGAATGAATAAGGAAAATGTGATATTTACAAAAAATGGAGTACAACTCTGCCATAAAGAAAGATAAACTTGAGTCATTTGTAGGGAAATGGATGCTCCTTGAGACCATAATGTTAAGTGAAGTAAGTCAGACACACAAGCTTTAGATATCGCATGGTTTCTCTTATATGAGAAATACAAATCATAAATAAAGATTAAAATAAAAGATAGATAATAAGAAGAAGATGTATCTTCCTCAAATGGGAAGGTGCTCAATACATGGAGGGAGGGGGTTGGAAAGGGAGGGAAAGGGCATGAAAAAAGAATTATGATGTGCTGTGTACATGCACCGATTCTACATAAGGAAAGTAAACATGCACTGCAAACGTATACTAATAAAAATAAATAACTGAAACTAAAGAATGTGTTAAAACAGCTTATCACCTAGTTAAAAAGCTCATTTGGTTACTGTAACACCCTACTCTATCTACCCAAGTCAATAGTTGCAACCATAGATGCAGATCCAGCTCCGTGCACACATGTTCCTCAAAGGCTTTTGACCACCTCATTTAAAACTCATAAGAGTACCAGGAAGTAGTTGCCCTTATTACCTGTATTTTGCACAGGAGGCAATCCAGGTAAGGAGAAATTAGTTTCTCCCTCGTGGGAGAACAAATGAGCAGTGGAGGTGAGCTCTGAGGAGGAGGAGGAGGAGGAAGAGGAGGAGGAGGAGGAGGAGGAAGAGGAGCACTTCTGCTCAAAGCCCAGGCCTCTCCAAGTTCATCCCCATGGTGCTGCTCTGTTCTCTATGTTCTTCACCCTTTACCTTTCTCTAGAAATTAACTTGAAGTTTATGCTAATTGGCAGATTTGTGTGTTTCTTTCTGCCTGTTAATTTTACAAATACACACTGAGCACCATGTATGTGCAAAACATGACTGGATGATCTCTTTCCAGTCATTGATGAGTCCAGTTTTCAGTTTGTTCCCATTAATAACTGGCTCAAAAAGCATCAGCCCTCAAGGTCCTGATCCAATCTCTGAAAGGCTGCTCTAGGAGATGTGAAGAAACCTATGTCAATGTACTCCCAGATGTGGCAATTTCCCAAGCTCCCCTAGTGCAACTTGCAATCTCACCGATCAGTGTAGGAACTGTCTGCTACTATATACCTACTATATACTTACATCCAATCGCTAGAAGAAGCTGCTAATAGGTATTAGAGGTTGACATAGACAGCTTGTAATGAGTTCCTCCAAATAAGTGTGGAGTGAACCAATTACTTAGTAGAGCATGGCATGGAAAGGATAACACATTCCCCATGAAAGGACTGGCGGCACAGTCAGTCACCTGCATGGGCCCCAGAACACCTCCATTGACTTATTTTTTTTAAATTTGAAAGTGTATCAAGGTTGCCAAAAGAAACATGAAGAAAAGTAACAGGAGGGAGTCAGAAACCTGAGGTCTCGGAACAAGTGATGAAGAAAATCACCGCAGGTGGATTCATCAGTGAAAGTCCAGAGGATCCCTGAGAGTTCAGCATCTGGAAGAGGGTAGGAACACAGTCTGGAAGAGGAAGAAGATGCCCCAAGCACTAGCTGATGTTCATGGCCAATATCAGCAGAGGTCCCTGCTACATTATGGGAACCTCGGTTTCCAAATGCCCAGGACAGAGTTAATTAAATAGCTTTGGGTGTTAAAATGTGATGCTATTCTTCAAGCTGTATCTGAAGTGGTTTGTTACTGCCAAGACCATTTTGGACAGAAGAAAAATTAAATCTTTGCAGGACAAGAGGGGGCTGACTCTGGAGCCTTCAAGCTATAGAAGAGTATTTCAGCTCAGGAGCCTGCTGCAGGGCCCTTCCCAGAGAAGAGCCAGAACTAAATGTGTGAATATACCATAGTGCCTGGGGGAGCGACAGAATTTGAGAGTTAATATGTATTTGTTAGATATGGAAAAGTCTAAGAAAGATAGGAAAGAATAATTAACATTATGCAAAAGGTAGTGGAATGCAAATGATGACATTTTATTGAAAGCATAAAAATAAGGGAGAATAATACCAGTAGGGAAACATAATGTAGAAAAACATGCCTCGCATGTTTTTCGTTTACTTTGTCTTTCTGACAATGAAACCCAGGCCTCTACTACTGAGCTGTACTCCCAGCCTTTTTAATTTTTTTGTTGTTTGTTTAATTCTCAGCCAAAGTCTTGCTAAATTACTCAGGCACAATCAAACTTTGGATACTCCTGCCTCAGCCTTCTTATCACGTTTTACATAAGTCTCAGAGAACAGAGAAAATGTCATGTTATAAAATTTAGGAAAATACATTAATGAAAGAAGATCATTTTCTATATGGATTTGCTGCACAGTAGTCATAGGAAATGATTCAGACAGGATAGAATTCAGAATCAAAATGAAGACTGTATTTTTGAAAATATGAAAAATTTCTGATGTCTAAAATTATATTGTTTTATAATAATAAAATGAGCTCTCAAATGAATAGAGGTTCATAGCACATAAACGATATGGTCTGAAATTTATTGTAGTTTAGTTTGGATTGAATTTACAAAACATACTTCTTGAGCATCAGAATAATTGTAAATCTTATGGGTAGCTAGGAAACAACAATTGCTTAATAGTAACACAGTATTAGGTTTATCAAAGCCGTATTTTAAATCTTTTTAAAATTTCTTTAATATCTAGATTGGTTTATTAAAATAATTTTAATTAACACCATTGTAAGAACTTAGAAAAACTGGAATACTTGTTGTTAATACAATTTCCTGAAATTCAGATGTTAAATTTATGTTTACATTAATCCTTTTGACCATAATTCATTTCATCTCTGTACCTTCTCCAGAGTTTAATATTAAGAGACGACAATGAGTCATTACAGGATACCCTATTGTTTTAGAGAAAGAGATTGAGATGTTCCTATAAACAGTAGGATAGAAATGAGCTCAAGGACTAAAGAACATGACACTCATTTTTTGAAAAAAAAAATTCACTAGTGTATTCTTTGTATTTATGTAGCAAATACTGATCTAGCAAGTCGATAACTATAGGCGACAAGGAACAACACTGCATCTGTAAAGTGGCACTCCTATTGAAAGGAAACAGACCTTTGCACTGTTGAAAAGCTATGACAGCACCACAGCCTATTATGGTTATATCCAGAAGGCCAAATAATGGTTGTAAAGGTCTCAGGAGATTTGGTGCCATGAAAGGAAATTCTGGGGAAGGGGACTCATTCACCACTGTACCTGTGGTGCCGCTGCACATTAGATTTGACGCTGAGTCTTTGAACTCCTAGCCTCAAAGATGAGCAAAAGATATCACAGCAGCTTGGACTCTTTTGTGGGAAGATTTTACGGCCAAAGCCACAGCAACTCTCTGGACACGGGAGGCAGAATACTGAAAACCTGTAATGGGCCAAATGGCTCCATCCACGCTGGCTTCAGGCAACAAGATGGCCATTGGTCAAGGGCATGGTGTTTTAAAAGCTTTATCATTTGTTTGTCTGTCTTACCTATCATTTCATAAATTAAGCACCTTTTTCTATGGACTGAATGTTTGGGTGCTCCTGAATTTATATGCTGAAACCTAATCCCCAGTTGTGAGGAATTAGAGACTCCAACCCTTCAAAGGAGCTGAAGGGACAGAGCTCCTCCTTCCACCAGGTCAGAAAGGGCTCACCTGACAGCAGCTATGCTGGCACCTCGATCTTGACCTTCCTGGGCCCCAGAACTGTGAGAAATAACTTTCTGTTGTTGATAGCACTGTGTCACAGCAGCCTGAATATATTAAAACACCATCCTAGGTTCTTGTTTTAGAAAATTAAGATATTGTCTTAAAACATAGTCACAAACTCCTTGCTTCTGCTCCCATTGAAAGGTGAGGTCTATGGCATCAATACTTGAACTTACAGACTTGCATCCACTGATACTGTGCAATCCAGGCCACTTTCCATCTCATCGGAAACATATCCATCACTTCTTAATGTGTGGATTTGCTTTTATTATTTCTCACCCTGCGGTTCATTCTTGTTACAATAAGAAAGAAAAATACAGTTAAAGCATAAACGAAAATTCAATGATGATAGCCTTCTTTAAACATCACTAATAGCTTCTCACTTCTCTTATCTATCACGGAGCTTTAAAATGCCCAGTGACTTCGTTTTTCATATATGTTTGCTTTTCTCTTCTTAGAATTCTTCATATTGGTTGTGCCTCAGGACCTGCCCACCTGCTATTTCATCTACCTTCTCCCTCATGAACCACACCAGAATTCTTCACATAGTTCAGCTCTTGATCATGATTTAGATCACAGCTGCCTGATGTCACCATTTCTGAAGCTCTGCTTCAGTCATTCCATCCCAGGTGGCCCTGCTGTCCCCTGAAAAGTCCCTCTCTGCCTCACTGCCTACTTTTATACTCCACGGTACTTACTGTGATTAGAAGTTATTTCACTTGTTTTAATTTTTAATTGTTCATTGTTTCCTCACTGAAGTGTAAGCTTCATAACAAGCTAGACTTTATATATCCTGTATACTGTTATATTTTCCAAAATGAGAGTAGTTCCTATTATGGTTTATCTCTAGATGTCTAGCCAAAGCCTTATATGTTCATAGGTGGGGCTTTGGGGAGGTGATTGGATCATGGGAGTGTAGTACTTATCAGTGGATATGTCCACTGATGAGTTTTTATCTAAATGTGATGTTGGGAGGTAAAGCCTGATGGGAGGAATGGATCTCTGGGGGCATAGCCTAGAAGGACCTATCTTGCTCCCTCCTCCTTTGATCTCTTGTCTGCTTCCTGCCATCATGCCATAAACTGTTTCTCCACTGCCATGCCCCTCAGCCAGGCTGCATGCCTTGGACCCAGCCAACAGTGGATTGAAAACTCTATAAGCTGTGACCCCAGATAATACTCTTCTCCTTTATCATAAGGGTGTTAGGTATTTTGTCCCAGCAATGAGAAAAGTGACTAAGGCACTGTAAGCATTTCATCCTACACATGAATGAAAGAAATATAAGGTCTTATCTATTTTGATTCATAAGCCCTACAGTATATATATTATATATAATATATACTTATATATTATATATTATATATATTACATATATATAATATATATATCATATCTGTACATTCTAACGGAGATGAATAAACCTTAGTCACTTTCTCCATTGCTGAGACACAACAGCTAACATCTACAACTTAAAGGAAGATGGGTTTATTTTGGCTCACAGTTTCAGAAGTTTCAGTCCATGGTTGGTTGGCTTAAAGTAAAAATTGCATGGTGAAAAATGGCTTTGAAAGAAAAGCTGCTCACATCATGGTGGTCAGGAAGCAGAAACACAAGAGAGGAGCTGGGGATGGAGATACACCTGCCTCTTATAACAGCAAGCCAGCTACACTAGCCCATAATCCAATCACCTTTGAAAAGCCCCACTTATGAGCACATGACATCTTTGGGGTACCTTGTTCCTCTAAACCATAACACCATTTTACAAATCTAACATTATTTTCAATAAAAGTACAGCTATTGCAAGTACATATCACTTGGTCATTGCTTCACAAAAAGTTTACTGAAAGGTTTAGCTTCTCCATAAATCAATACAACTCATTTCGGTGGACACCAAGTCGTTTGGAAGTAAAATATGCAGACTTAAAACCAAAGAATATCTACTTCTTTGAAAAATTCAGGGGAAGGGCTAGAGATGCAGCTCAGTTGTAGAGCAGTACTTACATGTGAGAAATCATGCATTACATTACATATGCATTACATGTAAGAAGTCATGCATTGAATCCCAAGAACCAAACAGACAAATATAAATAAATATATTCAATAAATATAAGGAAAAAACTATGAAATCTGGCTATCTCCACTTATTATTTGAAAGAAGTACTTTCAGCTTCAAAAAGTAACTAGATTTTGAATTAATCCCACCAAGAAAATAATCATAACTGACTCACTAAGGTAGGTTTCCCTTGTACCTTAGTAATTTTTACACTTATCGTTATTTTAATTTGTGGTGGAAGGAAGGGAAGGAACCATAGGGAATGAAGGCTGGGGCTGTAACCACACCCTCCAGCGTCCGCTCTTGGCACTGGCATTGCTGTTCCCTCACCACAGTGATCCTTCCTTCTGCACACAAACTCATCCTCGACACGGATGTGTAAGGCGGTAAGACAGTGCCATTCTTGTTTTATCAGGTCCACACACATCAAGAGAAAGAGGGATGATGAAAAGGGAGTTTAAAGCACAGAAAGCCTCAAATTCCTAAATGCCAGATTCGCACATGGAATAAAATCAATTAAAAATAAGATGGACTTATAACAAATACTAAATGAACTCTCAGACTTACTCAGGCAATCCACTTGCAGAACAGAATAGGGTTGTGATATATTTCACTGTGGAGGGCATTATTTCCTCACAGGAAAAATAATGATAGTGTACACACAGGCCCCATGTTAAAAAAAAAAAAAAGCAAGAAAAAATCTAAACAATTTTGCTTATTTCTATTATGTGATCTGGCTGGTTATTTTTTCATAATCCTGTGAACTTGTGATGACACCAAATGTTTAAAACTATTTATGGAAGAAATACATAAAACTAAAACAACTGAATCAACAAACATGCTGTGTTTTTCCTGCAAACTGAGATTACCACCATTCTTCCATTTTGGTGGTAAAGCACGTGTTGACAGGAAGATAGTCTGGGAGCAAAGACTTGAATTCTGAGTTTGACATACATCAAAATGCTAAACATATCTGCACATTTGCATACAGAAAGAATTAACAAAGGGGAAGCGTAAAGTGAAAGTGATGTCCCAGTAAAGGAAGAAAATAACTTTTACATGTTATATGCTACCTATTTTCATTTTGCAAGAAAGCAGAGAACCACTTGTCTAAAAAAAAGTCTTATAAAAATAGAATGTCTAAAATTGGCAAAAAATCTAACATTATCAATATCTCAGTCAATACTTCTTTGACAGCTTTTCTTTACTTTATGAAATTGAGAAAACAATTTATTATTCAGCCTCAGGCACCTACAAGTAACATTCTTCAAAAAAGTCAAAGTCTCTCCTATTTACAAACTTGCAATGAATGTCAGTCTCGTATTTGCATGGTAGGACCCTGCTGGCCATGTAGTATGTGTCCTAGCACTTCAAGGTGGCTCCATTGTGTGGTGGCTTATTCTCCACTTAGCTAGTTTTTTTTAAAGCTGGAAAATGGGTTGAAATTGATAAATGGTATTGCAAATGACTGATGTTTCTGTTCATTACTCATTCATTTAGTCAACAAATTTATTTGGCACTTGTTCTGGGTCATTAATCACAAAGCTAGGGAGAAGTAAGCAGTATTAGGACTGAAATTCTGCCTTCAAGGGACACGCTTGTGACAAAGATGATGAGGTAAAGAGTCTATTATTATTATCATTGGGACAACTGGGACAATTACTAATTGGAATTAAAAGGGGTTAGAAGAGGACAAGGTGAGAAAAAAGTCCCAATTAAAACAAGAAAAATTAACAATTTTTTCTGTGCTTTTTTTCCCTCAACATCTTAACTATTAGTGTTAAGTAGCATCACATTGTTGTGCAATAAATCTCCAGAATTTTTTCACCTTGAAAAACCAAAACTCTATATCCATTAAAGAACAATTCCCTTTTATTACATTAGATCCCACATATAAATCAAATCATATATTATTTGTCTTGTGAGTAGGTTAATTCAACTAGCACAATGGTCTTATGATTCATCCATATTCAGTATGTCGCATCATTTTTTTTCATTTTTAAGGCTGAATAATTTTCAGTTGTCTGTGTATACAACATTTAATAGACAGTGGGGTTGCTTTCACTTGCACCTATTGTGAATAATGTTGGTATGAACATGGGTGTGCATATATGTCTCTTCAAGTACCCCTTTCTAATACAGATATGTACCTCAGGGGGGATTGTTCAATCATACTGAAGTTCTATTTTTAATTTTTTGAGGAATTGCCATCCTCCTTTCCATAGCAAATGTATCATTTTATATTCCAACTGAGGCTTTCAACTTCTCCACATCCACACAAATACTTTTTATTTTCAGTTTTGTTTTAATAGTAGCCATTCTTACTGTTGTTTTGATTCAAATTTCTCTAATCAGGGATGGGGAACATCTTTTCATTTGCTTGTTAACCATGTGTATATCATCTTTAGTGATCTGTCTCTTCGGGTTTAACTCTATTTCTTAGCACAGCACTAGATAGGTCTTGAATAAACTATCTAATCACCTTAACTCAATTACAAAAAGGTAAAACAATTTGTGGGAAGGTAGAAGAATGCAAACTGAAGGAGTTATAGAGAGTTATAGAGATCGAATAACTTGGTATAAGAATGCAGCTATCAGGCTAGGCTGTAGCTTAGTGGTACCACGCCTGCCTCGCAAGTGCAAGGTCCTGGGTTGGATCTCTGGCATTGGAAAAAAAGAAAAAAACCAAAAACGCAGCTATCAAGTAGAAGGGAAAAGTCTAAAACTATTGTGAGCATCTAAAATTATTAAATTATTGAAGCTGACGATGTTTCTGTTGTTTTAAAATACCACAGAATTCTAAAAGGATTAGAATTGGAGAGATGATACCCTGACGAGAAAAAAAGATATTCCAAATCCTGGGTCAGGCCTGGTAGCATGAAGGAGCACTGCTATGTCAGAAGAGCATGGAATGGGTTTGCCTAAAGCACGACGACATTCAAGAAGTCCTAGGAATTGAAGGAAGAGCAAGAGGATGACGTTGTTTTTTGCAGATAGGGGGATCCTATGGGCATTTCTAAACCAGGGGATAACCTGATCCAACTTGTGTATTCAGTGTATTTGTAAATACATCTGGGTTCAGGCAGCTAGTCCTCAGTTTTGTCCACCTGGCCGACACATACCTCTGTAGAAACCTTTCAAAATATATCTGCAGCTACTTCTCCAATATGAAAATATCCAAGGCTTTACCTTTCCCTCCTCACTTTCCTTTTGATTTTCATAATTCCTGTAAGATGAAATTTCATTGCAAGTGGGCTTTTCATCTTTGTTTTATTAGTTAAAAATGGCAATTGGAGGCGGGTGCTGTGGTGCATACTTGTAATCTCAGCACTGTGGGATGCTGAGACAGGAGGAGCACAAGTTTGACCTCACCCTGGGCAACTTAACAACTTAACTTAAGGCGACCCTGTCTCATAATAAAAAGAAAAATTAAAATGGCTGGGATACACCTCAGTGTGAAGGCCCTGGGTTCAATCCTCGGTAAAGGGGTCGGGAGGCAATCTGGTTTACAAGCTGTATAGTTTTCATGCTGGCATCCACTAGTCATGCCACTTCCTATTCTTCCAGTTCTTCTTTCCAAGCATTGCAGTTCTAACACAAAATAAGATTCCAGGCCATCACTCTTGTGCCTGAGCATGAGCATGCTTGTTTGTCCTTCTCGTTTGGTAAATGAGATTGGAAAATATATGTTACTAGAAACAAGTAATTGCACATGTTTGTGTAGCTCAAGTGTAAACTGAAGTCATCCAATTTATGGATGTATTTATACAAAATTAAGTTGATTCTTTTACTGTCTCTTCCATTCTCCCACTGTCTAATGGGAAGCTTAATGCACACCTCCGGATTCCTACAAATTCCTCAAGGCTTGGGTTATTTGTGAGTGTGTGTATTTTAATTCATATTTCCATTTTTTTCTGAATCTCTGATATCACTTCTATATAACTCCCATGGACATTTTCTTCCTCGTGCCCCATAGCAACATATATAACACAGTTGCTTTAATTTGATGTCACCAAGAGGTGATTAACACGGAGCATGTGTAAGAGATGCTAAATTGGGGGAGAATTGGGAGTGGAGGATACACTGTAATTACATGATAGAATTATCAAGTGAACAACAGTAAAATAAAATATTAAACACTCAGGCCTCCAAAACTATTTTAACCATTTTCTTTCAGCTCCATCAGGAATTTATTATTGGCTGGCGATCACCCATGTAAACTCTCATTACACTATCTGTCTTGTCTCACCTACCTTTCTCAGGTCTACCTTACTTCCACATTTCACCGTATTTCTCCATTAGAACAGTCCACCTATTTTCTTCTTTTTCCCAACAACACAATGCATTCAAGTACTCATCTTTTATACTTATCAAAGATAGGCTAAACAGAAGGTCGTTTTTCTGGAAGGGTATTCTTATCCACCATTAGGGGAAGAACTTCATCTACTTAGTTTGGATTTTAAGCTGAATATTTATTTTCTCGATTGTAGTTTAATTAGATAGACTTTTTTAACTTGAGGGGAAATGAGACACAATTTTTATTAAAAACAACAAATCACAAAAAATATTATTTTGTTACAATTAGAGTTAAAAAGGAGAAAAGGTCAGAGACAAAAACAAGAGAGGTAAGGAAAGAAAAAGGCATTAAACAAAGAGAAAAGATGTATGTAGTTATGGGTTAAGAGAGCTCAGCTTCAAAAATGAATTTCACTGAGACACTGCTTGGCCGTGGCCTGTAGCATCTGTTCAAAGCACTACGAATAACTGCCGGCATAGAATCAAAACCGAAGTCCTTCTGATATTGATAGCTGACATGGCCCTGTGTTCTAGGTGCCTTGCTTCCCTCAACCTTATATCCTACACTCTCGTAGTTCACATTCATCAATACATCCTGATGCTTTCTTCAGCAATATTTGATGTGATCTCACCTCTGGGACATTTTCCTTTTCCAATTAATGTTTTGCATGAGATATTTACATGTCTTACTTCGCTGCTTCTTTAAGGTTTATACTGAAATATCAGCTTTGCATGAAAACTTTTTCTAAGCATTTCACTGAAACTTACAACGGCCTTAAGCACCTCTTCCAGCTCTTCCTGTCTACTCCTGTCATATTTTCCTTATATACACCTAACTGCTGTCAGTATCCCCTCATTAGAATGTCCATGCGGACAAGGATTTATTTTGCTGACTGGTGGTGTATTTAGTGCCTAGAACTCTGCCTGGCACTGTTGTCTAGTTCAATTTTAGTGACTGATGATCTCTAAAATTATTATTAGTTATCTAAGCTGACCACTGTGTTTGATTAGATAATTAATCATTTATTGTAGTTCAAGAGCTCCCTTCACAAAAAGCTGCTTTGTCAGAAATGAAGAGAAGACTGAGAGAAGCAGGGTATGACAAGAAAACCTGAAGTCCTCTTAAAGAGTATTTCACACAAGTTTGGTCTGCAAACATTTTATATTCACATATATCCTAAAAGATTTAAAATCCTTCACATATAAGATGTGATACAAAAATGGTAAGAGTTTAAATTTTAAAAATATAATAAAAGACACATTGCCATTAATCTCTACCCCTTTCTTCAGACACACAAATCTCAACATTCTTTCCACTTTCTGAAACAGTTCTGCAAATTTTCTTTCATGTGTCTTTATGAGGAGTAACTGAAAACATTGGAAACGCTGCTGCCAAATGTCATCCAATGGAAAAGCAGGCTTGTAAAATTACTGCGATGTGTCCTCATCTGCCTCATTCACTGGATATGGCTCTATGCCACTGCTGGTTCTTCTCCAAAGTCAAAATGACCATGTAAGGTAAACACTTTTAATCCATTCAAGACATTGAGGTTGCCATGACAGCACAACTAATGCCCTGAAAGAGGACTTCCAGAACTGCTTCAGAAAGTGGAAAGAAAGATGCAATAAGTGTGTTCAAAGCAAAGAGGAGTATTTTGAGGGGCTGGCAATGCGTCTTTTAGTGTACAGCTTTGGAAATTTTTAACATTCGTCATATTTTTAGATCACATCTTGTGTGTTTAGGTTGAGATTTAAAAAAATTATTCTCATAAATGTAACTAGTTACAAAGGTCCACCTTAACTATTGAGATCTAAAAAATAAAATGATTAAATCAGTTTTTGTTTACTTGTTTGTTTTTTTAGATACAGTTCTCACTATGTTGCCAAGTTGGCCCTGAACTCCTGGGCACAAATAACCATTCCATCGCAACCTCCTGAGTAGCTGGAACAGGCATGTGCTTCTGTCCCATACATTATATTAGATCACTCTTTTTTAAGAATGTACATGAACGAGCTGGGTGTGGTGGCTCATACCTGTAATCTCAGCACACAGGAGACTGAGGCAGGAGGATTCCCCCAAGTTCAAGGCCAATCTGGGCTACATAATGAGTTTGAGGCCAGTCTGACTATGTAGTGAGACCTTTCCGCTTTACCCCCCCCAAAAAGAATATCCATGAACTACAAAACAATTTGATACTCAAGAATATCTACTGAAAACAGTCTACTTAGAAAATTTATCATTGCTTTTTCTCCTTGAATCATTCTTCATTTCACTTTTCTCCAAAGAATTTCATCTTCATGTAACATGTTTGAAAAATCTTTTAGTAATCAGTGCTTCATATTCCCTGGAGATTAAATGTGAGTATAGTTTTGAGATTGAGAGTCTTCTTTAAGTTATCACTAAAATAAATTAGTACATAATATACTTAAAAGTATAAGTATTGTGTCAGTTACTTTTCTCTCATTGCTGAGACAAAATACCCGGCACCAAAAGTTACAGGGGAAGAGGTTTCAGTCCATAGTTGACTGGCTCCAAGGCTGGGATGGCAAAGAAGCACTGAAGAGAAAAAACAACATGGTGCGCAGAAAGTAGCAAAGGCAACAAGAGAGTTTAACAGCATCTTTCTGCCCCTTTTATCTTATTCAGACTACTGGGATTAGGTGGTGCCAAACTAATCACTCACATGTAGTGGTTTAGTAATCACATGCCCTGAACCCCAGCATCACATATTCCAGATTCAACTACCTCTGAAAAAGAAAGTCCCACCTCATCTGCATAAGGCTTTGGAGGGACATCTAAACACAAACCTTAACAAGTATATTATATAATTTTTAAAGTGTTTATTAGAAACGTATCTAGTAGTCAAAGAGATGAAGCTATTTTTATCCAATTAATTCATATTCTTGAATGACAACCTGTTATTACTAGAATGCTACAAGGGGATCAATATAATACTTATTTCTATTTTCCATTTTCTAATTAAAAATTGAGAAACTTGTTCACATAAGAAGAATTTTAATTCTTGGAAAGTTTTCTAAGCAATGGGAAGAATATCACCCAATGCCATACTACAGCAGTAAAAATTATTTTGAATAACTCATCAGCTGACCACTCATGCAGCTGAAAGAAAAACAAATGTTGAAAGAAAAAAATAAAATAATGAAAAGCACATTAGTAGAAGAAAAATCTGTTACTCAAATCTCAAAGCAGCTCACTGTTTTGCCTACAAAGACGAATTTCAATTTGTGTGGTATGCTGCCAGTTTTTCACTTTGGAGTAATGTGTCAGTAATAGGATTAAGTTTGCTGAGCCCTAAGAGTGATCATAAAGGTGGGAAAAGAGAACTTAAACTCCATCAGCTCTTTCTCAAGTAGATGAACCTCACCCAAAAATATACGTGGAGGTGGAAGATATTAAGGTTGGTTTCCTTACAATTAAACTACTATGCATAACTTTCTTTCAAGATTGATGCTTTAAAAAATTTTAAAAAAACAACCAATCCCATAAATGAAAGTCTTAAAATATATACAAGACAAGCATTTGCTATTCTCCTCAAGAGACTTACAGTGTTCATCACTAGCACATAATGAACATATGACTGTTCTCTAGCATAGAAACCTGTTTTTTTTTTAACCCAGACTTTCTAAGTCATATTTGAATACAGGACACTTTCCCATGTGACACTGATTCACAATCTGTAGAATAAAACCTTCCATTGCTATGTGTTTAACACTGTGCTACATGCTGCTACTATAAGGCATGGATATTTATGAAGCAGGAACTTCCACAAGAAAGTGGTTTCAGTAGCTAAGGGCTGGGTGAGAGAGATGGTTGAAGTCATAGGAAAGCAGATTTCAATAACTAAGGAAAATAGGAGAGGAGAGAAGGACCAGACAGCTGAGCAAGATATTACATATTTGGAACAGAAAAGGGGCAACTTTAAGGACTGTAACTAGAGAAAAAGGACTGAGTGTCACCCTGAGTTGTTACATAAGAGACTTCGATAAGATAATCTGACACCCAGGATATTTCATACATATTCAACAGAGAAGCTGCGGTTGATAATAGCGTGCTTTCCCCGCTTGAAGCGTGAGATGGATAGGTAGCCCAGACAGGAAATAACTACATCTCCAGAGCCCAAGAGAATTAAGAAACTTCATTCAGCCCCGAAAGGTACTAGTGAGAAAAACAGTGGTCAGGTGGGGATGGTTAACATGTCCCCAAATATAAAGCTAAGGGAACATTTCAGTTTTTGTTTGTTTTCTTTTGTTGCATATAATTAGCTTTCTCTCTGAAATCCTCTAGCCCTATAGCTGAATCTTGTGTGCTTAATACAGTGCACATATTTTGAGAACAGAGTGGTACAAGAAAAATTAAAGATGATTCCCAGGCATTGTGTAGAATATCTACCCTCTCCTGAGCCTCTACATCCTTGATGGAAGAACGAAAGTCACCCCAGAAAACAGAGGAGATAACAGGAGCCAGCTCTAGCAATCTCCCTTAAAAGCCTTCCCATAATGTGTCCTTTTCATTTTCACCGCCCAGAATCTAATTTTTAAGATTTTAAAAATGTTACAGAAACATTACAAAGATAAATAAAAGAAAACCATAAATAGCATAGAAAATACCTACAGTGAATAAATAAAAATCTTAAAACTAAAATATTGTGCATATACCCCCTGTAATAATTAGATAAATATCCTTCTTGGGCTTCTCTGAGCGTACATTGGAAGTGGACTAGTCTGAAAAAATCATAAGCTGGCTGAAACTATGAATCACTGAATTAACTCCTCAAATAGACCTAAAATTTCAAGGCCTTCTTGTGGACAAAGTCCTATGGTCAGTCCAGAGAGTTGCTAAAGAATACAGATACCAGCAATAATTTAAAATGTGAAATAATCCAAGAGACAGATTACATTTAGCTTTAATGTCAGTTACTATGACAAGCAATGGGCTATTTAAAGTTGTTAGCATTCTAGCCCACTAAGTTAGTAATACAGAAAAGAATGGCATAAAAGTTGAGCAAAAGCAAATTACTGCAATGTCGTATCACATGGCATTGACAAGGAAAACTGCAAAGGCTTAACAGAGTTCAGAGGCCTTGGAAAAACATATTCCAAAAGACAAATCAATCACCAGGTTGTAACTAGCTTTATTTATAACAAGGAGCGCATTACTGACAACCCCTCAATATCACATTCTTTACGCTTTTTAAAATTCTAAACTTTCAATAGGAAATAAAACAAAGTCAAATTGAAATGGGCAAATTGATATTTAGCCAAGCTCTTTTACAACTTGATCTTCATCTTACTATACCTCCTTTCCAACTTAAGTACATGGTCAAGAGAGAAATACAAAATTGGATCTAGGATACCCAAAATATTTTACCAAGAATAAAAATGATGCAATAAGGAAGTAAGGATCAACTTTCACAGACTGCTGTTTGAAAGATTCATCTTCTAAAAACAGAAAAGAATGATATATCATTAAGATGTTAAAGCAGATGGCTTAAGTCACAGGGCCACATCACACAAGTATGGCGACTAGAACTAAAATAGCCCAAGTAATATTTTTATTAACAAGATGCCAAGTACAGCAGCAAAAATACCTTTAGGAAGAAATCTCACTTCAAAAAAGTTTTTCCTTCTTGCACTTGATGCTATTTTCTGAATTACTCTTGGCCTGCTGAGTAGGTTTAAACATCTGACTGCTTGCCATACTTAGATGAAGAAAACTAACCTTTCACCTTGAGGCCTCCTGAGTGATGGAAATTGATGAGAATGAACTAAACCAGCAAAGTAAGGAGAAATGTACTAGTTCATATATTCTTGCATTAAACAAGGAGAGTAGAGAATTTACTAGTCTTCAAATTAGTTATGAATAAAAAGACACACTCATTAAGCTGGCTGACATTAAATGTTGCTGCAGTGGGACCTTAAGTTTATTCTACGTGATGTCAGGAAATCACATTCAGAATTTGGAGTACAAAATCAGCACACAGAAAATAGATCACAGCATGGATACTTGAAGACATGCAAAAGACTTTTTCAAATCAGAAAGAGCAGCCTAGGGACAATAAATGGATTCACCTGGACAGACCTATCAATAAATATTCTTCAAAAATGTATGTGTATTCATTCATCTGTAAATCAGACACAGAGACAATGCATCAGGAAAGAAGCACGGTACAACGGTGAAAAGCACAGAAACTCATTACAGACAACGTTGGTTTCAGTCTCAGGTCCTTTACTCTGCAAAAGTTAGCATGAGTAACCTTGGTTTCTTTGTATTTTTCTTACAAGGTTAAAACAATCAACTGTGTTTGATGTTCTTAGGCCAAGGAGCAACACATCACTTGCACTATATACTATTTAACATTTTAACTATTATGTCCATTGTAAAATATACATAAAATAGAAAAATGATAAAATGAGCACAAATGCAAATTATATTTTCCTCAGTTGCCCATGGATTTGTTTGCACGATATCACCTAGGTCCTCAATCCTGACAATGGGAAAGTCTTGAGCCCCGTGGAGTCTAAAAACATAGGAGGCAGTCTTCGTTCAAACACGGATCAGAAAATAAAAGGTGGAAATGTCCTAATTTGGCCTTGCAGGATTTGGTATGTTGGACTTCACTCTCACAGGTGAACCGAGTAGACGTTTAAAACTTAATGGCATTTTATATTGAATCATATGCCTACTTCTCTTCATTAATATTGGACTTTTCCTTACATCTTACCAGAAAGAAAAGAATATTCAGATCAAAGTATGACACTACTTCCTTGACAGGAGAAATTAGATAATTTCTAATCATAAATGAGTTAATAATTATTCTTCTTATGAATGTAAATCACTGTAGGTTTTTTCAACAAAAGTCAGTCCCCCAAGTTCAGTGAAAAGTTTGAGCTCAGCACATACCAAGGAGTGGGGTAGGTCCCAGACAAAGGCAAGTTCACCAGGACAATTTCTCCTTGTATGTTTTTTCCTGCTTCAAGCACGATTTCATCACTGTGGTGATATTCCAGACTCCCTGACGGCACTGCTTTAAGCTAAGTTCAGGATAGGACACCTCCCTCTAGATTTATTTTAAGTATGGTGCCTTCAAATTACAAGTTTTTTGTTGTTCATTTCTTTTTCCCTACAACCTTATGATGTCATTGAAATAATCACTGAAGGAAGGAATACAAGATATGGCTCAACAGTAGTATGAATTGATATTTTTCACGTTCCTCTTAACAACTAAATTGTGTGATTCATATTTTCCTGCTGAGAGGTCATCATTTGAACTTAGAAAGATCTCTGATGTACTAGTTTTCTAGTAATGTTTCTAGTACTGATTCAGTGATGTCCTCATTGAAAAACTCTTAGAAGGCAGGACAGCTTAGAGGGGAAGATGCATGAAAATGTTCTTTATACAATCATCACTGCGACTGACATAGATGCAAAGGATCTACTGGCAACACAGTCACCCATATAAGACACTATCCGACTCACAGACTTCATCTCATTGTTGTGGTCACATCTGACCAGCAGAATCATTGCCTTTGTACTGCAGTTGTCCAAAGGTGATTTGTTTTCCAAATATTCACTTATAAGTCAACCTTGTGAGCCATTCCTTACATTAACACGGAAAACTAATTCATTCATCTTACCCTATTTTTTATTATTTGTCATTGTCATGATATTTCCTTTCCTCCTTTATAAAGAAGATAGCAATTCAATCCTGAGTTCCAACAGCTTAATGAGTACCACCTTGTGGCTAAGCCAACTGCCTCTATGGAGGGGTATAAGTTTTCAGAGTAATCTTCTTTGGTAACATATTTAACTAAAGATTCTAAATGACCCAATATCAATCAATGAAATTGAAAATGTAATTAAAAACTGACCAACTAAGAAAAGTCCAGGTCCTGATGACTTCACTGCTGAATTCTACAAGACATTTAGAGAGGAACTACTGCCACTACTGTTTAAACTCTTCAATGAAATTGAAAGGGAAGCAATATTCCCAAATTCATTCCTGGAAGCAAGCATCACCTTGATCCCCAAAGCAGAGAAAGACCCAACCGAAAACGAGAACTATAGGCCGATCTCACTAATGAATATAGATGTAAAAATCCTTAATAAGATACTGGCAAATAGAATGCAGAAGATCATCAAGATCATACACCCTGACCAAGTGGGATTCATCCCAGGGATGCAGGGATGGTTCAACATACACAAATCAATCAATGTAATTCACTATATCAATAGAGCGAAGGACAAAAACCATATGATCATCTCCATAGATGCAGAAAAAGCATTTGACAAAATCCAACACGCATTTATGATAAAAACCCTACAAAAAATTGGAATAGATGGTCTCTACCTCAATCTGATAGAAGCCATCTATGAAAAACCAACAGCCAATATCATACTAAATGGCCAATAACTAAAGAGATGATATTTAAACCACTTCATGTTTCACAAAATGTATCCCTAGTATCATTTTTTGAGTATATGAGAAAAGTTAAGGAGCCAACTCTTTCAATGAAGACATCCTTGCTAATTTAATAACTGCAGTTATTCAAGGAGCAGAGAAGTTCTATTTCTGAAATGTCTCTTGTATTTATAATTCTTGGATTTATCTACAAAGTACAAAAAATTCACATTATTGAAAATTTCTTCACCAGTTTTTCTGCTCCCAGATCTTAGTAAATGAACATGTCATTAAAGACATCATCTTTAAAGGCACTAAACAAAAAGTAATAAAACAGCCAAACTATTAAAATGTATATTCCTTTACTCCAAGTAGGCTAATAATATTGGTCCAACTGTAATTTTACTATTATTTTTTAAAGCACATTTCTGGAACCCAGTAAAATTTGTTTTCTGTAGCATTGTTCAAAGGGGATACCTTTAAAGAATTTTTTTTAAACTTCTCACATGCAATACACTCTCAGTCTTATTACAACTTAAGGCTGAACCAAGTTTTCTACATTCTAAGCTTGTAACAAAGCTTTGAAGAATTCTGAAATTGTTTAGTGATTAGCGTTTTCATTGTCTTGCACATAGTCAATATCTTTCACTTTAATTTAAAGTGAATTTTGCTTTAAAACGTTGCTTAATGGTGTGCTAGGAAATGTTTAACACCTAGATCTCCAAATAAAGCAAAAAAAAAAGCTTTAATTTGTAATATTTGATAATTTCCATTGTGTAAATATCCCTAAGAAAGCTGTTTTCAGATCGCCAACATAATGCTAGTGAACATAGTGCTAGGAAGAGGAAGTATGGCAGACTACTATGTAGCCTTTTCGCTATAAAGATTCCATAGACATAAGTAATTTCAATTATAATAAGAAGTACTAAAATAATTATGAAATGATTAGTTTTGACTATTACTTTTGACTGTAATGTGATTCATTTAATTACAAGATTATAGCATTTAGTTTTTAGAGATCACCTTATGTAACAATCATTGGTTGAAGGTGAAGAGCTGGTTCCAGCTCTCTGTGGCCTGTTGCAAAAGTAAATCAAGGGCCGGGGATTTAGCTCAGTGGTTTCGCCGCCTGCTGCGCCAAGTGCAAGGACCTGAGTTCAATCCCCATTACCAAAAAAAAAAAAAAAAGTAAATCAAGGCTTAGACAGGTATGACCTCCGTGATAGTAAAATCTATATTTTATCTTGTGTTTTTTTGTTTGGTTGGTTGGTTTTTTTGAGGTACTGCAGATCGAACTCAGGACCTTGAACTTGAGAGGCAGGTGCGGCAGCACTGAGCTAAATCACCAGCCAAAGCTATATTTTAAATATCCATATAAATCCATCCAACAGTTTGATTAGTAGCTATTTTGTTTTACTCATGATAGTTGAAATACGCAACTATCTTCTTTGCTTTTAATCTCATGGAGAAACCTCTAGTGGATAAGTGGCATTATGATGGAAGCCTATGTCTATTTTGTTTGGAAATTGCATTCTTTTTAAAAATTTGCTGATTTACTATAGAAAATTATTTTGTATTTAAAAATTGATGGGGCAAATCTCAGGGAAACACCTAGGTAAATAAATAACTCCACTGTGAGGGCCAGTGACATTAGTGCAATCTTTTCTCACTCTAAAGACATTTCATGTTAATGTTGACCAAGCTAAGAGGACTCAGTTTACAATAAGACAAACATTTTAACTTTTCTAATCCAGTTCTTTCCAAGCTTTTGAAAAGCCATTCGCAAATCAGAATGCCTACCACATAGCGTATACAGAAAAAAATCCTCTATACCCTCTATAAATCTTTACTACTACTGTTATTACTAATCTTCCCAAAACCAAACAGTATTAGCCAAGCACTGGTCTAGTTGTTAGATATCCAACTCGTTAATCCTCCAACCACACCGTGGAGGGTTAATGTTTAGATGAAAAGTGGTTCCCAAAGCTTCAAGTGCTTGGAATGTGATTGCATTATGGGGTTTTATATCTGTTAGAGGTGGAGTCTGGCCTGAAGAAGTGGATCTGTGAGCATGACCCGGAAGGGAACATCTCCCTTCACAGCACCTCCCTTGACTGGCACTCTGCTTCACTCCTGATGAGCTGATTTCCTCTGCTATGCCCCTCTGCCACACTGCTTCTTCTTTGGAGCTGCCAATTATGGACTGAAACCTCTACAAACTGAGCCACAATAAAGTTCGTCTTTAATTTGTAGGTATCAGGTATTTTTTTCCTAGCATCAAAATGTGGCTAAGTCAGGGAGGAATCTCCATTATCTCTATGTATAGTGGTTTACATAGATTAAGTTCAAACAATATCAGGTGTAAAGCTGAAATCTAAACTCAGGTGTGCTTAACTCCCTTATTTATTATGCTATTTCTATTCTATATATTATCTTTATCTCAATTGTCTTCCATCTAGTGTTCAAACCAAAGACTCTACATTACTTAATTTTGTTTAGTCCTTCACCCCTTATATTTATTCTATCCCTGGATCTTATGTGATGTACTTCTGAAATGGGTCTCAAATCTGGTCGCCTTCCTGGTCATCACTGTAGTCAGGCCACCTTTATCTCTGACCTAGGTAACCATATAAATTTGTACTTGGTTTCCTTTCTTTCCTTCTTGTCACTTATTCCTTGCTTTCTTATGCTGAATCAATCCTTAGCATGTAGCTAGAATAAGCTTTCTAAAATTAAAGTTTGATACTGCCAACATCTTCATTAAAATATTTCTGAGAGGGCTCATGCTAATTCTGAACTCCTTAACTCCTTAACTCCTTAAGCTCCTTAGGGGCTTCAGGATTTGTTGCTTATAAATTTCCACACTCTCTGAAATTGTAAATTCCCCTCTTAGAGTGACCAATTTCTGGTTCTCTGAAGGTGTGAAGCTTTTACCATTTAACTTCTGAATAGGTGATTTTCGCTACCTGAGGTGCTAATTATCTTCTTTCAGTACTTCTGTTGTATTCCAGTCAATTATTCAGCCCTTACTTGAAAGTCACTTTCTCTGGGAAGCAACTTGGGATCCTAGAAGTCAAGGAGAAATACTCTTTTGGTAGTGATATCTAAAACTGGCCTACTACAAATTCTTGCTGCACAATATCATAATTATCCTGTTAATTTCTTCAGGTAGAAACTATGCCTATCTTATTTCTTAATATACTCAACTATGAACACAGTGACAAGTAGTAAGGTAATCAATAAACATTTGTTGAATGAACTGATAAGTTTGTTCAGAGGATTAAAGACAGATAATGATATGAAGTACATGGTAATATTGATCTTTTTAAGAACATAAACACAGAGGTATAAAAAACAAAAGGTGGGCAGCAAGGAGACAGGGCAGGATAATTTGACTCCTTTACCTTGGTGCTCAAGTATGAACCTTAAGATCAACAAAAAGCTGTTAATTTAGAATGACACCAACATGGACAAATTTTAAGTGAGAAAACCATCCTCAAAATTAAGATCACAAGGACAATTTAATTCCTTGAGAAGATATAAAATGATTTTAAATTCTGTTAACATTCATGTTCTTGAATGTTTACTTCTCTATCCAACACTGCTAGTATTAATTATTTTAAGAACCATTTTGATTTATCAACTTAATTTTGCCTGTATCAAATTTTAATTATTTCTGCAATTTTCTTCCTTTTGTAGTCACTGTGTCTATGGATTTCCCAAATTCTCAGGTCAAATTCATTAAATAGAAATTTTGTCAGGTTAATTTCATTTTTCCACTATTTTCTGTATATACTGGTGTGTGTGTATGTGTGTGTATACACATATATATATGGCAATGGATATATATATATATATCCAATGCTAGTGTTTTATAGATTATTTCGAACACACACACAAACCTTCACCTTTGAAAAATCAATTGTCGCTATTATTTTTCCTTTTATGGATTTTAAACTGTTCAATTTTATCCATTGTTGGCTTTATTTTGTGTTGGTTTCGCTGGCTGATTTGTTTTGGTGGTGCTGGGAATCAAATCCAGGGCGCCACATATGCTAAACAAGTGGCCTACCACTGAAATGTAACCTCAGCCCCTTGTGTTGTGTTTTTTACCAGCATTATTTATTATGAATGGTAAAGCATTTCAAATAATTCAATTCCACTTAGTGGATGAAAGGCATACTTACGGGGTGCTCAGCATTAGGGAAAAATTAATTAAAAACACTAATTGGAAATACTGAACAACATTTCTGTCCTTCCCTTTAATTTTAGACATAATTTGTATGCCTAAAAATTTAACATCATATGACATAGGATTATTCCTATTCATGGGGCCTCAAAAACATCTTATTTCATTTGGATCTATAGGCAACTTCACCATGAAAGTAATTTTAAGATATTTATTCACAAAAGATTTATACTCAACGAATGACTGGAAATCTATCAAATAGTTTAAAAAGACAGAAAAGGCAGGACTGCAGCAAAAGGAGAAGAATTCTGAAACCCTCAGATAATGAAAGGCGAGGCAGCAAATGCTTCCCACCTTTACTTTCTTGAAACACGAACTGATTTACTGCCCTGAATCTAGACACTCTTCTGATCTCTTCAATGCCAGAACTTTGTGATGCCTTGTTCTGTACAAAGACAGATGCACTGTAGCATATACGGACGGTTATACCCTGCCTGTGATGGTCTGAGGATGTCATGATAACTGAACCTCAAATCATACCCCAAACATCCTCAGCACTTGCAAAGCATAAACCCTAGGAGTAGATGAGCTATTGGCAGGGTTAGTGGGAATCAGCGTTTAGAGATAACAGCTGCCGTACGCACAATAGCAATAACTGCAGAGTCTGATTTAAATCAGTATGCTTTCAAATTTCTAAACCATATTCTTGGGGGGAGGCGGGGAGGCGCGAGGTGAGTGTGGCACCCCTGATTTAACACAGGGAGAACCGCCAAGGGAACTCCGGGAGGTTCAGTGCAGGGGTAACTGTAGGGAGTGAGAGCCACATGGATGGAGCTGCCCCCTTTGGAGCTGGCCAAGGCCAGGACCCCAAGAGAGGCAGCCACAGCAGGAACCTGGGACCTAGCAGGAAATCTGGGAGGGTCTACTGAAAAACTAGACCAGTGTGTGAATTATGAAATCTCCCTGCCGCCCATCACTGGCTGCTCTATTGGTGAGTGAGAGAAAGCTGGTCAGGGAAGACCCTTTCAACACGATGCTGAAGCAGCAAATTGTGCTGCCAGCAACTCCCCTTACCGTCTTCATCTTCAGCCAAAGTCTTCCTGATTAAGTTGGATACATCATGTGTCAGTAGGGAGAACCAGGGGGCTTTTCATCATGACTGGTCTGTGGGCAGAGCTGGCACCCAAGCTGGACCACCCAGGCTGTGCAGTATTACACAGAGGCCACAGATCAGTGGGTAGCTCCCCAGGAACTACACTCTGAACAGGCACAAGAGTTGGGCACACTCATCATGCCATGGCCATGGCCAAGAAATCATTAAAGCTGCCATGGGTTGCAAAGGTATGTACCTAAAAGCCTTCCTGACACTGATGGAGGACATAAAGTTGATTCCAAACATAAATGGTATGATCAACACAGTGCAGAGGTAGAAGGTTTTCATTTGGATGTGATTCTTGCTGGCTGGCCAACGTGTTAATCTGTAAACAGAGGTCAGACCTGTTGCCACAAAGTAGCTGCTGAACACTTTCCTCACTAGGAAGCAATACTTGTTTCTAAGGGAAATGTTATTGCTGCTGAGAAACAGAGCCAGCCTGTGCTGATGGAGACAAAATGGGCTCATCTGTCACACTTTGGCTTCTAGATATATGGCCTCTGTAGAATCACCAGTATCCCTGGGGCAGGACTTACACAAAAGGTAGAGAGGAGGAAGTGTGAAGAAAGCCACTGTGGCACTAAAGAAAATGTCCCCTTATGACAAGGCCCAAACCTCTCGGGCGTCGTTTCCAGAGCTGCCTTTGATTACCCCACCGGCAGCAAGGCCACCATAACAATGAGAGCTTGCATGATGATGAAGGCAGCAGTGTGCTCATCCTTGCAGTTATGCTCACAGCTTTGGGCTGGATAAAAGAAGGATTCTAGATCCATGGAATACCCCCTCTCCTGCCCCATCAATGCTTCATTTGGGCTTCTATGCGGAACAGAATGAACTACAGTCTGCCTTAAAATCTGCCATAGTATATGACCCCATCTTTCCAATCCTGGATGCTAGGGACCAGTTCAGTCCACCTAGAAGCAGCACACTGACCATTCGGGGTTGGACAGGATGCCTCTCTTCCTCTTGGAGTTCTCAACACAAAATACATAAAACATTTTACGGAGATGGAGAAACAGCACTATGAATTCCTAATGATAGGAGATAGACTAGATGTAGCCAAAGAAAGTTCTAGTGATAGAGTGTGGCACTGGGAGTCTTTGGTGTTTTCTGTTGTAAGAGCCTAAGATGTTCTTGCAAAATCACCTTCTAAATTTCCTCAGCACTTGCCTATTCTAGCAATGGCCATCAGGAAGTCTTACTTCCCATGCATAAGGACAAACAGAGGTGTGATCTTTAAATAGGTGAATCTTGGGATTGGTTCCAGAGTGTGTGTTTTGACCTAAAATTTGCAGAAACATTTTACCACCTCTTTCTGTTTTGTTTTGTTTTGTAACCAGTATTGGTCAAATTGAGAAAACTTATTATCTCCTGTGTAGTAGTAGCAAATAAAAATTACATTCTATTAAAAAGTTCTTAACATTTTTGACATTATAATGCTTTCATATAATGCTTTGAAGTAAAGCTCACTACTGTGTGCAAAGACCTAGTAAAATTGTGGAAGAGAAAAGTCTTTGTAGGTCAAGGAAAGGACCAATGTGGGGCCTTCCTGCAAGTAAGCAAATTGGATTGGTCGAAGGATATAAATTAGGAAAATATACTTTAATCTTTGAGATCATTGCCTAGCTCTGTATGTAGTGGGGCTTCTTGGGCCCTTGCACAAATATTCTTTGGCTAGACAATGTCACGTATTTATTCTTGGAAAAGAGAAGCTATGGACCAGCGATGGTAAAACTTTTAGAGCTTTCAATGATAACAAACACCCTGCTATAGCATACGTGACATAGGTTCACTACTACTGCTATAGATCACTTTAAATGATTCATTATCATCATTAATTATATTAATTCATACCACTCTGCATGTAGAGATCATAAGGAAAAATCAGTTATCTTCCCAGGAATCAATTTCTTCACTCCAAAAAGATTGTATTAGATAGTTTTTAGGGTATATGTGTGTAACTTGTAATTCTAAATAGAGGACTTTTTTATCTTTACTGAAACAATTTAAGGGAATATAATTAATAAAAGGAGTCATAGAGACAAGTCAATCCATGCAGCAATTAACATTTTCCCAAGAAAATTTTCAAAATATTGTAAGTAATCCATTTTTGAAAGAAGTTGGATAATTGCAAATCACAGAATATAAAAATGTTTGTTGACATCTGCTTCATTAAAATATCAGTTAAATGGGTGAGGGCCTCTAGAATTAGGAATGCTCTGGGTCCTTGCCCAGAGTATACTACACTCTTTTCAAATTTCTGGATAACATTCCCAAGTGTGTGATCTCATTGTGAATACCCAGACGAGAAAAGGTCATTAGGATTAAGCCAGTGATATTGTGCTATCTGTGAAGGCACTGTGGAGGGGCTGTTTTCACCTATAAGCCTAGATTCTTCCAACATACACCAAGAAGACTGATGAAATAAAGTCTGGGGAAACACCAGTGTGTTTTCCCCTGCAACCCATTACCTCAGCCGCATTTCTCTGCAGTTGTGATTATTACACAACAGTTGGAAAAAACTGTTATTGCCACAGTTGGAGAAGGGAAAGCACGGCATGGGGCCATTTCCAATAAAGGAATATGAAAGTCTCTAACAAGCTCTGTGGCTGCATGGCTGGTATGGGGTCAAACTGAGAAGTGCATAAGTATCTACTTAGGCTGCTACTTGAAGGAGCACCAAACTCACATCATTATTTCATTTAGTTTGAACTGTACCATGGATTTTTCCATTAAGCAGTATCAGGACACTTAAACACGATATTGAGGTTATCTGTGCTCTAAAATGCAATTGAATTTTTTTACTCACTTTCCAGGTATCAGAATTTTCTATTGCATGTATATGCAATCCTAATTTTCCCTGATTTTTGCATCCCAGACTAAGTGGTTCCAGAAACTAGAGAATGCCAGTCATAGTAAGTGGCATAACCAAGAAGAGAAGCATTAATATTCGTGTTGTTCCCTCTTTTTTTTTTCTTTTTCTTTTTGGTACTGGGAATCAAACTCAGGACCTTGTGCTTGGGAGGCAGGCATGGTGCCACTGAGCTAAATCCCCAGCAATATTCATGTTGTTAACAGGGGTGTTACGTCATTCAGGAAATTTTTGAGAAAGGAGTTTGGCTTGCTATAATTTAAATGGCATAGAAAATATAAAATAAAAAGAGTCAAATATATTCAAAAGCTTATAGATTGGTGTTAGTGGGAAAAGGAATAATAATATTCTTTTTTTTTTTGGTACTGGGTATTGAACTCGGGTCCTTGCACTTGCAAGGCAGGCGGTGAAACCACTGAGCTAAATCCCTGGCCCGCAAATAATGTAATTCTTGGTTTATGTGGCTCAAATGACAGATTGTCCTGGGATGAGAAGTGAGATATGATGAAGTTCTTCCACAGGGTCTTTAGGGCAGAATGTACTTGAAGAAAAACAATAAGCTACTTAAATATTTTACAGAAGGATGTCAATACTGCAAGAAAATTACAGATTCATTTTTAATATCACTTGGAATAGACTAAACAGAAGTGTGCGATGTGGGAAGTGTGTATGCATGTGTGTATATGAATACTCACCCAAAATAATAGAAATACTTAAGGACAATACTTTTCTTGATTTGATTTTCAAAACCTTGCAGACTTATTTACTCATCTGATTCCTCTACCTTAATCTTGCAAAGAAAATCTGTGTTTAGCAGGATTCAAGCTGTCCCTAGAAGCTTTCCCTTCATGAGAAGGAAGTTACTCTTCTATTTTACTGGCCACTTCCTTCCTGTGTAGGAACACTACCGTTAGTTGTGAAGTCATATGCTCTGTTGCGAGTGCAAGGTTTCAGAATCCCACTTTCAAAGTAAGGAACTTAAGAATGGTCCTAATCCTTGCTATCTCTACCCAGTTTACTCTTTATTTCAAAAGCTTGACTCTCCTTTGCTTTGAACAAGGGCTACTCCAATGCTAGCAGTAGATACACCTCTGAATTTCTTCCTTCCTTTAGTTTTAATCTTTTAAAAGCACACTGAATCACTAATGTCATTCTACCTTGTTGCCCTCCCTACTACTTTTGAAAATAAAACAGCGTCAAAGGTGCAGGAAGTTGTGTCAGTTTGCTTGCTTCCAATCTAAAAGGTTGCATGTGTTTTTCAAGATAGAGAAAAACATGAATGAAATTAAAACCCCAAAAATGTGATTTCGAGTGCTTTTGCAAAGCGTCATGCTATCACAGAAAATGAGATTTGAGTACAAGTAAATCCGGGGCAAACATAGAGAGACTGGGATGAGAAAATGTCCTGGGAGTGTTACCCGGGGAAGAGTCATCCAACAGTAGGAAGAAAGATGAAAGGCAAGAGTCCCCATCCCCTTCTGCGGTGGCTTCTTACTCCTAAATCCTTTAAACTAAGGAGACCATTATTTTATCCTTTAAGGTGGACCAACTCCAATAACATTAGAAAATAACTCAAGTTTTTTAAAATTATAAAATGATTTAAATTATTGATATGAATTTGCTTATAGAAACAGGCATGGTGCTGTACTGCTGCATTACTGCTACTTAGGAGGCTGAGGCAGGAAGACTGTCATTTGAAAGCCAGCCTGGGTAACTTAGCAAGACTCCATCTCATACAAACACACAAAAAATATTTATAAAAGATTCTCCAAAAGTTGTAGTTTTCTTCTTTGCCCTTGGATTTCTAAAATAATTTGCTTCCTCAATTTTGGCTGGTCAATTCCTATAAAAACGGTTAGAATGCAGAACTTCACTGTTGGTAAATTATTGTATGCTGACAATCTGCTCATTCAATTATTCACAGCTTGCTATTCTGTGACCTCAGTTTTTATATTCAAGATATTCCTAAGCTGCAATGCTTTGTTTTTCCTTTATAAGCTATTATTTCATTAAAGCCAAAACTTTGGAAAAGTCAAACCAAAATGTTTCGCATTTTTTAGTTTAGTAAGTAAAAATAAGATATATAACACATTAAATATTTAAATGAAATTTAAGGAGCACATGAGAAGAATGGGAAAGGAAACAGCTAAGGAGGTTAATCTTTAGCAATCACTAAGCCTTAACCAAAGGCAACTTGCTAAGTCCTTTTCCCATATGCCTGTGGAGGGGCCACACAACCCCTAAGGGCAGTACCATGGCTTCTTCTGCACAGACAGGAAACTGACTGGACAGCTGGAGCCCTCATTGTGAGTAAAGGTCCACATACAGTGGACCCTCGAGTTACAAGCAGCCTGACAATGGAACAACTGGGGTTACGACCAGGATTTTAGCTTTAATTTAAGACAAAAGTCTTGACCTGAATGCCAGCTGCTTATGTTTCTAGATGGTCTCGGATACAGATTTAACCCTTAAAGAGTCCTGGAAGGAACATTACAGCGTCCTTTCCTGTGTGAGATAAGTGAGAAATCCTGGGCCACTGTCTCTCTAAGGACACTGAGATCTGCCTGTGTATAGGAGAGAGACTTTGAAGGCTGTGTAGAGGAGCCTGAGCCTTCAGTTGACCAACCTGGGTTACATAGTCCTCTAGAATAAACTCAGTTTGTAAGTCAAAGTCCACTGTATGTGACTCCAAATCAGGAGAGGGAACAAGACAAAAATAGAGGGAGAGAGGGAGAAATGGAGAGCCCATGAAGAAAAGGAGAGAGGGAGGAGTGAAGGAGGAAGGATACAAAGACTCTATTCATCCTCCTCTTTTCCACTCTCAAAGTCACAGCAGGGCTGTAAGCCCCCTGTGGGGTGCTAATCCTTTTCCTTTGCTAGTTCTCCAACTTGGGCTTTAATGAAGAACAGAGAGAATTAACGTTATTTTACTACAGAAATAACCTCATCTTTTTGTTTTGCGCACAAGAAGAATTTGAAAAAACTAATTTATCACTGAAAACAAATTATATGCAACACACACACAAACACACACACACACACACAAACACACACACAGAGTAGATGCCCTGTTTGCTAAAAAGGGGGCAAGATGTCATTAAACTAGCTTAGCTCAAGATAATTGGTTACTATAAAAAATAATTCCTCAGGTGCAAGGAGATGTGTAGGCCTACTTTTTACCCAACTAAAGCAGCAATTTTTATTCTAAGTAGCCTTAAGCAATCTTTGGAGAAGCCTCAGGGGGCTAAGGAGGCTAAAGGCTGGGTCTTTTGACCCCCTTTCTCAGTCCCTCATAAGCAGAGTAATTCTGTTTTTAGATGACTTGTATACTGAAGTTTGAGTGAGATTTGGGTTGAGAAAAACTGTTCACCTCAAAAAAATGCAAATCACTGAGGTATGGGACTTTCTGTTTTCCTCAAGCATAATTTTGAATATAAATCCAATTCATAATTGTTACTTGAAGCTTAAAACTTGAAACTTATGTCAAATTACATTCCAGTGTTATTACTGAAAGAAGCCATATAATATTTGAATAACAAGATTTTAGTTGTTCGGTCAGCTCTTTTGAGGAAAAGTCAGAGCAAAATACCAATATTTGAAAAGATTCCCCCTGCCACCATTCCACACTCCTAGGGCAGAGAAGGTGAGCCAGTCCCAGCACCCAGAAGGAAGCTCCCCCACCACCATTCCACACTCCAAGGGCAGAGAAGGTGAGCTGCCCAGGTGCCAGAAGCGCCAACCCCCTGCCTTGGAAATGAGCAGACACGTAAAACAGCCTCAAAAACAGACTTCTGGATCACCTACAGCAACCCCAAAGGGAAACGAGATACTAAACCACCTGGACTCTCTGAACTGGCAACAAAAGAGGATCTGGGAAAAATGAAATCAGAAATAATTACTCAAATAACAGCAAAGATTGTGCTCCTAGTGCAAGACATGATTAATAAATCTAGAGAAGACACAGATAAAAATAAAGGATCTGAGGAACATGATGGAATCCCAACATAGGAAACAAATGGATTCCATAAAGCAGATACAAACAGATTTCCAGGAGATTAAAAGCTCCATCTAAAGTCTGCGCAGCAGAATGAACCAATGTGAGGATACAATTTCACATATAGAAGATAAGATTGCAATTAGTGACCAGGAAAAGAAAAATTACTTTAAAATTGTAAGGGAACATGAGA
>NW_004624731.1:21148343-21309711 GCF_000247695.1 Heterocephalus glaber | reverse complement strand
TGCACCCATGTTCATAGCAGCACAATTTGTAATAGCTACAACTTGGAAGCAGCCCAAATGCACATCAACTAGAGACTGGATCAAGAAAATGTGTTTTTATTTATAAAATGGAGTACTACTCAGCCATAAAAAATGAGAAATTAGATATTTATAGCTAAATGGATGCACATTGAGGCCATACTCAAGTGAAATAAATGGGACACACACTGTGTAAATACCAAATAGTTCTTCTAGTGTGAGAAACTGAAAGTGTAAATAAGGACTAAAAGGTATAATAGATAGTGAGAAATAGGAAGAAAAAGGGCAAAGGGGAAGGGGAAGTGGGAATGGTACGGGAAAGGAAAGAAGGGAATGGAATTAATATGAGAAAATGAAAAAATGGAAACAAAGTCTTTTTAAATAGGGAGGGATGGAGGGGTTGAAGGGAGGGAAGGGGAATGGGGAAAAAATAAGAACCAAGTGTGATTATGTAAAGGTACAAATTTCCAATGATGAATGTCATTATA
The DNA here is from genome assembly GCF_000247695.1 of Heterocephalus glaber. Next base: position 21,309,205 of record NW_004624731.1, on the reverse strand, counting down.
TTGTATACCTAAAATGTAAGAATAAAGTTAATTTTAAAAGTCACTGTATAGATTGCAAATAAAACTCCAAAATGAGAAACAATTTTGCATTATATAACTAGTTCAGATGTTTTCCATACTATACCCATGTCATTATCAGATTGTTAAACCCTATAATCAAGTAAATATTCTTTTGCTTTGGTTTTGTCTTTTAAGAAATACTAGTAATTCTAAGTGATATTTAATTTTTTGTATATTTTCATTATTTTATATTGACACAATAGTAGTTGCATATGGGTATGGGCTACAGTGAGATGATTTGCCATTGGTATGCAGTACATACTGATGAAATCATGGTAATTAGCATTTTGTTGTATTGGAAATATTCAAACTCCTCTCTTCTACCTATTCTGAGATATATAATAATTTGTTCAAAATTTTAGTCACCCCACTGTGCTATACAGCACACTAGAACACTCTTATCCACTGTTGGTAGGAATGAAATTTGTATATCAATCATAGAAAACAGTGTGGAAGTTCCTCAAAACACTGAAAATAGAATTGTGGTATGATCCAGCATTCTCACTCCTTGTAAGATATGCAGAGAAAATAAAGTCCAAAGTATAGTTGCATTCGCATGCTTACTGTAACTCTATTCCCAATAATTAAGACATAGAATAAAATAAGGTAGCCATTGATGGATGAATGAAGAAAATACAATGTATACACATGATGGAATATTATTCAACAATGAAAAGGAATCAAGTCTTATCATCTATGGCAAAATGGTGAAATTAGAAAGAAACTATGGCAAGGAAAAATTGCTTTGATATTAGTTTACATCTGCATGCTGGGTCTACTAATAGTACAAGCTTGGGAAAATTTCTTCTCAACTTTGTCTCAATTTTCTCATCTATACGATGAGAATCAGAAGCCACAAAGGTCCTCCCACAACATGTGTTATTGCATTAGGAAAATGAGTATCTGTCATTTCAGGAAGAAATTATGACAAGTGAAACAAGCCAGACACTAGAAAGACAAATACTGCATGTTCTCCCATCTGGAAAAGTTGACTTCCTTCTAAGGATATTTTAAAAAATTAATAATTTAATTTATCCATTAGTTTCCCTTCTCTACAGTCACTTCCATAAATGACACTCATCTTTTCCAGCCTCAGTCTGCAAATTTGTGAAATACAAAAGAAATGATAAGATACAATCAATGTTCATCAGGGTTCTGACTTCCTAATAGAGTATCATAAGATATATCCATCTTAAAGAATTTAAGAATAGAAGAAATAAGGTTGTCCACAGAGAGAGTAGTTCAGTTAATCCAGCAGAATTCCGAACAGAGATGTGCAAAGTCAGCTTAATGATGCCAAAATACTAACACATTTCCATGTAAAGATGAAAATCTCCATTTCACTCTCATGTAAATGAATGCATTAATATTAATATATCTAAAGAAACAGTGTGTCAATCAAAGCAGCAACTGGTCAGCTTTGAGAATGGAAAAGCCAGCTTCTAGGAGGATGAGCTGGCAAATGGTATACATCTGGGAATAGTCCAAGAGCAAAGAAATTTATTGGACGCAAACGGTACGGTTTCCTATCCTGTGGTAGATGAGACAGCCTTCCTGTAAGTCAGTTCAAAGTTCCTGCTCAACAACCTGATGGTTGGCTTGCTACTGGGAGAGCGATCCTGTTAGACAATAGCAATCAATGTCCAGAACCTTTGCCATCACAAGTTTAAAAATTAGCATTTTGACGTTATCTTTTTTGTAGCTTGCCTAAACATTTAAAATGGTAAGATCTATATCTACAATTGCAGTTTTTCATCATAAACAGCCAACATCATTTTTGGATTTTTTTGTATTCCTATTAGCCTTTAGCACATAGGAAAATGTCAACCCATCTTAATCTGCTTTAATCATAGTAACAAAGACACATTTATGAACCTGCAGCAATGAGAATTAGAACTCGGACTGTCCTTATCTACAGGGGAAATGCCCATGTGTGGATAACCACTTAAAAAGCCAGCTAGCGTTCCCCATGTTGTCCCTCCCTGACTGGGTTTGAAGGCTGGTTGTGGCCTAGTTTGTCCAGAAATTCATCTTTAAAACCCTGTCTTGCTCCACTCTGCATCATGGAGAAGCTGAACTCGTGTGGGATATTTCCCAGGACTCAACTGTTTCAATCAATGGGAAGGATGGGCGTGACTAAATGGTCAAGAAAAGGAAAAGCTGCACATTTCTCCCTGTACTCTCCCTTCTTAGCTATCACCAGTGTATCTTATTTCCTACTTTAAAGGCCGCTGTTTTAAAATCAGAGTTTTAAGTAGTAAGAACACCTTCTACTTTCCTTACCCAGTGGTGACTGACTAGCACATCATTGGACCCACCAATGAATGCAACCATTTGCTCAAGAAGTATTAAGTATGTATCCTAGGCATATACATACACACAGATTAATAACAAAGTTATATAAAATAATTAAAATGTTGGCCTGGACTTTTTTCTTTTTTTTAAATTAGATGAGACAGCCACCTTAAGTTGTCCCTAATCAACTCCTGGCTTATTGTGATTGTTAAAGAACCCCAAAGGGAATGAAAATCTCCAGTAGGCACTGTGAGTGAAGTAATACACTTAGTTTATGTGTGTATCTAAAACAGATTAAATGTAGTTTTCTGTTCAACCCAAGAACATATCAAATCACTGTATAGTTGGGCAAGAATGTTTAGAAATATCCGGAGTAATGAACATGATCTTACAAGATGGCACTGCAATATTGGAAAATTTGCCACTTTGGGTCAAAAAACATTCACCAAGTCTAGGCAGGAGATACAAGACAAGTGAGAAAAGCCTTATACTTCACAGACTATAAAACTGATTGATCACAATTGCATCCATGGTCCCTAAGCCTATGAAGGAACTAACTCCACCTTTGGGCTTTTGTTTTTGTGTCACATGAACAACAAAGGCTACGTCTCCTCAAAGCAAAATGTCACTGCTACTTGTCAATAAATCGAACAGGTCTCAGCACACACTTTTTCTAACAATGTTCTTCTTTCTATAGCATTGATTTTTTTTCCTTTTCTGATGAAAACCAGAAGTCCATTGTCTCTGTATTGTTAGGACACAGTATAATGCCTTTGTAGTTTGACACAAACAATGGATATCCAGGGTTTTTGTGGTTTTTTTATACTTTGTGAGATCCCAATGTTTCAATGTTACATCTGTACTTTAAAAAGTGGAATAAAAAATGTATGCTACTGTCAAAAGTAACACAAAGTGTTTAAAATTAGAATTTTCTCTAACTGAAGAGCTTTAATAAGCTTCATGTTACTGAATCCTACTTTCTAAGTGTCTTGGAGTCCTTGCTGGATTGTAAAATAGGAACACATATTAAATCCTCCAGGCCACCAAGGGAGCATTTAATGCATTCCTACAGGCAGGGAGGTAAACAGCTTCCAACTGAGCCTCACAGACACTAGAGCATCCAAGAGTTTCTGTAAATGCTCAGCACTTAGAGGTAAATGGCACAGACAGAGGTAAATACAATTTAACATTTTGAAAAAGCAACATAATAATTAGGATGCTGAACAATTAGCCTAAAGTAACAATGCCTGTCACATTCACTCATTTCATAAATAATTGAGACCCTCTATATGTGAAGCTTTTACTTCTAAGGTGGCATTAATTTTATCCTCCAGAACAGGGTGGTTTTGGAGATACAGACAGGAAGGGATTAACAAGTACACCTAAACAGGACCACAAGGAGGCCAGCCTCGGGCAGACCACCTCTCTGCACACTGCTATGGCAGCAGACTATGCAAAACCCACTTCTATCTCGGTAGGAGTTTAGTCCTCTGAGAGAGGCCAAGGTGTATTTAAAATATGGTTATTTTATTCTTCTATCATCATCATTATTATTCAGTTCCATAATGACTATTACCCTCTTCATTTTATACCTGAAAAAAACTAGTAAAAGGAGGGGGCGGTTAAATAAATTCCTCAAATTCACAGGGCTTAAAAGACCAGGTGGAATTTGAAACTCTTCAGTTTGACTCCAGAGCCAAAAATCTTATTCCCTGAAGCTATATCCAATGATATATTATGAGACAGAAATTACCAGACATTCTGGGACCATAGATAAGGGACACTAAATTAAGCTGCTCTCTCGCTCAGACCAATCAAGGCTTATAAAAGGGCTAACAAATAAAGGGTTTACTCAGTGATCCAAGAGGAAAAAGTGGCAACAAGTGGAAGGAAAAAAAAAAATATATATATATATATATATATATAATGTTCCTTTTATTACTATTTTATTAAGGTATAGTTGAGAAATAAAAGTATATATAGTTATGTATAAAAGGTATACATTATGAAATGGTTAAATTAAGCTAATTAACATATCCATTAAGTCATTATTTTTTGCAGAGTGCTTGGCATTCTGGAAGTCTACAATACCAACTTGGTACTTATGAAGTCTAAGTACATTATTATTTACTCTAGCCACTATGCTGTAAAATACAGATTTCAAAGGCAGCCTCAGAACATGCTCAGTAATGGTATAAATTATCTAATTTAAAAGGATAAATAATACATGTTATGGGTTGAATGATGTGCCCCTCAAGATATTTTGAAGCCCTAACACCAAGAAGCTGTAAGAATCAAAATGGAGTCACTTTTGTCAAGATCTAACCAAAAATAACTGATATAAACAATTTTAGCTAGAAGTTTATAAAGGAAGGGATTTCATTCAAGTTTGTTTAATAGCAACAACTATTCTCAAAAGACTGTGAGAATCACAATCTTGAAAGAAGTATACAACTCTGTAAGTCAGGCACTTGCATGCTTTTGAATTTAGAGAAAAGTTATATTAATAGTGGATGTTAGGTGATGCAGAATTTTACATACCTCATGAAAGGTGTTTGCATTTATTCTATACAGTACTATACAGAGTGTTATTGTGCTATTTCAGAAAACTTTTTCTGAAAGTTTGACTATTCTTGAAGGCCCTGACTGCAAAGTTAGCTAAAATCTTCAGCTGACTGACTGTATGTGGTGTCAATACAAAGGATATCTTAGATTGCTACTGTACTGCAAGACTGGATACTTAAAAGTTAATCTTAAAAAATAAAGAATTCGTATGACACTCAACAGGGAAAGCACTAATTAACTAAGGATTTTGTTCTTCTCAGGACTATCCAACAGCATTTAATGATTTCTGCTGAAGGCAAATAAGTCAAAAAGAAGAGGCTAAGTTGTACAGGGTAATTTTTTTTTCATGTACCACAAGGAGCAGAAAAAGGAAGAAATCAATGGTTGCTGATGGAAATAGATAAAACTGTCAGGAAAATAAATGTTATTTTTAGTTTTTTGTTAAGAACATGGCAGTCACAAGAAAAAAAAATAAAGATTAACAATTCCTGAAAAGAATTGATGGAATCACTCTTAATAACTGTTTTCTCATTTTTCAGCCCTGGAAATACATTTTATCATAAGTTAACTTTCTCAGATCAAGGAAAGATTTTTATTCCTTATTGATTTTGTTTTAAGCATCTCTTAGCGTTTCAGGAAAGGCTATGATGAACATAATTTAGAGTAAATGTGTCACGTTTACAACTAGCTCTGGCATGGATGATTAATTATCACTAACAGCATATTCTTTAGCATAGAAGTAGATAGGCTGTATTTTCTATACTTTTAAGTGAAATTATTAAACTTAAATCTAACACATTCTTATTATGAAGCAATCCAAGAAATGGTCCATTGGATTGGAGATTTGAAAATGTAAGTAAATTCAGTTGTCTTAATTGAGATCTTTAGCATGCTACACATAGTAAAAAGGATAAATCAGGGCCAGGGACTTAGCTCAGTGTTTCTGCTGCCTGCCTCACAAGTGCAAGGTCCCGAGTTCCAACCCCGGTACCAAAAATAAATAAATAAATAAATCTGATTGAAGTAGAAAAGTATTATTTTCATTTTCACTCCACTCTGTAAAAATAGAAAGGATGGTTATAACTATAAATGATCAATTATAACAAGTTGAATATCTCCAAATGACTCATACTTTCTGGGCTTTCATACTTATACATACACAACCAGACGTACTTCAAGTATATAGATAATATGGAATCACAAACACGTATCAACTGATTTGATTATCATTCCATCATGAAAAAATTTACTGCAGTCTATGTTGAGTGTATTTAGATTTAGTGGACAGCTCACTAATTATTAGCAAAAATTTAAAATACAAAGGAATACTATATTGGAAGATATCTACTATTTAGTTATTTCCTAAGTAACATAATACATTACTAAATAAGAGTATTCTTACGATAGTTAAATACAAAACCCAATTCTTCATTGCTTATGTAGCTGTTCAAAAAATCTATATTAAAAATTTAATAAATGATACATTTAAAACATACAAAGATACAATCAAAAGTGTCTTAAATATGTATTATCAGACAGTATTGATTTTCTTTTTCTGCTGCAATAATGTTAAAAAACTTATTTTATGTCAACTGCTTTAGTAAAATGATTAGAAGCTTATTACTACACCTATAATATATTTAATTAAAATTTATAGATTTCAAGATGAGATAACTAATTTTTAAATTTCACTCCATTTGTGTACCTAATAATTTTGATATTGTGTTTTGAGACCCCTTTGGCGATCTCCTCAAGAACCAATTTTGACCATAAAGAATGAATGTAACTGGCAAGGATCTCAAAACTAAAGAAATCCTCAGTCTGTATTTACAGTATAAATCTCCACCACACAAAAATGTCTTACACATGAACTTACCAATTCTTAGAGCTTATATTTAATTCATGTGAAAGACGTGTTTAAGAGATGAGGAGAATAAATTAGCAAACTATAGACAATATTGCTGTACCTTGGATATTTGTGTCCTTCTTAAATTCAAATATTGGAATAGTAATTCTCTAGGTAATGTTATAGCCGGGGCATTTAGGAGGCCACTAGATCATAAGGGTGGAGCCCTCTTTAATGGAATTTCTACTTTATAAGAGACTCCAAGGGCTTGATTGCATCTTCCTGCAATTGAGTTTAAAGTGGGAAGAAAGCTCACCATGTGGAAGTGGACCCTCCCTAGATATGGATCTGCAGGCACCTCATCCTTGCACTTATCCACTTCCAGAATATCAGAAATAAATTTCTGTTATTTAGAAGATGCCCAGTTAATAATACAGTATTTAGTCATAGTAGCTCAAACAGATTAAGACATATACCCTTGCCAATTACATTACAGGAAAATCAAGAAACAAAACCAAAATTTAATGCAACATATACACTGGCCAACCACTTATGGATTTCCTTGGAAAGTTTTCAGAAGAAAATGTTAGGTACAATAATTGTGAATCACGATTACGCAACACGAGATCAGCAGGATGAAAGAAGAACTAAAGTCAGGTATAGAGATACACTCCTCACTAGGTGTGAGTCCAGAAGGTACTTCCTTTCTTATTCTGGCACTGTCTCAGAAAGGGAAGTGTTAGGTAAGAACTTGCAAGTAGCCAGATTAGTTTAAGAGACTACAGGATTGGAAAGAGGAAAGAAGAAAGCTAATACAAGAATATGCTATTGTGCTGGTCATTGCTGAGTATGACCAGGGCATTATTCCATTGCAACCTTCTGAAGAGTTATGAAGATTATGCCCCAGAATTGTCTAACCAAGGACAAAATAAGGAGCACCATTTTTAATAAATATAGGGGACTAGGGTAATGTTCTGTAGATTACCAAGAAAATAAAATTGCCTATGCATTATAATGTTACACAGAATGAAATTTAACCCTGATCTACAACAGAGCTGAACATGCCCCTCCTACATAAAAGCCAATATTTAATTTCTCTGCATTTGGTAGATCCTAGGGCATAGAGCTAGGTCCAGAGGTGTGATGGCTGATGTCAGTCAGTGAATGTACAACATCTGGTCCGGTAGCTGTGAATGTTTCTTTTTTCTCTAATTTATCATATGTCATAATCCACCCAATGTTTTGGGTATCTTATACATGAAATGAGTAAGTACATGTTGGAGACTATCACTACTTCATTGACAAGCTTTATGTTCACATATAATCTCTGATATTTCCCCTAGAATGCAATATTATTAATAATTTAATATATATGGGCTTAGTAGGGATATTTTTATGGAATTCTACTGGGTGTTTCCTACTAAAATTGAGTCATTCCCAAACTCACAGAACCAATGGATCCTGCCAGCTAATACATATGCCCATCCCAGTTATTCCTTAAGTCTGGCATAAAGGACAATGTACTCCTTTACCTGGGCCAGGTCTCCATTTATATTCTGCCTTCCAAAAGCCTCTACTTCAACTGCATTAAGTCTATTGATTTCACTGCTAGCTCTAATTCAGTACCTTCCAAGGCCATCCAAAAGCCTTGATAATTTTCTTTCTCCAGACTAAATTACTATGAAAAATGGCCACAGATCCTTTTGGAAAAGGAGTCAGATATTCCTTTTTGTGCAAATTTTAGAGGTATTATCCTATTGAGAGTAGGCCTATCTTCATTGAAATCTGGCTTACCCTTTAACTAATGAGTGTGGACTCCATGAATCAGTCCAGATTTGGAGACTGGATAAATAATCATGATTTTCCATTGTGGTGGAAAATGTCAATCTCTGCAAGGTGTCATTCTTGTATATTTATATGAACCTATTACCACTCTAGCCAGCTTCCTCTGTATTTCACTTAGAAATTATCCATCACTACAAAGTCCTGTTGATAAAAGCATCCTGGCCACTCACTACTCATACCTTCGCAGTCATTTACATCTTATTGAAAATGTCGATGAAGTGCTACTGCCCAACTGCCGCCATTTTAGAATCCTATCATCCTGCTGACTTTAGAGATCTCAGTTCCTAGGCAGCATTTCTTACTGCAAGCCTGTTCTATACCAGAAGATCACCTCTGAGTTTCTCAGAGATGGCAGTGCCCATCTAATCAGTCATTTCTTATAGTGAGTAACATTTTCTGCACCCTCTGAAAAAAAATCATATTCAAATCCTTGTTAACATGTCTACTTCTCTGAACCTTCTGATTGCTTACATCATCTGTTTCTCTACCTCACTTAATCATAAGTCATCATAGTATCTGAATGTAAGAACCATTATAATGGCTTATTAATACCTGCATCCAGATATCCTTATTAATAGTTAAACTCAGGTCATAGAAGAATATTTTTACCTCAACTTTTCCCTGGCTCAAGACCATGAAAATATAGACCCATATTATGTTTAACTTCAAAATTCCATTATAAAATCTCGGCCTGTGATTGAGACTAGTTTCAGTGGGATAGTAGAAATAGTCCATGTACTCTACTCGATTACTTGCAGCTATAGACAATAATAGCTAAGAACTATTAAGTTTAGGGCCGGGGATTTAGTTCAGTGGTTTTGCTGCCTGCTGTGCAAGCTCAAGGATCCGAGTTCAATCCCCAGTACAAAAAAAAAAAAAACAACTATTAAGTTTATAGAAAAAAGTATCATTTTACATCTTAAGTATTAGTTGTAAATATGCTTTGCTAAGGATTTACATTGTGCTGGTTACTCTGTTAAATGGTCTATATGTATTATCTTACTAAGTACATTGAGTAATATTTTTGAGAAAGATTCTGGAACATATGATAAAGGTTTCTTCTAGGTAAAATGTTGTCCACAGAATTAAACAAAACATAACATCTAGGAAAGGAGTAAATAGGTCTAGATCTTCCGGGAAGCAAGAATGACTCTGCATTTCAGATAATTTTAATTAAATTAAAAATATTTAATTAATGTTGATACACTAAGAATAAAAGTAGTAGCAGTTTTTGAGTATATTAAAGTGTTGGTTCTAGAAAGCTTTCCATGTATTATATGAAAATCAGCAGAAGCAAAATTATTTGAAGGTCTGATATCAACTAACAGAAAACACCAAGTGCTCCTTCCTAAACAAGCTATGCTGAATTCATTTACTCACATAAATATGAACTTAATAGAGATCTGTATTACCTGAGCCTAGAAGTAGGTACATGTATATGTGGGGTCATTGTGGAAGTAGACAATGATATAGAATTTTTGACCATGAATTTTTGGACCATTGTCCTAAACTCTTCCCACATCTTACACAAAGACTGATTTTTTTTTTTAAGTTTAGTTATTTTAGTTAAAGTTTCTCTTACATGATGAAGATAGATGTAGTTTAGAAAGATATATTACAGCAGAGAAAAATAATTATATAGAATTCCATAATCCACAAAAAGTACAGTAAATGTAGTATTTGACTATTTCTGATTAGATAGTACAATCTATTTTTCCCCATACTGATGAGACATAAGTCTAAATATCTAATATGGCTATTTTTCATGTACATGAACTAATATTTTGTGAGAAATTATTTAATAGACTGAATTTGAAAAGCAGAATGAAAATATAAACTATTTGCCATGAGTAATACACAGATAGCACTAATGGTTTCAAAATGAAGAGAATAGATACCAAGGTTTGCAAATATTTTCATCATGGTAAGAATATCATCTTTGGACCTAAATAGATTTTCATTAACAGGCATAAAAATTTCAATAATTTTACAATAGCTTTGACAGTTAAGGTTATGTTTATAAATAAATTAAATGATTGTATATGATTCTGTTATAAAATTGAAAATGGCCTTGCCTTATTTTTTTATGCCAAAAAAGAAACATTTCTAGGGTTAAGGTTCAATGGCTATACTAGACAACTTCAGTATTTCTTAGATTAATATTTTGGATGTACAAAATTTATTTTAAGTAGTGATTTTAAACCTATTTTAGTGAGGAAAAATATTATCGAAATGAAAACTTACTCAGTAAGCCAGCATATAAAACATATGAAAAAAGAACTGCTTTGGATAAAGCACTTTTTTGTGTGCCCTTTTGTTTCATTTTGGCTTTGAGAAAAGAAGGAAGGTCAGCATTTGCCAGCCTGCCAAATATGCATATCCACATTTATTATTAAAACAAATTCAAAGACCCTCCCATTATACAGGTTTCAATAAAAGTATCTTCCTATAGAAGTCTGAAATAAAGCATACTACTAAGAACTTCTCTTCACAAGTCTGTCATATTTTTTGTCCCAGGGCCTCATTGCAAGAATAATGCAATATCATTAAGATCTGAACATTTATTTGACTGGAGAAGATGAAAAGCCCATTTTATAATTCATAAGAAAGAGAAAAATGCTTGAGGTCAACAGAGAACATATTGAATAACAGCTAAAAAGGATTGAGTTGTCCTCTTTTATGTCAAAATATATGCAAAATTTGATACTGAAAAAGATAATATGAAGAATAAGGCAATTTTGTTAATGATAAAAATAGCATTTTGAAGCTTAGTATCCTGCTTAGATAAGGTGAAGAGAGAAAGAGAAAGAAAAAGGAGAAAAGGACAATAGGCTAGTAATTTATACTGTGAATAAAACAATTTCCAGATGATAAAGTTGTTAAATGTGTAAATATCTATGATAAGAAAAGCATAGAATGTAAGATATTTCAAATAGATGTGAAGAACCCCTTGCTAAAGTATAAAATCCAGAAACCAAAAATGAAAAGATTAAAATGAAATTAAACCTTGAATGAAAATAGCATAAACAACGTAAAAAGACAACACTTTGGTAGGTAAAATTTGCAAAATATTTATTTGCAATTGAATTTATTTACGTAGTATATGAAAGTCTCCACAAGTCTATAAGAAGAGAAGCATCAATCTGGGGAGAAAACAGGATAAAATGAATAACCAATAAGCAAAGGTATATAAATTATTGAAAAACATGTAGCAAAATGTTCAAATTGATGAATAATTAATGCCAACTTGAACTGAAATATAATTTATTTTCTCAAAATAGTAGGACATTATCTACTTGTATGTGTACATATATTGTATATGTACATATATAATATAAAATTAACTCAAGGTGATTCTCTGAAAAAGTTATAATTATGATTCCTTTTGCATAGATAACAAAAGTGAGTGAAAAAGAACACAGAAAGGTTAAGGAACTTCCCCCAAAGTCATATACTAGTCACTGTGGAAGCAAGAAGTCCGATTCCAATACCACTCCATGGTATTAACCTCTTCTTCACTTACTTTATTCCCTTGGATAGATCAATATCCTCAGGCCATGACCCATCTCTAAATAGTATATTTTAAAATAAAATTTAAAGAGTCTAGTGAAAAATGCTGCCTCTGAATATTCTGAGAAATCAACAACCCGTAACTCTCATTGCTACAGGAACATGCAGTGGATTAAGAAACACGGTGAGAGCCAGCAGTGGTGACACCCACTTATACTCCCAGCCAGGAGCTTCCCAAGTTGGAGGCCAGCTTGGGCAACTCAGTTTGACTGCCTCAAAATAAAATAAAAATCAAAGGGGGCAGGGAATGTAGCTCAGTGCTCCCTAAATTCAATCTCCACTACCACAAAAAAGAAAAATTAAAATTAAAAAAAAAACAAAAGCCTGTGCTGAGCGAATGAGAAACTTCTCTCTTCAACCGCTTTCCCAACCATCATCATGCTCGGGTTAGACAAATAAGAAAGTCATTCCAGCTTCCACAATATCAGCCAAGGAAAATCATGCTCAGGACCAGCTGCTGACAGCATGCCCTTTAGTTTCCAGCCAGGATGCCAAGCCCCAGCTGTTCTGTCAAGCCTCCTTTTACAGTCTGTTGACAAAGATGAGGCCTGGTTAATTTTCCAAACAGTCAATAGAGGCTGAAAAGGACTCACCTGCACACACCAAAAAGACTTCTAGGCATGAAAAAAAAATGATATTGAAACAATATCTTTTTTTAGGATCAGAACCCATTGGGGTGATTCCAAACTGGAACAGCAAAGGGAAAAAAAAAGCAAAGATCTACTCCTTTGATTCACAACTTACTGTTATTGGCTAGAGATGAAAGATTATCCTCCTGATTGTGAACATCGAAAGGGAAGGAGAAAATTTTAAAATTGCAATGTTAAAGAAGATACAGGGAGCAGAGAAACTCTTGGGATAAGTTAGACATGGAAACAGGGATTTACATTCTGAAGTAAAATTTGGAAATCAGGTTTGACAAATTCAATGTGGGAATAAGGGGAGTGTCCATGAATCTCCTCTTGCTATAAACTGTCTGCCACGCAGCCCTTGGGGCTTCTTCTGTCTGGACTCTCCCACTGGGATTCCAAATTTTGATGCTGAAATACGTATTCTATTATCTTCAAATTTTAAAGCAAATGTAACCATGTTACAGTAACATTCAATTTTCTTTCAGCTAATAATTTACTGAGTTCTACAATTTCTCTTAATTTCAGTAGTTATTTTCACTGGACTTCTTTCTGTATAAATTTGAAAAAAAAAATGCTTTCCCTACCAGTTTCTGTCTCACTTTTTTTTTTTTTTTTTTTTGGTACTGGGGATCGAACTCAGGTCCCTCTGTTTGCGCAGCAGGCAGTGAAAACACTGAGCTAAATCCCCGGTCCTCTGTATCACATTTTAACAATTATCTCTAGTGACTTTGTTTTGTTTTCTTTTGGAATAATATTTTTCCATTAATATTAATATCCTGGGTCAAATTTGATGGAACTTATTTAAGACAATTTTGTTACTTAATTCACTTTCTGTTCACTGAAAATAAAATTGTATTTATTGTAAATTGTAATTGTTTTAATAATTTTTAGTCTAATTTTTTACTATTTTACATTTTACCAACAGGACTAATTTTATAAAATATATTTGAGCATTTCAGTTTTAGCCATGCTCTTGTCTATTCCTCTACCTATCTTTCTAATGATTCATTCTGTGAAGTAGTTTATTGTTGGTCTTTGTATCAATATGATAATTTCGAAAAGAACCTTAAATATTAAGAGTTCAGCACGGCTGAAGCAAAGAGAAAGTTGAAATAGTGAATTCACAAAATCCCCTCATTGTTCATTCATTTTTCTCTCTGTATCCATGTCAACTGAATTTCTTTCTGTAGCAAAGATACCTTAAATATGTAACTTTTCTGCAAAAGGAGACTTCTTTACTTGCTATAATTGATTATGAATGGGAATTTTAAATTTCATCAGTGTAAATACAAGATAGTAAGAATGGTTAATTAATGAGGAAAACATCCTGAACATTCTTTATTCCAATTAGATATTTTTGCAATATATATTTATTACCTAAAGATGTTACCTTATATATAACCTTCTTTGTGTTTCTGCATGTTTATTTTCTTTGCATATCATTAATAAGTTTCCTACCCTCTGAAGGTCTGAATTTTTGTTTCTGGTATTAAATTAGCCCAAGAAAGCTGTAGCTGATGACTCTGAAAGCCTGAAAGCATGTAGCACCCATAAAGATTTGTTTTCCACATTTTTCTACAAATACAGTGACTATGAATGAGGAAGGTACACATGACCTCATGTATCACATTTTTCAAGGCAAATGCCTCTGTGGCTGCAATTATGTCATCATGAAATCATGTGCCACATTCTAAAATAAACTCATTGCCATATGAATTGTTATCATACTAAGTTATTTTTGTAGATGTCTTTTTAACAGCTTTGGAAGTGTCTTCTAAATTTCCCACAATACAAAAACAAAAAATTCTTGTCTCATCTTGTACAGACAAATACTTGCTGATATATTCAGAAATCACCACTGTTGTTCTGTATTGTACAGTACACACACGTGTGTGTGAGTTATACACATTCACATATGTGTGCACATACACACAGGTTTTGCTCAGTCTTCCAAAACAGTTTTTTTTACTTCCACGAAAACACCAAGAGGGTTTTCCCCAATGTCACAGCTCGGGACTCACCTGTGGACGTGGGTGTCCGGTGACCAGACAAGTCAATTCTAGGGTTTCTCCTTCCCGGATTGTGTAGACTCTTTCAGAGTAGCGTTCCTCCTCAATGTTACAGGCCAAGCCGGAGTGCACAATGCGAACGGTGGGGGGAGCTGTCCAGTCAGGAAGAAAAGAGACAAAATACATAAAAAGCTAAGTAAATTCCTTCCCATGAGCCATCTTGATTGCACGAGTAATTCTTACCAACTGCACCATAGTCTGATCCATCAGTTTTAATGCTTTGAGTTTCCCCAAGAGATCAAAAACTCTACAGGGCACAAAGCTTAAAATGAATTTAGTATTCACCAACACATTCTTAAAATGCAAAGGGGAACAGAGTAATGGGAAAAAATGATGCCTATAGAAATCACCACGGGAAAATTTGATTGTTAAAATCTGAGAAGTTCTCTTCCTTTCTGAAATCAAACTTTAATATAGTAAGGAATGTGTACCCAAAACAGGTAATGCCAAAGAAAGAAGACTATGGAAAGTGAAAAAGGAATTTGAATTAAAGACATTGGCATTTATAAAAGTCCTCAGGTGCAAGAAAGAAGCTAAGGAGTAAGAAAGTTTGGCTCTTGGGAGGTGAACACCTACTTCATCTCATTATGTACAGGCTCCAATTTAGATACAAAAAAAAAGATAATCACTGAATTAATACTTTGATGATGGGAGTAAATCACTGATGTCTAAAATATCTAATTCAAGGGGAACTCAGCTTTCATGGAGCTAAATTCTTAAACATATTTTTTCTTCTTCTTCAGTATATAAAGGCCAATAAGACTTGACTACCACTCCTTGACTTGTATATCACTGAAAAGCAGCAACATAAAAAAAATTCTACAAATCATGAAAAATTGTTAGCTAATAAGTATTCTATCTGCTATCGTGTAGATTACCGACACTATTATAAACTGACTGGAGATCATCCCCATGTATGAACACAATATTTTTATTTGTAATCCATTTGGGAATGGAAGATAAAATATTATTTTAATTAAATGAGCATGAAGACTATACGTGTGTATATATATGTGTGTGTGTGTGTGTGTGTGTGTGTATACATATATATATGCAAATGACAATGGTCTAAAGAATTTCCTGACAAAAATTTTCAATCTAAATAGCAGTAATCTTAATAGAACCTGCAATTTTCTAAAAATAAATGCTGGAATGTTTTTAGTGGTTTTTTTAGCATTCAAAAAACCGTGAATCCTATAAGACTGGAAATGAATTTAGTGATTTTCTGAAGAAGCAAAAAAAAAGATTATAAAGTCATCTTTATGGGAAAATTCCTTCTTCGAAAATCTGTGTTTTGATATCACAATAGAATAGATAGTTTTGATTATGTAAACTCTGCATTAGATAACATAACTGCATAGGCCACCCATAAAGCAGGATAATTTAAAAGGGCATATTTTATTATCTTTCTCAATTTCAGTCAGAAAAAAGATGGAGAAGCCCACTTCTGAATAACAAATAATTGCTTATCTCCATTTCTTTATGGCCAAGTACAGTTCTGTTCTTTAACCTTAAAATCCGAGACCTGCTCTCCAATATCCATTATCAAATGAGAGAAAAGTTTTCAAACATAGGGTAAGAATTAAAAGTGTTTCTACTAAAATATTCCTTACATTTAATATGCATAATAAACACCCCCCAAAAACCTGATTTAACTAAACTATGAAGTAAATACAGATAAACTGACACATCTATAAAAACTACAGAATTTTGCATTTTTACCAAACACTCCAAGTAATTACAGTGGCACTGATACTTAGACTAGATTATTAGAAATATTTTTCAAGTCTTATAAATATTTGTTAAAAAAAAGAAAAAAATGCCCTAATGGATAAAATGTTTTTTCCCTTTGACATTTCTAAGTAACTAAACTTCACACTATACATCATTTCACTGGTTTGGAATATTAAATGATGCTTGAATCAAATGTTTACTTGGTCTACAAAATCAATTTATCAAAATCTTTCTACAATGTCTTTGGATACTGTCTAGACATCATAATAATTTTTTAGGTTTTATGACATTAGAAAATTTTATTTTTAGTGCTTCTCTCTGTGCTCTGATGTTTCACACGATGTTTTCTACAAATCATTTCTGACAGTGATCAAATTTAGACTTCAATTTAGATAAGTATTACTAGTGAGGTACTTATTTTAAGGTATCTGTCTTGTGTAATTATATACATGCTACAGAATTTAAACAACTGATGACAATAAATAAATGCTTACAAAACAAAAATAGAAAAAATTAAATAGAAGATACAGAACTTTATCTTGAAATAAATTTCAACCTAGAAATAGCTTAATACGTAATGGCCCGCATGTTTATTAATATATCTAATTATACAGTTACATGGCATCTTTTCCAGACTAATTTCTACCTGTTATTTTTGTTTTAACTTCAAATCAGTGCATAGTATTGTTATTTTTAAGATATATGTTTCAAATGCATCATTATGCAAATAAGTAGCTTTATTTAAACCACTTAAATTATACAGTAGGCAAATTGTGACATTTATAAGGGTTAATTTTCTGCTATTTTCTTCTATATTTTAACACATTCTTGGAAAAGGTAATTGGTTACATACTTCATCATCATGACGTTACCACCTATTCCTGCAGGTGGATGAAATATTCCACAAACTTTCATTCTAAACGCATATTCATTAAAATAGATGCTTAGTACTTTAGCTGCTCAGTTATAAGTTAAGCATTTTGGAAGATGTCATTAATTCTTCCCTCTGCATAACGCAGACCCAAGAGGGCTTTAGATCTCATCTAAGTCAATGCTCTCACTTCCAGATTAGACCAAGAAAGCTTGAGTACATCAAGACACCGTCACAGTCTTCTAGCTATCTACAGCCAAATGAACCAAAAATCACTTTGTTCTTTTCACAACTTGGTGGTGTCTATTAGACTATGTCTGTCACTAGCTCCTTTTTAAAATCCACCTCGACTAGACTAAAGGAAGTAGACCACCATAATTAGATGAACAACATTAGTAGTATAATTGTTCCAAACTTAACCAATATAGGATTGTCTCTATTCACCATCCTGCCTTCAGACCCTGTCAAATCCATAATATCTTTCAACTGTCAAAACTGTATTTTGAGGTTTCCCATTTTCATCATATTTCTTGCCTGAGAACAAGTAAAGTCTCCCCATGACTTTTCACAGAGTCCCAATCCCTTTGAGTGGTTGGCAATTATGTCCTCTCTTAAGGGGAGCATGTAATTGACTAACCAACCTGAACCCCCATTTCTCTGTAATGTCATCAATGTATCCTCAGCAAGAAGGAGCCTGGAGACTTGAAGTGTCTTTGGTCATGATGTTCCCCTATCCAGAATTCCCAGATTGAAGTTTGCATCCCTCATCCTCATATCTTCTTGCATTATTAAATGATGGTTCTTTCTTTTTTCCCAGGAGACATGTATTGCCTCGTGATTCTCCTTTTTCTTAACACCCTATCTTGATGTTAAAGACCTCAGTGCCATCATGAACATCATATTTCACATCTGTTCCACAGGACATAATTCAGAACACATAGTAGCTATTTATTTAATAACCAACAAATAATTTCTGTTGTAGCAAATATCACTAACCGTATAACAATATCAACCTCTTTTAGGAAATTATCGTCTATTATGGCACTGAATTTACTTACTTTAAATATAAATGTAATTTACTATATTATATCAGAAGCAAGGCAAACTTTATCCCCTGCTTTGTTGGAAAAAAGCTCCAATTCATCTTTTGAAACTGGACCAAGTGTTATGTTCTTCTTTGCTCTGTACAGTCAGCAATGAATTAAAATGGTGAAATATTGCATAAGGCCTCTACTCATCCAAATTTTCTTGAAATAAACCAAATCTCATGACTTTCCTGACATTAATCATATCAGCTACCTTAATTTGAGTATGTTGGCTTTGGGCTCAAGGAGTCACTTAAAAGGGCAAAAAAAGGTGCTTTTATCTTGTTAGCATACACTTTTGAAAGTTAAACCAAATTCTGTCTGCATCCTATTGGAGAAAGAACACAAATAAATTATTCTTCAATGGCAACAACCAGGTGCATTTTTATCCTTTTATGTCATATAAAGAATTCAAATATGTATTTATTGAGCAACTGCTACAGCAGACATGAGGCTATTCAAGAAGATTAATGTCATGAGCAGTATCTTCTAAGGGCTTACTGCTTATTGGATTTGTCCTATTCATTAAAAATAAAAATCACAGTTGAACAGAATAGGTACTCTAACAGAAAGAAACAAAAAATATATGAAGACAAAGCAGAGGGGAAATAAATCCAGGAGAATCCAACAGGTTTCTCAAAGTCAGTGACATTTAACCTAAGTTTGGAAAAATTCTTGTGAGAAGAAAGGGAAGTGGAAGGGCATTCCAAAGAGAGAAAATAGTTTTCCTAAGGATGTCTGTAAGACACTGGCTCTTGTGTTCCTAAAGTAATAACATTAAAATGTGGCCTATGTCGTGTATAATTTACTCCAAGCCTCCATGGTGGTACCATGTGCTGTTCTGTTTCCAGGCATAGGAGAGACACTGTACAGGGCCTGAGGATGGATATGAAGGGAGAGATGTATTTTAGGGGTCTTGTCTGACAGTCTTGTCTGACAACTGAATGTAGAGGCGAGGGAGGAGTTCAGATGACTTTAAAGTTTGTACCTTGCTTAACTACGTGAACAAGATACCTTCTTGGTCACTATGGAGCTCACATCACTCACAGTGGGGAGCAGCTCAAGAGGAAGGCAACTCTGGCCACATTGCGTACCACTTGTCAGAGCGAGCACTTTAAAGACATTTTTTCCAGTAACAGGTACAGTTCCCAAAGGTTGTGCTCTTAGTAGACCAACCATAATTGTTTTGGTTTTAGGAGTTTTCTCTGCTGTCAGACCCCCAAGAGCAAGCTGTGTGTTTAGTAAATTGCTCAAATAACTATTGTCTGGGAATTCCAGTTGCCACTACAATGTTGGTATTCTTCTACACTATATCAATGCAACTTATGTTCTTAGAGCCAATAACAGATCTCTTGGGATGAACATTATGGACTATGTCTTAGAAATTTCAGTGGCGAGATCAGTAAACCACCTGTACCAACATCCCTGACACACTTGAGTTTGGAGAGAGGCAAAGGGAGAGTGGAGACAAACCTTACTATTTTCACATATCTGGGAAGAAGTAAGTGTT
This sequence comes from Heterocephalus glaber, assembly GCF_000247695.1. The sequence goes on along the minus strand of NW_004624731.1, from coordinate 21,289,123 downwards.
AGAATGCGTTACACCATTTTCTTAGCTGTCATTTCATTTTACTTATCTGAACATAATAACAACTGAATATTCCTTCCAACTTTCTATGCATTTAAGTTATGTTCTTTCATAAAATACATTTCATTTTCTACATTTTACACTTAGCTAATCAGCAATATCCATGATTGGTTTCTTCTGTTAATTTCACAATTTTGAATATGGCACATTTGCATAGTTCTAGGATATGGTGCCTTGTGTTCTTTTTTCCTCTTTCTTAGCTGAGTTAGTGATTTAAGATAGGATCTGAGACTTCTCACCACTTGTCACAATGAGGAACCAGTCTAGCTTTAAATTAAGTACTTTGCATGTAGGCCTAGTCTACAGCTATTCCTTTTATTGGTGACACCTCCCTTGTCTAATATGGTTTTCCTAGTCTAGTTGTTGTATATATTCTATTATTACAACTTCAGATAAAGAAGAGAAGAATATAAAGATTTTGAGCAAAAACAGTGGAGAATTCAGTTTTGGATGGTGATGATGAGCTGACCAATGACTGATAAGTTACTGCTAGACCAGCAGAAGTAAAGCTTTTAAATGACAGAATAGCAGAGCAATAAAACTGTGACAATTCATAAACAGAGATGCCAAAGCCAGAGACTTAACATGATTACAAAGTACAAGAGACAGAAGGAGAACAAGGAAAACACAATGCTTTAGGAGTTATAGGAAGAAAGGCTGGAAGACACAGAATCCTCCATGAGGAGCACAAACAAAAGCTCAAGATCAATGCCATGGATAGCACTGGTACATTTTGAGGAAGAAGTAGTTATAGAGCAATGGAATCAAAAGTTGAATGATGATGGGCCAGGGATTTAGGGTACTGCAAAATAAAAGATGAATGATGTCAGATTTTATTGAAGAGAAAATTCTTGGTAGGTCAAATCAAGCTTAGAGAAAAAAAGGAAAATTTATTGAGAATTGTTGATATGTAAAAATGCTTGGTGAGTCAAAATTATTATTATTTTTTTTTGGTACCAGGGATCGAACTCAGGATCTTGCACTTGTGAGGCAGGCAGCGGAACCACTAAGCGAAATCCCCAGCCCCCAAAATTAAATATTTTAACATACTGTACAATCACCATCCCAGGATTACAAAGAATAAATATTTAATTTTTAAGTAAACAAATCTTTATGTCTGCACTTTCAATATAACTGTAACTTTTGGCCAATATACTACAGTATTTTCTAGGATCTTTTATTATTATTTTAAAGTAAATTTACCTAAACTCCAACTTTATTTTCTTTCCTCCTTTTATTCCTTTCCTCTTCTTCTTTTACAACTTGAATTTTGCAAACTTCATACCACATAGGTATGTGTATCTATGTACACTGTGTAATCTCTTCTATAAAATAACAGCTGGATGAAGGGAGGGGTGAACAGATAGGGAAAGCGTCATAAAAAGAATTAAGATATGCTATATATGTGCACTAATGCTCCACAATGAATATAGGCATTATATACAACAAACATGCACTAAAAAACAAAAATTAAAAATAGGATGTTAGCCAATCATGGTTGATTTCACAGTTTATAGATATATTTAACCTCTCCCTATTGAAAATAACAGTGACAAAACAACATTTATTGGTTCATCAAGAGAAACACATACATACTTCGCAATCTACTGTCCACCTCAGTCTGCCTTCTCCCCTTATCATTTTGCATTTGTAGAAGTATTGGGCAGAAAAACAGAACACCATGTTGGTTAAGCTGCTATTGTTTTCATGATCTTCACCTCTTACCTCTCCTTCAGTCTTTGCTTACCTCTGTTTGCTTCCTATGGAAAGACGTTTTGAAATTACGTGCTTACTCTACCCTTCCAAACAATATAGATGACTGTTACCATATTACCGTATTACCATACCATCCTACTACCATAACTCACTGCACTTGAGAAAACAAACACATCCAAACATACACAAAAGTCAAACGTTCAGTTTTTATGTCAATTCCAGTAATAGTCTCAAAAACATTTGAAATGTTTCTGTTGTCATTTAAACTTCACTAGGACAATATTCTGATATACAAGCAATATATAGGTTATTTTATATCAAGCTTTATTGTATTTTTTGATTATTTTCAATTAACTGGATTTTTAGCATCAATATGAGCTTATTTTCCCCACTCCCTGATATTGCCTCCCTCTCCCCAAATTTGATTAATACTGTATTTCTGTCTACTAGAGGGTAATACATTTTATCTTTATTTGATGAACTATAAAATGAAAGTAGCAAAAGCCTATTGATTACGTTGGATTTAATAAAAAAGATCCTATCTACCCCATCTGACTCTGGTGAAAAGCTTTGATTATGAAAAGTTTTGAATATTGTGTATTATCCTCAGTACATGTTGAGCAGTACATGTTGAACCTCTCTGACTCACCAAAGCTCAAACTAGAGTAAGAAAATTATACTTTAAAGTCCCTAGGTTTAAAAGGCAGTCATTAATGTATTGTGAATTAACCAAACTTGGCCTAATATTTTAAATTAGTCTGACTTTAAAGCAAGCTAGCTATTTACACGAAATATTTTTTAAGAAGATGGAAGAAAGTTTATGATCAACAGAAAATAGCAACATTGACTAACAATTCAATTATGTAATTAAGTTTTAATATGAATCTAAAAGTGCAATTTACAAATTAATGCTAAAACTGATAAAAGCAATAATGTTTTCTATAAAAACTATCTTGTAGGGTCATTTTTCTTGTAATATTGTTCAATCAAGGTATTAACTTTATAGAAAACTGAATACAAAATTGAAAAATAATAATCTGAATTATAAGCCAGAAAACAACAGGTATGTGTCCTTTTTATCAAAGCTCTGTAAATTTAAGAATTTTATTCAATGAAGGTATCCACATTTACACCTTCATATATTTGTATTTTCATCTCAAGTATTTCCCATTAATATCTAAAGCTAACATTTCCAAAACCATCATACGATAGATAAAAAATTTCAAGGTTGCAGAAAATGTAAGATTCTTAACAATTCTTTCGAATACAGCATGTGACAATTCTGCTAAGCTGCCTGCCGGACACTAACACAGACGTGCCTGGTGCCAGCATCTCCATTTCAACTTCAGTGCTTCCCTTTCTTCCTTCCCTTTCTTCTCAATATTTCCTAGAACAATTTACCCACCTCTGGGAAATATTTGAAAATCCATCAGATACTTCATTATTCTCTTATTTTTCTCACACAGGATTTTTTGCAAGCAGAGTTCCCCACCATGAAGGAATTATTGTGAGCAAGTGAGCTTTCCCCTCTGGGATTAGGAATGTGAGAGTCTATACATATGCAAGCTCCTACTTCTGTTAGGTCCCAGGAAAATCCTGAATTGTCTCTGACTAAAAGTTCAATCAGGTCCTAGTTAGTCACTTTTAGATTAAAAAAAATAACTACTCCAGGAATATTGGAGACTAGGCCATAGACTATCAAGACAAGCAGAAAAAAAAAAAACCAACAAAAACAAAAACTTTAGATAAACACAAGAGCTCTTTCCTTGCTTTTATGGCTCCCTTCTTTATGCGTTTTGAAATTGGTGCAGGGAACCGTTAAGGAGGCAGGGTGGGTTACAGCACTGAGGGAGGTGGCAGCATTTGGTCTTTCAATCTTTCAGCAGATCTCCCCCTCTAAATCATACTTTTGAAATGCCTTCCTCTTATCAGTGTCAGAGGCCATATGTTATTTGGCCAATGAACTCCATGGCTTTTGAACCAAATCTTTATCTCCTACAAATTAGCACTTTAAGCCATCAGACTCCAAAGGCACAGGGACTGTCAACATCATTTCTTTTTAATTCACATGGACTGAAATATATACCTGGATATATTCATCCTTGTTTAAAATCAAGATTTTTTCAGATTTCTTGGAAATAACCACAAAGCTTCTGTACATACTAAACCACTGAAATTAGTCTCACCATTGTGTTCAAACTTAATCACTAATTGGTTATTTAGAGAGAGCTATTCTTTCAGCCTAGCTCATCAAGAAACAAATGAGATTTACTACAAAATAAGCAGAAAAACGAAAACTTCAATTTGTCCAAGAATAGGAATGGCATGGAGAGAATTTTGAGGATCTGACCTGCCGACTGTCCCATTTCTTCTCTCCATTGACAAATAGCTGCCCCTTCTTGGAACTAACCCCAAGAATGACAAGCTCCTCAGCATGTCACCAAGGTACTTTTGAAGCCTAGAAGAAGCACTGCAGTAGACACATATCCAAACTGTGGCTCTTTTCTCCTCTGCATGAGGCAGAAGAACAGTTACAAGTGGTACTGATTCAGAGGACTGTTCCAGGAATGACACGCTGAAGGACGGAGAACTTACTGCCTTGTGTGATGAATGTTATTTTGGTGACTCCGGCCTTCTCCAAAATCCTCCAAAATGTGTTTTGATTTCCATTTGAAAACATGAACACTTCCACTTATGGTAAGGGAACAGCCAAAGCTTACTTTTTTCTTTGGTTCTGCCTTACACTAGAAACAAATCTTTCATTTTTCCATGATACATCTCCATTTTAAGAAAGCCAAGACATTATGTATTTGGGATTTAGGGGCTAAAAATCGAGTCTCAGAAAAAGAAGTATCCATCATTTTATTCTGTTAAGCAAAGGATAGTTTTGTTAAATTATTTGGTGCCATACGACTTCAGAGTAAAATATTGGTCTAAATCACAAAATATAAAACATAAGCAATTATCAGTAAATTCAATTTTTAAATTACTATCTTTCAACAATTCCAAAGTAAGATATACAAGACTAAATTGCCCCAAATTTCTGCTCAAACAATTTGACGTCCATCTGTTTGAAGAAAAACTTGTTTCTTTTGTTTTGTTTTATGTATCTACTTTTTTAACTATTAATGTGTATTAATTTTAGAAATCAGTGAGTTTCGCCGTGATACTTCCATACATGAATACATCCTGCTTTGATCATATCCACCCTCCCTTCTATCCTATTTTACCCTCATTCTCTCCGCCCCTACAACTGGCCCTGTGGGTTTCTCCGAGGGTGAACAGGCTGCCCTCGGACCTGTCATCTCCCCCACCCCAGTCTTCAGGGCCCGGGGACTGGGTCCACACAGGTACCTGTGCACTTCCGGCTTCCCACGGAGCAAGGACCCAGAACTCAATCCCGAACATTTTCCATCTTCTCCTAAATAAACTTCATTGTATTACTAATGTTAGGGATTGCTAGCAAGACAAGCAATATTGAAATTTGCAGGGTCACAAAATCTTAAAATTAAGAACAGCAGCAAGTCAAATATATGACAACACTTAACAGCTGCATGGGAACTTTTCACTTAATTTTATAACTCACTTTTTTTCTATTATAAATATCCAATTGGCAGAATTTCCCTGCAGTTTTGTGAACAAACAAGGAAATACATAAAACATAACTAAATAATTAGTTGTACTCATGGGCCTTATTCTTCGACTTGAATTCTCCCAGAACCATTCACTTAACTGCCTTTTTAAAATGTTAGCTCAGAAATTCTAACTTCACTCTGGAGAACTGATGAAATTGTGTCTGTGTTAGATGATAAACCAAATACTGTAAGATATCCAAATTTTAATCAACACAAGTTAAAAAACAAAGGGTTAACTCCAAAAATAAGCAAACTACAAACATGATCAACATTGTTCAAAATCTAAATGATTTTTAAAATGTTGAATGACTTAATATTGATGGATTTTTGGTTTTGATGTTAGTATATAATTAATCAGTCCTGATTAATCAATCCTAACGTGGGAATAATCATCGCTGATACATACATACCATGCTTGTTGGATGGAGTCAGTACAGTTGTCTGGAAAGTAGTTTGCTACTACAGATCCAAATGGGAAATAATACACATTAATTTTAGTTCATTTCTAAAATATTTAGCCTGAAGAGACAGTTACAAAATGATTTATTTACAATATGGGCAGTGAGATATTTATAAAGGAAACATTGGAAGTAATAGGATCTATGGAAAACTATATTTCTAGCTCCAAATTGTTGACATGGAAAAACAAAGACATCATCTGATCTTTACACAAAGAGTGTAAGACAAGTTTGGGTTATACAGACATTGAGTAAGCACTGTGGTTATGAGGAAGGGTTCTAAATTCAGGTGCCTAAGTTCAAATCCCCACTCTGACTTTAACTATATGACTTTAGATGAATGATTTAACCTTTCTGTCTTTGTTTCTGTATCTGTAAAGCCAATTAGTAAGCAAATCTTTTTCAAAGGATTTTTCTGATGTGTTGATTAATGCTCAAAGGAACAGTGGCAAGGAGCTGGCAGCAGGTGTAAACCATTAATATCTTCCATTTCAGGTGTAAACTGCACACATTCAGATTGCATGTACACATAAGAGATTTCTACGAAGATATTTGCTGGAATAGAATTTTTTACTTAAACAATAAGATAATAGAGAGGAAAAGGAATGACTGATATAACCATGAAGTGCTTTTCTTTGTTTGAATGACTGAAAAAATATTAACAAAAGGGCTGGGGATTTAGCTCAGTGGTTTCGCCGCCTGCTGTTTAAGTGCAAGGACCCGAGTTCGATACCCGGTACCAAAAAAAAAAAATATTAACAATGTAACCATCAAGCCATAAAGTAATGGATTAATTAAAGGTAAAAGTCTACAAATAGATTACTACACTACCAACATAAAATCATGAAAATTATTCATTACATTTTATTGATTATAAATTATGACAAAATGATTGCACATATATTGCTAACAATAATGCAAATGATACAACCCCATGCATGTACCATTGCATACTGTGTGCCAAACTACATGTCTGAAAGAGGTTAACTAGAATGCTAACAATGGTGACATCTTGGGGCAGTTCATTTCCTGATATATTGGCTTCTTAATATGGTTCTGTACTTGCAGTGTTTTATTTACAAGTATGGTTTTTTCAGCAATGAATAAAATGGTCTTGTACTTTATTTTTATGTTTTAGGGCCAAATGCTATCTCTTTGACTATAATACTATATGAAAGTAGACTTTTACTTCACAGATACACTAATTCCCTCAGCCACATGGATCAAGGAAACACTTACCTGACTGGCTCTATTATATTTTTCTTGATGAGTTTCAGACCATTTGTTATTGACTTAGGATGCTCTGACTTTTAAAACATTTTTTAGACTTTATAAAAATCCTGCCTTCTTCTTTGCCGTGGCAAGTTTGCCTGAACATAGCCAACAACACCTCTATTTTAACTTTGAAGAAGTCAGACTTTTTCACTTACTGGGCAACTCTAAGGGACTATCTTTGCAAAGTCTCCATAAGCACCATATTGAAATTTCTTACTATCATTCAAGTACAACATACATGTCCTGTCATTTTTTGAGATATCAATGTAGATTTTTGTTCTTCTTTTCCCAGATTTCCTCAGTGAAACTCTTAATAGCTTTTGGCATGCCCACAACCTATTTTAACTCCTTTCAACTCATTTGTATGGCAAATATGATAATAAGTAAAATTCCTGTGAATTACTAACTTCATTATGGTTGAAATCACCAACTCTGTTCAATTCCCTAGACTCCCTTTAATTAATCATCTTGTATGAAGCATCTAACTACCCCCACTTTATTACCCACACTCCAAAAGCTCTATTTCCTATATTTTCTATATAACAAAACTACAATTTTTACATTAACAATATAATTTAAGCACTAAATAAAAAAGTCCAAATTTTAAGCAAAGGAAAGGGAATTTATTCTGTTCTTTCAATAGTAAATTTCTGAGACAAGTAATTTCCAAGAATATCTGCTCAATGCTCAGTGGCATTTGTGAATAATGCAAACACACAAACACACACGCCATCCACTTATTAAAAAATGTCCAATGAGGGCTGGGGATTTAGCTCAGTGGTTCTGCCGCCTGCCTCGCAAGCACAAGGACCTGAGTTCGATCCCCGGTACCAAAAAAAAAAAAAAATTGTCCAATGAGTTAAATTTTCCAAATGTTAACTTTCCTAATTTAATGTATTGGGTTTGGAGTTGGAGTCTCTTTGTTGGAAATATTGGCCTATAATCTTGAATAATCTCCTGTTTATTAATAAAATGAGAATACTGTGTATCCTCATACTGTTGTAAAAATCATGTTAGATAATTCCTATCCAGAGATAACTACAATTCCTGGCTGAGAGTACTAATCATTCAACATTTCATTTTTGTTGGCAATTTCCATGTATGGAATAAAGAATTAAGTAATGAAATTATTACTGGTTGGTATGATCATTACATTTTATTATGAATAATATTTTTTGAAACCCAGAAAGCAGGTACATATTTTTTAAAAATACATCAACTGTAGGCAAACTGCCCAAGTAATGAGATGGATCAAGTTTGCTAACAAATCTAAAGTTCATTTTAAATAAATGGATGAATTATTGCTAATAATTCAACTGAAACTGGGCTTTTCAAAAATAAACATGGAACATAACTTTTTTGGTAGATAACATTTCATTTACTTAATATCATAAACCACTTTTAAACAAATAAAAATTAAGAAATATCCAATGAATCACTAGCAAGATTTCAATAGAGAATTGAGTCAGGCAGGGTTTTGCCTCATTAATCACTATAACAAAGACCCTAAAAAATAGCATTTCAATATTCAGGGTGCAAAACATGTATTTGCTTCTCTATTACAGCCTGAAGAGAGCCAAACATTTATGGAAAAAAATTAAAATATCCATACTACTATAAAATGGCATTCTCCATACTGAAGTTTCAATAACTAAAATGGATAGTCCAAGGAATGACATAAACCAGAAATCTTATTATGCAGATGGAGCCTACATTTTAATTAGGGGCTAAGAATGAGAGACCTGAGGGTCTAATTTCAGAGCTATTTTGACATATATCAAACGTTCTTTAATTTACAATGAAAGGCCTATTTGACAAGTTCTCATGTCGATATGTTCCTATTAGCTATCAGTACTTTTAAGCGTTGTTCTGTCACTGACCTACATTAGTATATCAAATTATGACAGCAAATTAATGACTGAACATCATAATAATTGAGATTATAGTCTCCAGTCAAATATTTAAAAGAGCAACTCAATAGCAATGAAATACAAATATTTCTGCTACTTCTTTACTCTTTTGATGAGAGACACTAAAGAAAAATGAAATACAATGATAAACAGCTCCACAGATTCTCAAGATCCTTTTTAACTTAGGATTTAGTATGGAGGGTGTATCATTCAATTCTGGAAACAAACTTACATTTTAAAGAAACAGGGCAAGAGGTAATTAAGTTTACAAAACCTAAGGACAAATTTTTGACATAACATAGATGTGTATATGTTTATGAATACTTTAAATTGTGTTGACTTTTTCTTTAATACCTTCTACTATTTCTGAGGTTGACTTTTACACTTGTTTGGAAGACATCACTTAAAGTTTCTTATTGTGTCTTCTCAAGAAAAGCACCCTGTAATGCTTATCAACCCTGAAGAAATGTTTCCCTAGAAAGACTACATGATCCTATTGATGATTTTAATGCCAAAATGCCCCATGGCACATTCCACTTTGGCTATAAAGGAAAGATTCCTAAACTGCAGGGCTGTCTTTGTTCTACACTAATTTTTCACCCATTCTCATCCTACAAGGATACATAAAGTTGTAGAATGACTCCCTTACCACCATGTACATGGCTCACAAAATCCTATTCTCAACATCAACATTTTACTTGCTTTTGATGTTCCCAGACCAATGGGCTACTTGACAGTTTCTCCTTGACTATCTTAATATCCCCCACAGACACAAAACTGAACTCTTGATTCAACACCTCTCTCACCAAAGAATGGCGTCTTTCATCCTTTCCTATATCATTGAATGGCCATAACGCCAACACACTGGTTACCCTAGATACACAAGCACTTGTCCTTGACAACAGTCCTGACTATTATTGGTTTCACCCACTTGTGTGCTCCATTCCCTCCACCTTCACACAACTGTGCCATCCTAGCCATTACCATCTCTCACTCAGATGAGTGTAGTCATACCCTACAGACTGCCTTGCTGCAGTGAAGAATCCAGGTAGCACGCCAGTGATTTGTTTTTCCAAAATGACCATAACAAGTCTTTACTTTATCAACTTCAATGTTGCCTAATACTTTAAAAATTTTTAAAAACTGTGATTAGCATTGCCTTGAATCCCCAGTAAACTCTTTTCCAGGTTCCTCAGAGGATTCAAACTCCTTTTCTCACAGACCCTCTAACTTGGTCTGTTTAGTCCTGACCAAAGACCTTTGCAATTATTGTTCTCTCGGGTTCCAATATCTTATCATAGCTACTGCTTACTTAGAACTGAGAAATCAGCTTGAGTCTCCTCCTCAGAAAATCATTTTCTATCCCCCTTTCAAACAATCACTAACTTAAGGGCACACAGAGAGCAGTTTGTGCCTCTTCTTCGTAACACTTGCCATGGACACAATTTTTCATACACACTTATAATTGTAAAATTCAGCCTAATTCACTCAAAGGTAAACTCACGGAAGGAAGGAAGCAAGGGAGAAAGGAAAGGAGGGAGGGAAGAAGGAAAAGTTAGAAAGGGAAGTTAAACACAATGTTTTAATACACACAGCACTTTAATACACATACACTTGAATTCTAAATCAGCCTACAGATTATCCATAGGTCTATCTCCAAAATTTCTTTCTTTTTGTAAGAAAATTTCTTTGCTTTCTGATTGTTACTCCATCAAATGAAAGTAATAAATCAAGTCCACAACTTTTACATTCACAACATACTTTTCTTTAACTTGAGGAGTAAAGATTAAATGGCTTTCTTATGGTCTGTTTATTATGTGGTAACTTCTATATATAAAAAGTTTGAACGTGTGTTGCTTAGAGTGTATATTGTGATACTTCACAATGTTTACCCTGGGTGTTATAACATCCTTACTGGTTGGCTGAGCTACAGCGGTGATGGCGAACCTTTCGGAGACAAGTGCCCAAACTGCAACCCAAAACCCACTTACTTATTGCAAAGGGGCAACATTGCAATTAAACCTGAATACTGAGGTTTTAGTTTAGAAAAAACAACTCCTACATTAACATCTTCTGTCTTAAAAGAAAAACAAATAACACGTGTGTCATAGGTTAGCCACCACCGATTTACAGTCACCTTCTGTTACCTTGCACTAGCACAACAGATTATCTGTTTTCCACAGAGAGCTTCCAGACCCTGACATTCATAAATAATGTGCTTGGGCTCCACCAGCTTCAAAGAAGCCAGCTCTTTCCAGTCAGGTTCTGAGAGTGTACATTTCTGATTTAACAGCCAGATGAAAAACATGTATTATAATCTACAAAATTCTTTAGTTTTTTTTTTCCCAGTACAGGGGGATCAAACTCAGGACCTTGTGCTTCCAAGGCAGGCTTGCTGACACTGAGCTAAATTCCCACCCATAATCTACAAAATTCAATTTGCCTTTCAAATAATGAAATTGTTTCTGTCTATCTCTAAACTTTTACTGACCTTGATCTACTAAACTAATATTCCTCTTTTTACTACATCAATACCATATGAACTATTACTTCTCAGACAACACATACCATATATTCCAACCTATAGCAAGAACATGTCAAGGATATTTTATCTCCTTGGAATGGCCTCTATATTTATCTCTGCAGATCTATTAAAATGCTACAAAGATTTGTTTTCCATAATAAGGCATACTTTCTCATAAAAGCATTATCTTACCTACTAATTTTTCTAGGGAAAAAGAGTAACAACATCCTTTCTACTACTTTGACAGGCTTCAAATGCTTTAACTTTTTAATTTTTTTAAGAGACACATTCGTTGATGGATTGAATATGCATTCCCCAAAAGGAAATGTTAGAATTCTAAAACTCAGTACCTCAAAGTGTGACTTTGTTTGAAATTTACAGATCAAGTTGAAATGAAGTCACTAGGTTAGGCCCTATCCATATGCAGATGAATCAACCTTGCATACAGCTTCATCCTGGACATCTTGTCTCCAGAACTGAACTGTGAGACAATAAATTTTTCTTGTTAGAACCATCCAGTTTGTAGAACTGTGCTATGGCACTCCTAACAAATTAATGCATTATTGCACAATTAGTGAGAGAGATGGAATGTTTACAGCTTGGCAATTCCCCTTGATGAGAATATAGTCATGAAAAGTGATATGTAGATAAGTATAGTAGCAACATATCTACCTAACTTTCCTTCTATTCTCCCACCTCCTGCTCTCTCTGTCTCTCTGTCTCTATCTCTCTCTCTTCCACTGTCCTAAACTTCCTTCCATATTTTTCTGTGATCTCTTCTATTCCCTTTTCCTTCTCTGCATCCTTTCTTCCTTTCTTTCTTTCCTTCCTCTGTATTTACTGAGTAATGATAATCCCATCCTCTGTGAACAATACCCATTAAAAGAGATCGGAGTTTTCTGAGCAGAGAACTCCATTATTAGAACTCCAATACAAGAGAAAAGAAAGGATGGTTATACAACCTGAACTTTCATTATCAAAAACATAAATCTCCTTCCATTTTCCTGGAGGAACGAGCCTGGACTAAAGAAATTTAGACTGCTGGGAGTATCTGTATCTGTGCACATGCTAGGAGAAAGCTATCTGTGTCTGCTATTTGCCCATGAAACATGGCAATGTAGATTCCAGAGAACCACAGCTTTTATGAGAGATCATGGCCACAAAGGACACAATCAAGAGCTTTACTTGCAGAGGAATTTCAAGAACTCCCTATGGGAAGTCATGGTAAGGACATGACCTTCCCAGAAGACACACACAAAACACACATGTGACCGGAAGAGGTAACTGTGAAGGTGAATGAAGGCAGACAGAATACACTGTGCTTCCTGAGTGATTAGCTCGCTGTTCTGTCTTAGCTTGAGAAGAGAAACACACAAATATATGAAAGGGATATGATAATCACTTCTGGGCACTCCTATACATTTGCTCTTAATGTTTCTTCTGTGGCAGCACTAACCAAGGTCAGCGCTAACAAGGGAAGAAGAGCTTGTCTTTCAATTCTAGCTCTTTGACACAGCTAATAGTCAATACAGCATTATTAACCTCACAGAGAACAATTTCTGTATATTTTATTTTTCAAATAAAATCTCTTAACCAAATCATATATTCTGTTTCTGGCTGTCATGCATGGATTTCTCTAAAAGCCTGGTGATTGAAACTCAGCTTCCCAACTTCTACCTGCTAAGTCAGTCAGCATGCATTGCAGTCATCTCCAGCCAGAAAACGCAATTCCCTTGTCCTATTCTGTGGTTTCTTCTGCACTACAGGCAGATAAGCAAGAAACACTAATGCTAATGAACAGTCACATGTCATCTTATTGATCTCCACTTACTATGGTTTTATCACAGTCAGAGAAAAAGAAAACTTCTGTACTGTTCACAAGTGCTCATTTAGCTACACAAGTTAAAGATGCTGACCAAGACAGAGGAATGCAAATGCTGTTAACAAGGAAGTAGTCACATTTACTATGGAGCCAAATTCCCATGACCTTCTTGTCTGGAAAACTGCCCTATCACTACTTTCATCTGCTCTCATGTTGATAATTATTAACCACACATACTCAGGAAGATAGCAATAATTTAAGAATTCATTTTAATACTTTATTTTAACAAAGTGCCTTTCAGTTCTGGAAGTTATGCTATCATGACAACATATAATGTTCTACTTAGAAAAAAATGTCTAGCTTGTTTATCATTAAAATACTAAAAATGGCTCCTTTTTGCCAAAATACTTATCTTCAAATGCAATAGTAAACCAAGTGAAGGGAAACAGAATCAAAGAGATTCTAAGCCTCTATACAAAGAGCATTTTCTATTAACAGTGTTCTATTTGGATTGATTCCCTATCATTGTAGGAACAGACACCAACAGACATGAGCCATATGTTTCATAGCATATGTTTTTAAAACTAACCCAGCAGGAATTAGCAGAGACAGCAGAGCAATCAGTCGTAAATGGAGGAAGCTAAGGGTTTCTACATGCAAAATGCTGTGTCCTCTTCTCTAATAGTTATGTTGCCGACAAGTTTTGAAGTGTCAGAATTAAGGTATCCTGTGCAAACAGTCTCAGGAAGTAATCTTGTGATGTAATTTGTTTCATGCTGTATTATTTCAATAATTAGTTCTCTCTAGCAAGAAGACAACAGAGACTGGAAACCGAAGCCTACTGCTAAAATTCAATGATGTTAACCTGACAAAGCAATGCAGCTCCTGTATCACCAAGCTAAGTCTGAATTCAGGAAGCATGCTGGATTAAAGGCAGTAGGATTTTTAATGTGTTAGGGTCCAGAAAACACAGCCCACATGTAAGGAAAGGGAACCAGGGTGGTATCTCCACAACTCAGATGGTATTTATCCTGTGCGAGTGCTCAGATTCTATTTGGATTAAGACAGCATTATAATTTTAGTTTCTATGGAGAGAAGACTTATTAGTTTCAAAAAAATCTATTTATTTACTTTAAGTTTGCATTTCTTTTTTCAGAAGCATGAGCCACAATGCAAATGTGAGAAATATTTTATCAGACTTGGATTACATCAGCTAATGTCTAGTGAGTCCTCTTGCCTCAGCTCAAGCCATGATTTCTGTCATCATCTCCTCTCTTCAAATCATATATCACCTTCCTTCTGGAAGCTGCTTGGTATTAAACGAGCACTGCAGTTGTCTCAAATAATAAAGGGTAGAGGGATTTTGTTCCTATTTTTCCATTTTCTCATATTAATTCCATTCCCTTCTTAATTACTATGAGAAAATGGAAAAATAGGAACAAAATCTTTGTAAATAGGGAGGAATGGAGGGGTTGAAGGGAGGGCTGGGCAAGGGTGAAAAATAAGAACCAAGAGAGATTATGTAAAGGTGCAAATTTCCAATGATGAATGTCATTATATTGTATGCCTAAAATGTACCAATGATTAGAATGAATAATCAATAATGCAAAATAGGAAGAAAGGTCCAAAAAGGTAGGGGTAGTAGGAGAAGCAGGGGAAAGGAAAGGAGGGAACTGAAAAATGCTGAGAAATGGAAAAAATGGAAATAAAGTCTTTGTAAATAGGGAAGGGTGGAGGGGGTGAAGGGAGGGCTAGGAATGGGGAAAAAATAAGAGCCAAGATGCATTATGTAAAGGTAAAATTCTCAATGAGAAATGTAATTGTGTTGTATACCTAAAATGTACCAATAAAAGAATTTAAGAAAAATAAATAAATAAAGGGTAGAGGGAGGCCTCATCTGTCACAGAAGCAGAGGGACAAATTCTGAAGTGGTAGAAGTCCCCTCTCCCCTTTCACCCATTATTTCAGAAAGAACTTTGTCACCAGTTAGATGAACCTAGCCCCATAAGAAAAGCATTGTACATATATATGATTTATACTTCCAGATGACACTTGGATTGACTATATATAAGAATTACAAATAAGAGGTTCAACTACAATTATTTTTTAAATACCTTGTGGCTAGGCCTGTTTGATATATATGATAAATAGTTCATTTCCCACAAAAGGGAAAAAAAAAAGAGAAAACAAAGCTGTCTGTAACCTCAAAGAGCTACTAAATATTCTCAACTGGAATGACTAGGACTAGGACTAGTATGGACTAGGACTAGTCTGTAGCACACCTTTGGAAGTGGAAGCTCTACAAAGCATATGAAGGAAAAAGAAAAACCTGAAATAAAGTTTTTAAAAAATGTGCTAAGAAGGAAAGCATAGGGGAAACAGGTATCAGAAAAATCCAATCTCAAGTAATTCCATTTCATTCAATTTGGAAAATACTTAATTAAATGGATACTTTATATAAAATATTGTATTCAGATCTTTTTTTTTTTTCCAAAAAGCTCAAAGTATACTTTGGAGAGTCAGATACATTAGTGCTGCCCATGGACCAGCTCTACCTGAATCTTGAGGAATACATAAGCCAAGGAATGTCAAACTCAACTTCCGTTTAGAGAAAGTAAGAATGTTTATTTCTTCAAAGAAAATTCACCATTTAAAATGATAGTAGTGTAGCACTGAAAGAAAAATCTATGTAGAATAGAATAGAAAACATTGAAGATCTGAACTTCTTACTAAAACTACTTCAGTGAGTGGCACCAGAAATCACACACTCTATCAAATTGCAGATATGCAATATGAGGTCTCTCTACCCTAGGAAAAAATATACTACTCATAATATATTCACATTTATATGATATTATGCCTACTGTGTGCCAGGAACTATTCTACATACTTCATACATATCAATTTATTTCTTACAATAACTTTATGAGATTGGTACTATTCTCCAAATTTTGAACAGATGTAGACGAAATTGTGATCCAGAAAGGTTAAATAATTTCACCAGAATCACAAAGCTGGTGAGAAGCTGTGCATTCTTAACCATTGTCTATAATGCTCCTTAAATAACCTGAAATATTTTCTCTTTAGAAACCTGTCCTCCTACTAATCTCCTAGTTACAATTCTCATCTCCAACCTAAAGTACACAATAGTTTCTAAATGAATGATTCTACCTTTCCTGTTATTCCTTTTCAAGCCACTATGGTTACCCCAGTCATTCTCAAATGTAAGCCATAACATTATTCTGCATTTTCATAAATTCTTAATCACAGAGAGAGAGAGAGAGAGAGAGAGAGAGAGAGAGAGAAATTCAGGCAAATCACTTACAGCTTGTCTTGGTTTTAGAAATAGAGACATTAAGTGCTATTGATCCCTAGAGGTGAATAATCTATTATTCCTTCCACTCTACAAAGAAATCATTACTTTTGTTCCATTGAAGACATTTTTATCATTCAAAGTCCTTTCAGGAATCATATGGCACATGGAAAAGGCTCGATTCAGAGGATATTAATGAAGGGTCCTGTTTACCAGAGGAAAGGCAGGTCAAGGAAGACAGCAAAGCTCTGGGTCTGGTGAGGCCTGGGGCCCTTCCCAGCCTGGGCCTGAACAGAGGAGTCTGGATCCAGGCAGCCTTTAGCCAGAGAGGACCAGCAAGCAGGGGCCATTACTTGGGCAGAGGAGCACAGGCCATTGATAAATGTGGCAGTTCCTCTCCTTTCCCCTCTTTGTCCCACTGCCCCACGGAATCAGAGTCCAGTGGAATCAGCCCACAGAGGTCAGCCTGCCAAGGACAAATCAAGGGATACAAGAGTAGAGTAAATCGGAACTGTCCATCACATACAAACATCTGTCTGAACACATGGCATCCTTGTTTTTACAATTAACAATATAAATTGAGTCCTCCCCAAAAGCAATAGGCAAGTGTCATGGGATACTTGGCGACAAGAAGCCTTGTTCAGTTTCTACTTCCCACTACCCTATGCTGGAGCAGTTCTGCCTCTCAGTTAATACAAAATCAAGGAATCTGACAGGTGGAGACATGTATAAAATCTTATTGACAGGAAATAAATTTTAATGCAGAGCAAGACCAGATTAGTGTACTCATATTCCGGAAAACATCACTTTATTTTTTCCTCGTGGCTCTTAGAAGTGAACTCTATTACAGCTTATTTACAAAATATAATGTAAATGACTACACAAGATAGAAGTAAAGCATGTATATACAAACATATATGCCTGTGAATATTTGAATGTTGTTATGTATTTCTGACTCTTTGTTATATATTTCACATGAAATTACCCAAAGTACATATAACTAGTGTTTTTCATCATTATTTGTACAAAAGAATCCTACTGCTTGGAGAGGGAAAGTAAATAGAAAAACTTCATATATTAAGGAAAAGGAGGGAATGAGGATGAAAATTATAGGGATTGAATACTAGTCAGGCTCACAAAGTTTTACTGCTTACAACTGCTGAATCACAAAGAGCAATGTACTATTTTACATTTTGTTTGTGGAAAACAAACAAAATCACTGCCTACCCTATGATAACCTTAAATTCATTTTCTTAAAGCTCTTTCCGGATCAAAGGATTGAGGTGATTATTTAAACATCACTCCACATCCACATAATTTCATGGTGGAAGCACACCACTGGCAACAGATGGGAAGAATTAAATCACTATCTGTAAGGAAGTGTGGATTTAGACACAAATTCCTAAAGAAATATGAAAGGGAAAGATCTTCACACACACTGTTTGGCACCTACTGTGAAATCCTATATTTCCACCAACCCAAGGCAACATTCATGATCAGCTAAGGATAGTACAAAAAAGAAGTGTTCAGAGAAGAAATGTACGTGTTAGGGAATCTATTGTTCTTCTTTTGGGACACACAACTAAATTTCATCTTAATATCGTGGTCCCTAAGAAATAGTAGCCTATTTTCACATGTGCACATTTTATGCACCATGAAGACAATTCACTCACACTGTACATTCTGCTGGCAGTCAACCCAGAACAAACAAGCAAGTGTAATTCTATGGGTCTGTCTAAAAAACCATGTCCTTGATATGTGTTCTTCCAGCCAGTTGAGGTTTTATGTATTGATTTTAATTTTATTTTTTCAGGCACTGAATGTGAGAGGTAATAACCTTCATATAAAAAGCTTTTCACAAAATATTTTACTAAAATAAGTTCCATGAAATATATGAGACAAGAGAAAGGAAGCAAACCAAATGTTTCTGAAATACCAGTTGTGATTTGTTTTTAGGCCTTGCTGCCTGGCTAGGGATCTAGGACAGTGGAGACTATATTTTGGAGGACACCACAGCCCTAAACAAAAGAGGTAACAATCTCAGCAGCATGCAGTTACTCTCACACTGCTGATAACCTGCACAGAGCATGCCCTACCAAAGCATTAACTGGTTCTTGGTTTTCATCTTAACTGCTTACATATTAAATACCTTGTATATGATACACTAATATATAACTTAATAAGGTATGTTAGCTATAAACTGGGAGGAGGTGTTCAGATGCCTAAGGGAAGCACATCGCACATCGGGTATCATCTGCAGCAGATCAGGTTTTTGATGCAATAGGGGGTGATTTTGCTGAGAACCAGAAGGGATTGACCAAAGAAGTACAGGACGGATAGGAGAGAGGTCAGCTCCACTCTAACTGATGAATACCGGATGAAAGTCACTGTTAATACACCCTTCCCCTCCCCCTCTTAAGAAAAAGGGCAAATGTGAGCATATGTACATTTTGTGAAACCTCATTTTTAAGCAAGGCACTTACTGGGCACGTGCTTGAAACACTGTGTATGCAGAGTCTGTACTCTAAGCCATGCACCACAACAACAGTTGGAAAACAGCCCACAGACCACCAACAATGTTCTCCTTTTTTTTCTTCTTCTTCTTTTTTATTTGGTACCAGGGATCGAACTCAGGACCATGTGCTTTCAACGGAGGCGGTGGCACCACTGAGCTAAATCCCCAGCCCAAGAGCATCATTCTTAAACAACTGTTTTCTCCATCATTAGTTCCTCTGAAATGATTTTGTTTTCTTTATTGATCTTCCAGATAACTTTCTAGGCTTCAGGTTCTCATCTAGCAATTAATTCTTACAGTCTGCTTTCACTGTGAATGGAGAGCACATTTAACCAAATTGATTCATTTTTCACATATATTTAAAGCTGAAGCAAGGGAAAATTTTATTGTTGTTATCATTTTTTGTCATTGAGTTCAAGCAGATTCAATGATTATTATTTCTTGTACTGTTTATTCTGTTTAAGAATTACCTAAAACTAAAAACCATAATTTGGTTTGTTAGACAAGTACTTGTAAACCACAAGAGCTTATATTCTTAAATATGCTTGTTTACAAAAAAGAGGAAAAAAGAAAAGATAAAAAAAGAAAAGAATAAAAAGAAAAGAAAGGGCCAGGATTTAGCTCAGTGGTGCCACTGCCTGCCTCACAAGCTCAAGGTCCTGAATTCGAACTCCAGTACCAAAAAAAAAAAAGAGAGAGACAATTAGGATCTTACTCTAGCAAAGGAATGCTCCAGTAAATCTTACTCAGTAGTTCCTAGCATACAAAAATAAACGATTCTGGCTGTTTCTCAAGGTTGACAGTCTTCATAGATTTCTTACCTCTCACTAATAAACAGTATTTTCTTTAAGATTTAAGTGCTGCTTATTTTCTTCCAGATACCAAAGTAAAGCTGTTAGTTATCATTTAAGTTCGTGGTTCTCTCTATCACCTGTATCTAAGGACAGAAAGAGGGGATACTATATGTCATAAATCCTGTCTCATGTTCCCATAATAACAATGTCATGTTGACTCCTGTGAACTAACTGTTGCTTGTGAACAAGTGAAATCTATTATCAAGGGGTGGTCAGAAATAAATATAAATTCATGAATCACAGGACTCTAGGTAAACTTGGAAACATTTTTAATGAGAAAGCTAAAGGAAAATTACATTGTGTATCATAATTTACTTTAAATTTTAGCACAAATCATTTAATGGAAAGTGAATAAAGGTCCTTTCTACTTATAAAAAGGAATAAAGCAAATATTTTTAATACACAAATTGAATGTTTCAATAATATTCAAAGTGACACTTTAAATTTTTATTTTCTTGAAATAGCTGCGAGGAAACAAGTTGGTTTGGAAATACTAAGGTAAAGCAATTTAAAATGAGGAACACTAAAATCAATGTATTTATACAAATACGCATAGCATACAAATAGCAATTTTTAAAATGTCCCATTTCTCTTTTTTATGACTTAGAGTTTACCTAATAAAATTTTAATTTATATCAGATATCTTATATGTTAATTTGAGTTATTTTTCATATCTAGATCTAAAAATGATACACACTTTGGGTATTATTATTTATCTATATGTTTGGGATATACTGTATGTGTCATCTTTAATACAACTTTTACTTGAGACACCAAATGTGATTTTTTGGGATTGGCATCTGAGTTTGAATAGCTAGGATATGCAAAGAAATGCAGAGAAAGGAGAACATATATTTCACGTGATATTTATCCGACGTATCATAATTCAGAACAGTATCAGAAGGAACAATCTACAAATATTTGATAAGTTTTTTGTTAGAAAAACAAAAATGAAGTTGTGTCCTTGAAAAGAGGCTTAAACGTAAGGTGCATATTTGCCCTTTTATTCCGCAGTCAGTTTCAATCAGGACATGGGGGAGTAAACCATAGTAAATATTAAGCTGTAGCATATGATTCACCCTTCTCTCTGTGGCCACCAGCAAACAAAAACTGGTGCAAATGGCTTCTCACAGAGGCTACTTCCTTTTGGACATATCAAATATCTAGAAAAGAGAAAGCAATTTAAACAGTTCTATTGGACAACATTTTTTTCCCAATTCCTTGTCTATCTAACTTTAAATATCTTCACAAGGTAAAATTAAAAAGTGGTTCGCATAGAGAAACACAGATTTATGGATTGTGATCTCAGTGTTTTTGTAATGTCTCGTGCTCTAAGAGCCGCTATTATTGAACCTTTGAGTGATTATATTGTTGCTTGAAAATCAAATTCTTCATACTACCAGATACATTTGCTAGTTCAGCAAATTTGTAATGATAAAAATTTTGTAAATTGCAGTACCAGCCTATGAAGAATTTTATTAAATAAGAATGGAAAAAAGTATTATGTTAAAGTTAATGATGAACACATAGAGCTGCATAAACAATTCTAAAAAATAAAAAATAAAAAGCAATACTGTTTTCACCAGTAAGAGGAAACTTATTTTTATGAAAATATTCTCTTTATAAGAAGAAAGTGATGTATTTATTCCATCAAATCTTGAGATTAGAAAGAAAAAACTAATTTTCTGTATTTAGCACTGAGCAGTTTGGCATGAAGCATGAAAGAAAAATCAACAGAAATATTACTATACATGTCATTATGCCAAGTAATAAAAAGGTGTGAAAATAAAATTTATACTATACAATCTAGTATTTTAGTCTGTATCTGTTCAGTTTATTTTATAAACAGAGACATCTGGAAAAAGTTCTCTTTCACAACAATGCTTTTCTTGATGTAAATTTCATCATGCTCACTCTCTTACAGAATAATTTGTATAAATATGCTATATTGCTTCTCTTTCTAAAATCACTTCATATTTTTCTGGCTTATATCAATACTTGCACAGAAAGCTACTGAACACAACCTTTTTGTGTAAACAAATGAGCTTACTGGACTACAGGATAGAAAAGCCTATTAGATTATGTGATAATCAGATAGTAAGGCAGTTGCCTTATTTTTGTTCTTACTCATTAGTTTAATCTGATGCATGATACCTTTCCCATGACTGACTAAACTTTAGTCACTGCTAGTTAACTTTCACTTCTAAATCTCAAATATTTCCAAGGAAATCATTTGTTCTTGTCAATAACTGGCCATAGATATATGTCTCTAAAAGGAAATAAAATGAATTAACTCTCATTTATAGTACCTACAGACATTTTACCATAAAAACTTAAACAATTTATCCAGAAAAACAGAAACAATAGAAATAAAAGCCAGTCATTTTCATGTCTAACAATATATGAAACTTGATACCGGAACCATTTTGTTCATCCCATAAATCCTGAAATGTAGTCTAAATCCCTCCTTTCACTGTCTATGTACCTGAACCAGGCGGTCATGTTCACTAAGCTTTTGTTTTCTCTGCTGCAAACCAGAAGGACAGTCATTTCTGAAATCTCCTTGAAGATCGCAAGTTGTGCTAATCAGCATTTGGTCTACATTCAGAAACCGGCCAAGTGAAGGCCAGGCTGACCTCAGCATGTTCGGCAACAGCTTCTCAGTGCAGCATTAGCAAGACACGCATGCTGTGCAGTCTATCCACCTTCAAAACAGCGACACAAACAAGTTGGTCCCTCCGAGTATGTAATTTATACAGAAAACTATAATCCTATCGGGAAAAAGATGCCTATATATCCTATTTGGGTGAAAGAGAATTTGCTAATCATCATCTTCTTCAAAGGAAAAAATGAAACATCTTTTAAAAGAAATTGAGATAGAGGAAAAAAGCCAAGTAAATATTAATTCAAGATACCTTTCAAAACTAGTAGTTTGCGATCTAAAAGTCAAAATTAAAAAGATAATCAATTCTAATTTGAAAGATTTCACAAACTCACAATAGTATAGAACTCAGATTTTTCCCCAATATTTTGACTTCAGTTAAATTCTAATAGGTAGGCACAGTAGATGGTTTGAACAGCATACGGGCCAAGTTTTATCCCAAATTATTGCAATGATTCAGAGAGTTTTAGGTTAATGTGACTTTGGGAGGTGAAGCCTGGTCAGATGAGGCGGTCACTGGGGTCGTGGCCTGGCAGGGTCCTTCTCTCTCCTTGCTGTTTGTCATGTCAGTCATGACCTCTTCCTCCTCAGCCACGCTTTCCTGCCTTGAAGCCAGCTGACTGTGGACTGAAACTTTTACAAACTGTGAGCCCACATAAGCTTCTCTTGCCTTACATTGTGAGTGTCAGGTACTGTGCCCCAGCAGCAAGAAAGTAACGAAGACAGACAGGGTCTCCCTACTGGTGCAGGCCAGCCTTGAAGTTACTATGGAGCCCAGGCTGGCTTTGAACTTGTGATCCTCCTGCCTCAATCACGAAAGCACTGGGATTATGGGCATACATACATATACCCAGGCATACATCACTAGACCTGATATATTTAAGACTTTTAACACATTGATAGCACAAGAGTCAACCAAGCACAAAGCTTTTGTGAATGCAGAAACCAGGAAAGACTTTCAAAGATGACTCCAAGATTTTCATGTAAGCAGTAGAGTGACGGCAGTACCCTCATTCAGATAGGAAAAAGTGTAAAAACAGATCTGAGGCTGAGGAAATGTCAGAAGCTATACATAGCAATACTTTGGTTATAGTGTTTAGACTTCAGGTAGTCTTAAGTAAAATCCTAAATCCATAGTAGGAGTTGACCTGTATATCAGACAGTATGGACAATATCATTAACTTCAATAGAACACAGTGGACACAGGAAGGACTATAGTAGTTCTGAGAAAGACTGGAACAAGAGATATTAGCCACAGGCACTACATGGCTATCTCAAAATGTAGCTGAGCAGGGAAACAGAAAACAGACTCGCAGTAAGGAGAATATGGTGAAATGAGGACATCTTTGAAAGGAAGAAATAATTGCATCGTCATAATCATTCTTTGAAGTTGGCATTATTTTTCATAATTTACAAAGTTTTAAAAATTTGCCCTAGAAAAATAGTAAGTTTGCAATAATATGTAACCAAAAATTAATTTATTTAAAGTGTCACTATGAATCAAGTCCTTCCATCAATTTTTAAAGTCTTAGTATCTTAAGGTTTGAGGAGAAAGCTTTTGTATTAGTGCAGTGCTCTAAAAAGGGTAAATGCTTAAGATTTCAGCTTAGATGTTATCTCCCTAAAGAAAAGTCAATATCCTCAAAATCTCTACCACATCCTATGATATGCTTCTTTTATCATACTCAAAAATGTGCATTTAGTTGGTTTTTTTTCTTTATTTACTAATCATTTTCTGCCTCTCAAATGTGAATGAGTTCAGAGGTATTTTCTGATTTGGTCACTATTTTTTCCACTGAACTCCACACATGCCCACACTAGTACATACTCAGTATATGCTCAATAAATATTTGTTGAATGAGAGACTACTTTTTCTTCATTTCTCCCTTTCATATCCATGCCAATGTAAGGAATAGAAATAAATATCATCTGTATTCTTGGATATCCTTCCATTTCAATCAGCAGCAAAACTACAAATATTTATTAGCTCTCTTTGAAAATATGACTGAACTATGAATGTGATATCACATTAAATTATGTTGATGCTCATTTTGTACAAAACATTTTTTTCAAATGACCGATGAAAGGGTAATAAATTCAAGCAAGACACAACGCATGAAATAGCAATGGAGTGAATGTTTAAAAATCTAGCTATTTAAATTAGTTTTTTTTTAATTTTCAGGAATGAGTATGCTTTAAACTGCATATTACAGATACAGCTGTGAAAGATTGACACAGATAATTCTCTTGAAGTATCTACTTGAAGAATCGTAATAGTTCCAGCAGTTCATTAGTTGTTTGGTGTTCTCTTCCTATAGGGTTTACTACCTAGACAGTCTTCAGCTATGGCCTGACCTCTCAGAAGTGGTTTGGGTGCCACAAAGAAATCAAAGGCCTACAACTCAGATGAGGACAAAAGTGAGCACCAGCTCGCTCTATTGGCTGCTTTTTCCTTCTGAGCAATGCTGACACAAATTTGCTTTGAAATTGAAACCCTCATCTATCTGATTATTTTGGCAAGAATAGGAAGGCGTTTGTGCCAACTAAATTAAAAAGAGAAAACACAGAACCAGATAAAAGAGAAAGAATGGAAAAAGGAAAGGCACTTTAAAATCTCTCATGATATGAATTACTAGCAACTGATAACAAAGTTATGTTTACTTAAAAGAGAGCTGCACAACAAAATTGAAAGAAATCGGGAAGAGATTTGATAAAGCTAGAGAAAAATATGATATAAAGTAGAAGGGAAATAAATTATTCAGATGGTGCCCACTGTTAGACACCATTATAATTTTTACCTTTAATTCCATGATCAATGATAGTAAATATCCTAGATATAGGATTATACAGTATTGGATTGCACATGATCAAATTTCATATTATATTATTATTTTAGAAGACACCAAGAAAAGCTATGCATCACTACTGTCTCTAAGTTATAAGCTAGCCAAGTTAATAAGCTAATCTTTAAATACCTATTATTTTTTAAAATGTCTTATGACTTATGATATGTTTTGAAAACTATATACAGACTAGAATGGAAGTCTGCATTAGATAGTATGATTTTTTCCGATGAAAGTTGGTTACATAATTATATGGTGCAACCAGTCAATTTTGTTCTGAAAGTATCTTAAAATAATATATATGTTTACTCTTTCAAATAATAGGTGAGACAAGCCTGGTCTTCAACATTGTTATACCCTAATTGCGTATTTGATCTTTTTAATTACCATGCCATCAAACTGGATCATGAGGATTGGGGGGAATGAAATTTCATTGTATGTGATGAGGTCTGCTTTAAACAGAGAGTTTGTATGAATTTATAGAAATCATTTCACTGTCTAGTTGTATAGATGGCTTCCGAAAAACTCTATTATAGAATCAGAGAGAAGGAATGAGGTGCTAAAAAGGAAAAGGCCTATCAGCATAGACCATATATCTCTCTACTACCTGGAATTTAATGGAACATATATACATTTGCCCCTGATATTCAAAGCCAAGCATAAAAGAATGATCATATCCTCACTGATCTATGCAAATTTATGGCAAAATTAAATAAGCATAAAATGTGTTAAGTGTCTCATAGGTTATAAAGCTTTCAAGCCCTGCAAAAGAAATGAATTTGACATATTTACTAGGTTATGGTTTTAAAAGAAAATAGTAAAAATTTTGATTACATCATAAATGCCCATGTGCAGTCTCTGACACTAGTGCGAGCTATTGTTCCGAAGTCCATTGGCTTACTGGGACCAAGAGACTAACATGAATGCCTCTCTTCACTAACCTGCTTGCCCTCTCCATAAAGGAGACTTAAGTACTAAACATTTGAAAATAGCAAATTGTATGGTATATCTGAAAGCTTTTCTGTGACGAAGAAAGCATATTCTTGGTGCTAATTTATATTTATATAAGCATATGCATCTATAATTATGGGTTCATACACATGTAAGTCAGTATTCTGAATTATCAACAAATACATGACTTAAGTGCTCTCAAAAAATAACACCATTAATCAAATATGTGCCTTCTAAAACTAGGTACACAGGTAATAAATGGCTTTTCACCTTCAAATTGCATTAAAGGGAGAAAGGGAAGATATCACAGTGATGCAGGCTGACCACTCAGGAAGGCTAACAGACAGTTTTGATACTCATAGTTTCCGGTCTTCGCTGTTTTAAGTAGTCATTTAATTTTTCAGCATAACCAGAGATGACAGCAGGATATACTCAATTGCAATGATTCCCATTAACTACAGCCTCAAGTCACTGATGCATAAACCATTTTTGTAAAGAAATTTCCTCCTGGTTAACTTATAAGAAGAAATATGAATACCAGACAAACCAAATAACCTGATCAGTATAGTCTTTCCTGGTGAGTAAACCAAAATGGATAATAACTAATGTACAGAATATTGATTTCAATCATGATTTCAGAATCCAGAACAATTAGAGAGAAGGCACTATTAGCTTGTACCATGGAGTTATGCCATTCTTGGGAGTCCAACTCAGTCACAGAGTAAACCTTCTACAAGCTTCTCTGATAGTGGGGATACCATTACTTGTTAGCAACAGAACCAAAATAATTCATTTCATAATCACTGCTTCATTTTATTTTGTGTTAGTTTTTCTGGGGTTGAAAAAAAAGAGCTCAGTAGGAGAGCACTTGGCTAAAAGGCAGAAAGCCCTGAGTTCGATCCCTAGCACGACACACACACACACACACACACACACACACACACACATTTCTACTTCCATCTCAGGGACTGTGAACAGTGACTTTTATAAGACAGAGTAACCACAAGACCAGAGAATGATCGGTTGCCATTCTCCAATGCCACAATGATGCCAAGTGAGAGCTACAATCTTTTATTTTTCCAGCCAGATATGGAACCCAAGGGATTCCTTCACCAACTGGATTGGACTGAATCTAAGACTCTTTTTCATCCTACAGAAGCACTGCCAGTTGATCATAATTGTCTTCTAAAATGAAATATACTTGCCATCGCAGAGTTAGAATTAAGTGTCACGCATTAGATATTCAAACATTCCAACATTCAAAGCCGAGAATTCTCCCTGCTTCTGTTATGTTGTGTCTGTGACTTTAGACATCACTCTTACAGAATATCCACTCAGGCAGGCTTTTCTATGGATGATTGAGCTCATCTGCCACAATCTGTGGTTAGAACAATTCTCAGTAAGTACCTTAACATCAAATTTCGGGGGCAGCTTCTTTTGTTTTCATTCTACCTGTACTTCTATCTTCTACCCAGAAATGTTGCATTTCCTCCCACGCAGATCTTACTGTAAATGTTTCTTTTACAAAACATTGCAGTTAGTGATAGGCAAAGGAACACCTGCATTCCACATAATAGTCTTCATTGGGAAAAATGTTTTTAAAAATAAAAGTTAAATTAATAGCATCTCCATAGCAAAATCCAATGATTCTACACAATTTGATACAATGGTATATACCCAAAGAAATGAATACCATAGGTGTCATGGAGTGAATTGATTGTCTGGATTACTTTTTTCCAACAGAAATGATAAGAAAATATAAAATGAATCATAATAAATGTGTAACAAATACCCTTTTCATAGTAGATAAGTACTGGGTTGGTTTTTTTTTTGGTACCAGGAATTAAACTGACGACCTTGCGCTTGGGAGGCAGGTATAGCACAACTGAGCTAAGGCCCTGGCCCGATAAGTTCTTAATTTTGGGGATATGTAAATTAAGTATTTAGTTTTTAATGTAAGGATGAAACAAATATACTCAGTTCTTCATGAAAATCTGAAAATAGGGATGTTTTCATTATGCCAAAAAATGAAGCCTACACAAGCAAAGGTTATATCTCAAAATCACCCTCCTCTGAAGAGTCTTTAAGATCTTCACAAGCTTGGACATTTCTTTGCAAAAAACTTACCTATTTCCCTTCCCCCAGAAGTAACTGGACTGCTATTGTTATTCAGTTATCTATATTATTTTTTGGACAGCTACTTGGAAAAGACAGAGAGGTGAAGGAGAGAGAATGTCAGTAAGTCCTCTGGGAGAGGCTATTTGTAGGAATTGGACCCAGACTTCTTAGAGATTCACAAACTGGCACTGTGAGTTCCATCACTGAGATTATGTTTGCTTAAAATTGCTAACAGTGGGCCAGGAATTTAGCTCAGTGGTTCTGGCGCCTGCCTTGCAAGCGCAAGGTCCCAAGTTTGATCCACAGTACCAATAAATAAATTAATTAATTAATTAAAAATTGCTAACAGTCATGGAAACATTATGCCCACCACAGAAAAAAAATGTGTTATTTATATTCTATCATTCAGTTCTTGTATGACATGGACAATATGATTCCCATTCTAAAGATGAAAAAAGAGAGGCCCATAGATAGTAATGGTGGAGCTGAGATTCAAACTCCGCTATTGAATATTTCTCAGCCCAGATTTTTATATTCTCTACTGTCTCCCTTGAATAATCCAGAACTACATAAATTTATGCCTTTCAGATCATTGTTTTCTGATATCTGCAAAGACATTAATAGGGAATTTCCTGTGAAGGGAGTAGAGAATGCAGTTATTGATTTTTCTAGAAAAGACTCTACGATGGGATGGCAGATATGTCAGTTGCGAAGCTGTAGCTCTGGGGGAAGATAGGAATATTTTTCAGGTAGTTCAATGGCTTGAAAAATGGATACTAGATGGAAGACATTGCTCAAAGAGATCAACTGTCCTAGACCTAGGCAGAATATGAACTTACCAGGCCAGTAAAAAACAGCGAGAAAGAGACTTCGTGAAATGGGGTCTGGATTGTGTATGAGACGAGCTAATCACAGCTGTGGTAACCAGTATCCATACTGTGCTTGTCTTCTATGCACCACAGAAAGTATCCATAAAGACTTAAGGTCTGCCCACACCCCGCCTCTGGCAACCAGCTTAGCCCCATGGGTGCCTGCAGCACCCCCCACCCCCCGGCCTCTGGCCTCCTGGCTATGCCACTATCGGGTTCCACACTACAGAGGCACAGGGGATCATAAAGGCCATTGTCCTGATCTCCAGAAGATAGAGCAGAATTGAACAACAGAAAGAGGGCCTCTCTCAGGCTCCTTGATGAAAATTGAAACCCACTGGGAAAGTGAAGAGAATCTCTGCAATAAAGTCACACCAGACCACCGTACTTGGTAAGTTGGAGGGATCATCACCACCCACCAGAATCTGGACTATTTTCAGAGGAAAGGCAGCTGGAACCTGCAGTAGAACCTTGCAGAGTTCAACCCTGCAGGAGGACAGGGAGCTCAACTTGGGACTTGCAGCCAGAAATCTGCCTGAATCGCACAGGTCTACTACTGTCTTGCTGAGACTCATTGACTTATATCTGCACACTGCTGCCCACATGGTCTGTTGTGACAACAGAGACATACCCTGAAGGAGGCCCTTCATTTTTATTTTTTAATTGTTTTTCCTTACTGGATATCACTCAGTTTGTCCAAGATACAGTTTGCAAGTTTAGGCCCATTCTCCATTGTTGTATTAATATGTATCATCTGGTCCTTGTACAATATATCAGAAACTGGGCAGATAACGCAGGCTGTACCAGAGCCAAACAACTCCCTCACTCTGTTCCCCTCCAGAGCTTGGGTCAGATCACCCATGGTGAGATACCTCTCTGACACCTTAAATTCACCCCACTTGCCTGCCAGGTCCAGAATGCTCTGCCTTGTCACTC
Organism: Heterocephalus glaber; assembly: GCF_000247695.1. The sequence goes on along the minus strand of NW_004624731.1, from coordinate 21,258,665 downwards.
CTGGAAGAATGATGCCATCTAGCAGAGGAGTTGCCAGTTCTTCTCCATCTTCATTTATCCAGTAAAGGAAAAGATTCATTGTTCCGACCTCAGTTAACTGGTGATCCTCTCCATAGAGCCACAGGACCTGCTGACACCTCTTCTCCAGTGCATGGCATTGTGCAAAAAGAGAAGAACCATAATTCCCTCCCATCTTGCAGTCCCCAGTTCCACCTTGCCAGGCTCTGACATACTGAGTGGTGGCCCACAGTGTCACTGGCTTGAAGGATCCACTTGAAAAATAAGGCCCCACTGGGCTCAGGATTACAAAGAGCAGTGCTTTGCTTGGCTTCTTGATTCCAAAAGAATGCTCAGTTCTGATGAGTGTGGGAAGAATATAGAGACTAGCAGCAGTGGAATAGGGGATCCATTCTTTATCCAAAGACACAAGCTGCCGGATGCACTGTAGAAGCTCTTCCTTGTCATATACCAGCAAAGTTGCCCTCACGGCAGATCGATACATTCTGTCCATGTTGAGGTCTGGCCGGAACAGCCGAATTTTATTATCATGTCTTTGATATGCCTTCAAATCTTCAAACAATTCCAAGGCATAGTGCAAAGTGGATGACGCAGGATGCAGTGACAGATTCTGAAAGGGCTTGATGTGAAGTTTCTCCCATCCAAACTCAGAAGACCACTTCACTGTCAACATGTGATCCATAAACACGGTTCCGAAAACCAGATTATTTGGGTCTGGTTTAGCCTTAAAACTGGTGGATGGTGTGATTATTAGATCTTTAGCCTTAAAGGTCTTCACCATCTCTTTGGAGCCTCCTTCTGCAGAGCATCCACCGCCGTGGTCCTGGCAGCGAGGGCAGCAAAGGCACGTGGTGGGCTGGCCATGGTGAGGCGGCAGGGGTGAGCCCAGGGGCATGGCCTGCACCGCCCCAGGAGCCCCGACCCCAGCCCCACAGCAAGGGTCCAGCCCAGCGTGCTGGGCAGCCCCCACCTTTATTTTTCAATTGTTATTTTCAAAATTATTTTTCCTCTTATTTTTTTTCTACTCTTTTCAAATTTTTCCCATTTTTCTTCTTTTTTTCTTTTTTCTCTTTTCTTTCTCTCTCTCACTCTCTCATTCTCTCACTGTCCCTCATTGCTCTTCATTTTCCTTTTTTGTTCCTGTTCTGGCCCTAATTCAGATTTCTTCTTTTTCTTTTCTTCTCTTTTTTCCTTCTCTCCATAGTCATTAGTTTTAAAGCAAAGTAAATAGTTTCTAGCCTCCCTATTCCTGTTAGGTTGTTCTGTTCTCATATTTCTTCTTTCATTCTGTCTTTCCCTCTTGTCTTCAACAGTTTCCTAGAGTTTGCATGATCTTCCTGTGTCCTCTGGCCTCTGCTAACCTTTCCCTATCCTTCTACCTATCTATGCCTCCCTCCCCAACTCCTTCTAAGTCCCCATTCCGAAGGGTAAAGGTGCTATATTGAAGAGTTTATTCACTATAAACATATGTTGGGCTTGTCCTTGATTTTGATTTATTTCACACAGTTAAAGCTGATAGATTAATAACTACCACAAATTATCATTTTCTAAACTGTGCTTGATGCTATAGTGTTGCTGACTGTATCACTTGGGCTAAGGTGTTGTGATTGATCTAATCAGTTGTCCTTCCTGGTATAATGAAAATGAGATAGCCTCAGAGTCGTTAAAGATGCAAAACCTAAAGACCACCTATATCTGGAAGACACTTCTGAGAAGCAATCATTCCATAAGGGTTCTAAATACAAGCAACAAAGATAAGCAATATTGAAGTATCAACCCAGGAATTAAACCAAGGCTAGTACTAAAAACAAAAATGAGAAAACATTTAAGCAAGGCACAAACCCAGACTTCCACCCACCAAAGGCAAATTCTGGGGGAAACAAGGTGGAAAAGTCTGATGATCAACTACCTGGACACTCTGAACTGATAGCACAGGAAGTAACAAAACAGATGAATGAGGTGCTAGAAAAATTCAAAACAGAAATAATTTTCCAGATAACTACAGAGATGGTGAGCAGAGTGAAAGACATGATTAGAGGCTCCAGAACAGAAACAGATAAAAAAGTAGATTAGTTCAGGACCATGATGGAAACTATGAATGCCCAAAATGTGAAAGAAATGGAATCCATGAAGCAGATTCAAATGGATATCCAGGATTAAAAACTCTATTGAAAGCATACACAGCAGACTGAGCCACTCTGAAGACAGAATATCAGATATAGGACACAGGATGGTGGTCAGTGACCAAGAAAAGAGATCTCTTAAAAATGGTAAGGGACCATGAGAAATCAATCCTAGCTCCTAGATGCAAAGAAGAATAATATAAGATGGATAGGAGTCCATGAAAAAGCAGAAGAAAGTACAAATGACATAAAAAAAACTGTTCACAGAATTAATGACAGAAAACTTTCCAAAGAGAGCAAAATAATTTGACATACACATAAGTGAGGCATGTAGCACCCCAACTAACCATGATCAAAAAAAAAATCTACACTTAGACACATAATAATCAAGATCCCAAAAACCAAACAGAAGAACAGAATACTACAAGCAGTTAAAGAAAAGAAACAAATCCCATGTAAAGGAAAGCCAATCACAATCACAGCAGACTTTTCAACACAAACCCTCAAGTCAAGGAGAACCTGAAGTGAGGCATTTCAAGCCCTAAAAGAAAACAACCTCCAACCTAGACTGATGTATCACGCAAAACTATCTTTCAAAACTGATGGAGAAATAAAATACCTCCATGACAAGAACACCTGAGAAACTTCATGAATACCAAACCAGCAATCCAAACAATTCTAAACAATATCCTAGAAAAAGAACAAAGGTTACAACTCCATGAGGCTCAACAGAGCAAATTCATCAGGCAAGGCAAGAAATTAAAAGGAGAGGGAAAAAAAATAAAAAAGAAAAAACATCAGGAAAATAACATGACAATGATAAGTCAATACATCTCAGTTATAACCATCAATGTCAATGGCCTCAACTCACCAATCAAAAGAAATAAACTGTCAAAATAGAGTAAGAAGCAAAACCCAACAATATGCTGTATACAAGAAACACACCTAGTTCAAAAAGAAACTCATAGACTGAAAGTAAAAGGATAGAAAACAGTTTGTCCTGTGACAGGAACCCGGAAAAAAGCAGGGGTAGCTATCTTATTTGCGGACAAAGTAAATTTCAAACCAAAACTAATTAAAAGAGACAAAGATGGCCACTACATCCTTGTGAAGAGAACAATCCAAGAGGAAGAGATGACAATCATAAATATATATGCACCAAATACTAATTCCCCCAACTATACAAAAAGAATATTAGAGGACATGAAAAACCAAATAACACTAATAAAATTATAATGGAGGAATTCAATACCCCACTGTCACAAATGAACAGGTCATCTAGACTAAAAACCAACAAGAAAATACTAGAACTGAACCAAGCTTTTGAACAAATGGACTTAATAGACGTCTACAGAATGTTCAGTGTTCCACCCCACAAAATCAGAATATAAATTCTTTTCAGCTCCACATGGGTCCTTCTCAAAAATAGACCACATAGTACCTCATAGAATATGTTTAAGTAAATGGAAAGGAATTGAAGTTTTCCTGTGTAGAGTATCAGACCATAGAGCAATTAAACTGAAGATCAGTAGCATATGATACTGCAAGAACTTCACAAACACATGGAAATTGAATAACATTCTCCTGAACAACCAGTGGATCACAGAGGAAATTAAAGAAATTTGACAGCTTTTATGAATAAATGATAATGCCAATACAACATACTGAATTTATGGGACACAATGAAAGCAGTTCTATGAGGAAAATTCATAGCAGTGAATGCCCTCACTAGGAAAACAGAACAAGCTCAAATAAACAACCTAATGTTGAATCTTAAGCTCCTAGAAAAAGAAGAGCAAGACAAACCCAAAGCTTGTACAAAGGAGGAAATTATAAAGATCAGAGCAGAATTCAATGCAATGGAGATAAGAGAACGTTACAAAAAATCCAGGAATCGAAGAGTTGGTTCTTCTAAAGAATAAATAAAATTGACAAACCCTTAACCAACCTTATCAAAAAAAGGAAAGAAAAGTCTCAAATCCATGCAACTAGGAAAAAAAAGGTGAAGTCACAACAGATCCAGCAGAAATCCAGATGATCATCAATACCTACTTCGAGTACCTATATGCCAATAAGATGGAAAATACACAAGAAACGAACAAATTCCTAGATACATATAAATTACCATAGCTGAATGAAGAAGACCTAAAAATTCTAAACAATCCAATATCAACCAATGAAATTGAAAACGTAATTAAAAACTTACCAACTAAGAAAATCCCGGGTCCCTGATGACTTCACTGCTGAATTCTACAATACATTTAGAGAGGAACTACTGCCACTACTGTTTAAATTCTTCAGTGAAATTGAAAGGGAAGCAATACTCCCAAATTCATTCCTGGAAGCAAGTATCACCTCGATTCCCAAAGCAGAGAAACACCCAACTCATATGCCAATAGGATGGAAAACACAGAAGAAATGAACAGATTCCTAGATATGTATGAATTACCAAAGTTGAATGAAGAAGAGATAAAAATTCTAAACATCTCAATTACAATCACTGAAATTGAAAACGTAATTAAAAATTTACGAACAAAGAGAAGCCCAGGGCCTGATGGCTTGACTGCTGAATTCTACAACACATTCAGAGAAGAACTACTGCCACTACTCTTCAAACTTTTAAATGAAATTGAAAAGAAAGCGATACTTCCAAATTCATTCCTGGAAGCAAGTGTTACTTTGATTCTAAAACAAGGGAAAGATCCAACCAAAAAGAGAATTACAGGTCAATCTCCCTAATGAACATAGATGTAAAAATCCTCAACAAGATACTGACAAACTGAATACAGAGGGTCATCAAGAAGATCATACACCCTGACCAGTCAGATTTATCCCAGGGATATAAGGATGATTCAACATACGCAAATCAATAAATGTAATACACTATATTAACAGCGTCAAGGACAAAAACCATATAATCACCTCAATAGATGCAGAAAAATCAATGGACAAAATTCAACATCCATTCATGATAAAAACCCTGCAGAAAATTGAAATAGATGGTCTTATCTCAATTTGATAAAGGCTATCTATGAAAAACCAACAGCCAACATCATACTAAATGGTCAAAAACTGAAAACCTTCGTGCTAAAATCAGGAACAAGACAAGGATGTCCACTCACTCAACTCCTGTTCAATATAGTTTTGGAAACATTAGCCACAGCAATTAGACAAGAGAAAGAAATAAAAGGAACAAAGATAGGAAAGGAAGAAGTTAAACTGTCATTATTTGCTGAAGATATGATATTCTACATAGAAGGCCCTTAAAACTCCACTAAAAGACATCTAGACTTAATTGAGATTCAGTAGAGTTCCTGAATACAATGTCAACATTCAAAAATCAATAGCCTTCTAATACACAAATAGCAGACTCACTAAAGGAGAAATTAGGGAAACAATCCCTTTCACAATAGCACCCAAAAAAATGAAATATCTAGGAATCAATCTAACAAAGGAAGCAAAAGACCTCTACATTGACAACTATAGCACTTTGAAAGAAGAGATCAAAGAGGACATAAGAAAATGGAGAGACATCCTCTATTCCTGGGTAGGAAGAACCAATATGGTGAAAATAGCCATACTTCCAAAACTGCTATACAGATTCAATGCAATCCTGATTGAAGTCCCAACAGCATATTTCACAGAACTAGAGAAAACAATCCAAAAGTCCATCTGGAACCAGAAGAGACCTAGAATAGCAAAGCAATTCTAGGCAACAGGATCATGGCTGGGGGTATCACAATTCCCAACTTGAAACTATACTACAAAGCTAATGTGATAAAAACAGCATGGCACTGGCAAAGAAACAGACCCAAAGATCAGTGGACTAGATTAGAAGATGAAGAAACAACTCCAGACATACTCAGCTACTTCATCTTTGACAAAGAAGCCAACCATCCTCACTGGAAGAAAGATAGCTTATTTAATAAATGGTGTTGGAAAAACTAGATTTCAACTTGCCAAAGATTAAACTAGACCCCTATCTTTCACCATGCATTAAACTAAAATCAAAGTGGATTAAAGATCTAAATATTAAAACAGAAGCACTAAACTTGCTGGAAGATAAGTTAGGTAGAACTTTCAAAGACATTGGCACAGGAAAAGACTTTATGAACAAATCCTCAGTAGCATAAGAACTAGCACAAAGAATCAACAATTTGGATCTCATCTTATTAAAAAGCTTCTGCACTGCAAGAGAAACCACCAACAGAGCTAAGAGACAACCTACAATATGGGGAAAGAAATTTTACCAGCTGTTCCTCAAACAAAGGTCTACTATCTAGAATATATAAAGAACTCAAAAAAAAAATCAGACTCCTAATATATAAAGACCCAAATCAAAAATGGGGATCTGAAATGAACAGACATTTCTCAAAGAAGTAAAAGCAGCAAATAAACGTATGAAAAAATGTTCAACATCACTGATCATTGAAGAAATGCAGATGAAAACAACACTGAGATTCCGCCTCACCCCTGAAAGAATGGCTGCTATTGTGAAATCAACCAACAAATGCTGGTGGGGTTGTGGGGAGAAAGGAACCCTTCTTCATCGTTGATGGGAGTGTAGACTGGTGCAACCACTGTGGAAATCAGTATGGAGATACCTCAAAGAACTAGGATTAGAAGTCCCATTTGATCCAGCTATTCCTCTACTGGGTATCGTCCCCAAAGAATTAAAAGAATCATACCACAGTGATATATGCACACCCATGTTTATAGCAGCAGAGTTTGTAATAGCTAAAACTTGGAAACAGTCCAATTCCCCATCAACTGCAGACTGGATAAAGAAGATGTGTTTTTTTTATAAAATGGAGTACTACTCAGCCACAATGTATGAGAAACTGGAGACATTTGTAGCTAAGTGAATGCACATTGAGTCGATACTCTTAAGTGAAATAAATAGGACACACATGTGTAAATACCAAATAGTTTCTCTGTTGTGAAAAACTAAAAGTGTAAATAAGAATCAAAATCTATAATTGATATCATGAAATAGGAAAAAAAATGTCTAAAGGGGTAGGGGAGGTAGGAGGGGTAGGGGAAAGGAAAGAAGGGAAAAGAAAAAATATGAGAAAAGGAAAAACATGGAAACAAAGCCTTTGTAAATAGGGAAGGGTGGAGGGGGTAAAGGGAAGGGAGGGGAATGGGGAAAAAATCAGAACCAAGATACATCATGTAAAGGTACAAAATCTCAATGATGAATGTAACTGTATTGTATACCTAAAATGTACCAATAAACTAAATGAAAAAAAAAAGACTTTAAAGGTCTTGCCAAAAAATAGAGGGGGGTCTTATTTCAGACTTGTCATGGATTGGTGGAAAACATATACTTTTGTCTGAAGTCAGGAACAAGGAAAAACAGATGTGCTTGACAGAGAGCCAGCCATGGAATGGGAAAAATAGACAGCTTGACAATGAGGCTGGAGACAGAACCCAGTGATTCCTACCGGAGCAGGGGCAATGGCCAAGCTTTTGACGACCACATGCTTACAACACACTTGATGGATTAGTGAAACAGCCTACAATGCCTTGCAATGGACTAATTTCTGACAACTCCTCTGGAAATATCCAGCCATTAAAAGAAAAGATGATCTGCTGGGGATGGTGGCACCTATCTATAATCTCAGCACTCTGGAAGGCTGAGGCAGCTGGATCATACGTTGAGCCCAGCCTGGGCAACTTAGTGATTTAATGGAACCCTGTGTCAAAAAAAAAAAAAAAAAATTAAAGTAGGAGCTGGAGATGTAGCTTATTGTGAAAGTCCTGGGTTCAATCTCTAGTAACACACACACACACACACACACACACACACACACACGAAAAAAGAAAAAGGGAAAGAAAAGGCTGTCTTATATTTTAGGGATAAATGACTGAATCCTGGGCACTGCATTCCATAGGGAAGGCAATGTGACCTGAATTCTAAGCAGTATTGAGTATCTAAGTATATGTATATGTATACATATGTATACAGTATATGTATCTAAGAACTCAACAGTCACTGAACATTCCATTCTACAGTGGACTTCTCCTCTTTAGGCTCCTTCATTCACCCTGACTCTCAGAGGAAACAGAAAAAAGTGAACCTCTGTACATCTAGAATTAACCATCACTGCTGCCTCTTCTGAGCTCAAACAGCTGATCATTGTTTACCACACAATCATGCTCAACGACAATTGTTTCCCTCATTTTCTTCACAATTTCCTTCTGCCTTCTTTATCCTTGGCAGTTATCAAAACCCTTTTTTTCCTGTGGATTCAGACATTTCTTTATTTCATAACAAGGAAAGCATCTTTAGTTTTGGCATGTACTTAAGCCAAGAATTTCTCACAATGCCATATTGTCAGGACAAATGTTTTGCCTCTCATCCTATTGTTAAAGATTGGCTAGAGTGGGGCCCATTGACATTCCTTTGTGTGAAGAACCTCCTCTTCATAATACAAAAACAAACAATTTTGATTCAATGTTTTGCCAAGCAGAACCAGAGCCAAGTATATGCAACAAATTTATTCTTCCCTTAAACATTAGTTTGCTGTCCCAAAAAAGATGATGAAAGAACATGAGCTCTATTCCACTTTGGTCTTCAAAGCCCTAGTCAGTATTAGACAATTTTTTACAAGATATATCATGGCTAATTATAACAACCCATAAATAGAGTCTGCTATTTAGGTAGATTCAAGAAAAGGAAAATATAATGTATAATAATTTACCTTTTTTCAGTAAGCCAAACCTTTGCTTCCTTAAACTAGGTAATGTCTATAAAACTTCCTAATATTTTCTGCAACAAATGAGATTATAACCTGCAGAGAGGGATTTAATTAATATTTATTAACCTCTATACTTATAAAATATCTTCACTAGGTTTGTCTAATTTTTTTAAATGTAACTTCAAATCTGCTAGGATACTTTTAGTACTAGATAATGAATAGAGTACTGTTTCATGTCTAAGGGGGTCTGTCTAAGCTGGGTGGTAGTTAGGAGACTGCACTTTCTCTACCAATAATCATTAAATACAGAAAGAACTTTCCCAAGAGTCACCAAAATAGTTGTTATAATTGGTCTTTTTATTACTTTCTGAAGAATTGTAACTCAATATGATAGAATAGAGGTGTATGTGTGTGTGACATACACAAAATCAATGAATTGATAATTATTTCATAACAATGTATTAAAAATCCCAGGAGAGACAATATAATTCAAAGTAGAAATGACTTGGCATGTTTTATATTAAAATTCAACTTAATGTTTTGTAAATGAACATGAAAAATAAATTCCTACATTTCTTTTTCCTACGTTTCTGTTCTTAAGGAATATAAAACCTCTTCTGAGGGAGTTCAAAACCAGTGAAAAAAGGAAGCAAACCCCATTTAGTATTTATTTTTAGCTAGAAGTTGGCAAAAACAGATGCCAGGAGTAGTTCTACATTTCTGAGTACTAAATATTCAACAGATGGCTCTCCTTAGATTTCATCCAATCTGGAAATGCCCCAACAGGAAACAAAGATGCTCTTCAAACTGTCCCTTTTCTATTAAAATATACTTTTCACACATACTATGAATCAGAAGGTAAAAATTATGTTTGTTCTATAGAACAATGTGAGTTGAAGGACTTTTCCAACATTGTTTACGCAAATAAATATCCTTCCAAACAATGTTTTCCATATCCATTTGCAAGTGAAATATCAAGAGACTAAGAGATGAAGAAAGACTCAAGGATGTTTTTTGAACTCTTACTTCCAGCAATTCCTCGATGACAGCTCTCGACTATATAATGCCTGTATAATTTGAAACTAAATGCACCTCTCCCCCATAGCCACTTCCACTCTCAAGTCAGGCTGCCTCTACTTGGTTAAACAATAAAACCACAGAGATCTGATAATTTCTACAGCATGAAGATTCTTCCAGGGTAAGGCTGAAGATGAATTACAATGAGTTTAAAAGAATGGTCATAAATTAGCCAAGGCAAAGTCTAGATATTTTATATTGCATAGAATTGCTGTACTGTGATGACTTAAGCTCCTTGGGGAAATACTTAGCAGGGAGATACCTGGATAGTGTGCTTCTGCCACAAAGTTTCAGGGAGATGAAAAATCAAAACTACATTGAGATTCCATCTCACCCCAGTCAGAATAGCTATTATTAGGAAAACAAATAAACAAAAAATTACAAATGCTGGTGAGGATGTGGGAGAAAAAGGGACCCTTATATGTTACCATGATTGCAAATTAGTATAGCCACTGTAGAAAACAGTATGGAGGTTCTTCAGAAAAACTGAAAATAAAACTACCATATGATCTTGGTATACTTCTTCTGGATATATACATAAAAGAATTAAAATCGGCCCATTAAACAGATAACAGGATACCCACATTTACTGGGTACTAGTCATAATAGTCACATTTTAGAATCAGCCTAGATGCCCATCAATGGGATAATGGATAAAGGAATGAGATATATGTATGTGTGGGTGTGTGTATGTGTGTGTGTGTGTGTGTGTGTGTGTGTATATATCAGAGTATTATACAGCCATAAAGAAGAAAGAAGTTGTGTCACTTTCAGAAAAATAGATGGAACAAGAAATCATTGTATTATGCAAAATAAGCCAGGCTGAGAAGAAAAATACTGCGTGTTTCCTCTCATATGTGGAATCAAGGAAAACAAACAGGGACATGCAAATATAAGAGGCCTATAGAAGGGGAAAGGAGCCAAGGAGCCAAGGGAAGAGGCAAAGGAGGATTTAGGGAGAGTAGTAAGGGAGTGAATACGATTGAAGTAGGTTGCATACACATGTGAAATGTCACACTGAAGCCCATTGAGTTGTATAATTAATATGCACTAATAATTACAATAAAAGTCATTTTGAGGGTAATTGTGGGTGAGTTAAGCACGTAAGGGTAGAGATGGGGACATTGTTAGATACTAATTTCAGTATGAAATGAGGTTGGTTTATACTAGTAAAAAAGGCAGAAAAGTAGCAATAAGAGCAGCAAAACGGTGAAAAATACTACAGATTTTTAGATAGTACAATTGTAAAATGTGGCATTTTACTGACTTACAAGTGGGAATATACAAAACTTAATGGAAACGATTCGTTGTGAGTCAAACGGATAAGATGACTTTAATGCGTCTGTTTTAGATCTTTGGAGAGTTGATAGTCATCATTGTACTAAAGAATAAAAGAGAAAATACGGTCTTTGAAAGAGTGTGTGTTCAGATTCCAACATCTTGATCTAAGGTTTGCAACACTTTAGCGTGAAGCACATGACAGAGATCTTGGCTGGAGATGAAGATTTGGGATTCATAAACATACAGTGGAAATTAGTCATGGGAGCTTGATATTTCCTTGGAAATAGATGAAGAGAAGGAAGCGAGTAAAAAATGCCATTGGGAGTAATACCAACATGCAAAGAGTGAACAGGGTAAAAAAATATCATGAAAGAAAAGGAAATAATAGACTCTGAAGGGATGATGTAACATACAGATATATAACAAGGAAAACATATATTATAGAATTCAAGATACAAGGAAATGTTGAACATCTAATACCAAGAAAAGTTCAACTAAAATTAAAATTGAGAAGATTCCTAAGAAGGCAAGGCAAAGTTTCAGGAAGAGAAAGCAGATTGAAGTGAATTGAGTAACAACTCAGACGTTGAGGAGGTAAGGACAGAAACACAAATGTTTTCACAGCAGCCTGCGTGTGAAGGAAAAGACATAGTGCTTCCGTAGGGGAAAAGTTATTTGATCATATTCTTTCCTTCCCTTTTTCCCTCCGTCTCTCTCTCTCTCCTCTTTGGAGTTGTCTGTCTGTTTAAAATAGTAAATAAGGGCTGGGGATTTAGCTCAGTGGTTCCAGCACCTGCCTCACAAGAGCAAGGACCCAAGTTCGATCCCCGGTACCAAAAAAAAAAAAAAAACCTCAATAAAATGATAAATAAATAATAAAATCTTTCACATGTGTAAATGTTGATTTGTGAAATCAGGAGCATGAAAAGTTAAAAACAATTACTTAAACTTCTGAGAAGACAAGAATGAATAATATTCACAGTACACTGTAGGATTTGACTTAGAAATAGAACACTTCCTCAATTTTTCGGGGGGGGAGAAAAGATAAGTGCATAAGCAAATATCCTTGCAGACATGGTGTCAACAATTTAATAAAATCCTAATTTAATGGTTTCTATTCATTTTAAAGCCATCTGCTGAATTTATTGGTAGAAGAGGGAGCTAGTCTGCAACAAAGATAAAATTTAAAAGAGCTCCCAAGAAGAGAATTATTGATAAATATAAAAGGATTCCTAGGTATTGAGAATCTAGTAGAAACTGAAAGGCTACAGAAAATAAACTTACAGAGAAATCAGTATTTTTGTTTGGCCTTCTCTGGTAGTGTACGGAATTCACTCCTTGTAGGAGTGAAGAAAGTAAACACTTATATGGATATCGGGTTCCAATATGGCCAAGCAGCTAAGACAGAGGGACAAAATGGAAATGAGCATACTTAAAGTGATTAATTAATAAACTCGAACATGTTATGAAAATGAGTAGCAACAGGGAAGGGCTGTAAGAGGGCAGTAGTTTCTCACTGGACTGACCGAGATCTGAGTTTGAAGACCTCCTTTTCATGTATTACTTAATGTGGGATGAGTTAAATTTAAAGGTAAGTAGATTTATCCTCTTTAAAGCTTCTGATCTGAAAAATGAGTTACGAAATCCTACCAAATTTGGTGCCCCTTATTAGATAAGATAACATGTAATTTCTGGGAACAGGACTCCTGGAGTTTGGCAACAATAGGGCTGAGTAACAGTTAAATGCTTATCATATGCTAAATACTCAGCAGTTGATAACTATCATTATTGCCATTGATAAAGTCAAAATTTTGTAGTTAAAAGAGTGTTTAGTAGAAACCATATAATAAATATCTTCAAATGCAAATTAGTTAAGTGGAATTAATATTCCACCCTAGAAAAATATGTTACTGTTGAAAGTAACTGTTATCTCCTCAAAATAATAAATTTTTGCTTCCGTTCACAGAGTTTTTGGAAGAAATGTTCATATTTCCATTGTTCAGCTTCCTTCAAAAACATTTATGTAAGAAAACACATAAATTTCAGCATAAAATATGCTGCCTTTTGTCAGTGAGTGGGAAAGGGGTTAAAACTGGTGTAATGGAACTTTGTCCCGAGAGAAGGGACAAAGCTCCAGGGCCTCATTTTCATCCTTGGCAATGGCAGAGGGATGTAGCAAGGGAAGATTTCTCACAAACGGAATTATAATCCTACTGACTGCAAAACCAGTCCTTCTCCAGGGAAGAAGGTACATGGCATGTTGCTTTGCATTTGTGCAAATGCAGTTACAGAAGGCAAAGCCAATTAATTAGTCTCAAACATAGGGGATGGAAGCCACAATGTCCAAGATGGAGAGTGGCCCTCATTCGGAAACAGTTGTGTAGAAAAGGAACATTAATTTTTCTTCATACCAGAAGCAGAATTCTCTCTCCAACATCTTCTACCTGTTGCAAGGGTACCTTTTCCAGGAAACCCTAAGGTGAAGAAGACTCCTTTCCTTTCTGAGAATCAGAAAGTAACCAGTCATGCCCAAGTTTACCAGGTTTGAACAACAGCCAGGAGCCAGATTCTGTGGAGCATAAAATTTAAAACTCCCCTTTAAGAAAATATATAAAAGCACTGAAGTCATATTTGGCACATGGTCTTTAACCCATTTCTTGTTTGTCACTGGATTGACCTAGATCTGAGATTGAAGACCTCCTTTTTCAGTGTTGACTTGGTGAAATATGGTAACCTTTTAACTAAACCTCGGTAAAGGTTATCCCTTTTTGAAGGAGATCTCATTCTTGCTATTCTGATGAACAAAATGGAGAACGTAATGAGAAATGTTATTAACAAATATGGGTAGAAACACAATTTATTGAAATGTACTTATCCCAAATATCCTTTTGAGGCCAGAGATTTAGCTCAGTGGCGCTGCACCTACCTTATAAGTGCAAGGTCCTGAGTTCGATCCCTGGTACCAGAAAAAAAGAGAAACCAAATATCCTTTTGTAGGGAATGCATGTCTTTTCCAACACCTTTTCTTATTATAGCCAGAGAAAAATCTTGGAAGTTACCTAATTTTCTGCTTCCGCAATACTCTTGTCTCCAGTTCCAGATATTTGAAATCTGATTACAAATCTAGCACGCTTCAAATTCAGAGACTAGTCCTCACTAACTTGAAAAAAACTAGGACCTTCTGTCAGTAAGCCAAAAGACTCAGCCTTAGGTTTTCCTCGTCAGTTCCTCTTTGGCTTTATAGCTCAATTACACAAGGTTGATCTCTTATCTCATTAGTATGACCGACTGTCAATTAACTTTCATTTTTGCTATTTTCCTTCATTTTTCATTTTAATTTTTAACCTGCCCCAAAACTCTTAGAAAAATGATGATGTATCTCAATCTCCTTTGCAGCTGTCATCATAAAATTAAATGTTGTCCAATAGGATATATACAGCAGTGATACATTAAACATCCATGAATGTCTTTAAAGAGTAAGGCAAGGTCCTTCATAATATTCTTTTACCAGCTGACTGGAAATAAACAATAAAGATGCACATTCCTACCACCACCTTGCACCAAAAGATTGTTTGGATAATAAAAAGAAAAAGAGCATAGAGACTAGAAGATGTCCTTGATATCATGGAGAGCTAACTTTATGGACTACTGGATTCTTTAACTCAAGATCAACTTCTGTTTTGATCAGAGTACTGTTTTTTTGCTTTGCCATTGTGGTTTAATCATTACTACACCTATTGTATACAATACCTTACACTCTTATAATAGCTAGACTCCTGTCATGGTTAGCCTGTTGCTTTGATAGTGTGTCACATACTTCAGCTTCTCTAGAACAGCACTTGCCTTGGTTAAATTTTTCAGACACTAGGACTTGAACTTTGAAATCCTAAAGTCAGTCTGCATCTGAATTTGTGACCATTCAGATCTCTGCGTATTTGTTTGGAATCAGATGCTCTATTTTATCTGACAATATTCTGGAAATCTTTCTGTTTACTGTACTAATTTTCCAAGACAGAATTTCCCTTCTTTTGAACAATTACCTGCATCCACCCCTTTTTCACAACAAGACCTGCAACACTGTTGTATTATACATTTCTTGGCCCCTTGTAAAAGCAAGATTTCTATATATTGACCTTTTTATTCTGAAAGGAGTAATATTAAAATAAAAAAGCACAGGTAATTGTTAAGGTATAAGAACATGACAGGTAGACTGGGAACATAAGCAGATATTTGTAAATAAGTTGAAAAAAATTAGGATGCTAAGTGGAAATTAAAACTTTCAGGGGCTATTTGAATTATGCTGTTTTTTGAAGCTACATATTATAGATTAAATTATAAATGGACAAAATAAAACATGCTAACAAAATAATTGAACATTTTTATATTACCATTTTAATAATTGATAATATATATGATGAATAGTTAAATCCTTCATTCAGAAACTTTTAAAGGAATTTTTGAAATCTGAAATCATATAGGGAGTATGTGTATTTGAAGCAGAGACACATACATACATAAAATGGTCACTTTGATGAATTTCTATTTCAGCTCTGTGGTATCTAAGGGATACTGGTAGCTGGATCCAGGAAGCACAAAAGATTCAAAAGGAGGTGTCAATCGAAGACAAGGGAATGCTGGGTGTGTGGAAAAAGAGAATCAGACAAAGAACAGTAGTTTCTTGTGCATGTGGTCTTCAATTTCAAGTATTGGTGTCATTTTCATGATTGGCCTGAAATTAACTGGCACCAAAGAAAATCCATTATTACAACTTTAGTTTTAGTCTTTCCTATTTTGCAAAACTATAAATGCAAAGCCAAGAATTCAGTGTTTTTAAGACTAGAACTTCACTGAACCATAAACATTTGCCAAATGAGATACTGGCTTAAAATTTTATTTTCTTGGACTCTTAAGACAGTCTGTAATGACTTTCTTGTATATTCATCATTCCATCATATTTACTGAAAAAAAACTACATTGATTATGCCAATCCAACATTTATCTCACATTAATACCTAAAAAAAAATTCTCCTACTTATTATGAATTGCCTTCTAAAAATAGAAATGGCTTCATTGATTATTTCAGAGAAACCAAATTCTCCAAAATAATTGAAGCTACAAATGATGAGAATAGTTAATAAAGCCTTATTGTGTCTTCAGTAACATTAATAGTTCATACTAAGACTTACAGATGTTATATGCTTTTTAATAAAAAAATACATATGTCCATATCTATACATACACATGTATAATTACATGAAACATAATCAAAGGAGGTTTTGGAAAGAATTTTGTTTCTTATCATTTCTGAGTTTTGGCTTCTACTTATGTAAAGTGGAGATAAGAAATCATATAAATTAATTGAGATAACTTTTATAAAATTCCTGCTATGTCTCAAATATGGTTTCAAGGTTATTGTAAGGAAAAATGTTAATATTTGTAAGAACTCTGAAAATCTGAAGTTACTAGAAAGATATCAACAAACATTGTGAGTAAAGTAGCTATTATACTATTCATTACATTTTAACATCTCCTATCTTGTCATTAAGGTTTTTTTGGTAATGAGTATTTCAAAAGCATATTTTGCAAAATGTTTTATCACACAATGTTCAATTATTTTAGCAGACAGCCTAAAAATCTATGGGCTGAACTCTTTCACCGAAAATTTATGTTAAAATCCTAACTCCCAGTAACTCACAATGCAATCATATTTGGCAATAAATTTTGAAGAAGGTGATAAGGTTAAAATGAGTCTTTTAGGGTGTATTCTAATCCATTCTGACTAGTGTCTTTCCAAGAAGACAAAATAGAAAGTCTGAACAAGTGAAAACCCCAAATTAGTAAATACCTTCAATAAAGACATATCTCAGGCCAGATGGATTCATGGCTGAGTTCTATCAAACATTGAAAGAAAAATTAATACCAATCCTTAAACGCTTCCAAAAAATGAAAGTGGAAGGAATACTTCCAAACTCATTTTTTGAAGCCAACATCACCCTAATGCCAAAGGCAAAGAAGAAAAAAATCACGGGCCAATATCTCCAAAAACCTAAGTACAAAAGTCCCCAGTATGACAGTGCTTTAGAAGCAGCTCGAGATGGATTGAAATTGAAGGCCAAAATAAATTTCTCCTCTTTCAGCTGGAGGTTTTGAGTATTTTGTCCCAGCAATGGGAAAGTGACTTATACAATCACATTCATATATAAAGCATCACTGATTTAAGGTCACACTTTAAATTTGACTCATATTAACAGGTTTATATGACTTTATAATATGGGCTCCTCCCTCTTAAAAATAAGCACTTGAACAGGGTAAGTCTGTTAGACTGATTATACAGGCCCACACTGATGAATCCTTCAGTTTTCAAAAAGCTTGATTACTTATTTGCATACCAGGACAGGGCATAAGAACGTTTTCCCAAGGGAACAAGGCAATTAAGAAAACTTAAGGGGCTGGGGACTTAGCTCAGTGGTTCTGCCACCTGCCTCGCAAGTGCAAGGTCCTGAGTTTGATTCCCGGTACCAAAAAATAAAAAGAAAACTTAAGAGCGTGGGGGGTGCGATTAGCATGTGTGAGACTCTTGATTCCATTCCTAGCACCAAAAACAAAATTTATTTTTCAAAAAGATAAAATTGCACAGTTTGAGGTAACCCTTTTTATTCAGTGAAACTCCCATTCCTTTTTCTTTTTTGGTGTCAAAATATGGGGGTTTTTTAAAGCAAATATTATCAGTTTTGTTATGACATCATTCTTTGAAAAGTAATGCTCACAATCTCACATCAGTGACCAGATATCTATCATATATATGTATGTGTACAAGGGGTGATCGAAAAATATTGTATTGAAATTTTAAAAATTACTACAGTGCCACTAATTTCCCTCAAAATACTCTCCCTTGCTTTGAGCACACTTATCCCATCTATCTTGGCACTTTCGGAAGCAGTCTTGAACTCCTGTTTCATGAGAATCGTTCTGAGCTGTGATGAAAAATACACCAAATGGCGTTGCTATGTGCCAGCCAATGGAAAGGCAGCCTTGTAAAAACATCACAACGTATCGCTCTCCACCTTATTCATCAGATCTGGCACTCTGAGACTTCTGACTCTCCTCAAAGTCAAAAGGATCACGAAAGGTAAAAGTTTTGAATGGATTCAGATCATGAGGCAGTCAGGACAACACAAATAAAGATAAATCATTAAAGATGATTTGCAGAACTATTTAAGAAAGTGGCAAGATAGAAGGGATAAGTGTGTTTGGAGGGAGGGAGATTAATGATAATGTGTCTTTTTCTGTAATACATTTTTAAAAATTTAAACATTCACTGTGCTTTTGGATCACACCTTGTATGCATGTGTATCACATATATGCATATATATTAACACAAGCACTCTTCTATTACATTTAGCAGTCCTGAACTTGAAGTAGAAGCCTGGCTTGATTTTCTATGCCAAATGGCCTTACATATATATAATGCTGTCTCTTTTAAATACAATTGTATCACTAATTGAGTCTCATAAATACTAACATGGCTTTTATTTTTAAATACTTTTAGTTTATTTTCTCCTTTCTTCAAGGAGCACTCTTTTCTGCATATGTATGTAATAAGTATTCAGGCATTTAAAAGTAAAATAATTTGAAGATATATACACATATATATATCAGCAAATGAATCTGTTCTAATTATTGTTTATATAATATTTATTGCCTCAACAAGGTACATTTATCTATTCCACTAAGTACACAATAAGAAAAATGAAAATTTCAGATATTGGTATTCTTGCATACGTTTAGTACCGCCAGTTACTTTTTCCACTGGATACATTTACTTTTTTTTCTTCTTCCACCTTGCAAAAATTTTCATTACCTTGCATTTTTAAAAGATTATTCTGAAAATATAAGATAATACAATTATTAGTAAAACTAAAATTAGCTACTAGGTCTTCCGTATAATTATGAAAGAGTATTTCACCATACATAAGAATTTTTTTTCTATTTTCCTATGTCTAATTGTCTGACATTTTGTTTACTGTTACCACACTCGGTGTGGAAGATTTATTGCTGGCTTTGACAATACACAATATTTTATTTTACTTATGAATTTTTTCAAGATAAATGCATCAAAAACTACAGAATTAATAGACTGGATATTGTCAGCAAAATTTCTTTCTGGAGGAGCACTTAGAACTAGAAGTGCTTGAAGGTTTGAAATATATAATTATATTAATATATGATATATTAATAAAATATTATAAATATATATTCACAATGCAAACTCAATTAGTAAAGCTTCTAAAAATAATTTATTTGGTCATAGTCAGACAATTTTATATGCTCAGAAAAACAGCTCCTTTTCTATCACTCAGGAAAAGCTGGCAACTAATGATATTAGAAGCTCTTTATCTTGTCCTGGTAATATTGAGAATATCTTCTTTACTTGCATGTACCTCATTTTCAGTTTCTATATACATTTTCAGGTTTTCTGGTAAAAAATTTTTGAATAACCAGGTTGTACCACACTTGTACGCTCAGTAAATATTAATCACAGATCCATGTTTCAAACAGCTCCTTCTCTGTAAATCATAATGCAAAGTTACCCATCAGGGTAATCGAGTTGATAAACACTTGAATTATTTTGTAAATAAGGGCCAGAAGTAGAAAGTGACAAGACAGAGAAGGAAGAGCAGAAGAAGAAAAGATAGTGCTATGGAAGGAAAGGGAGGGAGGGAAAGAAAGAGAGGAAATAAGAGGAGAGCGAGGAGCCAGAGGCAGAGATGCAAAGCCAAAATAAATGGACTAGAAAGAGTAACCCACTTTAGAATGTTTGTCTTTTAAAATTTAATGCATGTCTAACCTATATGCTCTATTTGCTATGCACCTTTCTTAGATTTAGACTGTATACCTAAAAGTGTTCATGTATTTCTAAACAGTTTACTTAACTGCATGAGTACAATTGAAGTTATCTGAAATTTTGTTAAGGGAAAAAAAATGAAAACACACCTGCCAGAATCACATGACCACAGGTGAACTGCAAATAGAATCTTGACATTTGTGAATGTTCGACTTCAATTATCCTCCTTTCAAATAATCATTTGAGTGTTTTTCTCAGTTTTATTAATTCTAATCCAAAAACATCTATGGATCATCTCCAAAGAGTGGGTGTATATGTAATTCTGCAGTACTGAATCTTCCCTCTTGCCCACTCTGAATTAAAGTGGTAACAGATGACCAGTCTTCCCTCCAGTGACACGAGATGAAGTCCTGACTTTAGAGCAGATGCAGACAGTTAAATGTGATTCACCTTCATTCTGCATTGCACGAATATTCACGGAGAGAATCCATCCTTCAAAAAAAGTCCTTCTGGTAGTCTAAGTAGAATCCTAGAGTTCATTTTCTCATACAAACAATGTGAGAAATTTGCCTCATAGAGTCGACATGGGATTATTAGCAGTTTATAAGGAAGAGAATTTCATGGTCTCCTCTAAAATTCAATGAGCAAGTGTAACACTACTTTCAGGACATAATGTTCATGAATCCTAAGAAATGATTTCAGTCAGTCTGAAGAAAGCCCATCTGCACACATTAAAGTTCCTTCAGGACAAATTCATAGCATATTTTCTGCACTCTTCAATGGCCTTGGTACCAAGCAGGTGCCCAAGAATATTGAAGAAATAGAACGAAGTTCAATCCTTCATCTCCATCCACTTCTCAATAGTATACTATTTCTGAAAGGCTCATGACAGGGGCTGCTTTCTTTCCTCTTTCTGGATTAGAAAAAGGACATGTCTATCTGAAGAAGGTTCATCTTGGCGTCCACGAGCTGTCATTCCCTTCTGTTCCCCTGGAAGCTGCAGCTAGCAGCACACACAGCTGCTGAGGCAGAGATAGCTGTGCCCACAACGAGTGAGAGGATGGCATTCTTTACCTCATGCAACACAGAGTCGACTGTGATGGGATGGGCAGAATCAGCACAGCTCTGCTGCAGGCAGCTCAACCCTTGTGGCATCTCTACGCTACACCAAGCCTGGGGGCAGGACTGTAAATAGAAACCCTACAGGCCTAGAGCACTCAGAGACCCTGCCACACTTCACAACTACTGACAAAGAAATGTTTCCTCAATTTTATCCTTTATCCTCCATATTAATCAGTGTAAGGCAGGGAGATATTCCAAATAATGAAGGATAACAAGCTCCTTTTCCAAATAGATATGGCCAGAAGATTGAGAGAAAATAAAGGGAAAGGGCTTAAAACCTATTATTAACCTTCTCTTTCTTGAATAGCAAATTGCCTCACTGGATCCATGTAAGGAATTTTACCTCCTCCTTCTGTTTACAAATATTTACATCTCTAGTATGCTACCACATACTAATTTGATGCCAAGCCCAGGCATGGTAATTCTTTTCATCTTTCCTCATAAATCTACACATATAACTCTTTCATCATTTTTGTGGCTTTTCTCGGAAGCTCTTTTAATTTATCTAAATCTTTTTTAGAGCCGAGATGCCAAGAACTCAATCACAAAGGCAATCTCAATAACCATGCACGAAGGGAAAAATAAAAAGGGAGGAAATTCAACTCCAAACCACTTTTATAAGTCATACTTCTAGTAATTGCAATTTTCATAACAGAGTCTATTCTTTTGAAGTGCCAGGAGTATTGAAAGGTTATTTGCACACAGCTCAGATTTCCAGGATTGAGGATATTAAGCTTTTAGTATTGGATAGAAGTCAGGAAAACTATTGGAAGAGTGCTGCATTGCATGGTCCCATGTCCCATTCCTTTTTTAAATAAAGATCTCTTTTCTCCAGAAAAGACAGAAAGAATTTTAAAATAGGAATGCCCCAGACACATCTGGCTCTGATTGATTAGTCAGTAAAAGTAAAAGTAAAAATAAAACCCAAGAAAAAGGAGACTGTCTTTGAGTTTCTCTGGGTGGCAGTTCCATCTGGTCACTCTGGAATTAGCCATGATGAACTGGTTTTTTCATGTTCTCTACTAGAAAGGGCAAAAATAACAGCCAAAGACAGATTGCTTCCTACTTCTTTCCATCTTTAGCATGGTTACTTTCACCAGGAAGTTGTATTGTAGTAAGTGCTCTACTTAACAAAATACACAATCTAATCTTTTCATCCATTAAAAATAATATGTGTTTTAAGTATATATTATTAAAATTTTGTCTCCTGGGTCACACATTGAATTTAGGCTTTTCTTTGCTATCACTATTATTTACCTATCCTCAAGTAAATATATCATTTCCTTGGAATTAATGCTATAGAATTTTTAAATGTTATACTTTTGCTTTATGATTATATGTCTATGGTAGAGCTCATGCATAGCATGCACAAGGGGATGGATTCAATAAAAAAGAAAAAAAATGAAAGAAAGAATAGAAATGAAGGGAGGGAGGGAGGGAGGGAAAGAGAGAAAGGAAAGAAAGAAAGAAAGAAAGAAAGAAAGAAAGAAAGAAAGAAAGAAAGAAAGAAAAGAAAGAGAAAGAAGGAAGAGAAAAAAGGAAACTGTATGTACTTTAGTCCTTATAACAATACCTGTTTCTAAGCACACCTGAATGCTCAAAGGTTATGTGTAAGGCTGTTTTACCAAAAGGTATACATTGCAATCATTTTTAGTTTTCCTTCCGCCTATTGGTTGGGCTAATAATAGAAAAAAACACAATGTTTTATATAAAAATAAGAACTAATGAACAAAAATTTTAATACACATTGTTAGTGCTGTTTCAAATAAATGTCTCCATAGCTTAATCATCTGTAAGCAAAGACTGAAAGTTGTGAAAATAACTCAGAGTACTGTCAATGTTCTCTAAGAAATATAAATATCATACAGCTATCTTAATTTTGCTTTACTTTGTAACTAGCAGTCAAAGTACAGTAGGATGAATTCAGCCATTAACTCATGAATAATTTCACAAGTTATATTTATAGTCTTGCAGTAGCACCCAACTATCTTCATTCAGAGTATGATAAAGGTTTTAGACTTTTCAAAGCCACTTAAGTATTTCCTGTGTGTCTGTATAAAAATATGTGTCTTTGTAACATATAAAGTAAAAAATAAAAATTCATTTAACCAAAATGCTGATAAAGCATTAATGTATAATAAGCTCTTCACTGGCATCCAGGAAATAATACTAAATTTTATTCTAATATCACAAAAAATATTCTTTTTTACCAATCACAGTTTTCTAATTGTAAATAATACTTTTCCAAAATAAAACTACAAAATGATAGGCAATTAAGTTTCGCAGACTATTATAAGGGACTTACTCTAAATACTATGTTACTCTTTTTCTTACAGTTTGTTAAAACCAAAACAAATCTAACCTAAACAAGAGTAACCATTATAAACATGGGCTTCTTGACCTCATAAATCCCTTCTGAAATTAGTTTTCTCTGCTTTAATTAATTCATTTCCTTGGCTAATGTCCTTTCTGGCAATTCTCCAAACCTGATTTTAGGTTACTCTAAATAAGATTCTCAATTATTGAGGCAATGTTCTTACATTTGTATTTATGTAGAAAAGTTAAAATAGATGTTTGAAAGAGAAAAGTGTTTTTCAAATCTAAAATTTGATATTTTTCTCCTGATTGTATCAAAGTAGCCAATGTTAGCTATGCTCCTCTCAAAAAGGAAGATATGCTAAATTAATTTGCAACTAAAATAAATAAATGGTACTATACAACTAGTGTACACTATTTCTGACAATATATACTCACAAATTAAATATTTCTGGCACTCAGATTAGATAAAGATTAGAGATAGAAAAGAGAACCAAACGGAAGTAGTTCCACAGCATGATAAAATGGGATCTTTTTTTAGAAGTCCACATTTGTAAAACAAGTGAGAGTTAAAAATAATTGGTATTATACCCTGTGCTTTTAATTTTAGCTTCTATAAAAAAAACTATGAAATGCTGCTAGTTGATGCAATTTTATGATATCTGTGATTTAGGATATAAGCTATAAAACCCCCTGTATTTTAACTCATTTTCATAAATACTATCTGAAATGACACAAAGTATCATAAAGAATATCATCATATATTATTTTATTCAGATTTTATACTGTCTTTAAAATTTAGAATTAGAATTTTTTAAGGGAAAGCATATAGAGTTCACATAAAACTAATATAAGCTTGGAAATAATTTATTTGCTTTATTTTTGACAAATTAAGGCTAAATTTAAACTCTAAAAAGTTGATATGCCCATTAATCTTACCTATTGACTTCACTGGATTAAGACACTCCCGCATAGAAGCTTGGATCACAGGGTGCTATACTCATCGGTAGTTTAATCTGGTGACATTCATAGTTGAATGTGCTTTTAGAAGGTGAGCCTGGTGGGAAGCGGTGCGTCCTGGGCATGCATCTTTCCTGCTTCTGCTCTTCGCTGGTGCTCTGCTTTGTGCACACCACGAAGTGAGCACTCTTCCACCATGATATTTCTGCCTCATAGCCAGCTAACCATGGACTGGTAACTCTGAAACCATGAGCGAGATAAAAAAAACTACTTCCTTTAAATTGTATATGTCAGGCATTTTGTCCCAGCAACCAGAAAACTTCCTATCAGAGTTGGGAGTTGTCTTCCACCATTTTTATGCCATGTATGCACTCTTAAGCACATGAATTTTACATAACATTTATTACTTTTCTAGATTATAAGCATAATATGAACATAACAGAAAATATTGATAATACAATATAAAGGTAAATACAAAAATCAATGCATAATAACAATATTTATTCATGGGTTTACATCTCAAACAATAATATGCTGAATATAGTTTTTAATAGTAGTTTTTTTCTGACATAATATATATGGTGAAACATTTCCAGTAACCGTAAAAATCCCAATAACTTCATTTTTAACAACTGTGTATTTACTTATTATGACATTTAATTCTTTGCCTGATTATTTATTATTATTTAATTCCTCTCCATATTTTGAACATGTTTGTAATTTTAAACAATAATGCAGTGAGGAAGATTTTTGTATGTACAGTTTTTACATTTCACTGAAAATTTCCTTAAATAGATTCTGGAATTGAAGCAAATGATCAAACGGTAAATTTTTATTTTAAGATTGATATCATTTCTGAATTGCTTTCTAAAAATGTAATCATCTATCACATCTTCTCAAAGTAATTTCTGAGAGCTCAGAGTTTTCATCAAACACCCAAAAAAGTTGTCATAATGACAGATGAAAAATGGTGCTCATTAGGGATTTGTTGTACATTTGCCTTGAATATAAATAAGACATAGTATTTTCTCCTGCATACAGTTATCATCTATTTCTTTTAGAATTTTCTTTTAATAATTTTAAACATTTTTACCTAGCTTTCAGAATAATCATTTATATAAACTGAATACTTTTTATCATGATTTACAATAACTAATTATATTTAAGAATATCATCTCATCTATAGGTATTTCTATCAAAGAGTCGCTTACTTCTTAGTTTGCGATCCTTTGTGTTTAGAAGTTTTTAGAAATTTAGGTAATAGAAATTATCCCTTGTGAAGTTTCCTTGTTTAACAACTAAAATGAGATTTCTTACTGAATTTCATTGTCATAAAAAAACCCTCTTTAATAATTCTGGTATTTATTTGGAAAATTGAAGTAAGGTAAGGTATTCTTTTTGTTTTTCAATTTTTCCCTAATAGTAACCTTATTTTCTCAACATCACTCAATGAGTAATGAAATTAGTCACTCAATAATGCATTCAACAATTATTCATTATTCCCAAGTGCTTAGTACTATATTAATGATAAGATCCAGGGGTAATAATACAAAGCCTTTGCCATTATGGAATTTATTATCCAGGGGAAAAGAATATAACAAATAACTATATACTATAGACACGTGTTGGCAAATACTTTGAAGAAAAAAAAAGAATAGAGAAGACCAACCATTTGTGGATGGAGGCAAGATATTTAAGATAGACGACAAAAGGACATTTTTATAAAAAGAAAGTTGATCAGAGACATACTGAATGAATATTATGTAGTCCTCTTTATTGTATGTATGTGTTTATATGTGTATATCAAATTTTTTGGTTTTATCATTCGAGAATAAATTCCTGTAAAGATACCATAATCTTTTTATAATCTCTAGATATTAATTTAAAGAATGGGTACTTGCCTAAGATGTTTTGTATGTATTATGTATAAACTGTTTAAATTTACTGAAATATTCACCATGATGCTAAATTTATACAAGTTAGTAATTCTGGGAACTTTTTTGACTCAAATGTCCACAACTTCAACTTCTAAGCATACCTGTTAATTATTTCTAGTTTTTTCTTTTTGCTGTGGCTTTACCTGCTATGTAAAACACCCCTTATGACTGACTACAAATAAATGATTCAAATCACATATTTGGTTTAAGTTCCCAATGATTATCAAATCTTAAATACCACAACCATTTCTATATTTCTGTTTTTATTAGATGGTATTATACAACCTAACCACTTACTACATTTTGTCTATTTTTCTAGTTATTACCATTCTGAATGTATGTTTAATATCTTCAAATTCATTATAAATTATTCAATAGCTGGAGATATAGTTTGTATGCAGTAGATGGCCCAAAAAGAATTTTAAAATACCCCTTGAGTTGAAGAAGTCTTTAAAAGACACCAGAATGAAATGAGTGAAAATGGAGTCATATAAAATAATAATAATTTTACAATTTGAAACGACATGAAAAGTAGGGGATACTTTTATTCTCTCAGGCAAAATTCTAAGTCAAAATTCACTGGAAAGACATGAGGTTGTTTCAATTGTTGTTGGGTTTGATTTGTTTTGGTTTGATTTGGCTTGAGAAGAAAACGTAAGATTTTATTTTTCCCTAGGACATAGGATTTGTTTATGGGAAGTTTTGGTTAGGAAATTTCACTGTTAGAGTAAAAAATCCTATTACTTAAAAATTATTCATAAGCTTTTTCAAAAACTTGAACTTTCCAATCCAATAAAAAATTATCAAATTTTGATATGATTATACAACCTAAAGTCACTATTTAAATGTCTCAAATACATATTCAAGTTACTTATTTGGAAGTACCAGTCTCTATTAGTCATCTAAATTAATGCATAGACTCTTAACTATGAGTTGTATTCAAGGCAGGAATTAATACATTTTCTCATAAAATATTAATTTTATGATAATTAATCATTTAATCCCAGGCACATTTCAATATTCTTAATAGAATAAAGGGACACACAGAACCATTAAAACAGATGGAGGATGGTAATGTAAAAAGGGATTCCTGGGTGGTAATATTCTTGCAGTTTCTTCAACTCTAAAATTTTCCATTCCAGCATCTCCTACAAATTTGAAACTTTTGATACCATCAATGATTTTCCATCTGTAAGAATAATATATTCCATTCTTGTTGAAATGATGCCAAAAATAATAAACACCAAGATAATTTCTAGGTTTATGAATTGAGATGGTTTATATTGTATCATATGAATCAGTATTTGTACCTTTTCAATAAAATCATCTCTCAGCATTATTTTTCATTTTATATCTAATAACATTATAAGAAGCCCATAGTTTTCAATGAAATATTTATAATACATATTTCAATTTGAGACAATAAGAAAAATAATATGTATAAAATTCCAGCATATGAACCATCAACAATTTTAGAAAGTCTTCAATATTTTTAAAATGATCTGTGAAGAAAATGTTGGACAGTACTTTAGTATCAGATACTAATGAATACCATAGAAACACTATGTTCTTTGGCTTAAAAAAATTATTGAAAGAGGACGGGGATTTAGCTCAGTGGTGCTGTGCTTACCTCGGAAGCACAGGTCCTGAGTTAGATTCGCCGTACCGAAAAAAAAAGTTATTGAAAAGAATTTAAGAATGAATACACATGAAAACATTTTTATCACTAGCTGGCAAACAAAACAAAACAAAACAAAAACCTTCTGAAGCAAAGTACAGTGACTGAAAAGGAAAAAGAATGAATGTATCTGGCTATATTTTAAATGATTTACATGGAAAAAAACAACAAAAAAGTGAGAATTAATTGATAAAATATTTACAATACATATGATAAACAAGTGTGAATATTCTAAATGTATAAAGAGCTCAATAAGTTATAAGAAGAAAGCAAACAGACTTGATAGAAAAGGGGGAAAGGCGTCACCTGCCTTTCCAGCACGAGGTCCTGAGTTCGATCCCCAGCACAAAAAAAGGGGGGAGGGGAAGGAAAAGAATTAGCAATCCACATAAGGAAAAATTTAAATTGATTATTAACATATCAAAAGATGTTCCCTCCCATTTTTAGTCAGAGAAATGCAAAATAAATCAATAACAAAATACACATAAAATTGACAGTATTAAAAAAATTTACTACATCCAATATTAGCAATGGGCTATAAAACAGTTACTCTCTCATAATATTGGCTGGAGTTGAATCAGTACACACATTTCCTGAATATAAATTTAGCAATATGTTTGAAGATGAAAGATGACTGCTTATTATGTCTTCTTGCTTTGGGAACTTTAGTCTAAAGAAATTTTTGTATTATCTATAAAGAACACATGTACAAGGATGATTATTGTGGCCTTGTAGTTGTAAAAAAAGACTGGAGAGAAATGACTAAATTTTAATAACCAATAAAAGGCAAATATTTATAAAATTTTTATTGTGATAATTGTATGGAATGTTTCATCATTAAAAAGCATGAGTCAAAGCCGCAATTTTTGGTCTTAGAGGAATACTCATATTTTTTAAATGAGAAAAACAATCTGCATGTAGAAAAATCCAAATATCAGCATTATCTCAATTTTAGAGATCATGTAAACCTCATATATATGTATATATTAAATTTTGTACTTACATGTGTTTTCATATGTGTTACATGTTTGTAAGTGTACACTAACTGCATGTATAAAAAGATATAAACTAGCTTGTTAGCTCTGATTAATTGGAGAATCCAATGAAAAAAAGAAACGGTAGCAAGATTACCATTTTTTTTAAATACATCAACATTAATTCATTTAATTACTTTTGGAAACATCGTGACATGTTTTAAAATTAAAACTAGTAAAGGACAAAGTGCATAAATAAATCCAAATACTGTATAGTAGTTCAATATACCTATGATCCTAGGTATATATCCAGAGAAATAAAAGCATATATCTACACAAAAACTCATTAACAAATATTCCTGGTAGGGCCCGGAATTTAGCTCAGTATTGCCGCTGCCTGTCTCGCAAGCACAAGGTCCCGCGTTCAATCCCTGGTACCAAATTTAAAAAATAGATATAGATATAGATATAGATATAGATATAGATATAGATATAGATATATATGACATCCAAAAGGTGGAAACAGGGCCGGGGATTTAGCTCAGTGGTTTCGCCACCTGCTGCACAAGCTCAAGGACCCGAGTTCGATCCCGAGTACCAAAAAAAAAAAACCAAAAGGTGGAAACAACCAAATATCTATCCATTTACAAATGGATAAAACCTGGTGTATTCATATAAGGGAACATTATTCAGTAGTAAAAGGGAATGAAGTAGTAACATAACATGCATGAACCTAAAAATACTATGCTTTGTGAAAAAAGCCAGTTACAAAATGCTAAATTTGTTTATAAAGATTGTTCATAAAAGGAAAGTCATAGAGAAAGTGGAGTAGGGGTTGGCTGGGGAGGCAGCCAGTAAGAGGACAGTGACTTACTAGTAATAGTTTAGGGATTTTTTAAACTTGTTTGATTGGAGCCATGTTGAAAAATTATACTTTTGTAATGGCTGTACAACCTTGTGAATATACTAAAAAAGACTCATTATACACTTTAGATGGATGAATCATATGATACAGAAATGGTATTTTAACAAAACTTACAAAAGTTGAACAACGCTAGTTTTGGGAATGTATAAACTATCTCCTAACTAATTAATTTTAAATGTAATGTGCATTACATTAATATCTTACTATCTGATGTAAAACAAGAATAAGGCATTCCAGGCATGTAACATTTCTTGTTGGTTGAAAATTTCTATTGAAAATGTCATCTTTCTCTATAAATTTTAAATAATTTTGGGTGAGAGAATTCTAAATCTTATTATAAAACCTATTTGATTTTTGAATGAATGTCTAAATAAGTTTGTGTCATGCTCTTCTTGATATCTGGAGTTTATATTTGTATTATCTTTAATTCTATGTTGTAATATAGTTTAAATGTGGTACTAAAGTTAATAAGGGTGATACTAGATTATACCTTAGTTATATTTAATTTTAAAAATTAAATATACATCTAAATAAAAGGAAAAGAATAAATCTCATATAAGAGAGTTGGGTGATCATAAATAATACATCTCATTTAAATGCTTACATATTGTAAGATTAATTTTGACTGATCACATGTCTTTATCTTCAATTTGTTTATTCTTCATTCTGTTCTGTATATATAGGATTGTCAGACAATAAAACAAATGTGATATTACTAAACTGATTTTCAATGTGGGCTGAGATCAGATCTATCTGATATGGAAATTATTGCATTTCGCATGTCAATTTTTACTCTGGGGGAGATTTCATGTATGGCATGAATATTCATTCTCAGTCTAAAGTTTGCCAAAAGTATTTGTTATCGATGAATGCAGCCACTAACATTTTAAAAATAAACATCAAGACGGTTTCAAATTCTCTGACACATAAATTTAGCGGCAGTACACAAGAGGAAGAAAAAGGTGCAAGTGCTGGTTTTCTGCACATTTCTTCCTCAAACACATGAAAGTTATTTAAAATTGAAATATGGTATTCTTTCTGCTCCACTCATGTTTGTTTGTTTGTTTATTTATTTATTTATTTTATTTATTTTTGGTACCAGGGATTGAACTCAGGTCCCTGCACTTGCGAGGCAGGCAGCAGAACCACTGAGCTAAATCTCCCGCCCCTCCACTGTTATATTTGCAATAGTTTGTCTTCCAAAATTTATATACAAACCAATATATTATTAGATGCTGGGAAAGATTACATACAAATCCACTGTTCTAATGTGCCCTTCCCAGACAATCATTTTAGATCCAAATTTCTTTAAACCTTACCACTTCCCCGTAACTAGCATTTATTGACATCTCATAGTTTTCTCAGTGTATTAGAGTTGTGAGAGTTTGAATTTTGAAGTGGAATAGAGCTGATCTCAAATTCTTGCTTAACTGTTTCCTAAGCATTTACTTGGTGCCTTATTTAACTTTTCCAAATCCATTTCTTCAATCATAAAATGGGGAAAATGGTATCTACTTTGCAGTTCTTCAGAGATTTCATTGTCATCAATAAAAGGTCCACATCATACATCTTATAAAAATATTCAATAAGTTCAATCCCCGGTACAAAAAATAATAGTAATAAAATAAAAACACTCAATAAGAGTTCATTCTCCTTTGCTTAACTTCTTGCTTACATCTTCAATTTCCATCAAAGCCCTTTTCACTTCTTGATCTTCACCTGATACTAAATATCTCTGCCACTTTTATCTTCCTCAAATCTACTTCGCATCTTTACTCTTCAAAAATCCAATGCTAAGTTATAGGACTGACTTGCCAAATAAACTCTAAACGCTTCGTCTTGACCTTTAAAATCCTTCTTAATCTGGCCTCATCTTCCTTCTATTCCAGTAAAACTGATGCACTTGTGATATTTGAAATAACTTATTCTCACTAAATCTGTCATTTTTCTAATGTCATTCGTGAAAAGAAGAAATATTAACTTCTATTCTCTATCTACATTTTACAATTTCCTTTTCCATTGCATAATATAACATCTTACTTGTTTCAATCCTCACAACTGTTCACATCTAATTTTTTACTTACCTTGCAAGACTTTTCCTAATTATTCCAATTTTAAACCAGTGCTCCTTTCCTTTTAAACTCTAAAGCAATCACTTTTAGAATTCATAAGGTGATTAATTTCATATTTTAATAAATTTTTCAGAAATAATTTCATGTGATTTGTCTTCATCTAAGAACTTTTTGTATATGAGAAAGGTATGTTTTCCACAGTATCCCTGCCTCCGAAAGAGTACCTTTCTATCAGGCAGAGTCTACATACACTTGGAAAACTGGACTGGCTTATCTTTACTCAGCCTGCTTTCACCCAATCATCTGAGTAAATTCTAGCTACATACATAGGCTTATTCAAAGTGTGCCTGCTTCTGTATCAGTAAGAAAATAAAATGTCATTGTATTCATTTCAGAAGAGGGAAAAGATTTCTGTCAAATATCTTTAAAGCAATGAAAAGGCATTTTGTAATGTTTTCTCTTAAACAGAAAAAGCAATTTACTCCAATGCTTTAGCATCAATGCAATTTATCAATCTTCATATCAAGTGCAATTTAATAGGTTTTGAATTTTCAATCATTTATTATTTAAAAACTATGTGAATAGTTCCAAGAATTATTGCAAAAATGTGCACCTGATGTTGGCCTGGTTGAACATCTCACACATATTCGATCCACGTGTGCTTTTCTTGAAAATATCATTATTTATACTTACATATCCATTCTACATAAAGATCAAAATATTTAATAAAAAGAAAAATTATACCACATAATTCAACTATTTTTAAGTCATAAAACCAATTATTTAACTGAAGCTATACAAAAAGGGGCAGTATAACTGATAAAATAATGGAAACAATATTTAGAATGTCTCAAAAAATTTGAAGTAGGAGCAGGACACTTTACGAAATGCTGGGTGAGAAATAAAATTCTTTAAACTATAAGCACAAATATTACACAGAATACAAAGTAATACAAACACAAAAGGATTATGTGTACTTCAACTATAGAAAAGGATTATGTATAGTTCAACTATTATCAGTCAAACCTCAACCTAGGTTTGTTGTTTTAAGTTGTAAAAAAAGTATTTATAAAACACAAATCTCTCACAAGAATTAATTTATCTTTTTGAATGTTTTCATTTACATCAACAATTAAGCCCTATTTTCTTTGTCTTTGCTTTTCTTTCCTTACCTCAGAAGGAAATTATGAAATTTGTAAATACTTGCTGGTTTCCTTCAGTTCCTTTCTTTTTTAGTTATTGCTCATATATTCCATTTCTGTCTCCACTGTAAATCTCAAAACTTCTCTTTAGCCTCATATTATATGTATCATGCCATTTCAGCAAAACCATATAATTAGCTTCATAGCTAGTTTATTAAGCACTCTGTAAAAAGAATTTCACTTTTATGCAAAAGTGCGTTAAAAATGCATAAGATGCATAAGCTCGAGTAACTTTCAAAGTCAACCAAAAAGGGGGATAATCATTAAATTTCCTAAATATTAATGATAATTAATTTAAAAGATTAACATGCTTCAATCCAGAGTGATAAGAGTACTACTAGTGGGGTACAGACTAAAGAACAAATCAGTTAAATTTAAAGAAAAATTAATTGGGGAGTTGAAACAGGCAAGTTTTAGAGTAAGCCTTGGATATAAAAAAATTTCATGACGAAAAGTTGTGTTGTTTTCTGGAGAGAAAGGAGAAATGTCTATTCAGACAAAGTTCATCAAAAGGTAGAGAGGTGGAATGTGGTATTGTAGTTCATTTTCCTTTGCTATAACAAATTATCAGAAGTGGGATACTTTATGAAGAAAAGATGTTTATCTAACAGTTGTGGAGCTGGAAAGTCTAAAGAGCATAACACCTTCTCTGGCAAGAGCACCCGCTGACTCTGACACATCATGGTGGAAGCCACAATGGTGGGAGATTGAGGGAGATTATGTGGCAGGGGAAGAAGCCAGATAGAGCAGGAAGTGCAACAAGAAAAGTCTGGAGAACTAACTCAGTGTCTCACAGAACTAACTCAACCCCTCCCAAGGGAAGTGTCCTTCATCCCCACCTGCTAAAGGTCCCACACACCACACCAACTCTCAGGGTCCAAGCCTCTAATCTATGAAGTCCTGGAGGACAAACCACATGCAAACCATTACATCTGGAGCTGGAACTTAGTGTATAACCCATCGATTCAATTGAAACAGAGTATTCATAAGAGTAAGGATAATATGGGTGAAGTAAAAGAGACTGAATTACTTGGTAGTGCATATCAAAGGCTTGTCTAATAAGGTGGTGCATATTAACTTACTACTTTATGCAACTGGTGACTACTTAATAATAAAATGCTATACAGAAAGGACATGGTTCCCATTGTGCCATTCTTCTGAACAGAGCTTCCTAAGGATTTCTTATGTACAAAATACTTCACTTGGGAATATGTGATCAGGTGATTGTGCTTATGCTGAAGATTGAAGTTGTCTTCTATGGACTTCATGGTGCTTAAAATAGCCTAGCACAAACCCTCTATGTATGAGATAGGCAGGCAGACAGATAGATAGGTGGATGACAGATAAATATAGATAGAGATACAGCTAGACATATAGAAAGCACGAGTATAAAGGTATTCTATGTTGGCTAGGAGCTAGTAATATAATCAAAAACTCCCACATATTCCTGAATATGAGAACTACATTGAGTCTTACAAAGTACTATAAAACAGAACCTGATAATCACACACATATAAGATTAAAGAACCCAAGAGCCAGTGACAGAGACCCCATACTTGGTGGGACTGGTAGAGCCAAAATGACTGAGCCAGGAGAATGGGCCACCATAGGAGTTGCTGCTGAGCCACAGGGGAGGCACTAATATGCAGTGTCCTCTAAACTTCACCAAGAACCTAGGCTGCCCCAAGGCTGAAAAAGTTTCTTATATTTTCTTAATTAGTTTAATGCAATCTCATGATGTTAAGCCTCACAATAATCTTAAATTCTGGGGAAACCCTAATGTGCCAATTCTGTTTCACTTTTCTTCAGAATTAATTTTCCAGGATCATTTCTCATCCAATTGTAGAACGTATTACAATTCTTTTCCTTTTCTGTACCTTCTGGGTTTTTCCCTGGGTATTGTGTTGACTGCACTTGGAACTACTACTCGGTTCACCATTATTTGCATTCCCTCTTCTCCAACCTAGTAAGTTTCATACTTTTATGTTCTGCAGGATGGCTCAAGAGGGCAACTTTACCACATACTGCCATCAAAATCACTGCTCCTGATTGCCTGGGTGGGTGCCACAGTACTTCTGTATGGCTCCCAGTGGCTCCATCCCACCTGATATACCCACTTACAGACTCTCCAGTGGAGAACAAAATATTGCAAAAACAAATTGAAAGTCACTGAACAAATGAGGGTGTTAAGCCCAGCAGGGTGGACCAGATGAACAGAACACTGCCAAGCTAATCAGGAAACTATGCAACCTGGGAACACAAAGAGCGCTGAGCCTGTAACTAGGGAGGAACCTTACAATGAATACTTCTGATGCCTTCAGCTATTTCAAATTCATCTTGCCAGGGTTTCCATTAAGGGAGCAAACATTGTTCTTGATGTGAGTAGACATGATTCCAAGTTCCAGCTGTGCCATTAGCTGGAGATATACATATCTGGTGTGTGAACCAATTAAAAGTAGCATATAAAAAGGTAATACCGATCCATGTCTCCTATATGATATACGTCTAATAATATGTGTGGACCAATTAGCAGTATAAATGTGTATTGTTTGTTTATAAGATATCTTTATACATGCTTTCAATAAACAGTATGTGGAAGTCTAAAGATTACAGTTATATAGGTACAAATATCTACTTGTCACTGGTAATTTCTTTTTTTATTATTTAATTTTTTGCTTAAATTCTTTTATTGGTACAATTTACTATATAACACGTTTACATTTATCATTGGGTGCTTGTACCTGTACATGATATATCTTGGTTCTTATTTTTTCCCCATTACCTGTGCACCCTTCACCCCTCCACCCTTCCCTATTTACAAAGACTTTGTTTCCATTTTGTCCTTTTCTCATAATTTTTCTTTCACTTCTTTCCTTTCCCCTTCCCCTCCCACTTCCCCTACTCCTTTGGACCTTTTCTTCAATTTCGACAGCCAAACAAAATTCATTAAGAATGGTCATGTGAACCAAGATTAGGAACTGATATTCATTTCTCACACATAATAAAATACTAGTAAAAACTGAAAAAGAACATCAAGATAAGTGACAAATATTTTATTAAAAGTGACATTACCTAGCATACATTTTGCATACGAATTCTGTATCAAATTAAATATTCAAATACAATCAGAAATATTTTCAAGATTGACACAAAGGTCATTGTTCTAAAGATGAAGTCATAATATTGTTATTTAAGAGATGGATACTTTGATTTCGGTACTGGTGATTAAAAGGTATTTTTTTTTCCTTTCAAAGTTTTTGATAGTTAAAAGGAAAGAACGGTGAGCACCAATTAACCCTCTTTCCCCACCATACCTCCCACCCATTAGCCATCCCAGTGGTGGTGAACCTAAGGCAGGTGGGTTATTTTGTTCTTCTTTTAAGACAAAAGATACTGATGTATGAGTGGTTTTTTCTAAACTAAACCCCCAGTAGTCAGGTTTAATCGCAGTGTTGACATTTGCAATAAATAAGTGGGTTTTGGGTTGCAGTTTGGCACTGGGTCTCTAAAAGGTTCACCATCACTGAGCTATGCTATCACTGTTTCTCTCCAAATGCCAGGAGCAGAGCAGTCACACATTTGTTCTCATGGAGGAAGGAATGGCCAGCTTGTTGGAATCACAATGAATAAATTTTCTCTAAGATGGTTAATACCTGGTATAGCTTCTTAGCAACTCTATGATGGCAATAAAACCAAGACTAACCATTAACATGCAAGAGAGGGTCAAAATAACAAATGCAAATTAACACTCAAAATGGCATAAGGAAATATGGGTAGCCCTATCATCTCTATTAGAGTAAATTTTTTAATTTGAAAAAGTATGGGTTTTATTCAGAATCTTTTCAGTGATTTTCATTTCACAAGAACTGATTATGATGGATTCTATCAAAGGAAAATGCAAACACTGATTGGTTATATAGTAAAAAAAAAAAAAAAAAAAAAAAACACATAATCACCACCATTAGACTCATAAAATGGCCACCACTCCACACAGATGTGAAGTTGGTAACCATTTCAGAAAAACAGCAACAAAAATGACAATTACAAAGTGAAAAGAGATATCAAGAAATGTCAACATAAAATGTGAGCTTTGCTGAAAGGTACCATTAGCCAGAGAAACAGCGAAAACATGCAAAGAGAAGAAAGAAAAATGGAGAGAGAAGTACCAATGCTATCAATACCTGTTGAAGTTAGCAATTTGTCAAATAAAAAACAGAATCTACAACCACGGTGTGTTTATCAGTCAGGGATTGTATAAAAGCCACAGCACGACGCTGCGTGGCGGAGTGTGTCGGCAATGATCTCACAAGGCAGACTGCCTGGCTGCAATTCCCGCTCCATTTACCAGCTGTGTGATTTTAGAAAGTGCTTTTGCTTCTGTCATCTGCAAAATAAGGGTATTGCTTCCTCCTCCACTGGGTTTTCTTTTTATTTGAGTAATATGAAGGAATTAAAGTAGTATGTGTATGCCATATCCCAAGCACTCAATAAATCACAGCTCTTAATATATAATGAATTTAAAATAAAGCAAATAAGACCAGGCTACACATCCCATGGGTGTTAGTCCTCAAAGTTATCTTCAGGCAGACAGCATGGTTTTCTCATTTCTGCTACTGTTTTTTCAAAAACACCTTGTGAGAAGGAGCTGGTTACTGTGCAACCCGAGAAAACATTAAGTATTTCTCTTAACAATTATGTTCAA
Organism: Heterocephalus glaber; assembly: GCF_000247695.1. Next base: position 21,220,729 of record NW_004624731.1, on the reverse strand, counting down.
ATTAAATAGGTCAGTGGATCCTACGATCAGCTTCCTGTCTTCAATTCAGAGGTCATCTGAGAGGAAGACAGGGATATCCGTTACTTTGACCCCACTGTTCTTCCTCCACATTCACCCCCCAAATTTTGGAAGGAAATGAGGAAAAGAAGGGAAAGAAACTAACATGACTTTGACTCTATGGTGCGTTTGGAACTTGAACTGAATAATCTTCAAGAACCACTTAGTGTTTTTCTTTGTCTCTTGTTTTCTGAAAGATACCTCTTAGGTCCACTCAGCCCCTCTGTCTGCTTCTTTCTCTCATACTCTTTAGACATAAGTAATTTCAGCTTAATAAAAATAAATCAAAGTAAAATTAGAAGACGCAGCAGTTGCTCTAAATTGTGCTATTTAGCAAATCAATCAAGATATTCAATTTTTTTAAAGAAAAAAACCTTACTGTAGAGGCGAGTTCTTTGCTTAAATGTCGTCATGTGATCATAATTCTGAGGACAGTATTTGTGTTTTAAATATTTTGTGCCAGTGGAAACATATCCTTAACCTGGATACTCTAAGCCAGTGGTGGCAAATCTATGGCATACATGCCGCAGCCAGCTGTTTGTTACCATTGAAAGCTCTAAAAGGTTCGCCATCGCTTCTCTAGGCCTTCTGTGCAATGGCTATGACAACACTGAAGGTCAGAAATTGCACCACCTGTCCGGACTGAGAATAGATACCAGGTCTGCTATCTACTTCCAGACCTGTCTATACATAAGAGCTAGGTTAGACCAACACAGCCTCCGGCAACAGAGAAAATGATAATATGTGGATGGGAAATTTTTTGTGGCCAGTAAACCATGTTCTTAAATGTTCACTAAACCATTTTTCTTGTTCCCCTGATGTCAACATTTGGTTACTGAGAGACCACAGACAACAAGATTACAAAATGATGACAAACTACTTCCATATTTTCCTTTATTTCTAATCTTGACAACTCATTTGTCAATGCTCTGTAGAGTCTGTTTTGCTTTTATTGTTGTTTAGTGTGTTTGTTTCCCTTCTCCTATTAAGTATTCTCAGAATGCTAGCTGAAATTGTTCTGTATAGTAAGAAGTAAGTGGTACAGATGGTTCCTCACTTTGAATGTCTTCCATAAATGTAATGTGACAATAAATACCTCCCCACATTGTCCATGTTAAAAGGAGTATAAATTCTTCAGTGGCACTGAGTCAATTATTTCACACACTATTTCCCTCAAATCCTCCTAAAAACATGTAGAAGTTGGACAGGAGTTGCATTTTCAAGTCGTATCCCTAATGGAAAATGGAAGGTTATACAAAGCAGCAGACAAATGACTATTCCAAATTCAGGGGGAGGGACAAGGTAGACTAACAGTTTACTAGAGAAATCTAGTTCACATGAGAATGAGGACGATGGAAGGTGGAAATAGAAAATGCAACTCTTGAGCATTTTTGTCTCCTCTAACCTTAAAAAAGATTTCCATCAATCTCTCTAGATGTCTACTTCTTTCACTGACAAGCATCAGAAATGATTGATCTATGAGTGCTGCTTTAATTTTTCACACCCACTCAATATTTTAACACCTGAATCCTGTTTTCTGATCAAACAATCTCCTGTCTCTACTCTCTTACAAAGGTCATTAATGGCCTTTTTATTGCCAAATGCAACCTCATTTTTTCATATTTCTACTATGTATGACATATACTTTCCCCTTCCCTGGATTGTTTCCCACCTCCCTTTTATTTATGATAAAACAAATCCTGCTCCTCCATTTAGACAAATCTGTTTTTGTTTTCTGTAGTTAAGATCCATATTCCTGGAGTCTAGTCCTAGACCCTTTATTTCTCATTCTCTGTGTGTCCTCATTAAGGTGGCACATTTTATTTCAAATATTTTTCTATGCTGCTGACTCCTAAATCCATCACATGGTCAGGACTTATTAACTGTCCAGAGCTTGCCTATTTTTTTACCTCTCTTCTCTTCTCCTCCTCCACCCAAGTGAACCATGTGCTGCTGATCCATTCATGAAACCTACATCTGCTCCTTCTCCTGACAAAGACCACTTAAGAGGTTGCTTAATCCTGACTTGGATTCTCTCCCTTATAGACAAAGCTCCTCAGATTGGTAACTGATTTTAGTAGCTTCGTGTCCCTTATTTTCACATGCAGACTGGCCTGATTCAGAAGTCACGTCCATCCTTCAAGTCCTCTTGATCTGCCTGGTGTCCTGATTTAGCTTCTCTCTTTGTTTTCACACTCAGAAGACCCCAGAACCCGGGGCACTAGTCTCGGACACAATACAGTACACTATCTCCCTGATCTTGACCAGCAAACAAGACGTGGGACAGTATAAAGCGACTCATAGGAGACTGGAAATAAAGGGAAGGATTTTTGTCACATTTATTCCTTAATGGCTTTTGATACTTGACCTTTCAACTTGGAACACTGTCAAATTCAAAATTTTTAAGAAGACATTCTTCTCTAAAAGAAATTTACCACCCAGAAATCAGCACTCCCAATTTTACAGTTATTTTCCCTCTTCATATCACTGCTCCCTCCTGCTTTTGTGCATTTACACAACCTATTTCTAGTTCAACTAAATGCTCTGTCTTCTGCATAGACTACTCTTTTTCTAGGAGATGCATTTAGGACCATCTACTCAACCCAGCCATCCTTCTGACTCAAGAAGATAGGTGACCTTAGTTGATCAAGCCAAATTCTCCTTTTATTAAGATAATGAAATCAGGATACTGAGCTGTCAGGAAGCACTTGCTAGCCACTTCAAATGTCAATAAACAAATTTGGTGTTGGGAATGTGACCTGTGATCTTGAATCATGTACACAAAGCTGCTTTCAGGGGAAAAAGTGATGAGTCATTCAAGTGCACATGGACAAGTCTAGGTTGAAGAATAAATAGCCCACACACACACAAAAAAAATGAGAAGAACAAAGCGAGGCTACTTTGGTTGTTATCAGCTTTCCATGCTTGCATTTAATTCCTGATCATACTATGATACAATCTGCCTTCTAGTACAAGATGCCTTCTAAGTTGGCTGAATGGATATCTATTATAACCATGGGTCTCAACTAAGACACTATCGTTTAAACTAAAGATCATGTTTTTATCTTCTATACAGTATCCCCTCTGGTTATTACTTATTGATTTCTGGGTTATGGAAATTCCACCACAAAAGGAACTTTGAGTCATGTTTTAGTGAACACCCACAACTTAAAGGAGAAGAGGGTTTTTTTGGCTCATGGTTTCAGAAGTTTCAGTCCATGGCTGGCAGGCTCGAATGCATAAATGGCATGATACGATGGAAGGGTCTGGATGGAGGAAAGCTGCTCGCCTCATGGCAACCAGGAAGCAGAGAGAGAAGGGACTAGTCAGGGAAATAGACCTTTCCAGGTCATGACCCCAGTGAACAGCCTCTTTCATCCAGACCCCACCTCCTAAAAGCAAATTGGCTGTAGTGCTCTCATTATCCAATCACCTTCCAAAAGACCCTTCTGCATACATGAGGCCTTTGGAGTCATCCAGATTTAAACCATAACAAGTCATAATATTGTGTACTAATCATTGATTCATGCATTATCTGTGTCTGTCAGTCACATTTCACTGTTAAGACTATTAACTATAAGATCCCTTGATACAAGTCTTTACTTTTTCTTTATTTCTAAATATACAAAGCTGTTTTAATCACTTTCCTCAAAGGGGACAAAATACCTGACATCAGTAACTTAAAAGAGAAGAAATTTATTTTGGTTCACAGTCACAGTCCATGGTCAGCTGGTTTCCTAGCAGAAACTGCAAGACAGAGGACACAGGAGAGAAAAAGCTGCTTGTGTCAGAGCAACAAGGAAGTGGTGAGAGTGAAGGAAGGAACCAGGAACCCTTCCCCGTCACAGGTCCAGTTATCCACCTGGGTGCAGGCCACCCTCTAAGAGCAGGTTAGCTGTAGCACCCCCATAATTCAATCACTTTTCACAAGCCTGCTTCTGAATAAAGCAAACTTTGGGGACAGTCTCCATCTAAACCATAACACCAGCAAATAGCTGCTGTTGCAAAATAGCTTTGGGACCATATCAATTTTGAATCTATGAGATAGGAGCATAAAAGGTAAACAAATTTTGTATATTGGTATAAACATGTAAACATGTTAGCCCCTAGCATCAACTAGGTGTTAATATAATTAAATAGAAACAAAAAGTTCTCAAGGGAACATGTAATGGAAAGTATTTAATAAAACGTTTATGGTTTTTAGTCTGACCTTACAAATATTGGGGACTTTAAAATGGAAAATAGAAATACTTGTATCAAACTTGAGTCTTTTTTTAAATCACAGTATAACACAAGCTTAACAAAACTGCCTTCTAAGAATGTCCTCAGACAACAAAATAAGTGAAAACTTAAAAATTATGTGAGCAATTACAGATCCATTTGTCAATGTCCATTTTGGAAAAAAAAGTACAACAAAACAAAACCAAATCCAACTTCAGAAAGTGATGGATGTCCTTCCCCTGAAGTAGCAGAAGTGCAAAAGCAAACTGCCCTACTTTTCTTTTTTTTTTCTTCTCAAATCAATACAGATCTCTTATTGCCATCATTAAAATATCACAAATTTATCTTCCAATCCACAAGCTTGTTTCTGTAGCTGGATAGCTCTTGGATCTTATTCATCAGGCTGCTGAACTGTTCCCTTTTCAGAAACATAGGTGCCATCCAAAAATTTTCTGATATCTTTGTTTTTGACCATGGTTGCTTGCTGAATCAAAGCAGCTGAATTTGAAACAAGCTCAATGTCATTTCCTTCAAGGATTAGTTCTGGGCTTGAGATTCTGAGCAAGAAACACCTGCCCTCATATGAACCTGGCGGATGTATTTTTCACCCAAGAAATTCCGGATTTCAATAAGAGACCCATTCTCCTGAAGAACGACATTGATGAGGAAGTGAGCACACACAGACTTCATCTTGTAACGGAAGCCCAGTGTAACACCCTTGATCATGTTCCGTACATGACTACAGATCGTGCTAACAGTAGCCAGTTCCTTTCTGTTTCCCCATCATTTGTCAACCTGGAGCCTCTTCTTTTGCTTTCCAAGGAGACTGAGTTCTACATTAATGTGGTTGAAGTCCCTCCGCAGGGTTCCTCTGGGGCCCTTCACAATAACTGTATGTCCCTTCAGAGTGATGTCAACATTTTTTGGAATGTCAACAGTCTGATTGCTGAGAATGGTCTTCATTCTCAAAAGAGATGTGGCAAAAAGAACTGCCCTACTTTTCAATCCAGGGCCTCAGGGTGGAAAAACAACAACAACAACAACAACAACAACAACAACAACAAAAGTGAAGAGAGAATTTCCCAGAGAGCTGTGAATATAAACTGATGCCAGAGTCAAGTAATTGAAAATGCCTTGGGGTAGAGGATTCCAACATAATTCCCTCAAATACAAACAACATTTAAAGCACTGAGTCAAATGGCTTTAAAAGGACAGTAAGAAAAATAAAATAAAATAAAAAAATTTAAAAAAAGGACAGTAAGAAAAGAAGTCTTTTAGCTATTCAGCAGTAAAAGTTCTAACTCAGAAAACAATTTAGGCTGCCCCCTTCCACAAAGACTTGGAGGAGGCCCATAGAACAGATGGACCTCCTGGAGCTGGAAATGCAGTTCCCCATAGGCCCTTGCTGGTGAACAGCCCCTTTTTACAACCCTGCAACCTTCCCATTTATGGTTAGTTCCTCGCTTTCAGTTTAAAGCTCTCCCTGAGAGCAAATATAAGTTACAACTAAGAGATTTAACTCTCTTCCACTGAAAATAAGGGAAGAGACTTCTTCTCTTTCTTACAGTTTTCTTTAGTAAACTTGTAAGCTTTTGTATCTGTTTCTTTGAAAGCTATGTAACCCTTTTTAAAAGATGATAAGCTTTTTCCAGTTATACTACTCAGGTATGTTTTTCTCAAACTTGGAAAGTAACTCTTTGAAATGTAACCATGAAGGAAGAGAACATTCTCATTTCTACTTCCATTGGAAGGAAAGGAAGCTAACTTTGACCAGTGCCTGAGGAGATCCAGTTTTCCTTTGGATAAAGCCAACTACACAACACATGGTCATCCCAATCACCAAGCGGATTAAGATGAACTATGTGTTACAAGTGGTACTGTCAAGTTCTCTTAAGTAGGGGCTAGTTAATTGGCTTAGGAACAGGCATGCAATTAGTTTTATGTACTTGGCTACATACATAAAAGAGTAAAATGTCTGTCTATTTGCAATCTTAAATGAATTGCTCTTATGCATATTACCTTTTGGTTCGATGCATATTCAATACTAAGCTGCTTCATTTGTCTTCTACCTTTGGGAAGAGGTTTTCTGGCTTGAAAAAAGATTGCTTTATAATTATATTGTCCACATACCTGCTCTTGCCTTCTGGAATACAAATTTATCCTGCCTCTCCGTTCCTCCTTTACGTCCTTGTTGAACTCTCTCTTTCCTGTTACAGAATCAAATGGATTTTTCAGGGTCAAGTTCCTTTGCGCATTACCAACCCTGTTCCTGGCCATTTGCAGGTCTACCAAGCCTACTCAGCCAGCCCAGGTAGACTCTACGATATGCTGCACTAGTGTCACTCGACATTACATTTGATTCTGCCCTGGAAAGGTGACAGTCTGCCTGGATTCATCTGGATTCTCCTGATAAACCCAGTCACTTTACTTGGGGCTAACATCCTCTCTGCAGATTTCCTGGACCAGACTCTGGTAACAGTTAATCATTCCTTTCAGTGCAAACTCTAGTCTCATTTCATGCTGCCAAATCTTTGAATATTTTGCATGCAGCATAGATTTACTAAAGGGAGGGAATGTGGCAGTCTATTCCAGATCTTCTGCTCAGGTGATAATGATTTTTCATTATAAAACAGTCTGTAATTGTTTAATGGTCATATTTATGAATCGGTTTCTGTGAACAGGCGAGTGGGAAACGGCCTCTAGGAAGAGGAATGATAAAATCAGTATTTCTGAAGTTCTGTAGCTGAGAAAGTCAGACCTGATATCAGCCAATGGGACTCTGGGTGCCAGCTACCCGGGCTTCCTGGTTATCTGTCAGCATCTGTTTTAACTGTGCACATTCTAGTCACGAATCTGTATAAAAATATAACACACTACAACTCATTTCTTTGATTCTGCTTTTGTCAATTATAAAATGTCGGGTTTGATCTTGATTATCTCCAAAAGTCGTTCCCACAGTAAAGTACATGAACCTGAAAATGTTTTCCTAATTTGCAGTGTCAGTATCAGCAATTACTAGGAACATCCAGGTATACATGATTTGTTTCAGACACTCAATTTTCTCTTTGGTGAGCTGTTCTGACTATCTGACTATCAACCCTTTCCAACACAGATATCTCAAAGATGGGATATAAGCAGCTCAGGAGCAGTAATTAAATGGATTTTTTTTCATTTAATTTTTCCAAGCAAAGATTCTGGATCTATTTCCTCACTTAAAAAATAAGTTTATTTCTTTATTTTCTGTTAAACTTTCTTCTCTTTGTGTTATTTATTCTAATATGCATCAAGCAAAAAGCTAACATGTCAAAATGAGACTGCTTTTGGCATGTTGTGAGACAGTTGTAGATATCCCTACATCCTGCAGGAAAAGGGGAACTTAAAGTGGGTTTCTCTCTATCTTGCAAAACTCTCAAGATTTCAGATTATAACTCAGAGATCCTAAGGAAGGCATCAAAGGCTTGTGAATACATGAATAAATATATGTATAAAATCATGAATGAACAAATAAATAAATGAATAAATAAATTGTTTAGGCTGAACTGGAGTAGAGTAAAAGACATAATTAAAGTCCAAATGGCAAACAAAAAGTGAACTTTAGAAATCATTAACTTCTATCCACTGATGAGGCAAATGATCCAACATTTATAGGGAATGGCAAACTATAGTCTTAGTGCATTATAATGTAAGACGTGACTTGTGCTGATGTCTCAGGCTGACACACAAAAGGTGTAACACCATCGAGATTCATGCAGTCAGGCCTTTGCATCCTAGTCAAATGTCAAAAAAGCTTTATTCATTCAAAAAATATGTGCCAGTGGGAGTTATAATGATAACCAAAATAAATACAGACCCTGCCTTCAAGAAGTGGGAAGACTTTCAGGGCAAAAACTCCAGACTTTGCTGAGCTGTGTATACCCTGTGAGGCTTCTGAAACCTTGAAGGAAGAAAAGCCAGACACCAACCTCTTTTAGCATCTCCTTGCAACAATGGAGGAGCTATATTTCCTCTTAAACTAGCTCTCCAGAGGCACATGAATTTTTAAATTATTTTTTTAAATTTTAATACAAGATATCTCTGAATTTAAACAAAAAGTACAATTTGTCATCACCTGAATGGCAATAAAAATCACATGCAGAGGTGAAAAGGTGAGCCTGGAGATCTAGCACAGTAGGAGAGTACTTGTGTAGCATGTCCAAGGCCCAGGGTTCAATTCCAGGATTGCCCCCAAAAAAACTCGTATCTCAATACTTTTATTTCTTCATGAGCCAAGGAAACTCTAGAGGGGAATATTAGATCAACCCAATGTTTTCAGATAAGCCTTTGTGGCTAAATAAAAAGATAGTCTTCCAAAGTTTTAAAAACTAAAGTGTTTGCTAGAGGAACTTGAAATTGCTGCTAACTACGTAATAAAAAGAACTGATGCAAGAGATGCAAATAACCAGCTGTGTCAGAAATCTCTAAGAATGACAGGCTTGAAAGACATAAACAACTTAAGAGCTACTTTAATTGTGGAATCTAAAGCATTCCTTTCTTTTACATTCTTGAGAACGGTTTATGTGTTGTAACATTGTAACTATTTCTAAATGTATTAAAGAATTCTTATTAATTTTATTTTTCAGAAATTTTTATTTTTAAAAATTTGTTTTTAAAAAATTGTGATTATGTGATTTAAAAAATAAAATATGCTTAGTGCATAAACACATTTCCCATTTTCAAAGTAAAACATTTTAAAGAAGAGCTCCTTCTTTTAATCTGAATGTGATATTGATAATCACTTAATATTCTACCTCCACATGATGCTCAGCTATGTGTCAAACTTTCAATACTGAGAAAATCCTGTGAATTATCCCTGCAGCAAATGACCAAATGTTTCTGTAATCCAACAATGACACTTGTTTACAGAACTGAGGATTTTCTCAGCAAAGAGACATTTGGTGTTAAAATTGGAACAATTGATCACAGGAACTTTGGTTGGACAGTGGTTCTGTCAGAAGAAGAAAAAATAAGACTGTTTCACTGTGATCTCCAGTGACAAAATTGCTTAGTAACCTGACTTTTCCTGGCCTTCTTTTCCCTCTATGAACATGAAAATGCAAATTCATCACTTTTACCATTATAAAGATAAATATATCGCAAGAAAAAATATTTAATAAAAATGGCTTATATTGGTTAGCTTCTGACATTATTGTTCTGATTGTTTTCATATCGGTTCATTCATTTGACCTTTAAAACAAACTATAAAGTAGAAACAATATTTTCACTTCATAAAAATACTAAAGCAACTAATCCACAAGTTTTGAATGAACCAAAGGACAATTTGTTTGTAGAGCCTGCACCAGAACCAAAGCTTCTTGAGTTAGAACACAGCAGATCAGCAAGCAGGCATCTGAAGAAGGCCTTTGGTAGACGGTTCCAGACTCCAAGTATTCATCAGTCAGAAGCCATGTTCAAATAAACCTCACCTGTGTTATAATAGTGCCGCCGATCAGAAAGATTACCTTATGTAAATGGTTATTTGCTTATGACTAAAAACTTAGGTCTTGATGCCTCGTAGAGAGGCTAATGAATTCCCAATTAGGTGGATACATATGATATCTATGCAAAAACTATTCATATCACTTTCATATATGCTACTATATATTCCTTGCAATTTGTAGTTAGTGGGTCTCTGCTTTAAAAATCGTATGAGGTTAGCTTGAGAATTTCATAATTATCAAAATGCATGGATTTATTTACATTATTAAAATGTCAAATTCTCATCAGTCTTTTTACGTTAAATTTTTATGAAGTCTACAATTTATAATATAAAGTTAAATACTGGACTACTTATAGGTCTGTATGTTTTTTCTACAAAACAATGCAAAGTCCCTGAAATAACTGACACATACATGCTACGGCATCTCTCTGAACCTGTGATTCATTCAGTAAGTAATGATGCTCGGCTTTATTACAGAAAAAAGCTTCCTCTTTCAACAAATAATTAAGGTACACTTCTATGCACCAATAAACCCTCTGCCCTTCTGGGAAGTTTTTTCTTCTTCAATCTAGAAAGAAAACCAAATTTTGGCAGATGTTTTGCTATTGAAAAATAAATTGTAATTATTACAAATAAAGTTCATGGACAAAAACTAGGGAAAATACAGAAGAGAGATGGCAAGATAAGATGAAGGAGAAAGTACCTCTGAAGAAGTTTGATCAAAGAGGACCAGAACAAAGGAAGAAAAGGAAGAAGCAGGAGGAGTGGTTCGGGTATAAATGTCCACTGTGCCCACGCATCTGAGGATAAGAACATGAAGCACTAACACATTTGCAAGTGGGGAAAGTGGATAAAGAAATTATGGACAGGGAGTGCTTATTTACACAGATGAAAGAGAAAGAGGAATAATAGTTCAATATCTGCTTCTGTGTTGTCAAAAAAAGTAGCTATTTCTCCATTATCTTAGAAGGAGATTTACTGTCATCTGTTTTGAGACCTCAGGAAACCTTAAAGTGACTGAATCTGATTCTGAAACTCCTTTACATGCCATTACAGACTGAAGCAAACTGTCCACCTCTAAGGAAATGACCTCTTCCACAAAGCATGCATAATATATTAATAGGTACTCCAGCAGATTGAACCAACTGCGGCAGCATAGAGTTAAAGGCCCAGCAAATTTGGGCTATTCAATAAATTTCCCTTCCCTTCTACAAAGAATATGCAAAAAGTTCAGGAAGCAACTTACGTCTGATTTCAAAGAAAAGTGCTATATAACTATATATGCTAATTCTCAAATATGGGATATAAAAATAGCAAGCTTTGGGATTTCAGAGGAAAGGAAAATGACCAAGGGTCAGCTGATGTGGTCAGAGGAGGCAACAGTAAGGAGGAGGATCTGGTTACTGTCCAAGACTTTTTGTGTGGTACTGAGAATATATAATTAAGCAGTGACACCTAAAAGGCTGACCTGTGTATAAGAATAGCATGTACCTCTGACTGCTTTCCCTTTCCGTCTGACACGGTTCTTCCAGTTTAGAGTCATTATGTTCTGATAAAAATAGTCTGTTGACAACAATCATATACAGAAAAAAAAATACTCAAAGTGCAGAGCCCTTTAAAATGCATATTTATTTTATACTGCAATGCTATTCTTGTCCTATGTTTTTTTATCCCTTCTCAATTTAAGGTCATAATTTTTATTCTTCAAAATATATATTCATGAGCTCAAGGTACCAGAGATGTCGATTAATCTGAATTCCCATCTAAACTCACGCACTTTACACTCGATGTTTAATCACTTTCTTTTCAAGACTATTTTAAATTATTCTTGCATTTATTCTCCTCCACTTGCATTTTTTATCCCCTTTTGTGTGTACATTTATACTTGCCTGTGACTTCAAAATCTACCAGCTACATTTGCTTTGGCAATATTAATATACACTTTGTAGGATTTGTATTGGTAACACCAACACGGAACAAATTATTGGAAGGAAAACAACATATAAACTTTAAGACCCTTGGCAGCAATGCAGAAAATCTTCCTGTTTGCCCTCTCTCCACATTATTCAGGTGATTTCCTCACCTAATTTAAGATACAACCTTCATAAAAGCATGCCAAAAAAATGAACTAACTACCTAATGCAATAATAAAACAACTGCTCCTGCTTTTGTTATCTATTCAGTTTATCATTAGTCCTTACATCTACTTATTTTAATAGCCAATCTGGGGATAAAAAGAATGGGAATATAGCCTAGAAAATAGTGAATGTCTATTAGAAAAGATGACAGAAACATGTATAATTAAAACAGACACTGAAAGCTTAGGGTGCCTAAGATAAGAGGTGCAGCTGTTAGATAAGAACTGAGAGGAAGGAGAGAGAAAACCATGCTTTGTTCTGCTTGTCAAGAAAGGCAATAAAGAGGCCGACAGTAATTATCTATAACTAGCATGATCAACCTTAGGGACTGGACAAAATGTTCAGACTGACCAACAGATTCCTATATAATTTGGCTCTGTTTGCATGTCAACATTAAGTAATTAAATAAAATCTGCCTGCGAGTATGGGTCTTGATCATATACTTGGTACCAGGCTACTTGGCAGCAAAGGATTCACCAAGCCATGCACACTGCTGTGTGGCTCGCACTCAAACAGATCAACTTGCTGAGGAACCTGAGCTCCCCTCTGGAGTCTTTTCTCCAGCACTGGCATCTGAGAGCTTCTGTATCCAGAACATCCACGACAACCAACTAAGCAAAAAATGATGATGTCTACTGAGAGGTAAGATCCCTTCATTGTAATGTAAAATTAATGCAGTGATTCTCCAAGGGGTGAAAAGTGAAGGACAGTAAATAATATTTCAATGGCTTGTGCCTAGATGTCCCCCCAAAGCCTCATATGGTCACAGGTAGGGACTTTTTCAGAAGCCTGGATCTTGAGTGTGTGATGCTGGGATTAAGAGTGCGTGATTACTAAATCATTCCATTGATTGGTTTGGCACTGCCCTAAGCCTGGTAGCCTAGATGGACTATAACAGGGGCAAAAAGAAGCTGCTAAGTTTGCTTGGACTCGCTTCTTTGCTACTTTGTGGCTTTGGTACCTTCTGTGTGCCATGAACTGTTTCTCCTCTGTGATGCCCCTCTGCTGTGCCACCCTGCCATGGAGACAGCCAGTTATGGACTGAAACCTCTACAAACTGTGAGCCAAAATAAAACTTTCCTCCTTCAACTTTGTGTGTCGAGTATTCTGTCCCAGCAACAAGAAAGTAACAAGTGAAGTTGTAGATTAGGGACACAAGGTCTAAAAGTATGAAAATTAAGGGCCATCAAATTCCACTTTGTGGTCAAAAGTTAACACAGACCAAGCATGGTGGTATATGTCTGTAATTCTAGCTACTCAGGAGGCTGAAGTAGGAAGATCCCAAGTTACAGACCATCCTGGGTCACTAACAAGACCTTGTCTCAAAATAAAAAGTCCTTGGGATGGACTTTAGTGATAGAGTGTCTGCTTAGCAGATGAGGCTCTGGATTGGCTCTCCAGTACCCCACAACCCAACACAAATTAACACAAACAAAACTTAGCATCTGTCTTATAAGGGCTAGGAGAAATACTTGAGACTTTTGCCAGATTTCTTTCTCATCTGGCTAGTTAAAATTTCTTTCTATGCTCATGTTTGTAGTTCTGCCATAGGTAGCATTAGCACAACTGTAAAAGGCACGAAAGATGGAGTATTAAAACTCAAGGAGCTTCCCACGTATTTGGGAAAACAAGAGTATGTTAAATCGCCCAAACTGAGTAGTAACGTGGCCAGTATGTTTCCATAAACCTGATTTAGGAAACCTACACATAAAGAAAGAAAAGCTATGCATCCTAACAGACCTTTCTCATTTGCTACAAAGAGAGCTGTACACTTGTTCACCTGCCACATTTGTTTCTCAACAAGCACTGCATTACACCTACAATGTAATGCTACAAATGATACTGAAGTTTCTTTTCTGGGGTACAAATACGTTTATTCTATCAGGTTGCTGGAATGATATGGAAAGTAAGTGGAAGAGGAAAATGTTAAATAAAGAAAAGAGCATGAGGGATTGTTATCCTTTAAAATGATATTTTGTATTTGGTTAGCATTATGTATTTTATAAAATATTACATGCCTATATATTTTATTTTTCCATAAAACCATATGGAATAAAGAAATTGTAAAGGAAGAAATTAAAATACAAAGAAATTAGTTAATATTTCAAAATCCTTCTGTCCCATTAACAGTTTCTAATCCTGTGACTTTTCTCTCCTCACCTATGCTATGAATTCTTTACATTTTCCTTTCTTTCGAAGTTTGACATCATCATTTCTCTGTCTTCAGAATATAATTTCTCACTTTTGACTCATTTTTTCTATCACCACAAAAATCACTGTCACGCTTTTTCCCATGTTACAAAAGCAAAGTTTCTCTCCGCACGGTCTCTTTGGAGCCACCATGCTGGGCTACCTTCTTCCCTCCACACTTCTTATGGGTGATGTCCAATCACCATTCACTGGCAACTTCATTTGATCCTTCCCAACACCATGAAAGCATTCTTGCTAATCCCCACATTTCCTTCGGACACTTTCCTTTTCTTTAATAAAATTAATATCTCTGTCAATATTGCCACTGCTTTATCTTCCTTAAAAATATTTTCCCTTTGCTGTTCCGGAATCCGGACACTTTCCCCTTCATTTTGCTTTTTAGTCCATGCCTCAGAGTCTTCTTTGCAAACTCCCTCTTATCCGCTGTGCAGATGAATGTGATGACCACTTCCATAACTGATATTGCAGTTTCTTTTAACTACTGCATTTGGCTGATCACCAGTGAACTGTCCATTGCAGTGACGAATCGCCAGTAAATTCCACTCTGCCCTCTTCACTTCCACTGCCCTTGTCTCCCTCTTTTTCTCACCTGCTATTACTTGGATGGCTACAATTTGCTAACAGCTCTTCCTGCTTTTACCGATGCTTCTGCCACCATCAGCAAAGAAGAATGTACGTTAGGTGTTCTTAGAAGATGCAAATTAAATTATTTCCAAATTTACTTGACAATCAAAAGAACAAACATAATTTTTAAGCCAAAGCTTTCCTCCTTCAAACTTTCTCCACTGTTCAATTTGGATTCTGACCTCCAGCCCACACAAACACAAATTCTCTCTCCTGTCTTCAGAACTACGGCAGCACTACCCCTTCTACAGTGGTATCTTGATACTTGTCTTTAATTGGTTCTGGGAGGCAAGGGGAGTATCAAAATTGAGGAACACCAAACAAATTGCTTTGTCTGGAAAGGGCAGAAGCCAAAGGCTATTAACACCAACAAGTTCCAGCTTGTGCACGGAGTACCAGACAAAGGATGCATACTGGAGCAAATTTGTTGTGTCAAAATTCCACCAGGGTCAAAGCAATGCAGTACAAGTTCTGACTCTATCTAGAAATAGCTTCTTTTCTGCTTGTCTTCAAAGTCCTGTGTCTTATCCATGTTCTCATCCATGAAGACATAAGAAACAGGGAATGATATAAACAAATGGGATTGCTAATTTTCCACAATTTATTACCATTAGATTATACCCCCTTTATCAAGTTATTTATGTGTGTATGTCATCAAACATAGCATAAAAATATACAAGTTTCCAAGTTTCTCTGGATCTTCCTTTCTGAACACTTTTCTGGCATGTGAAAATTAAATATTAAATTAATTTATATGCTTTTCTCTTATTGTGTCTTTTGTTTTAGGCATCTCAGTCATGAGCAGAGTAATGGGTAAGGAAAGGAATCTCTTCATGCCTACAGTACTTATTAAAAACTATTGTGAGATTGTTGACTTATTTTCTTTCTCTATAGTTTCATAAGGCTTGTTATGATATGTATCTTTTAAAGATTTTAATCAAATGTCTCCTCTTACTATTGAAAGGAATATTACACTATTTGTTTGTGTCATGAAGCCTTCATCCAAGACAGCAACAATGAAAAATCCATAGCCCAGTTTCCATAAACATAAAAATTAATTTCTAAGTTTTTGGAGTCCTAAATAAGGAGAGGAATGTTTATAGCAATAATTAATTAATCAATGCCTCTCAAGTGATATCTCAAACAGCATTTTCTCTTACATAGGTTTTCCCTGGTATACACATGTACTATGTTTTTGTAAAACTGACTAATAATGAATGAACTTCAGTGTAGCTTTATCAAGAAAATGAAGTAATTAATTAAAATGCCTTTTAAATCAAAGAAGAATAATATACTCTTCATCATACAGTTATTAACAGAATTCCTAAATAAAATTTAAGTCATAGTCTCATTTTAAGTTCTGTACTTGGCTCTCTTCTGAACATAAACTCTGATTCATTACTGCTAGAATGCAATATTCTGTCATATCTAAAAATTTCACAATGTCATAAGCCATGGAAAAGATGGTTACATGCTGTTTTTTAAATGTCTGAGAGTTAATCATTTATTTCCCTTTCCTGATATGCCTTTTATGCTTTGCATGTTTCTCAAAGATAAGGTGAGCAGGAATGTTTACCAATGTTATGATGCTCAATAGTAGAAGACAATGAACCTATCAATCCCCTCCACAAAAGCTATGTACTTGACTTTGAAGATGCAATAGTTTGTTCAATTTCAGAATATTTTCCAAATCACCTTCCTTGAGTTGTGAAAAGCAAAATCACTTTGACAGGTACACGTTCTATTTTTAGAATTCATGCCTTTTCTCACATAATTTTGCATAATCTTCCAAGTATGTGGAGCCTGAAGAGAATAAAGGGAAGATTTAACGTGCCTGTACTGCTAGAGTAGAGAGGACACGTGAAGCACTCACATAAATTCAATCAACATATTTCCCTCTACAAAAAATTTTTTCTAAACATTATCTGTGTTCATGTATGACTCAAAATTAGTAGTACCTGTGCAGTCAATTATTTGAGTAAAAGAGAAACAATTGAGAACTTCCAGGATTAACTTAGTTTTGAGCTTTACAACAGTTTTCAATAAGACCAAAATTCTCCACTAAAGTATACACTTCCAAAGCCACAATGGCACCCCTAGATAGCATTATTTAATTATCATAACACAAAAATATCCAGACATTTATCACACTGGTCTGAAATTAGCTCTTTATCATTTCTTTCTAAAGTGCAAATTGAACTCTGAGAAAAGCAACTGTGTATTTTCAGGTGAGCTTAGTAAAAAGCTACACGGTGTCACCCCTACTTCTAATTTTTCCTTTGGTTACAGTTTCATCTTCAAGGAAAAGTAATCTGTTATGAGAGGTGGTCCTCCAGGCCACTTCTCTTGGGATCTCAATCATTTGTAACAACCTAGGTGATAGCTACATGTGAAAATCAGGATCGTGATATTTTGATTTTTGGTTTTCATGGAAAGGAAGCATCAGGAATACAGAATAATCATCAGGGGAAAGACAGTCCACATGGAATACTGCTTCTTATATTTTTATTCGCTTCTTACTGCCTCCTTAGGTTGGAGTATTCGAAAGAAAGACAGTAGAATAATCTAGTTTTTAAAAAAGAGCAAAACAGTAAGCATTACAGTCCTGGGTTTCAAAACTTGTTACAAGCTCTAGTAATGAAAACAGCATGGCACTGGCACAGTAACAGACATGAAGAACAATGGAATAGAATGCAAGATAAAGAAACAACTTCACGTGCTGTTGGGCTCTTTGACAAAGGGGCTAAAAAAAATGCTGGAAAAAAGGTAGCCTGGTTAACAAATGTTGCTGGGGAAATTGGTTTTCCATGTTCATGAGAATTAAATTAGACCTATATCTCTCTCTTTACTAAAACCAAGTCAAAATAGATGAAAGACCTATTAAAATAGAAACATTGAAAGTGCTGTAAGAAAAAACAGGGAAAACACTTGACAGGCATAAGTAATGACTTTCAGAATAGAACTCTAATAGCATAAGAAATAATACTTATAATCAACAAATGGGACTATATTAAATTTTAAAGCTTCCAAAGGGAACAATCAATAGAATGGAACGATAACCTAAAGAATGGGAAAATTTTTACCAATTACTCTTCTGAGAGGACTAATATCTAGAATGTATAAAAAAGTACACTCTCCGAAATAAATGACTCAATCACATATAAGCAAAAGAAATAAATAGACACTCCTCAAAATTAGTACAAATGGCCAATAAGTACATGAGAAAATGTTTGGTATCTTTAGGCAACATGGAAATGCAAATAAAAACCTCTGAGACACCATCTTAGCCCAGAGAGAATGGCTATCATCAAGAACACAAAAAACATCAAATGCTGGTGAGGATGTTGGGGAAAAGGAACACTTCTACAAGGTTGGTGGGAATGGGAATGCTAACTAGTACAAGCACTATCAAAACCATTATGGAGATACCTAAAAGAAAACCCTAAAAATTGAAATTTAATTTAACCCAGCTATATCTCTCCTGGAAATCTTCCCAAAACACTTAAAAGTATCATGCTATAGTGATATATGTGCACCCTCCCCATGTTTACAGAAGTTCAATTCATAACAGGTAAACTATGTAAACAGCTTAGGTACCCATGGATAGATAAATGAACAGAGAAACCATGATATATATACATAATGGAGTATCACGCAACAATACAGAAAGGATAAAATTTGAGTCATTTGTAGGAAAATTGTGGCTCTTAAAGCCATGATGGTAAATCAGATATAGAATAACCATCACATGGTTTTCTTTATGTGAAAAATTTAAAATATATATAAATTACAGAGTAAAATAAAGGAGAGGTGACGGGAAATAGGGAGGCACACTTCTTGGAGTTGAGGAAAGGAAAGAAGAAAAGGGGAAAGAGAGAAAAGTAGAGGATCTGGAAAGGATCAAAAATTATCAAGAGAAGATACATATATCAATTCACCCAAATAAATGTAATTGTTATGTATGCATACATACATGAATACAATTAATAAAGAAAATCTATGCTCTTGATCATCTACCTTTCATTATCATTTATTCATATCTCTGGATTGATAACAGTGATCTTGGTATACAAAAACAATAACAACAAACTCATAGAAGACCAGAAGGTGGAAGGACAGCCTGTAGAATTGTTAAATAGCAATAGACTCACAAAGGAGCAGATAAGAAAAATGTCAGCAACAATCTATGTGTAAATCAGGAAAATCACTGCCACCTGCTGTTTTGGTCTGTTAAATTCAGATTTTTCTTAGGAATGCATACTATAGGATGGATCATCCGACACAGGTACATAACCTGAAGCTAGAGCCTTGGTCGCACAGGATATTCCATAATACCCCACATGCGTGCAGTGTTGCCCTTGGAGAGCCATATGCCACATGCTTTTGCATGAGTTAACCATTCTTCATTGGGATGCTGGGAAGCAGGTACTCTTAGCAGGAGCATTTCTGTTTACAAGACTGGAAAATGGAAACACCAGGGATTTGTTAAGGAGCTTCCCTAAAGCTGATACAGCCATGCACCTATTTATATGATGGTATTTTCTGGAAGGAAGGAGTGTGCCCATCAAGATAGCACTCAAATTGTATTTGGTTTGGGGGATATAAAACACCTGCCAATCTTTATGGGGAAAGACAAAGATGGATTATATGAGGCAGGAAAAGAATGTGATAGGAAATTTTACAGACAATAGTTTAGAAGCAAAACAAAATAGAAATGAAAATATTTTAAGTTCCAAAAGTAGTTTTGAAAGGTTGTAGGTTGAAGATAATACATAAATTATGTTGTAAAATATATCATTTTGACAATATATTTGCCAAGAGAGAGGCAGGATGTAATGAAAGAAATGGATGTTGCTAGCGTCAGGCTCCTGCGTTTCCCTGGCAAAGTCCTGAGGTCTTCAAATGCTCTTGATGTGCACATGAAAACCACATGTTGCTTGTGCAATTTCAAGGTGAGATTCTGGGGAAAAAAACTTTTAGATAAACATTTTTGCATTCATCCTTAATTATATGTCAGTGATTTTAATCCCTGTGCTCACTGAAAGGTGACTATATTACAAATAAAGGGAACCAATCTGTAATGCGCATGTGAACAAAACTATCAATATTTCATCAAAATTTCATGTGATTTTCTTCAAAACCATTTTTGTTTTAGTCTAGAAATTGTGTAGTGCCCAAATCTCTTTATTCCACATGAATTATGTTATTCTACCAGGCTGATTATGCATTTGAGCCACATTTTAATGTTTTGAACTGGTATTATGAGACCTAACCTATCACTAGTCTACATCTATCAAATGATGAAAGTTTTCATGAGACTGCAAGATACTTTACTGGACATAAGCATTTGACATCAAAATGAGCACATGTCGAAATTACTGGTTATATGTAGGTTTTGACCTGTAATTGATCAATTTCTGAAGTTGTGAACATGTCATTGGATGAAATGTAGTTCAGATAATTATTGTTAAATCTCTACTACTCACCATGTATTTTTTGAGGTTTTCAGATTTCAAAAGATAAAACAGACTTTATCTCTGTTTTTAAAGGAAAGAACAGTGAGAAAGAAGCAATGTGGAAAAAGGGCTGGAAAAGTAACTAAAGGTATTATTACTTCTGTCCTCAAAGATGCTATCAGATAAAAATTTCAAAATTATTTTGAAAAACTGACTGGAGACAGCCAAACACAAATTAATATGCTACCTTAAATGTCTTGAATAAACATTTGCAAGATCAATATCTATAGGAAACAAAGATTGGCCAGTTCTTTTGAAGGCTTATTTATTTCAAGCAATAGTCAATTAAACAAAAAAGTTGAAAAAGCAAAAGCACATATAAGCTTATCAGTAAATAAATATAAACTGTAAAAGGGTATTAAGTAAACAAGGGAATAGAGTGTGTCTGTGAATCACTACTGGCAACCGCATGGCTAGAGATGTGAAGGAGCAGAAGCCAAGCTCAGTTTGTCGTGCAGGGAAATAACACCACACAATCGCTGTGTCCCACTGTCTTAAGTTCCAAGGGAAGAGCATGATCACATGCAGGCTTTCTGCGAGTTCAAAGCACATTCCGAATGAGATTGCATTTTCAAAATCATACATGGTATGTCTTAAGGGAGAAAAGAAAAGTGATGAAATTTCACATAGAACTAAAGGGAGGAAGGAATCCCTGGGATGTCATAGTGTGGAAAAATTTTGTGGTGAAATTGAATTACAGCCCTATGATTCTATCCAGACGCTTACCCTAAGTCAAACTTCATCTCCGATTAAGACCACGGACTAGAAACAAACATCACCTTTCTACAGCCCAAGATCTTCCTTGTGCAAGTTGTACAGCCTTGGTCTAATAGCCCTTGAAGACTCAAAGACTTGAAGAGAATAATAAAAATGGCAACTTCATCAACTAGCTATGGGAATTAAATTGTGTATTTCATAAAACATAATTGTACAGTATATACCAAAGTGTTCAGTAACTGTTAGCCGTTGAGGGCAAGAATATCTTTGGTGAAATGACAAGTATCCAGAAATAAATTTATATGTATGGTACGTGCGTATGTGTGTCTCAGTGTGTCTATATCTCATACATAAGAAAATGGAAATAGAATGATACCAAATATTTTTGATTCATCAATTTAAGAGAAAACTAAAAATAACACAGAGCTGCTGAAGTATTTAAAAATGGTAACATACACTGTATTTATGGATGTAAAACTTGCCAAGGTTGGAGTTTTCAAAATTACTTTCTTTGATTTGTATTTCATTCTGTACATCACTACTGTGTCGAACATTTGACCACTATTAAGATTTATGAAGTTCTGTCCTGATTTAAATTCATATGTATCCATGAACCCAACAAAATTTAGATGCAACAAAATAGATATTTAAAAAGCAATAAAAGCAAGTCAAAAGAATAATCATAAAAATTAATCTAATTGTGCATTTTACAAACATTATAAAGATTCAGATTTAATTCTCTTGCAAATAAAAGACAAAGAAAGGACTCATTTCTGTTGAAAGAATCTTTGGTTAAAATGTAAATGGGTGTATATATTTACATATAAATTTGGGTATTTTCCATCAGGATGGTTTGTTTAGTTCATCTGTTTCATTTAAAACTAATAAACTAATGTCATTATTCTGAGATGATGAAGTCTATTTATGAAAATCTTGATTGGATAAACTCAACTAGATCCAAATGCAAAGCAATTTCCATACCAATTACCCATTTAGACTATATATGATTTCAGTATAAAGAAAAAACCTGGCTTAATCAATACAGTTGTTTCCTGCGTGACAAACCCTGACTTACCTTTGTTTCACTGCCACATATAGAAAACCTTATCATACATACTATAATTTAACCAAGTTTAGCCACCTTTCCCTGATTATAACGTTTCATATACATACTTTATACAATTTTAATCACTTCTCGTCCTTTTGGCTAAGATCAAGTATACAATTTTAGTGTCATATATTCCACAAATAGGTGATCAAAATACATGGTGAATTTTAAAATTAAAAATAGCCTTATTACAGGTTCAATGTCCGGTCCTTCCAGGTTGTAGACTGTCATCCCCTTAGTGTGTCTGCACACAGCAGACAAGGTGGGGCTGCTCCCTGGAACTTCTTTTATAAAGCTGCTACTCCCAATCATGAGGGCTCCACCCTTACAGCCCGATCATCTCCCTGGATGAATCTTTCAACATCATCATGTCTCACCCCAGCCTTTGAAATGCACTCAGAGTAGTTCTTCCACAGCGCTGATGTAGAGCACCTGGTAGATCCACACCAACCTGGACAAACAGTTGCTTGACCATACCTTGTTGCCTCCAAAATGTTTTCTCATCCCTTTCCACAATTTTAAGGCTTGCTTCCCTTCTCATTTAAAATTTCATCTTGACGTTGTCTCTCTTTTCTCACATTTCACTATAAACATGCTAGAGAAGCCAAACTAGAACTTTTTTTTTTTTTTTTTGGTACCAGGGATCGAACTCAGGACCTTGCGCTTTCGAGGCAGGCAGCGGAACCACTGAGTTAATCCCTGGCCCTGAAAACTAGAACTTTTAACACTTTGCCCAGAAATTTTCTCAGTCAAATAAATGGTCTGTTTCGTTACTTAACATTTCTACCTTCCGGAAAAG
The DNA here is from genome assembly GCF_000247695.1 of Heterocephalus glaber. Next base: position 21,197,862 of record NW_004624731.1, on the reverse strand, counting down.
GCTAGAACATGAACATAAGTCAGCCAAGTTCTTTGCCACATTATAAGAAGGACAGCCTTTCCTCCCCTGTCCAATACCTTGTTCCTCAATTCTGTCTGAGACCTCAACAAAATAGCCTTTGCTTTTCACAGCTCAGTAGACATTCTGTTGAGGACTGCTCACATGGACTCCAGAATGACTTAAGTTCTCTCTCCAGCTCTTCTCTTCTCTCTGAGCCCTCATCAGGACCACCTTTAACGGTCTACTCAAAGCAATGCAAGATATTCTAGGTATGCACCTCACAACTTGTCCAGTCGCTTCCATTTTCCAGTTCTGAAGTTGCTTGCACACTGTTAGGTATTGGTTACAAAAGTATTTCACTCCAGGTACCAAACTCTGTATTGCAGTTTGGGCAGCTTTAACAAAATACCATGGACTAGGCCCGGGGATTTAGCTCAGTGGTTCTGGCGCCTGTGTTATAAGCGCAAGTTCCCGAGTTCGATCACCAGTAGCAAAAAAAAAAAAATACCATGGACTGAATGGCTTATCAACAATAGAGAGGCTAGGAAGTCCAAGATCAAGGTACTAGAGGTTCAGAGTCTGCACTCTCTAATTCACAGATAATATTTTTTGCTGTGTCCTCCCTTGATAGAAGAAGCCATAAGCTCCACTGGGCCTCTTTTATAAAGATACTAATTTTATTCATCAGAGCCCCATCCTCATGACCTAATCATCTCTTAAATAGTTTATCTCTTAATAGCATCACATTTAGTTATTAGGATTTCAACGTATGAATTTGGAATGGACACATATATCCAGATCATAGTACATGGTTTTAATAAGAAGGACATTCTCATTAAATAGTCAGACATTACCATTATGGCTTATATTTAGATGTGTCCCCAAAGCCTCATGCAGTCATAGCTAAGGATTTGGGGAGTGACTGAGTCATGGGTGTGTGATATTAGATCAGTCCACTGATTGGTTTAACATGCTTCTAAGTGTGGTTGATGGATTAAATGAAAAAGGAAGGCCCACTCTGAGTGTGAGGGGCACCAACCAATAGGGTTGTGTCCTGGATGCCATAAAAAAAAAGAAGAAGTCTCACTACTTCTTGCCTGCCATGCCATGGACTGTTTCGCCTCTGCAATATCCCTCTGCCATGCTTCTCTGCCTTGGAGCCAGCTGACTATGGTCTGAAACCTCTACAAACTGTGGGCTGAAATAAAGCTTTCCTCATTTAAGTTGTGGATGTTGGCTATTTTATCCCTGCAAAGAGAAAGTAACTAACTTACATACTTTCTTATCTTACATTCCAAGCACTACATCTAGCTGCTATGAGAGCAACAGAACTCAGACCTTGGAGGCCATGGAGAACTTTAGTTTAGAAATGCCGTCGTGGTAGTCTGTTTATTGTAAAGGATCAACTTTTCAAAAAACATTATTGTACCAATGTATTAAAACCTAAATTCTCTACAGCTCTGAATTTTGGATGCAAAAAGTAGAAAAATATTTAATTGCTGCCCTATGGAGAGCTTATAGATTAGAAAAGGATTAAAAAGAGACTAAGTGGAGATTAAACTAAAGGGTTATGCAGGCACATGGCTAAATAATTTCAATTTATTTTTTAAGAAGTGCATCTTTCAGCAAGATACTTTACACAGGTTTATCAGTTTTATCCATCTGCTAGTGATGGAACTGGACTTTATGTTGATACTCAAATGTTATGAAATAATATTGACAGAGGAACTGACAAAAGAATATCAGTAAAGAAGGAGGATTTCAGGCTGAAGTGATATTAAGTGCAAAGGCGCAACATCATCACACCATCCCTGTGTTATCAAAATTGTTCACATGACAAAAACTTAGAAAAAGTGCTTTGCTAAATTGGTTTTCTCAAAGATTTAGTTAGTAAAATACCAAATGGTATTCAGTGTAGGCCAAATGACCCATAAGAAATCAAAGACTATTACTCAAAGAAAGAAAGATAGTCAAAATTCTTTAAAATGTTCCCAATAATCATGAAAATATGTATAAGATATTTCTGAATAGTAGCCCTCTTCCTAAGCACACTCACACATATAGAATGAATCTGATTCACTAGATTTAAAATTTGTATATTTTACATCCACCAGTCACAGCCTTTCTTTCCCATTCTTTATACAGCTTCTCTGCTTATTTGCATATTCTTGGTTACTCTACCATTGTTTAGTGAGATAATTCATGTTGCAATCATATAAGGAATACATACCACTTATCTGACTATATACCATATGTAATTATTATATTATTCATAAAGTATACCTATTCATAATTTAAACTGAAAACCCTGGGATTGGTTTGACACTTGAATAGAGGATAAATAATCACTGTATTTCCCTTCAGGTCAGAGGGATTTGTCTTTTCGGAGCCAGGTATACTTCCAAGAGACTAAATTTTCTCTAAGGAAATTCATGGAACATACAGAAATGAATGAAAACCCCAAAATTATAAGAAGGAAATAAAACATACAACTGCTAGTGTGAACAAAAGGTAGTAATAAAAAATAATTCAAATTTTAAAAAGATGTGTTCTCTTATTTTATAGTAAGATTACTGGGAAAATTATACAAGTGGGAGGTTTGGATGGATCTGAATATACATGTACCAAACATGTAATCAGACAATCCAAAAGCAGCCTGAAAACACTCAGCACACACATACATATAATACATAGTTTAGTTTAATATTTATACTCACTTTTGAACTTACTTTTAGAAAAATAATTTTAAATTGAAATCCACTTAAAAATTTTCAGTACACTAACTGACATCAATTCACATGAATCTTTTCCAAAATAATTCTGCCATAGTAATAAGGTCATGTAACAAGGAAAAGATGAATGGTAAAAAATTTAAATGTGGAAAGAAAGAAACAGACTAAATTTAAAATAACTCCTGGTGTTCTATTTTAAGCATGTCAGTATCTACTGTGATGCATCCACATGTGAGTGGCACTGATAATATACTGAGATTAAAAAGTCTTTAAATTAATCCTGAGGATAGTAAAAGTGAAAAGAACAGAAGGGCAAATTTGGAGGAGAGAAGAAGGAAGGGGAGGAGAGAGAAGAGAGAAGAGGGGAGAAGATAGGAAGGAAAAAGAGAAGAGTCACCTAAATACATGTTGGCATTTTCTTCTTTGTGCAGTAAGACAGAGGCACTGAAATTCAGAGCTGCTGAAAAGGAATACATTTGACCGGATGGGCTCAGTTACATGAAAGACCCGGAATAGTCCACAAATTATTTTACTTCGAAACCTGTGTCTCCTTTAAGTTTTATGTATTTTAACAGATGAGAAAGGCCCTTTTAATATACATAATTTACATAATTTATAGACAGAGTCTCATTTTCCTCAGATGTAAAAGCAATGTGACAATGTGAGAGAGAGGAAGGGAGGAGGTGATAGAGAGAGAGAAAAAAAATTGTGTAAAGGCATTATAGAATAATTTTTGTTTCTGTCAAGAGAAGTATGAATGGTACATCCTTTTAGAAGAGTCTTTTGATTACTGTTTTGTATTTATTTAGATGCAACAAAAATACCAATTTTAAGAGTAAAACTGGAAAATGTACTATAAAAGAAGCCCATAATGTAGAGAGCAAAATACAAAACCCAAACCAGTGTTCTCCAAAGAGAGCCCAGCACACCTACTGCATCAAAATGTTATGCTTTACCTGGCCTTTGGATAACTCCTAACACCGACCTTCCACACCTCTTTGATGTAACAGATCTGCAGAATCTATTCTGGGGTCTCTACTCGCTTCTGTCTGTAATATTTACATTTTCAATTTGTTACTGAAAAAGAGTAAAGGGATCAGAAGCTTATTTTATGAGTAATTTAAAATTGGGTGAGTCAGAGAGCCAAGAAAAAAATTAACCAAACTGCAAAATTTGAGGAAGAATGCTATCTTTTTTCGTTGGTTTAATGGATGATAAAACAAAAGAGCTTTGAACACTACATTTCATGTTCTCAAAAACAAATGGGCAAGAATACATATTACATTAATTTTTATCCCTTAATAGGTGACCAAGTTGGAAAGAAAAAAAAGCACAATTATGCTACAAATACTTTGAATTTCTTTTCTTTTCTTCCTTTTTTTTTGCTTTTGCTTTTCTCCCCCTCCCCTTAGGACAAAAAATTATAGAACAATATCTTATTTATATGTAGGGACAATATTCATTTTATAAAATAGTGCACAAGCATTCCAAGAACCCCTCTCATGTATCATTAAACTACTAGCAGACACAAAAGAAACATCAATTTCTATATGTGAAAGGAAAAAAGAGCAAGTGTAGAAGTCTCAATCAATTAATGGCTAAAGCTACTCATTCTCAACAGAAAAACATTAACACAACTAGACTATTCTTACTAAGAAAAAGCTAGCTTATACTGCCTTAGTGTGCTTCATTTTTTTCAGATATCTAACTGTGCATTTTGTTTTGTTTGCGTTAGTGTTAGATGATATATTAATTGTGTTGATATTTAAGCCCATTTTTCTACGTTCAAAAAATGATACACACAACAATTTTAGAGGAATAGTGAATGTTACAAATTACTTTACACATTTTATAATAGCTTCGGAAGTTTTTGCACCACTTAACAAAACATTCACCTCTTTATAAAATGCAGAAATTGTCTTCCATGGTCTATGCTACACACATTCACCTTCCACTTTCTATTTACTATATTGCCAGGCCAGCATTTTCTGATTTTTATCTCTAAACTCATAAATTTTCTGCTCTCTTCCACGGTAAAGCTTTCTCAGCACTATGTAATAGCAATAAATTAAATACTTGAGTTTATTTGTGACCAAAATCTTTTTACGCTAAGAAGGAAATGTGATTGCTGGTGTTGATCTCCCAATTACTTTTCTTCCTAGGGAATTAACCTTGGTTTTTCTTCAGGTTTTGATTAGCAAGGCAAGACTTCTTTTGTCTTCCAACCACCTCCAGGTTCCTCCTACACCTTCCAGGTTAACAAAAGTAAAATAAATAAACCAATCATGTCTCCCCCAAAATGATGAAACTACCAAGATATTCATTTTAGAGACTATTGAAAAGCTAGGCTAAAGTGAAAACATAGCTTAAACTGAAGGCATATTTACATTAAGTAGAGTTTGTTTCCATCACTCAAATACTGTATGAAATTACAATGTAAAACATTAGTAAGTTTCAACTTCATATAGTATTAAGTTTAATTGTTTTTCTTTTCCACTACCTCTATTGCCTTATCCCCTTAACTATTGAGGTACCTATTGAGTTTGTGACGACATAAAAACAGTAAAAAAAAAACACTAAATTTCCCTGACAAATAAATTTACTCCCTTCTTTTAAATTCCACCACTTGAAAACCCCAATTCATGTTTCTTCTGTATTAGCAAAGTCACAAGAACTGAATTAGAATCCACAGAATTTAGAATAGGAACTAGAAATAAGAGATAGGGGACAAACAAGGAGACAGATATTCACACAGGCAGGTTTTAGCTGCACTTAAGCCCAGGTGACTGCTGTGTCTGTACCTTCCCACTCATAATTAGATAGCAAATTGTCTTATCTTTTGTGTATGTGTGGGATATTTTTATGTGCAGGCAAATCCTGTTGCAGTGCTTAGATACATAGATATTTATTCTCTGCATTTTTTCTCATTCTGCTTACTCATATATATATAACACATTTATCCATATTTATATTAAATAAATTTTGTACCCAATGGTAATATCATGAATTAAATTTAAATTAATAATTCTTATTATTATTTATTATAAAAATAAGGGCAAAAAGTAATAGTACTTGTAAAATGTTCTAAATCCTCATGTAATTAATTCCTGTGAGCCAATTTTCTTCTTTTCCCATACTGAAGGAACTGTACTCAATACTTACTAGAAATGGCTGAGAAACAAGCATTAACATATGCTGGGGTTGATGGACCAGATACCAAGCTGGGTGCTTTATATACAATGTTCATCTCTTTTAATCATCAGATTAACTCATCTGCTCAGTGAGGAGTGTGAAGCTCTGAACTGTTAAGTGACCTGACCAAGATTATAGCATCATATCACTACTAATTGTCAGCCTTGATTTAAAATAAATGTGCACACATATTTTCATTCATATTCTCCCCCCCCGCCCCGCTCTGCTCTTCAACATTTAGGGTGACTACACAAAAACAAAAAAATGTTTTCTTCTCATTATAATTGCTTACTTATGTATCTTTCTAAGTATTATGTGATAGAACTCAATGTATTTCCTCTTGGGTTTTTACCATGGTAAAGACTGTAATATTGTTAAACATTATTCTCTTGAGATATGCCTGGGGAGATACATTTTTTTCATTAATCCTAATTTACTTTCTAAGAAAGAATTAATTGAGGTCCACAGAAGCTATCTACTTTCCACAAATTCACCCAACAACTCCATAGTGGACACTGGAACAAAAAGTCTTTGAATTTTGGGCTCTAACACACCACATATTTCTGCATCTCGGAACTTCATTATCATTTACAAACATCTGTATATCAGAAGTTCATCACTCCTAAGCACACAAAATTCTGATGATGCTGATTCTGATTATTATTTAAGGAAATGGTGACGTTCTTGATGTTACATGGACTCTATCATACTGTCTAGTTAATGCAGAGTGGAGCCAGAGAAGCCCACCATGCATGTGTATGAGATGTGGGTATCTGGTCTCTGCCTGGTTCTGCTTTCCATAATGAAAAGCCCACAGTTTCATAGACTGGGTTGAATCCTTCCATCCTCTCCCTGACCTCCTACTGTCCCACTATTGCTAATCCAAAGCAACCACCTATAATCTCATTTTTTAAATTGTTGTAACTCTGAAGGAGACATAAGACTGAAAAGAACTTTTTCCTGCTATGTTGTAGGAGAAGGCAACCCAAGGTTATTGATAGAAATGTCTGATACGATAAGAAGGAAAATAGTTAAGGAGACATACCAAAGAAGTAGCCCAAGTGCAGTGGGAATTGGAGCAGCTCCCAAGATAGACCTTCAAACAGAATTTCTCATTTAATGTTATCAGGCAATTTAAATTTAGCTTATCTGATGAGTCTCTATAATCCCTTGTGTATTTCTGTAAATTTCCAAAATCCTTCTCCTTGGAAAATATGGTTCAATGTTAATATCTTATTAGGAGAGGCTACACCAAGATTGATATTTACATTAAAAGTTCAGATTTGAGAGTATCAACTTATAGCACTCCCTAGAAAACAGGTGTCAAATAATAATGCATAATCCATCTAGACAATAAAGTGAAGTCAGATAAATAAACCCTCATTTAATTTCAGTAGGAAATAGATATAGAAAAAGTCACCTAGGGGCCAGGGATTTAGCTCAGTGGTGCCATCACCTGCCTGGCAAATGCAAGGTCCCAAATTCAATCCCTGGTACCCCGCCCCCCCCCAAAAAAAAGTGAAAAAAAAGAAAAGAAAAAGTCATCTAAAAGGATCAAAATAATTGTAAATATTGCTGTAAAATCCTAAAAACAGTTTCTAATGAAAAAGCTTTGAGTACTGCTGAATATGATGTCAATTAAATAGCAATAAAGGATATATTAAATTCATACACAAGATAACACAAAGGGAAGATGTAAGGGCTAGAATCTTCCAAGAACAGAAAGTAAAATGGTCTGTTCAGGGATATTAAGGTGTATTCGGTTATTTTTTACTGAAGTGTAATTTAAAAGCATACTTTCTCTAGAGAACTTAAAAAATAATGTTGATTTAGTCCAAATTTGCTATTTTATTCCTGAGCAATTTTATATATGTGCATATCAACATATATATTCATAAGTTTTGATATAATGTTAGACTTCAAAAGACCAAAAAATGGAGTTCTCATTTGCCCTCCACTTGACTTCCTTTTATCCTAATATATAGCATTGTCATAGAACAGTTATTAAAACTAAGAAATTTTCTACAATATTGAATAAACAAAAATGCAGATTTTTTTTTTCAGATTTCATCAATGTTTTTCACCAATGTCCTTTCTCTGTTCTAGAATCCATTCCAGGATACTACACGTCTACTCTGTCTTCAATCTGTGATGGTTCTTTGTCTTTCATATATTTGAAATGCTGAAGGAGTTTCTAGTCGTTTATCTTGTGAATATATCTCAGTTTGAGTCTTGCCTAAAGTTTCCTCATGATTAGATCTAAGGTCATGTATCATTGAGGAAAGTACCATAGAAACAATGTATCCTCATCATAACAGAGGTGCATACTGGTGATATATATTAATGGTAACATAACTGGATCACTCAGCTAAGGGTGTGATGCCAGGATTCTCTACTGTAATCTATTTTTTGTAGTTAGTAATTTTATTTATTTTCTATTTCTGTCATACTAGATTAGCATAAATTTAATTTAAAAACACATGCATTTGTTATTTGTCAGTGTACAGCTCTGTATGGTTAGATACAAGTCTATTTTCTGATCCTTTACTCTTGGCCCTGACCATCTAGCTGCATGACAACTATTCTCTAGCATTTAATACTCACTTCTACTCAGAACATTGTAAAAAGAGTAGAGGATTGGTAGAATGAGAAGACTGTGCATTTGGACTGTATGAGAAAGAATAATAACAGTTATGCTGGGATAGACTTTTTCAAGTTTTTTAGAATTAATCTTTGGTAAAATGCTTTTTACTCTTAATTTAGACATCCATAATCTTGTGATTTATTCAAATCAAATAAAATCGCCAATACTAAATATTATTGTTATTATATTCTCTGGAGGGAAAAATAATAATACTGCCCCCCAAATGTCTGAAATTGTTGGGAAAACAAAGAAAAATTAAGGAAAATGTTATAATGTTTGGCTACAGAGGAGCAAGAGAGAACAAAGGCATGATCAAAAAAAGAAAGGGAAAAGATTACAATGTTTTCCAGATTATATTTCAACACTACAATAATCTCCCTTTATCCATAGTTTTGCTTTCTGCAGTTTCAAGTCACTCACAGCTAATATAGAAATTTTTTTTTTTTTTTGTACCGGCGATTGAACCTCGGGTCCTTGAGCTTGCCAGGCAGGCGGCATAACTACTGAGCTAAATCCCCGGCCCTAATACGGAAAATATTAACTAGAAAATTCCAGAAATAAACAATTGTAAGTTTTAAATTGTGTGCTGTTCTAAATAGCAGGATGGATTCCCATGCCATCCTGCACCATCCCACCAGGAATAATGAGACATTCCTTTGTCCAGTGTTTCCACACTGTATTTACTACCTGGCTGTTAGTCACTTAGTTCCCATCTGTTTTCAGATTGACTTCTGTGGTGTCGAAATGTTTGTATTCAAGTAACACTTAGACAGTAGTCTAATACTGGTTCCCTACAGTCTCAATGCCTACATCGTGGTCTTTGCTACATCTCAAACCATAGACATCGTATCATTATACACCGTCACAAGACAAGAAAGTAAGTTTAGTACAAGAAATTTTGAGAAAGAGACCACATTCATAAAACTTTTGTCAAAATATACTGTTGGAATAGCTCTAATTTTATTTATTATTATTATCTTCCTTGTCTCATTTATAAATAAAACTTTATCATAGGTATGCATGTACAGAAGACTATGTAGTACATATAAATTTCACAACTATCCAAGAATCCAGGTATTTTCTGGGGGTCTTGGAACATCTCCCCTGCAGATGAGAAAGGACTACTGATTTGAGGGTCGCAGATTTAGCTCAGTGGCCCTCCACCTGCCTCGCAAGCACAAGGTCCTGAGTTCGATCCCACGTACTGGGGGGAAAATAATCTAAATACTCATCAGGATAAAAAAGAAAATGAAGTCTTTAAGCCAGATCCTCCTTATCTTTGTGTTGTATTTCACTCAAATATAAATATAAGCATATTCTCCTTATTCCTTCAGTCATGTCTTCCTTTTGCAACATTCTCAAGGGAAGTGAATATTTAATGCAAGAGAGTAATTGTCACTAAGCAAGGTGGTAAGGGCCAAGAGAAAAGGGTCAGAAAAACAGAACCATTTTTCTTTGCCCTGAGACTTAATGTGATGCCAAATACTTCCTCAAGTGGTAAATTTGTTTCAATTGTCCATTCTTTTCTCTTAGAAAGAGCCAGAAGCCGTGAGTTGGGGGAGGCGCCACATGGTTCTACTAAACATTTGATTCACTGCAGATTGTGTGAGAGATGTGCTTCTCATTATTAAGAGATCCATCCTGTGAACATGCCAAGATGAAAATTTATCAGGCAGTTAGTCTAGATCTATGGATTAGCTGCAACCTGCAAAAGAAAAAAAAACTGGTACTAAACTTCTAAAAAAGATAAATTATTCTTTTATTTCACTAAGGCATATTTATTGATCTTGCCAAAATTTTCTTACCATTTTTAATAGCTATTTTAATTTGAAGATCAGTTCACAAGGAAACTGTCTGAGGGACGGATGCACTGCATTAAAATATATATCATTATATTCTTTGTTTCACTTAGCCTGATGTAGAATTGGAAAACAGGAGAAAAAAATTAAAGAACACTTTCATTTTATTTTGTTTTATGTATACTTACAAGAGTAATCTGGAGAACATTCTGTCACTATCATTCATCCATTCTCATATTTGAAAAGATTAATGTGTAATTCTAAAGTTCTTATTTTTACTGAAATCCTTGACACAGACTGTTTTGAAGATTTCGATTAGGTATTTTCCTCTTATATTAAGTAGTACAGAAGTTTTTTATGAGTTATCATTCAGACTTATCACAAAATAAGGAAATCTGTTTTAGGCTACATAAAGATGAAACTAGGGCCAGGGATTTAGCTCAGTGGTTCTGCCGCCTGCTTCGCAAGCGCAAGGACCCCAGTTTGATCCCTGGTACCAAAAAAAAGATGAAACTCATTCAAATTTATATTTGATTCTATTTGAAATGTGCTGGTATTTCAAAACGGAAAAATGTCACCTTATAAAGAATGTAATTTTTAACTATCTGAGTTCAAAACTCTCATATATACATTTGTATTCTGATTTCTAATTTTTACTAAGTAAATCTGAATAATAAACTCTACTGGCACAGCCTTTTGTGTGTGGAATGTTTCTCTATCATGGTGATATATCTGAGATGAGCTATTCCTTATACATGGACTATACACTATTTTTCTCTATATGCGTGCTTCTGTGTATGTGTGAGTGTATACTCAGAAAGAGATATTTCTCAGTTTCTTTCTCATGGAGAATGTTATAATTTTTTTTAGCAAATATAACTCAGACTATGATGTTGCAACATCTGGATATCTCTTTCCATTTATTCATAGTCTGCAGACCCTCTGTGCTTTTCATGGTGTGTTTCTCTCACAACATTTAGTTCTTGGATAACTTTGTTCTTTTTGTAAAGCTTGCGTCATCATCTACATCTCCGCATAGTGAATTATCAAATGTTTAAAATTCAATTTAGGTAAATTTGATAAATCAATTTTGGTAGTCTTGCATTTTCACGCTAAAGCCTAATGCCATTTTCATTTTTTAATCATAACTTCATATTTATTCATGCATCATAAGCCTTTTTTTGAGTTCTTCAATATTCCAGGTAACATTATAGGAAAGGATAAATTAATGAACAAGAAAAACTAAGATTAATAATCTAGTGGGGGGGAATGGAGTAATAAAAAGCAATTTCATGCAATGATATGTTCTCAAAAAAATGTTATAAAAAGACTAGATAAGAAACAAACAAAAGATGAAGGTACTAGATTAGATACCCTGGGGCCAAAAAGAGAGTCTGCGTAGGAATAAAGATTCTAGAGGAAGAAGCAAGTGCAAAGTCCCTGAGGCAGGAGAGAGAGAAGGACAATGTGTCAAGAATGCAGTGAATGCATGTGAAAATGAAGGTGAAGACAGATATGAAGACAGGGCACATGTTCTGTTGGGCCTTGTTAACTGGCAAAGATTTTAGATTATAAAATTACTGAGAATGCTTTAAAGCAAGACAGTGACATTATCTGAGATGTATTTGGGAGAGGCCACTGAATGTTGTTAAGAAGCTAGGCGACTGGCTTTGCAGTAATCTAGAAAAAAATCAGCAACATATTTGGAAATATAACCATTAAAATACACTGAGGAACTAAATAATTGGCAGTAATAAACTGAGAAGAATCAAGAATAACTGTTTTTCTTTAGTAACTGAATGTGAGTATTGAGAAAGACAGCATCAAAATTACATATGTGTGATTAATATGAGAAAATGGAAATATAGGAACAAAATCTTTGTAAATAGGGAGGAATGGAGGGGTTGAAGGGAGGGCTGGGCAAGGGTGAAAAATAAGAACCAAGGGAGACTATGTAAAGGTGCAAATTTCCAATGATGAATGTCATTATATTGTATGTACCTAAAATATACCAATGATTAGAATGAATAATCGATAATGCAAAATAGGAAGAAAAGGTCCAAACGGGTAGGGGTAGTGGGAGGGGCAGGGGAAAGGAAAGAAGGGAAAGGAAAAATGATGAGAAATGGAAAAAATGGAAATAAAGTCTTTGTAAATAGGGAAGGGTGGAGGGGGTGAAGGGAGGGCTAAGAATGGGGAAAAAATAAGAACCAAGATGCATTATGTAAAGGTACAGTTCCCAATGAGAAATGTAATTGTGTTGTATACCTACAATGTACAAAAAAAAGAATTTAATAAAAAAAAATTATATATGTGTCGGGCCGGGGATTTAGCTCAGTGGTTTCACTGCCTGCTACACAAGCACAAGGACCCAAGTTCAATCCCTGGTACCAAAAAAAAAAAATTACATATGTGTCCTTAGCCAGGGAGCTTTCTACAGCCATTTTTCATCTGATCTATTTGCCATGATCTGTGATCCTTATGCAAATTAAAGAAAGTGCATATTTAATGAATTTGAATAAGAAGAACATTTTCATTGCTGGTTAGAAATTTTAGATATCTAAATGTAAGAAAACTTCTCCATGGAAAAGAAATACATAGGATGTCATTACACTATTTGTTTGAATCTTTACTACAAATCCTGCTCCAAGCTACCTATATTACAGTAAAGCAAAAGATTATTCTGTTTAAACATAGATGATCCAAGTCAAGAAAGCACTTACAAAGATAACCTTCATTGTATTTTAAAGTCTTTCAAAGGATGACATCCTGTTTATTCCAAAGATAACAACATACAAAATGACCAAGTATAAAATTACCTACAGTCAAATCACTGTGCTACTATTGTAGCTGTTGATCTGGGCATGTTAATTCATTCTATTTCACTTTCATCAACTATAAAATGACACCTATTTCATGGGTTTATTTTGAAGAATGAATGAATACATACTCATTTCTGTGAAGGGCAGAGAATTGTGCACCTATTAAGAACTGATCAAGTGTTTGCAATTTTTTTTTCTTGGTACTGAGGACTGAATCCAGGGTCCTTGCACTGAGCTACATCCCAAGCTATTTTTGTTAGACAAGATCTCTCTAAGCCACTACACTGCCTAGGCTGGGTTGGAACGTGCCATTTTACTACCTTAACTTTCAAAAATGCTACGATTAAAAACAAAAATTCTAGGATTACAAGCATGTGCTACCAAGCCTAGCATGATCATCTTAAAAGGCCTGTACAATGTTACTTTCACCCATTTGAGTTACTCTCCTACTCTCTGAGTTCAGCCACACTGCAGTAAAGTCCTACAATAATAAAACCTATTTGTTTATGCCTAACAAAGGTTTCCACAACATATTTGTCTGTAAACACTCACTTTCAATCCTCTTTATCATCATCGTAAGATATTATTACTTCAAGGAATGAAGTCTGAGAGATACACATGTAGGTAGTGCATTTGCTTATATCAATTTGATTATTCAATAAATACTAGCATAAATGATCTACTCTTGATAAACAATCTCCATTAGGTCCAAATATTCCAAATGACTGAACCAACACATTCAGTGTTTCTGTGTGTGTATCTCATTTTTAAAAGATTTTTATAGGATAAATGAGTTTCATATGGAAATTTTTAACTCATGGTTTTCTGCTTTAAACAGTATTGAAAACCTGTGGCATGAGATAAACTTTTGTTTAATGTTCAGAGTTAAACAGGCATTATTGAATCAATATCTTTTCCTGATTATGAGATTGAGAGATTATGGAAATGTCACATTTATACATGAAGTCGGGTCTGCTCAAATTTTGCCCATCATTTGCTGTGTCTCATATTATGCTGTGTTATATGTAGTTGCCAAATTAGATTTATAAGCCCTGGTATAAGAATCTGTGTATGCAAGTCATTTTATGTGTATTTTCTGGCTCCTATTTTATTTTAATCACATGTAGGGTGACTTCTGCATGATTTATTTAGCTGAAAGCAGATGCTAAAAAAAATGGTAAGATCTCAGTTGGCTGATATATTTCTATTTTCATGTATATGAAAAAATGCCCTATGAACTACCTTGATACTTTCTGTGTCCTTCTGAAAAGAAAAAAAGGATGCTTCAATCAAACATACAACTTCAGACAAAGAAAATTCTCAATGTGAATTCTTGGGAAATGGCTCTCTCAATCTTGATGTCACAAGAACAGCAACACAGTTTAAATGAATAACACTATAAATAATGGATTTTTGGAGGAAAATATTTTGGAAGCTCTGACTTCATACAATCATCTGTTTGGCTTTGTCGGATGACAGAAGTAATACATAGAGTATTTGAAGATTATGATTAGTTTAGAGGTTGGTTGTAAATCAAGACCCAAGTAAAGTATTCATATCATTTCATTCATTCTTTCCATGCTAAGTGAATACTCAGCATGTGCCAAGACCTGTGTCAAAGCAATTACTGAGATACAGAGAGTAAGAAGGTTGATTCGGTCTCTGTGGTGTCAGAAAACTGCCTAATGGTCACATTAGAAAGGATCCCATGAGCCAGGTATTATAATCGCCTTTTCAAAAGAAAAAGCACAGGGTGTAAGCAGAGCAGAGGAAGCTTCAGAATGAACCATTTGAGGGGAAATATTAATATGAGTAATTACAAAATGGACATAACCACAATGAATAGATTTTCATTAAAAGCATTTTGGGGCTAGGGGTTTAGCTCAGTGGTTCCGGCACCTGCCTTTCAAGTGCAAGGTCCCAAGTTCGATCTCCGGTACCAAAAAAAAAAAAAAAAGGAAATAAAAGCATTTTGATAATTTTAGACATAGAAATCTTAGAACCATCAGGTTACCCTTCCTGGAACCAGAGTCAGCTCATTTCACTTGGTTTGCAGACTAGGCCTATCTTTTGGAAACACTTAGAATTAAATTTAGAAAATGAGTGACCTTCCACTTGATTGAATTGTTTGGAGAAATTATTCTTTGTTTCACCAAAATGAATGGTGAGAAAAATGAAGACAAGAAAATTTGAAAAAATTAAAACTACTTTGAAACATATTTATACCCTACAGAATAATCAAGGTGACTGAGGCAAGTTTTGAAGGAAGTACCCTGATATCTTAGTGAGACTATTTCTAAAGCTACATAAAACCTAAAGTCCAGTTGAAGAGACATTTAGAAAATTATTCACCAAAGAAATGAGAAATTCTGAATTCAGGACATCAGAGAATTAAAGTGTTGTAGGCCGGATGCTGCCATTTACATTGTTTTTCTATGAAAATGGAATAAAGCCGTAGACTTGAATCCTAAGCACACTGAGAAAAATGAAATCATCTCTTTGTTATTCAAAGCAGAAAGAGCATTCTCTGCTATTTAAATATCCCATGTAGTTGTTCAGGAAGCTAACACGTGTGCTAATTCAGGAACATGTTGATGTTTTGAAGAGCATAGTCTGAAATATGATCAGTGAGACAATTATCAGCCATTGCTGAAGTTTTTCATGTGTTTGAAAATTTAATCATGGTGGACATATCTGAAATCAGTATGTTTATGCATGAATATCATTCTCCAATTAATTCTAAACCATTGCTAAATAAAAGGGAGCATGAGTTAAACATATCTCCTAAGATAAATTAAAAAGATAAACAAAAGACTTTTTATATTTGTAAAGAAGTCATGATATGCCCTTGTTACCTTTGCTGCCTTGTGCATGCCATGTTGTTTCTGCTCTGCCATGCCTGTTTGCCATCCCTGTCTTGGAGCCAACTGATTATGGACTGAAACTTTAACGAACTGTAAGCCGAATAAATCCCTTCCCCTCTAACTTAGGGTGTTAGGTATTTTGACTTAGCAATGACAGAAAAGTAACTAACACAGAAATTTGGTACCAGAGTAGTGGGGTTGTTGCTGTGACATTACCTGGGCATGTGGCTCAAAAGCCCTGGGAACTAGCTTGTGGGAAGGGTGTTAGGAAAGATCCAGAGACACTGGCTACAGAAGGAGCTCTGGAATCCCTTAGGCTGTCTTGTATGGGAGATTCTGGTCAGAGCTCAGAATCACGGAAAGCTGTTAAAGACTAAGCTCAGGAGATTTCTGCTGGTAAAAAGGACTGCATTGGCTGTTGGACTCCAGCTGATGTGTGTTATAGCTTGACAGAATATTTATCTGCATTTTGTTCATGCCCATATACTTTGCCTGAGACTGAGATTAGGGGTGGTGAACTAATTAATCTCATAGAAGAAATTTCAAGGCAGTCAAATATTGAGGCAGTAGCATGGCTACTATTGGGGACTTTTAGCCAGGTCTATGTTGAGAATCAAGAGCAAAAAGCCCAGAAGAATGATTTTAAATGTCTTGAGTTTGGCTAGAAAGGAAGCTCCAGTAAAGCTGTGGACTGCAAAGACAGAGCAGAGCAGATCTTGATTGCTGAGATGGAACAGAATAGAAAAGATGGCCTGAGGACATCACAGGAAGCAGCAGGACTCCACCCTTTACAGCCTCAAAATTGCAAAAGTGATGGACTTTGCTTTGAGAAGGGAGCCCCAGAACACCATGTTCCAGAATGGCAGTAGCCTAGGGAAGTTGTTCTAAAATGGTGGCTTACGGAAGTTGTTCGTTGGAATTGGATTCAGGGTGCTCAGCAGTCCAGGCACTCGACCCCTACAGCCAAGAGAGAGGGAAGACTGGCTACTACTGCTCCATCTGGCAACTGACCTTGGCACTGGTTTTAGGTGCATAGAGAATGCAAGAGTTGTGAGAGGCTTCCACCCAGGTTTCCGAAGAAGGCCTGGGAGGCCAGGCAGTGTGCCCGAGAGAGCAGTGTGTGAAGCTGTGAGTGTGAAGATGAAGATGCAGTGGAGACCCCAGAAGTATGGAAAAGCCAGAAGTGTGGATTGTCTGAGAAAAACTGCAAAGAGGGAGCAGAGCCAGCCCCAGAGAGAAGCCACAGGTGCTACACCCACTGGAAGTGCTGTAGGGGTGAAGCCATCCAAGCCTTTTGGAGTTCACAACTTGCCACAGCTTGCCTTGGATGCTGGAAGTGGAACTGTGGAATGTAATGTTTGGCCTGCTGGATTTTGGACTTACTTTGGTCCTATCCCTTTGTATCCTTCCTGTTTGTACCTTTTGGAATGGAAATGTCTATCCTGTGCCACTGAATATTGGAAATGTTTGACTTTCTTTTCATTTGTACAGGGGCTTGCAGCTAAGACTTTGCCTTAAATCTCAGAGGAGACTTCAGACTTGGACTTTTCAGCAATGCTGAAATTATTAGGACTTCGGCAACTGTTAGAGATGGACTAAATGCTTTTTTGCATGAAGGGATATGCATGAGTCTTTGAGGGGCCAGGGGAGAAATGCTGTGGTTTGTGTTTAGATGTCCCCCCCAAAGCCTCATGCAGATGACATGGGACACTATTTTTTAAGAGGTAGTTGAATCTGGAATGTGTGATGCTGGGGTTAAGGGCATATGATTACTAAGCCACTATATGTGAGTGATTAGTTTTAGCACTCCCCTAATCGCAGTGGTCTGGATGGGATAAAAAAAGCAGAAACTCTTTTCTCAGTGTGAGAAGCTGGAAGTGTAAATAAGGAACAAATGGATGATAGATATTGGGAAGTAGGAAGAAAATGTTCAATGGAAAGGGGAACAAGGGAGAGGGAGGAGAAAGGGCAGGAAGGGAATAGGAATAAAAAATAAAGAATGGAAGTAAAACAATAGCAAAAAAGTTTTGTAAGTGGAGAGGGGAAGAAGGGTTGAAAAGAGAGGAGGGGAATGGGAAAAAAAAGAAGAATCAAGATATATTATGTACAGGTACAAATTTCCTATGATGAATGTGACCATTATGCATGTCAAAAGTGTACCAATAAAATTATTTTAAAAGAAAAGAAAAATTTAAAAAAAAGAAATCATGATATAAACAAGTCTCTCTCATGGCACAAAATGAAAACTTTTTGACTAGAAGATTACATATGAAGATCTTATATTTTAGGAAGTGATCACTTATGAATAGCTTATTAATTGTTCAAAATTGTTATTCTTGACATATGATTGTGTTTTACTGTGATACTTTTAATTTTGATCAAAGTTCAAATATCAAATAAATTCTTAGATACAAACTCTCTTGAAAAATGATAAACACAGTCCAGTAATTTGTTAGTTATAACTGTTTTATGCTACTGGGACTATTAATGTTACCCTTTAATTTATTTCAAACACAGATTACCTTTTGTAGAACTGTGATGAATTTCTCTTTTGAGTTCATATTATCAAGTAACTTTGCAACTGGAAAGTGAACATATGATTTATGCTTTGATCAAATGTTCTTTTTTTACTAATTCTAGAATATTTATGTTAGGTCAAAAAAGGTAGAATACCATTCTCAGTATGCATGTAAAGCTACACTGAAATTTCACACTTATTACTTTAAAAAGTGCTTCCCAGGCAATGCCCGCATCCCATAATGATAGCCAAGATGTTCCACATACTACAAAGAAGTACAGGGGATGGAAACACAGCTTGCGTTGAACTAGCTCATTCCATTTCTACCTTCTAGTTTCCTTCCTAGCTCTACAGAGTCATAGTGAAAACTGACATTGGAGTGTGGGGTGCATTCATTTTGATTTAGACACACTGGATCCCAATATTTCAAGTTGGAGGTTACAATGTTTTAATGAAAAAACAACACTGTAAAATACACTCATACTTTATGTGTGCAGTACAGTCAGCACTATATTACTCTTGGAGAAGTATCATTCAAGAGGAAGAGCAGCTGTATCTTTTCCAAATTTTAAAATCCTCTTAATTTTTAGCTAAGCTAAGATTTTTTTTGTCTTCTGCCAGACATTTCTTAAACACATTTCTACACTGAATTTTTTAGGCTACTATACATTTTTTCCCAAGTTTTCCATCATATCCTGTGTGACAAATTGTGCATATTTTCACCTGGGACCACTTGTCAATGAGGGTACGGGTTACAAAGTGGGGACCATAGCACCACGTATGTCACAACCTACAAATCAGCATTCCTCAGCTTCAGTAGTTTTTCAAGCTCAAAACTCTTTACCTACCCTTTAACTAAGTGGCACAGTACTGTGACCTATTCACTTCGGCTACCATTGCATTCATCATCATGTTTAACTTCTTTTCTAAAATTTTCTACAGTCACCATAAATCAACATTTGCATTCATAGTCAACTCATAAATATTAAAGGCTTATTGAAAAGTACTAGTCTTGCCAAACCTCTCTTATACTGAGGAACAGACGGCTTTATGTTCCTGCCAACAACGTGGTGAATAGGTGCTTCCATACGTCATGACCAGGTTGCAGAAGGACACCCTTCCTTATGCTTTTGGACTCATTTCTCTCAAATTCATTTCTTTGAAAAATGGGCAGGATGGCACTCCTCAAATACTGTTTCCATCCTTCAGTTTGTTCCTAGAAAACCTACAATGTTCCCAACCGATGTGTTTAAAACCTTCAGCCTTTTCCTTTTTTTAGTACTGGGAATCAAACTCGGGGCCTCACACTTGCCAGGCAGGTGCTGCACCACTGATCTACATCCCCAGCCCTGACCTCCAGCCTTTTTCTGGGTCTCTTTTCCTTCTTCCTTCTTCCTCTCTAAGGCTGGCTGCTTCTGGTAAGAGGGTAGACCTTCATCAGCAAAGCCCTCTTTGAGCTCAATTCATGCATTCTGTGCACCAAATACTTCAGTTGTTACAAGGACAGCTTAGAATTTTCCATAAACTCCAGACACTTCAGGGAAAATTTATCTGTGAATGTATCTTTGATTTCTCCAGCATCTTTATTTTTTAACTTGAGTTTTCCTTCTCATAAAAATAAATGGAAGCTGATGAGAGAATCAGGCTTTAAAGGAGGGCTGAAGTTTTTAGAACTGGATGAGTACTTCTGTATTTTGTGGAATGGGGATTTGAAATGGGTTTCATGTTACATTTCGTGCTTATGTATATACTGAATTTCACACATGCTACATGTAGTCCATTGCTAGCAATACAGACAAGCAAGAGAGATGGCATTTTCTTTTCAGCATCTCTAATGAGGGAACACTAACTAGAATTCACAGACCGAACTGAATTTAATGCAGAAAAATAGACTTCACTTGGTGAAGTGTACCATACTCTCTGGATTAATCCAATGTATTCCTCTACAATGTCCCAGGCTTTGGAGGCAACTATAGAAAGTATCCTCTGGCCAATCTGTTTCTTGAGGGAAGAATTGGCTCAGGGTCTGAGCTTTTGGCCTACACCAACTGCATCTCCACCTTGCCGGAAGGAGGCCAAAATCTACGCTGGGCATTCATCATGATTTTGTGTGCATATGCCAACCAAGGCACTTCTCATTCTGTACTGAGTTATTGGTTGCTTGCTCTGCACCATAGAGAAGACAGCTTAAAGAGTGGATGCATTACTTAACAATTTTTCTACCTTAACCTAGGATCATATCTTTGTTTTGGCCAATTCGCCTAAACTCAGCTTTTGAGAAATGACCTTTAACTATTTTCCATTCTCAAGCAGTTACAAAAAGATACAATTATCTCAGATAATGGTTAAATATATGAACTAAACATTGGAGTCTTAAAGAAAGATATTTAACCTCTTTGTGCCTCAGATACCTTAGTGGAAAAAAAGAATGAGTTCCTACTACACAAGGCTGAGAAGTTTAAATGTGATAATGCATCCAACCTCAGCTTATTCTGGGGTATATGGTAAATCTCAGTAAATGTTAGCTATTATTAATATCCTATTTCATACCTTGGTTATGTTTCTAATTCTCCCAACAAGTGTATACATATTCATATTTTACAAAGTTTGTAAGCTGCTAGAAGACAATGTCTGTTTCTATTTCTTTAGTGTCTATACTATTTCCTTCTGTCTTGTACTCAAACCCACAGTTTGTAAATAAAATGGGTCATCAAATTTCAAATGGAATACTGGGCGAGGGCAACAAATGGCAGGAAGTTACTCTGCAAAATGACTCAGCTTTTAAATGTGATCAGGGAACTGGGGCCATCTCCTAATTTAAGAATATGATCAGAATTTCTTCTGCAGCTGATCTTTTAAATTAAACAAACAAGCACAGCTGGAAAAACACATGCAAATTCTGGTATTTCAGTCCAGCAATACGCAAGCATATCCATAGTAAGAGTAATTTGCTGAAGAAGCCTCATTAATGAGCTCTAGCACCAGTTTATTCTGAGCAGTCATGCTACACTTTAATAGAGCAGCATTTTTCTGAGTACTACTTAAGGTCGTGGCTTATGTGCAGTATCTTTCCCCATAAAGAATCAGTGTTTTTAGTTAAGAACTTTCTTCCATTATAGGTAGCTTTTCAAATGCATGTAATTCTCCATGCCTCTCCTGTAGTTCCTCTAGACTTAAGAGTTATAATCCATTCTACATTAAAGTGTGCTTCAGAAACACCAGGGATGGACTGGGTACAGTCTCTCCATGTCAAAGCTGTACCATTATTAGCTATCGATGTGTTCAATTTCTTACTCCATTTGTAAATTTAAAGTCTAAAGACAGAGTAATCAAAAGCTAAAAGAATCCTAGCACATCTCCAGTACACAAAAGACGAAGGTAAGGTTTCGTGATGATGCAATGGGAAGATAGCCAACATCATAATAGATGTCACTGATTCCAGAAAGAAGTGGCTGATGTGTCTATCAAGCTTCAGAATCAACCCACCAGCATCAAAGGTGTACAGCACACACAACATGATGGACACATTGTTTTCTAACCCTGTACCCCAGCACAACACATTTTTCAAGAGACTTCAAATATCCCTGATCAGGATCTGTACAGATCCTACTTCTTACATATGTAAACCAGGATGGCTACTTCCCTCCCCTAGCTTCACAATGTCATTTTAACAAGACAGTAGCCAGAAATATGCTGCAGCTCTATACCTGCGCCTGTGACTCCCAAGCTGGAAAGCGGAAATGTCAGCAATGCAAAAAGCAAAAGAAGAACCAAACCAATTGGTACCATTAGCATGGGCCGGGGTTTATTTTCCAGTGTAGAAAGAAGCTGGCACAAATGGTTGGCAATGTGCTCCAAGCTCTCTCAGGGAAAGGAATTGATCATTTGGGTAAGGAAAAGGAAGTCTCTCGCTGCCTCACTGTGCCTCTTTATGTGTAGTGCTACTGTACTCCCATAGGAACGAGTATAGTGTGTCTATTTTTAGGGCAAATGTGTCTACTCTATCTTCGCCAACTAAATCTTTCTACATGACTGATTTGCAAGTTGAATTATCTTGGTAAATAGGCTGACTCACTAGCAAATAATCTGCAGAATTTAACTATTCATTAGGCTTCTCCAGTGAATCAGGTCCTTTTGTCTTGTTCAGGATGCCAAAATGAACTGCAGTAGTGCTCTAGTCAGTGATTATTTTATACAAATGGAAGAAAAGTTATTCTAAAGGCAAGGCAAGATGATAGATCTTGGTATGAATATATATATATATATATATCAACCTATATATATATCAACATATATGTATCAATCTATATATTAGGTTGAGATGGGCATAGTCCATATGTGCATACATAAGTATACATGATATATATCATATATATATATATACATGTACTTCCATACTTATTAGTGGAATAATTTATCTGTACATAATATGCATAGCAATTGCTATCCACATGGTAGTGGTTGAGAAACCATTTGTAGAACGGATGACCTGAAATTCTGAGCTAATATTCTTCACTGTCAAATGATCCTCCCTCTCTGTTGCCTTCTCCTTTCTCTATGACTCTGATCATTTATTAACAGAAAGACACAGGCATCTATACCTCATAGACGTAGAAAAACATTTTGCTTTTGTTTTCGTTTGGTTTAAAAATAATAGTAAATAATTTATACCAACTAGATAAAGGACTGGCTTTTAAAAGAAGCTCTATCTTGTCCAAACACTATTGCTTAAGCATGGCAGGGATTATGCTTTTCTGTACTCGCGGATGTACCAGTGGGCCACGTGTGAGCACGTGTACGCGCACGCACACATGGCAGGGGGAGCACATCAGCCTCGGATGTTGAGAACTGTTGATGCATGATAATAAAAAGCACACTGTCTTGTGGCTTATTTTTGGTTGGGTTTGTAAATTTTCTACAGACTCTGCGTGTCTGTTGCCTGCACCTGGGCTACCCTGCGCCTGCACCTCCCTGCTTGAGCCAGGCTTCTCTGCACAAGCCTTCGGGAGCACAGGCGGCCTGCTCAGGCAGAGCCCCCTCCACCCGCAGAGCCCGCTCCACCCACAGCCCCAGGATTCCCTCACAGTCACTGTCCAGGCTCCCAAGCACCTCGCTCCCAACAGCTGTCACCTGTGGCTCCCTGGAGGCGGCTGCCCTCCAGCAGCGGAGTCAGCTCTGCCTCCACAGGGAACCAGAGGGGCTGTGGGGGAGACTCTAAGGACATCTACTTCCGCCTCTGCCTGTGGCCTTGCCTCACTGATGAGTAATCGCCTCTATCAGCAGAGCCCCCCTCAGTGACTCAGTTTCCAAGATCCTGTTTATGTCAGAAACTTATTTGCTGTCCTTTATCCATGCCAGTTTCTCCCTCCTGGGAACACTTTCTGGTAAATCATTTTCTCATGAAACCTTGTCCTAAGTCTGCTTATAAGGAAGGTCAGGGCAACCGAACCCACAGGCAATGTTCATCCCTGAACTGGTGGAATGAAGAAATCAAGGGGTTATTTTATTTTCTCTCTCTCTCTCTGAAAAGAGTGTAAAGATAGACCATTCTACTTTGTATCTCTGTTGAGCACATAAAAGAAACACTAATATAAACCCCCTGTGGTCTTACTCAGCACTATTCTACATTTTCTATAAGCTTTCAGAGATTCCCCTTGAAAGAGAAATGCCCAAGAATCAAAAACTAAGACTATCCCCTCACTCTAGGGGTGTCCTTTATCCCCACAGCTGTGCATGTATGATGGACAGATGTGATTCTCTTATGTGGAATCTGAGGTATCACTTATACAGAAAAATTTTCACTTCTCTTGTCCTAGCTTCTTATCCTTACCAAAGGTAAGAATAAATTCAGCTGTACAGTAATCACTAAATATATGGCACTTCACAGTCCCAGTCCAATAAACTCTTCCTTCAACTGCATTAGAGTGACAAATGTGTGCACAGCAACTACAAAACAAGATGAAAATATGGGCCTCAGAGAAGAAGATGAAGGTTTGTGGCAGGCGAAAGTTAAACTCTGAACTGTGGTCAGTAAATTCAGGATAGCCAAGATGGCTCTCGATGAGATGCTTTTGTATAAGAGATTTGGTCAAGCGGAGCCAAAGCATAAGGCTACTAAATTGAGAGCAATACGATAGAGAACAGGTCATGATGTGCAGAGACCAGGGTGGGGGTCAGGAAGGCAAGTATGGAGAGCAGCGAGAGGATGCTACAGCATTAAGCAAGACTGGGGCAGGAGCCAGTAGAGACCTGAGCTTTCAGGGAGGCTATGAAGACCCAGTGGCTAACTTTCACTGCGATTGAAATTTCACTCACCCAAGGTTGTTAAAAATGCAAATTTGCAAAGAGGTACACTTTTAGTAAAACTATTATTTTTTTCTTGGAATGAACAGTTTCTGAAATATTTTGATTCACAGATGGCTTTAATGGAGGGAGGGTGAATAAGATTGTGAAGTTACCAATTCTTCAGGCCAGCAAGAGGAGGAGAACAAAGAATAAATAGAATCTCAAATGAACTCTGCCCATTTAAAACTCTGAAAGTCTCATGCAGGTTTTTGCAATATCTCCATACTGTAAGTGAACAATAAAACAAAACATATAAATAAAACATTCATCATAGGGGCTGGGAATTTAGCTCAGTGGTTTCGTCGCCTGTGTCACAAGCAGAAGCACCTGAGTTTGATGCCCCGTACCAAAAAAATAAAAAATAAAACACTCATCATCATAACGAAGGAAAGAGAAATTACTTGTTATTTATTTAATAATTTTTTCAGAATGAAATACTGGGATATAGAAGAATATTAAATATGTTAACTGTAAAGCATCGAAATTATAACAACTGAAATTTCATAAGAAAATATAAGTAGAAAAATATTGCAGTAGTTTAGTGATTCATCTAGACACCAGGAAATTGGTCGCAAACTTAACAAATCACTTGATAATATAAATATTTTTAAATGTCAGTTAAGTATCTGAGGCAAGAAATTGTTTTAGACATTCTGAAGCACCTCTTAGGATAATTAAAGGTGATGCAAGGTAAGTTTAAAAAGAAATACTTTGTCCACAAACCTATATTATGCACTCATTAATGTGAAGATTAGACTGTCAAACCATACAGACTTTCTTTCCTCATAAAATTTATAGTTCTACAAAAATTGGGTTAATGATGTGTACAAGAAAACAGAGTACCAAAGCATACGACAACTAGCAGAGTAGCAGGATCTGTAATTGGTAGATAAAGTATAGAACTACACATATGTTATTATATCAATAGGTAGAAGAGTGTTAAGTTTCAATAAAACATATTAACTAGAGCCAATACTATGAGTGTACAGCTGTGAATGATTAGAAACAGCTATCCAGTACGTCTTGGGATAAAACAGTGTCAGATGCACACATTCTGTGGAACAGAACCAATATTTTCCTTTTGGATTTCAGAATATAGACAACCCAGTCACATATACTGATTCAAAGTTCTAATTTTAGTGCAGAAAAGATAAACAGGACCATAGTGTAGAAATTGTTAAGTATAAAAAAAACCCTATTCATCATGTGATTTATCATAGGTTGGCACCAATTTGTAATAGTAAAAGTGATTAATAAAAGGAATAGCATATTTTGAGTCCTAATTTTGTGATAAAAGGTCTGTTAGGGAATTTATAAAATTTTATTTACTTATTCCCTTATTCATCAAATTTACATTTATTTAATAATATATATAATATATTATACATTTATTTATATTTTATTTAATGCCTGGCACAGGCCCAATGGTTGCATACGTAATGCTGAGCAAATAGTAATGTACCTGTCCTTGTGCAGAATAGTGGTGGAAAAACAGCAGTAAGTTCTTAAAAGAGGAAGAATGTAACATAATTCCAGTGAAAAGTGCACAAAAAGTAAAATCAAGCAGAGTAAGAGGCTAATAAGTTCACTTTAGATGTGCTGGTTAAGAACAGCCTATCTGAGGAGGTGAGGAGAGACCTAAATAAGAGAGTAGGGCAGGCAGCAGTTCCATGGAAACTATCAATTTATCAAATAAATCAGGAACCAAAACTTTGATGTCAATAAGCGCTCTCCGATGAGAGGAGACACCTCTCCCTGCAGATGACTGGGGATGCCCCTATAAGGCTGAGGCTATCTTAGTTACAATTCAGGTATTCACATGATAGAGCAGGAGGTCCAAGACCTGCTTGCAAACTACCGCGGGAATTTCCAATGCCACATGTGTCCCTGGATTTCACTTTTTTTACCTACTTAAATTCAAGGGTTACCTTATTTGCTCAATTCTACTACCCAATCACTAGAATGTAATTTCATGGAAGGTCAGGATTTTACTCCTTTCTTTATTTTTCCTTTCCATAACACAAGCTCTTTCACCTGAGACACTAAAGAAATGCATGTTGAAATGAGAGAGCATCTTATCTCTAGAAGGTGGCTTCCCTCCCTTTAGACCTTCTGGTAAGGATTAAAACTTCTCTTTATCTTATGCTCATAAAGCATGTATTAACATTTCTGAGGCTTGTTAGTCATCCTGTATGACAGCCTTGGTTATTCACAAAAACTCTTGGAGAAAAGGGCCACTTTACATACAGCGGACACTTCGGCTCAGGGTCTTAGCTTTTAACAGTACTGTGATCAGATACAACATGAAGGTCGCTAAGACCGGCCTTATTAGGTAGACCACAGTTCACTTGGGTTGGAAGTAAGGACTGCACATTGAGATCATTATATACCAGAATTTAATTTAATAGTGTTATAATAACTGATTTGCCTATTTGAAAGTTCTTGATCAAAAGAATTACAAGATGTACAATGGTACATTAGAGAAGATTAAAGTTTTAGAGAATAAAAACAGCTTTAATCACAGTATTCACTCTACGGTAAGAACCCTGTAGATGAAAGAGGGTGTGGTGTTGAAGAGGTAAGTGAGTGCTAATTGTGTGATATAGATAGACAAATTTCAGAAAAGAAATTCTAAATCCTGCTTGTCTCTTCAACTCTACTGCTACACTTTTGTCCTTTTGCAGGTAAGTGGCCTTTAAAAGTACGGTATTTGGTATCCATAACCAAAACTGGTATTAAATGTGGGGAGGAAAGTAAAGAAAGAAGAAATGAAGGAATAAAAACCCTGGCAACAGCAGCCAAGTTCATGGAAGATCTGCCTTTGGCCCACCCTCTGCGCTGGACTATAGCCCATTATTCTATTGAATGATGTAATTCAGAGAAACGCATCTGTACATGTTGAAAATAATTTTCCCTCTCCTATATGCCTTGAAGTTCAAAAGAGTGAGTATGACTACTAAAGTTGCAAAACACACAAAGAATATTCTAGTTATTTAAAAAAATAAGAGTTATTTTCTTTGGAATTAATGAGCTTATCTATGCCTTCTTTTTTAAAAATTCTTAGCTAATAAGGAAAAAGTTCATGAAAAAAATCATTAAAACACAAAGGGAACTAACTTTTAGGCTTGCATTCTTACCCATTTTTCTTCATCCTTTAAGATCAGGAAATACAGGAGGAAAAAAATAAATCCAGAGAGCGATGGTAAGAAGATATTTGGGGGGAAAATGCAGATGGCGCTGGGTAGGAGAGGCAGGGGAGGGGACAGCACAGTCAGCTTACCCAGGCTTCCCTGGATGCCAGGACTCCTTTGCAAATGGCCCGGGACAATGATAAGCAAAAACATGAAAAGCAAAGCAGTGATTCAGAAATGGAATTCAATTTCTTGATGCCACAACAGCAAAGGATGATGCCTGACAAATAAGAAAGAAACACAATGGAACCAAATATAATTTATTTCCATATCGCTTGTAAGGACATAGTCATCTGGGTCAACACTTTGTTCACGTGACAAGTATACAGCTTTGTATTCTTAGCTTGTAAAGTCACTTAACTATTTTTTTTCAAGAAACTCTTTCAACCCCACTCTCCTTAGAGCTCATTTCTATGTGCTTAAAGAGAGAAAAATAATTAGCACTGTTAGTAATAATATATAAAATAACTGTCCAAAATTTTTCTGTCTCCTTTCTTTATTCTTCTCCTTCCTTCCTTCTTCCTTCTTTCCTTCTTCCTTCCATCCTTCTTTCCTCTCTTTCTTGCTTTTAAGGCGCTTCCACTGAATCAACCCCATATGTAATTTTGAAGAGTTGGTTTGCAACAGAGAAATTTAATACTCATGTATTTGATTTGATGTAACAAAGCAAACACACCTTGAGAATTATGTGTGAACATTTTATACAAAAAATGAATGGAGGGCCGGGGATTTAGCTCTGCGGTTCCGGCGCCTGCCTCGAAAGCTCAAAGTCCCGAGTTTGACCCCTGGTACCAAAAAACAAACAAACAAACAAATGAAAAATGAATGGAATGTTACACAGTCAGTAGCTTTTAGTGGAATGATTGTATGCTTATGATCTGGAATGTATACAGATTCTATTACAGTCATAAGCCTTGAAGGATGGAAAGAAAGCTGCTAGGTAAGCAGATGTATTATAGGTCTCCCCTCCCTTTGGAGTGGGACTCAGTCTGAGAAAAGTGGAAATAAAAAATTTAGTTGGTGGTTTCCTTTAAAAGAATTCTTAGTAAAAAGGAAAAGTGAGTGAGGATGTTTGCAGAACAGGGAAAACTGAAGGGAAGTTTCTGTAATGTTCACAAATATAATTTCACCCCTACTTGCCAGTGAGGTCATCCACTTCCTCCGGCACCTTCTTAGCCTGGTTTCAAGATTAAGTTAAATAAAAACCAAAAAGCTTGAGCCAGGGTATGTGGGCATAGAAAAGAAAACCAAAAGATGATCAGGAAGGTGCAGACTGGAAGACAGCCACTTTCCAAAGTCAAATTTAAACCTCTGATGTTAATATTCATTTTGCTTATTTTATCCCACCTCTACTGCAGACCTAAGTGTGGCAAACTAGAATTCTCTCCACATACTGTGGGTGAATTCTGTGCATTCTCCAGTGACTCTAATCATTATATTGAATGGGCTGAACACAATAGCATGTAATCAGGGAACAATTTATTTTTTCCCACATTGTTCTCTTAAACCTGACCCATAGACTCATTTTTCCCTAACCCCTGGATGAAATATTTTCCTATTACTTCCAGATAATAAAATGTTTTCATGTTGTTCTCACATACTAAATATCATCATTTTAGTAATAAAAATGTCTTGTCCAGGGAGTGCCTCACTCCACAGAATTTAGTGCTTTTGCTCAGACCCTAGTCTGGCTCAGCTTGCCACTGCCTGCCTAGAAAAGGGTCTCGCTGAGGATTAGGAAAGGTCAGACTCTTATCTCATTCTTATCCCACTGCCTCCTACTGCTCCCTGGGCACGGTTTCTGAGTCAATTTAGGGAGTTAGTGCAGGGAAAGACCTGGAGAAATGACAGGGAGAGGAGAGGGAAAGGGAGGGGCAGGAGGAGATGGGAAGGGCAGGGGGGGAGGGAAGAGGGGGTAAGGGCAGGGGGAGGGGAGGGAGGGGCTATCTTTGCTTGTGAGGGTGACATCCTGCTGGGTTTGTGGGTAGTGGTTGTATGACAGTTTTCTGTTACTAATATTTTCTGCATATGTAGGTTGTATGAAATTCTCCAAAGTGACTGGGATGTGACAACGAACTTCTCTAGCTGGTTATTTGTGATGTCTGTCCTCAGCATTCTGCCAGGGCACATGGCAGCCCCTCTATCCACAGTCCTGGTGCTTCTGGACAGTTCTCTTAGCCAAGTTCCTTTCAGGCTCCCTGCCCTGTGATCTTTTAGAGTCCTTGGGGAATATGGAGTTTTGCTCTCATCATCAGTAGAAGTCATTTCATTCTCAAAGCATTTCTTTTGTAGTTAGAGCAGCAGCTCTAATCAAAGCCTATAGCTTCTAAATTTCTCCAGCAGAAACAGAATATCAGAAGTTTGAGGTCCTCTTAAAATTATCTCATTTGACTTGAGGAGATATGACATAATAAATATATATTTGGTCTTTGTCCCTTGTTCCTGACAAAGAGCCCTAGTGCCTTGTAATTATCTGAGTGGTGAGAATGATAGAATGGCTTTTCTTCCTGCACACAGAATCTGAATCCCTAGGAATTTCCAGGTCAAGAGGAGCCTCTTTTGCTCTATTGAGAGGAATTTAGGTGAGACTCTTGGTAGCTTCTAGTTTTCTGAAAGGTGGAGTCTTGATTAGAAGCCTAAAACTTATAACCTCATTCCCCCAAACACTGTGGAGAAGAGAGGGCCTAGAGACTGAGTGAAAAAATAATCATGGCTAGGTGAAAGAACCTCAACCAATTTCCTAGCTGGGGAACTCATGCATGTGCTAGGATCGTGGTAGCACCCTAATTCCATGGGGCAGAACAGAACTTCCTAGACACTGGGCCCTTCTGGCACCAGTCTATGAACTTCCTCGACTGGGACTGGCAGTTAATCAGTATCCTTTATAATAAACCAAGGATAACAAGTAAAATGCTTCTGTTAATTCCATTCCCCTTTCCTCTTCCCTACCCCTCCTACTTCCTCTTTCCCTTTGCACCTTTTCAGTAGGGAGGGCAGAATATGGGGAAAAATAAGAATCAAAATATATTATGTAAAGGTACAAATCTCCTGTGATGAATGTCATTATATTGTATGCTATAAATGTACCAATAAAATTTTTTTAAATGTGTCTGAGTTCAGTAAGCCATTTTAGCAAATTATCCAACTTGAGGAGGAAAGTGTGGCCACTGCTTAGTTTTATAGCCAGTTGGTCGAAGTTCCATTGGTCAAGGACTTGCAACTGGCATCTGAAATGGAGGAAGTTTTGTGGGTTCACATCTTTAACTTGTAGAATATGATACTATCTCAAAGAACTCACTGTCATAATTCAATTAAATTAGAGGACACCCAGTTGGTGTCCAGAGAAGAGATCTGGAGAACAGATCATCATAGGTGAGAAAGAACCATCTCCCCATTCTTTCCAGAGGAATTTTAACTCTATTCGCATCTTCAAATTCTTATACATGTATCTTGTTAGTCGATGGATAATCAAGACTCACTAACCTATTGCCTTTCCTTGACCAGTACAGTAGTTCAACACCATTATTAAAAACATGGAACTGTTTGGCACTCGCTTTGCTCTTTACTTTTATAACCTCAGTTCTATCCAGGTCACAAAGAGATGATTTCCCTTTAAACTTGTTCATCAACAAAAATGTATTTCTCCTTTTCAATTCAGATTGCAAATGGTAGACTTAATTTTATTATAAATTAAATTACGACAGGCTCTGAACTAATGTTTGTGCTCAGTGTTTTCATATAGTAAGACCAAGGAGAATCAGTCTTGTTCATTGTGTCATTCCAAAGAAGCTTAAAAATAAAAATAGTCACTTTTGATTTTATAATTTAAAAAATATGCATGTAAATACTAAAATAGAAAGATGGAATAAAAAAGTCTGAAGTTTCAAGTTTTCTGAATGTCTAAAACTACAGACATGAGCAGAGCTCCTGAGGCTGACACTGACCAACTCCTTTATTCTTTGTGGTCAGGATGTTCTACATGTGACCTTTCTTATGTCAAAAAAGCTACTGGTATTTACTTGGTCTAAATATGACTTCATAAATTCAATTCTTTAATATATTTATGGAATTTTCATTAACAGGACTGTGGGTTTTTTTAATTACTCCTGTCTTTCCTAAATATGAGCCCCTTAAAAATTAGTAGCAAAGATTAGATCCCCAGACACATTTTTCCATCTACTTTCTCTGAGAAAAACCTTTTGAAAGAAGCACACTGACTTCCTCCAAGCTAAGGCAGTCTGAGAAAATAATCTGTGTCTCAGATCAGACTTACAGAAATATTCATTAATTTCCAGCCCAAAATAAGGTGTAGAGGGTTGCTGCTGGGTCAGAAATTGAGAAATAACTTCTCAACAATGATACAGTCACACTGATACTATTAGCAACTTAAGGCACTGATGAATATATGCAGGGTAAATGTTAAAAATTTGAGTATCAATATAAAATAACATCACTTTTCCATCATCTGTCATTTGTTATTCTTATTTCATCTATGAGCATTTATTAAGACATTTTGGAGAACAGATGCATTAGAATATTCAGGAAAGCAACATGTAAGCTTTACAATAAGAGGAGAAATATAATAGTGAGTATGACTAAGAATTGCTTATTTTTATTCTGGAAAGCAGCACAATTATAGCACATAATGTTGAATAGTATAATTTTTCCAAGTGACTGAATTAGAACTCATAATAAAGGTTAACAAAATAAAGAACTGGAGGATTTGGCTTTTCAAATGACCTTAAGGATTCAAATTCAAAATTCTTACTTAGCTGGGGCACGATTAAATGAACATTTGTATAGGATAGGGAGTCTCAAATTTTATCCCTCCCTAACTCATCTGAAGGAGGTGAGAAACACACATGTGTGGGCACCACAAAGGGATCCCAAAATGGTAGCAACCCCCCAGCAAAGGACCTCAGAGGGTCCTTCCCCACCTCTCTCTACTACTGCACCCCTTCATAATCTCTAGGAAATTCCTACCTACAGGGTATAAAAGCTTACTAAAGCATCACTAGTTATAATTTTAAG
This sequence comes from Heterocephalus glaber, assembly GCF_000247695.1. Next base: position 21,164,724 of record NW_004624731.1, on the reverse strand, counting down.
TAGCTGGAGCTTGACCTCTCTTACTGGAAAGAATTCCCAAAGTCATTTCAGAATATCAAACAGGGGCATTAACAGAGGGAAGAAATTTTAAGGGATCATGTTGGAGGAATGAAATGATCATAAATAGATCTGAACTTGGAAATGTCTTTTGTTGTTGTTTGTTTGTTTTCTAATCACTCTACTTATTTCTATCACATACCCCTGGGAGTGAAGGTAGGATATGAGCGTGTCTACCTCAATTTCCTTGTCTTTGAAAGCCATATAGGAAACCAAGTAAGTCGTTCTGAGCAAATTAATGTGGAAAGCTCATTCTAATCTTAACCTGAACTCAAGGCCCTTTGAGATAAACATTTATATCAACCAGTCCACAAGGATGAGAAAATAGATGAAGTTAATATAAATCTACAGAGTAATAAAGACATCTTGTTACAAGATTTCTCTCTGCATCTTTGTTAGCGATACAGGGTAACAGTGGATATATTTAGCAGCTAACTGCTCAATGTAATAAGACTTTAGTTGTGGCCAATGAATTTTATTTATTCTAAGTCAATAAAAATAGAGTTGTTGCAATTTTCACACTGACATCAAACTAGACAAGGGGAGACAGAATGAGATAATGGAAGAGAAGATCTTGGAAAGACTTGGTGTTCAGAAAAGGAAGAATAATCAGATTGCTGTCATGTATTAATTTGAGAGAACTTGGAAATACGTAATTTGGGGATGTATAGTTGAAAATGCTGATATTGAGAAGTATTAGATTTTCTCAGTGTGATGCACATTTAGGAGCCAGGGGCAAAATCTTCAAGAAGAAATGTTTTCAGTCTTTTTTTAGACATAAACATTTCTAACAGAATTCTTTAAAGATGGAAAAGCACTCTTGAGTGGTAGTAGGTATCCTATCACAAGTGTGGTGTGCCGTGGTGACTCAACGATTTCTTGGGACCCCTCTCACTCCCCTACACCCAGAGACAGATTATGTACATGTGCGTAACTTGCTCGCAAGATTTTCTTTTGATGGAGGGAGCCAATTCATAGATTAGGTACCTGTAAATTATGTAGAATTTCTACTCTATCACTTAAGTGAAGAAAGAATATAAAACAATGTGAATGAAGGAATAAAACCACATCTTTTATACTAACAGTCAATTCTATAAAAACTGAGATATCTTACTACTTTTGCACTTCAAATTATCTCCTGGTGAATATATACCAGTATTCTCAACTTTTATCCCTCCCTAACTCATCTGAAGGAGGTGAGAAACACACATGTGTGGGCACCACAAAGGGATCCCAAAATGGTAGCAACTCCCCAGCAAAGGACCTCAGGAGGTCCTTCCCCACCTCTCTCTACTACCGCACGCCTTCATAATCACTAGGAAATTCCTACCTGTAGGGTATAAAAGCCTACTAAAGCATCACTAGTTATAATTTTAAGTAGCTGGAGCTTGACCTCTCTTATTGGGAAGAATTTCCAAAGTCATTTTAGAATAACTAACTTATGACCTAGGTGGTCATTACATTGAATTTCATGGAAAGAACTCAGAAGTGTGAATATATTAGGTGACTTCTAATAGTTTTCCTAAAACAGACATTTTGTCATTTGGCAACCAAGATGACCCGCAGTTCACCAAAGATGTGTGCTCTCTTTCTAAAATTTAAAACTGTTACTCTAAAACACCCATCTACAAATGGACTGTACATTTCTCAATCCTACTTTGTAGATGAGATATACAAGTAATTCTCTAATATAACAATAACATAAGTGGTGTGCATAAATTGTAAAATGAAATAGTTAAAATTGGGATGCTTTTACCATGCTCTCAGCTCTTTTCTTTGGTTAGAAGACAAACCTTTAATGTTCTACAGGATGTTAGAGACATGTGATTAAAAAGGCATCAGAGACTAAGAGTCACATTATGGAAGGCCACCAACTTTTCATGCATGCTACAGTAACTGCTACATTAGCAAGAAAGCCAGCCCCATTATATTGTCGCTAACGTTTTGGAGTTAATTTGTTATAGCCATCTATGCTGTGTAATAAAAATTATAATAATTACTTCTCTAATAATATTCCAAGTATTTTGCATGGTCTGACTCTGTAATTATATTACTATAATTTATTAGGTGCTATATTAGTGTGTACATTTATGGCAATGAAAGAAACATCAAAAGAGGAAGTAAAGGGTAAAGACTACTTTTTCTCTGGAGTATGAATAACTGTTATTTGGTCCTGGTTTTAGCTTTTAACTTTTCCAGTTTGTTGTATTTCTTCAAATGCCCTTGTCTTTGCCTTTTCATTTCTAATTATAAAAGAATAGTGCAGAGTTTGTCTTTGATAAATTCGGGAACTGAATTTCAGAGGTTTGTTGGGGTTTTTTGTTGTTTTGTTTTTTGGTGGCTTTTTTTGTTTTGGTTGTTTTTTGTGGAACCTGAGTAACCACATTTTAATTCAATGCACCTTTTTCCTATTTTTCCTATATTTTTGTTAGTGCTTATTAATTTTACCAAATATTTGCTTTCCTTATGGCATTTTCCTACATACATTACAACATATTTTAAATAATGTTTTCCATTATAAGAAATTAAATCCAGGGGTGGCTTACTACTTAGCAAAAGATAACTACAACAACCCTCACAATCTTCTCCCTCAAATAATAATGCTAAGTAAACCTTGAATTACCTAACCTTTTTTTACTCATTTCTCACTATGTTTAGAGCGCTTGTCTCTCCTGCAGAGCCCTCTAGCCAACTCTTTCCCTTAACTATGGGCCAAAGTGAAGCATGTAAGGCTTGAAGTCTCACACAATCTTAAGTCAAAAGAGAAAAAAATCTTCACAGTATCAGTTAAATAACTTCTAAGACAGTCTTTTTGATCTAAGTTGTCTTAATTATGAATTATATCTAAAATGCTTTACTAAGGTCTGAATGATTGTCTAATCTAAAGCCAGTTTATGAACAAGGAGCTACAGAGGTGGAAAGACTTGGAAATGCCTCACAAGATCTAACTTTGGGTGACAGGAATTGTGAATGCCATGAACTGGAGCCAGCTAGTGCAGAGCAAGGATGATCCTTGCTCCCATGAGTCTTTTAATTTCATGGAAAATCAAGCCACATAGATGAACATTTAAAAAACATGAGGTAACAGATGCTAAATGTTATGCTAAAATTATAGCATACAGTACTTTGAAATCTTTGATTTGTCATATTATATAGGCTACGGACTCCCTCTGCTACTGCAATTGTGAGAACGGCCCCCAGTAGGGAGGTTTAGCTTAATAAATGTAGCTGCTTTGTTCCTCAGATTGCTGATCCATGTGATTGATTGACGAGTCTATTTCATCCCGAGCAGAAGAGTGTGGTCGACAGCAGACTCTGTAATTTTTGATGTCTGACAGAGCAAATGACATTCGTGTGACAGACTTTTTCTTCCCCTGCTAACTGCATCAACATTTATTTATGATAAAAGGGAAGCTGGGTAAAAAGAACCAGCCAGTATTGCTTACCCTAAATTACGAAGTTTTATAATCTGCTTTATGGGGAGAGGAATATTAACAACCTCAGTGTTTCTTTAATACACTGAACATATAAAATTGTGGACCAGAAACATCTACAAGCTAATTCTATACTACTGAATGTCCTTACGGGATCAATTAAGATTATTATTCATTCTCCCACTGTCTTGTTTTTAAATTCTGCATATAGTTTTCAAACTCTGTAAGAGAAAGCTTTTGCCTATGTACCTTGTTTGAGCTTATAATCTTTCTCAGTGCTGGTGTTTCAATAAAATGATCCCAATGGAGAGATAACTTTTTGGGTCCCTAATGAGTTTGAGGACCTGAAGGAAAATTAAATGCCTGTCTGAAGCAATCAATGATAAAAATGGTGTCTCTCAGGATATCCTCAGATCTGGAATTCACTTTCTGAGTGAGATACCATACTCCTTAAGCAAAGATGATTTTGTGAAAAGATAAAATATTAACTCTTGGAAATGGGGGATGATGACAAATGAGCACTAATAACAACAGTAGAAAAGTGAATATAATGCTGTGATTTTAAAAAGCATTACATTCATTTTTTTGCAATCATTTAAAATGACAAAAACAATATCATGTAATACCTTTTAAAACATGACCATTAGATTAAATACAGCATAAACATTATGTGAAGACAAGAATGATGAAGCGAACTGTAACACTACATTGTGGAAAATAACAATCCAAATTGATGATAAAGGTATTTGAGTCTATGCATTAGCTTCTGAGAATCCAGAGGTGTGTTAGAGAGGCATACAGTAACTAGGTTAGCCTTAAGATGCATTACTAAACATCAGATAATATAAAGTGACCTCCTTCGGGAACTTTCATGTACAAAGTAAGGACCTTGAATATGAGCCACAGAAAAATAGTAGCATTTGTTTTATTTTAACATTTATGAATGAAAGTGAATCACAGCTGAAATGTTAGAAAGTGAAGGAAGATGAACTGTGCACAGAAAGTGGAAGACTCCTTGGATGAGTTTTTATCAAATGTTCTAAACGAAAAGAAAGTGAGGAGAAGCCCTACATTCTAGGGCCATTTTTGAGGCTTTAGCAGGTATAGCATTCTAGAATACTAAATACTCATGGAAAATTTTTCAAGAATGAATTATAACACATACTAAATAGACAATGAAGTCAGTGTTAAGCAGGAAAGTAGTGCCCAGTTACATTTTCAGTGAGTTAAAGAGATGGGTAGCCAAAGGGTGGAAAATGAATCAGAAGATAAGTAACAAGTTAGAATGTCCCTATGTGAGAGATAAATGCAAATGATTAAACAGAGTAAGCTCTTTGGTTATTGATGCTTTTTATTTGAATTTAAATTTATTTGTAACTGATACATTAAAATTGTTCATATTTACAGGTTTCATGTGATATTATAAGATATGAAACATTGAGTAAATTTAAATCAGGTTAAATACACCTATTTCCTGAAATGTTTATCATTTCTTTTGTGAAAACAATGACATTTCTTTCTTCTAGTTTTTTGACATATACAGTATATCACTGTTATTTATAGTCACCCTATTGTGTGATAGCACACCAGAACTTTCTACTCCTCTAATTGGTACTTATTTCTCACTGATTAACCTCTCCAAAGAAGAAATATGATGTCTGAAATTACAAGGGATTCCTTATTCTAATGTGGTTGATACACGAGTAACAAAAACAGTGTTTGCGAATGTTCCAGTTAAAAACAGGACTGGGCTTTGCTGAATAAATATACTGAAGAAATGTGCTTGAAGTATACTAAAAAGTATCACACTGTATGTGACTCTGGATAAAAATATTAGTTAGTATATAAGATGTTTAAAAGCAAAGCTGGGGCTGGGGATTTAGCTCAGTGGTTCCGCTGTCTGCCTTGCAAGCACAAGGACCCAAGTTCGATCCCTGGTACCAAAAAAAAGCAAAGCTGACACTGCAGCAAATGGTTGAATTCAGGGTTAAAGAGATGAACAAACTACATGTGATCTAACAAAGGGGTGTTAAAAAGGTCTGGATTATACAATGGCATTAGATTATTATACTATAAATATAAATATTTTAATGCACATATCACCAATTTAGAGTATAAGATTTAATGTATCTTCTAGGTATGTATTCTTCAAAAAGAAATATTAGTCATATGTTAGCATCAAAGTGCACCTTAGAAGGCAAGCTTTCTGTGACTGCTTGAGTAAGAACTGCACTAATGCAAGCTAACTGCCCCTCATAAACTACAATAGCATCAAGAATTCATTAACCAAGAAAGGTAATTCAAGACTGTGTGTTTTGGAATACTATAAACAATAATTTAGGGAAATATTTTAGATAGGAAATAGATAATTAATTTTATCCAAAGAAAATATTATAAGGCAAATTCTAACTATATTTCTCTCTATAATTTGTTTGCACTATGAACTTTGCTATTTATTTCCTCAAATTTTGGAGTTAATTTTGCCATTTCATTTTTCCTACTTAAAAAATAGCATATTTCCCTTGGAAAATCTTAGCTTGGGTCAGTCTATGATTTTGATCTTTTATTATGGCTTTCTCAGGTAATAGATTGATTTTTTTGATGTTTTATTTTGCTCTTTATTTTTATTTTAACAATGAGAGCAGCTAGCAATTTCTGAAATCATCCGTGGTTACTATACTAAATTATTTCCACAAACATATTTTGCTTTCAAGTGGATATTTCTATAACACACCTACTTCCATATTTGTTCTCTTATTCTGATATACTGTATTAATAACATATTGTGATATGTTTTTTCACATACTTGTTGACCACTTTTATGTCTTCTTTGGAAAAAATATACATTCAGGTCCTTTGTCTTACCCTTCAAATCAGGTTACTTATTTTTCTATGTGTTTCTTATGTATTTGGGATATTAGCACCTTATCAGATACATGGTTTGCAAATTCACGCATCTATTGGTTGCCTTTTTTGTTGTTGTTCTTGACTGTATTCTTTGTTGTGAAGAAGCTTCTTAGTCTGATGTAGTTTCACTTCTTTATTTTTGCTTTTATGGCTTGTGCTTTGGATATTATATGCAAAAGTTATTGTCAAGACCAATCTCAAGGAAATTTTCCCTTATGTTTCCTTCTAGGAACTTTACCGCTTCAAGTTTTGCATTTCAGTCTTAGATTCATTTTAAGTTGTTCTTTTGTATGGTGAGAACAAAGAGTAGAATAATGGTTACTGGGGACTACCAGGGGAAGAAATGAAGGGTATAAAATTTACGACTGCAAAATGATTAAGTTCTGACTATAGAAAAAAGTACTCAACTGTACATTTGAAATTTGCTAAGAATGCAAATCTTAAATATTTTCAAGAAAAAAAGAACATACCTATGTGAGACAATGGATATGTCAATTATTTTGACTGTGGTGATTATTTCACAATGTATGCATGTATCAAATCATAAAGTGGCACTTTAAATATACACAAGAATTAAATAAATAAATAATAATCTTCTAGCAGAATAAAGGAAATGGTGAAATAACTTTTGCAGTCCCACTGTCCTCTAGAACTGAAATATACAACTATTTCTGGCATGGTTGATATGCAGAGCTTCCAGCTCAATTTCCAGTAATGGTCAGAAATTTATCTAGTATGATTCCGTAGGATGAAGGCATATTTTCTTCTGCCCTCCAATGCTTCTTTAACTAGGAGGAGAAGAATTTATGTTTTAGTCAATTCTAGGCAGTCTATAATGCTTTGACCAAAAAAAAAAACCTCTAAATTCCCATGACTCCGTCTCTTTCTACTGTCCTGTAGGATGTGACATATTGGAAATATACCTCTCCATGGCAGGGTGAGGCTACCAATCCCCTACCCCTGTTATTCTCCTGCATGTCTCTGAATTGTTGACTTTCTGATGACAGGTAAAAGGAAAACAGCTCTTACTTTCCCAAGAAGAATTGCCTCCAGAAAGTTGGCTGAGGTCCTGGAGTTGGGGGTGAAATGGAGTGAAGTGAGGCTGGGCTGTCCTGTCCTAAAGGGTGGGGGATTCCTCCTTTATTTTGACCATAGTTTGACCCTTAATTTCATTTGTTTTCATAATTCTGTGATACATCAATTGTCTTTCCTCCTCTTTTCTTTCCTTATTTCTTTTCTTCGCTGTTTTGTTTTCTGCCTGTGTGTGTGTGCACATGTGTGTGTGTGTGTGTGTGTGTGTGTTGATCAATAGGCAAAAGTAATAGAGGAAAAAAGCAGAATTATTTTCAGAGTGGTAGAAGGAATTAGGAAGAAGGAATTCTGAATATGTTCTAAGGGCATTATGCTCCTGTTTTAGGTATTACATTTGATTATTTGATTACTTAAACAATCATAATTCATAAGCAATCAATATTTTCCTGCCTAGTCCCACACAATTATATAGAGAGGAAGAAAAGAGTAACTGGAAGCTTGAAAATAATTTTTAACATATTTCAAGAATTAATCAGAAACAAAGGAAACATAAAACTGAAGGGAAGTAGCTGAAAAACAAGCATTTCATTACAATTTTTACAATTTGGTGTACTTTTGCCTCTCTCTTTTTAGAACCTAATGCATTAGACTTACTCATTTAGATGAGACACGAAAGGATGAGAAAGCAATTACTATACAAGAGGAAAGAACTATAAAAATTCATGCAAAATTCACAACAAAAGACAAAAGAGCAGTAGTAAGTGATGCAAGACAGTCAGTAACACTGAATACAAAGTGTTTTGGCAACCCAGGCCTCACCATGCCGCTCCCACTAAGGGGTGAGAGGACTAGACAGGTCTAGAGGACTCCAGATCATCTGCTGGCACAGCAGGGTATACTGAAAACAGAACCCGGGGGGGCCCTGGCTTAGACTGAGCCAGTCCACTAGACAATAACAAAGGACAACTATAAGTACTCTTGACCCACTGCTCATCTTGAAACAACCCCAAAACCAATTACATAGGTCCCCAAGCCCCACTAGTATACATGCAAACTGCCCTGAGACAGTCATTTTAGTTCCACTTATTTGAATGACAGCATATGTCCATTATATGCATAATTGTCTAAACATTAATAAGTCATTGAACAAGCAAAGTGCATAATGTAACGTATTCCACACAGCTTCCTAGTCTATAAAGAGACTGTTTCTAATTTGATTTTTTAAGGGGTGAGTGAGTCTTCAATACTGCATTCTAAAATTGAGATAATAAAAATTGCTCTCGTATGTGTAAAACAATTTCTGAGTAAAATCTCTGCTTTAAGGAATCTCCCTATACAACTGGCAATTTACACCCCCGACCAGCTAACTAGATGGGTTTGGGAGGCTAAATATGGAATCCAATCGGATAAGCTCAAAGCTTCTCAATTATTTCAATGAAAGAGCCAAAATTCAGTATTGTCATTGTTCCATGAGGCTTAAGTTAAAATGCATACAGGTACACCGTGAGATGGAAGAACAGAACCAGCAGGGCCAGGCAGCTTCCCCAGGAAAAGCATTTGGTCAAACTTCTTACTCAAAATAGAAATCAGAAAAAGAACTGTAAGGATCTGAGAGCACAGGTGATTTAAACCTGGAAATAATAACATAAACATGTCTAGTTTTATAAACAGACTAGCACTGAGAAAAAATGAGAGCAATGTAAATTTTCCGTGGTACATTTATTTCTCTAGGAAAGTGGATTCCCGCTGTGAGCTTTCCTTCCTTGACCAACTCTGTGTTCAGTGGCTTAAATATATTCAAGCTCCACACATACTTGTAATGATTGTGGACTACAGACTAATCCATAATAAGGCACTAAACGTGAGGGAGGAAAAAAGATTAAAGATAGATGTTTAATGAAAAAAGATTTGAGGAATATATAATCTCAGTTTCCTTATTTTCATGTCAAGGGAATACTACTGAAATTCAAAGTTATTCACTTTTTCTGGACATCTAATTTCAAAATATCCCATAAAAGAATAATGTGAAAAGACCTGAAACAACAATAACAAAAGAAACTCATAGATAAGTAGTGTGCTTTCAGTCCCTGAATGCAAATCTGTGGAATCCCTACACATGTGATTAAGGGCAATAAATTGTTTTAATTAGAAATATATAATAAGCCATGAAGATAATTCACCAGCTAACAATACTCTTAGGTGAGTGATTTTCTTTGTCATTAAAAGCTTAATAAACTCTAATCACTTTGCTGCTTTTAAATACAACTTCCAAGAGATGTTCTCCATAAAACCAGAGATCCTGTCAGATGACGCCCACAAAGCTCTGTAAGTAGGAAAGAAGCAGACTAGGACAACTGCTTCATAGAGATATTTTCCCAAATTTCCTGGATGTAAAGAACTGCCTGAAGTACTTTTAAAAATACTAAATTCTGCTAGAAGTTATAGTTAAAAATACAAGTTCTTTTTAAAATTGCAAAAAGCCACGCATGAACCACTGACTCAAATCTCCCAAGAAGGGACAGGAAACTGTATAGTCCCTGTTCCAAATGATAATTGTTACTGTGGATGTTTTGGAAATATTCATGAATACCAAATGTTGCATTTTAAATTGGGAAGAATTGACTAAAATAAGCTATGCTTTTGCCTAGGATTTTCTATGCTAAACAGTTATTTGAACTTCCCCTCCTGTCAATCTCTCCAGTGAAAAGTATTGAACAGATTAAGCATCATGTGCTCCAAGCACAAACAGGAAAGCTTTAAAATTGAAGGTCACTAACAACATTGGAGCATTTGTGTATGGTGGGTAGCCACAGAAATTATGGAGAGGTGAGTGATCATTTCAGAAAAAAAAGTCTCGTGTGTGTGTGTGTGTGTGCGCGCGCGTGTGTGTGTGTGCACGCATGCACGTTGTAGAAATAAAATTTAAAACATAGGAGAGAACAGGAAAACTCTGTAGTCTTACAAGCCCCCACCTAAAAATACTAAGTAACTGAGAAAAATAAATATTACAGCAGAAAAGAGTTTTCAGCAATTTGAATCTTAATTTGAACTTCTAATAAAATTATTTTGATTATTTGTCCCTTACTAATGAAAAACATTCCTTTGAAAATCATTTATCAATAAATTCCTGAAAGAGACCATATAAATCCTTGTCCTAACCCCTGAATACAGTGATATTGTGTGGAGTGTGTCTCATTTTCTATTTTCAGGATGTTCATAATTATTCCCCCTCCCAAAAAAGAGTAAGAGTAAGTCATATACAAGATTACAAATAATTGTTTGCCTGCCATCCAATGTGCAAATATTGAATTTCTTCCAAATGAGGCACCTAATGAAAAATAAAATGAGTAAGGTTTCATGTGAGTGAGCCTTCATTGGTCAGCTGAGTCTTCACAGAGAAAGTAGAGAGTGAGTCAAACTTTGAAAAATAGGGAAATTCATATATGCTAAGAAATGGATAGGTGATACTCTGGGTTCTTAATTTTCAACAAACTTCTGGGAACAGTAACACACATGTGTATACACACACACTCACTCATGCATGCACACACAGTGCCTCTGTTGCTTTCTTGGTGTCATCAGGCACAAACCACAGCTGATTTTGAGATCCAGGAGAAAATGACACATATGAACTAGGAAAATTTAATCCAGTTCACTTTCTTGTAATTATTTAAATTAATTTTATAAATTAAATAATATTTTGTATATTTCAAAATAGCTAGTAGAAAGGGTTTTGAATATTCTCAACATAAAAAAATGATAAATGTTTGATGAGCTGAATATACTAACTGTCCAGGATCTGATCATTACACACTGTGTACGTGTTGTGAACTGTCTACTGTACTCCATACATAAACACGTTAGTTATAATGTCAATTAAAATCATTAAGTGATTCTTATTAGACAATTTAAGTCTAATAAGGGATTACAAAATGGGATTATTAAATGGGATTACATTTTCATTTGGGACTATATCAAAACAGAGAATGAAATTAGACAAATTAAACAAAGATAAGTAGATGAAAAAGAGAGATAACAATCATGCAAATGACCATGCAAGAGATTAAAGAAAAGAAAATGCTTTCCTATTTTTCCAATGTAAGTTCCAGTCTCTGTGAAGAGGCAGTGCCTCATTTTTAAAAACTTGGCTCTCTACAGGATAACCTGATATCACCATTCAATCCAGATTAGAACAAGTAGGTTCTCATCCTTTGAATTATGGGAATATCTAACAGGGCTTTATTTCAAAGTAAAGTTTTCAAATTTTTCCTCTGAAGTATGTGTGTATACATACAAATACAGATGACATATAGATGACTAGATGCTCTTTAGATAATACATTAGCACATTTAATGTAAATTATGCACACATGCACACAGTCCTTTGTTCTGCAGGTATGTCCAATTTCATTTTCTGAATTGCTCTTTATTATGCACAACATAAACAACAGAAGGAATTGTGGAAGGAGGAGACCCACTTCTAGAAGGAGCCAGGCCAAGTGCTTGGGACATCACCAACTCAGAAGCTTCAAACTGCACTAATTCTAACTAGGGGAGATACTGAGGTGCCTTTGAGGAAGTAACTCTATTCTTTAAAGTGGAAATGACGAGACCATAAATTACTTTTTCAACAAAAAGTCGCAAAGATTTATGATAAATACTTACCAAGACATTAACAAGGAGAAGTCAAAATAAGGCTGGCAGCTGAAGAGAGGGGGGAAATACAGCTTCTTAGTATGTGAGAAAGATTTTCTTTACCCTCATCAGAGACTAATCATTCTTATTTATCAACTACTGACTATGGGAAGCAGAGATCAAAATAACAGCATAAAAAGTACATGTGTTGTAGGAATGAAAACACAGCACAGTAAATATTTTAAGCCAAAGGAAATTTGGGAGTGGAGAGACATGAATCTTACAGCATGACATGCACCGGGACTAAAGGTTCCGGATGAGGGTTCTGGGGAGGCAACTGTCGCCTACAATTTTCCTCTGTGCACGAATGTGCCCCACAGATGCATGAGGGAGAGCACCGTCTGAAGGATCTGAGAGCATGTCAGAACAAACAGTACTGAGAAGTAGCTAAAGAGGCAGCAGAAATCAGTGGGTATGTGGACACTGTCTTAGACCAGTCCTCTTTCCCATTTACCAACCCTTTGATCTTGGGCAAGTCATTTACCTTCCATGCCTGTTTCCTTATCTGCAAAACTGAGGGCTACATGAAGTTGTTCTGCTAACTTAATGAGTGTGTGTGTGTGCACGCACGCATGTGTGTGTTTAGAACACTGTGGCATTTATTCAATGCCACATATATGGTTAAGTATTATTTAACATTTTTGATCTTGTGAACTATTATTACACAAAGCAACCCATATCAAGTTTAATTGCATGCTTAAAACGAGTAAAACAGGGGGCCAGGGATTTAACTCAGTGGTTCTGCCACCTGCCTCACAAGCACAAGGACCCCCAGTTCGATCCCCAGTCCCCAAAAAAAAAAAACAACAACAACAAGAGTAAAATAAAAACTATATGAACACAGTGTGTATAACTTTTAAAATGTCTGTAGGGAGACAGGACAAAAGTGGGAAATACTAGGTAACAGGGTAAGGAAAGTAGACCGGGTCCTATAATAGTGAGGTAGTTATGAAGAGTAGTAGCTAAGAAGTAGCATATTGAATGTGACATTAGTTTTGCACTTTTTATTTGGTAAGGACGGGGGAGGAGGATGAAGCTGGGAGAGAAGGCAATCAGTAAAATACTGCAAAAGTTTAACCATCTATTTCTAGATGAGTAACAGTATCAAAGGTTGTGGTAGGATGGCCTCAAACCAATCTCGGACTTAATTTCTAAGATCCTGCTAATCCTGATTTATGAAAGATATCTTAAAGAAAGAAAAGGGACAGACAGATTTATTCTCATGGGAGCTATAAACAGAATATGATTAGGGCAGCTTCAAAATAGATGGACTTTTTAAATGTATATTTTGCCCTTTATCTTATATCTAAAGTATAAATTCTTATACAAATTAGAAAACTCTTACACAGAGGTGAATGGAAAAAGTAGTTCGCCTCTCTAAAAAATCTGTATGAAAAGATTTACATGGATAGCAACTCTGACTTTGATGAAAATTGGCATATTAGGCTAAAATTAATCTAATTAAAATGATACCTCATAGATCAGGTAAAACAAAGGAAGACTGGACTGATGAGCTGTGCCCAGGAAAGCTTCTCCTGGCCTCATCAACTGAATTTCTCATGGTTAGTTTTATTTTTTAACCAAAGAGTTAAAATAGCATTAAAATCAAATTTAAACAAATAGAGAAATTTTTGCAGTATATTCTAGTTAAACTTGGCACCTCTTTTGGATATAAATGCCAGGTGCATTGCTTTTCAAATGACTTCAGCTCATTGCAAAGTGTCTGAGCATATAGGGAATCTTGAAGATTTACTATGCAAATAATAATCGCTTAAAATTGCCTTTGAAATGTCAAATCTGCTTCACACTTAAGGTTGGAAACTTGAAAAAAACATTTTTTTCAGATTTTACATCACAGAGAGGGCTCTAGAAATAAATATGATTCTATTCTATTTGATTGCTATATACATGAAATACTCTAGAGAACCATTTAAATCAAAATCATGTACAATGACCTACATGATATTATGATATAAATATTCAAAACTCCTATCTCGATAGACTTACTTAATGTGATTTTTATTAGATTCAGAATGAAATTAGCACTTTTATATTACATCTGAAGGCCAAGCTACAACTAATAACTATAGAAGAACATAAAGTAAGTCTCCTCTCCCACTCACTGTCCCTCCTCGACCTGGAGAAAAGAGAAGAAATGCAAAGTCCCAAGTTCGATCCCTGGTACCAAAAAAAAAAAAAAGAGAAGAAATGCAATAAAATAAAAGTCAGGGACACCACAGATAGGCTCACTCTAAGCTTCAGCTCAATCACAGGGCAGCTAGATTTTCTGAGGCTTTCCATGCCACTGTCATCTCCAAGTTTGCAATTTATTTCTTTTAAATTATTTTTAAGTTACATAGAATTATACATATTTATGGGGTTACCAAATGATGTTTTGATAAATTTATATATTGAATATTGTGCAAGCAAGGGGAAAATATATCCTCAAACATTTATACTTTCTTTGTGATAAAAATTCTTAGGGCCAGGGATTTAGTTCAGTGTCACTACCCCTGCCTTGTATGCACAAGCTCCTGAGTTCAATTACCAGGACCAAAAAAAAAACCTCTTTTCTCCTAGATTTTGACATGTACATTATATTAGCATTATCTATGGTCACCCTGCTGTATGAAAGAACATTCCTTTCAGTTTCATGAGACTTTCACTAAAGGACTGCTCACCATTTCTGTCCAGATCAAGAATGAAAATATCCTCAGGAGTATCCACTTCCAGAGCCCAAATAAGCATCAATTAATGAAAACATGGAAATAAGGTTGATTTTATACTCTGCTGAGAAGACAACATTTTCCCTGAAGCTTACAGTGGTAAATTCCAGGGAAAAAATCCATGGGTTATGACTTGGTAGCAACAATTTACATGTAAGTGTCATCTCATGGTTGGTAGCAAGGGGGGAAATGGCATTATTGTCATATACATGGAGTGGCACTAGGAGCCTCTAGAGGAGGCTCTAGATCACACTGGACATTTCAGGATCCCAAACTATCAGAGGATGGTAGAATTTAAAAATCTCATTTATCGCCGGGGATGTAGTTCAGTGGTGCTGCTCTGGCCTAGCACAAGGTCCTGAGTTCTACTGCCAGTACAAAAAAACCAAAAATGGCATTTATCTTTCCTGGTAATTGTCTGGTGGGTCTCAGAACAGAGAGTAGAGGACACAAAGGGAGATATTCTTGACTATTATTCAGTTTACTTTGATTAAGTTGTTAAAGAAGGGGCTATACCACCCCTCACCCCACCCCCAGCGCTGAAGAGGTGAGCCACTCCCAGAAACCAGGAGGAGACTTCCAGGCTGCTGAACCACCCCTGGCCCCACAGTGCAGAGGAGGTGAGCCACTCCCAGTACCCAGGAGGAGACTTCCAGGCTGCCGTGCCAGATCCCCCCAGCACAGAGAGGTGAGCCAAGCAGGCACCAGCAGCACTTCCCCCACCTCCCCACACCACTGAAATGAGAGGACACTTAAACAAGTCTCAAAACCAGACTTCCAGATCAGCTAAAGTAACCCCAAAGGGAAACAAAATGGAATACTCTGATACTCAACCACCTGGACTCACTGAACTGGCAACAAAAGAGGATCTGGAGAAAAATGAAATCAGAAATAATTTCTCAGATAACAGCAGAGATTGTGCCTATAGTGAAAGACATGATTAATAAATCTAGAGTGGACACAGATTAAAAAAAAAAAAAGAGGAGCCAAGCAACATGATGGAATCCCAACACAGGAAACAAATGGAAACCATAAAACAGATGCAAACAGATTTCCAGGAGATTAAAAACTTCTTTGAAAGCTTACACAGCAGAATGAGCCTATGTGAGGACAGAATTTCAGATACAGAAGATAAGATTGAAAATAGTGACCAGGAAAAGAAAACTTTCTTTAAAATTGTAAGAGACCATAAGAAATCAATCCAGCAACTGCTAAATGATGCAAAGAAGAATAACATAAGACTGATTGAAGTCAATGAAGAAACAGGAGAGAATGCACATGACATAAAAAAAACTGTTCACAGAAATGATGGCAGAAAACTTCCCAAGCAGGGGAAAAGAACCTGACATACAGATAGGTGAGGCATAGAGTTCTCCAACTAGCCATGATCAAAAAAAGTCTACACATAGGCATATAATTATTTAAATCCCAGAAACCTAACAGAAGAACAAAGTTCTATAAGCAGTTAGAGAAAAGAAACAAATCACATACAAAGGAAAGCCCATCAGAATCACAGCAGACTTCTCAATGC